>JASSRZ010000053.1:3979662-3994593 GCA_032164315.1 Malacoctenus gilli | reverse complement strand
TGAACGCGGTCCCCCCCCCCCCCCCCCCGCATTTATGTAAAGGAGCCGTCATGGCGCGTGTGTGGGCGGCTCTTATGTGCAGCCTTATGCGCTCAGGCAAAACACAAGACGTAAACAAAATTAAAAACACAAACAAAATTTCGCGATCAGGACACTTGGCAGTCCAGCATCACACACAACATTCACGTGACGGCTTCCTTTGGTGTCGCTGACGATCCCTCTTTAATCGCCTTGCTTTAGTCTGATTAAATCAAACTAATTAAAAACGACAAATACATCCAGTGTGTGTGATGTGTAGTTTAAACAATTAAATCATTCAAACCCAAGAAGTTTCCTTATTTTGGTTGCTGATGCTGCGATATTAAAAGGAAGCCTTTAAAAGCACTGAACTTGAGACATTTAATGTTACTCCTTGTGATTGTGATGCTGCTGTACATGTTTGAATGTCAAATGCTACCTTTCACACTTCTTTCCTTCAGCAATAAGAAAAAAAACACACGTTCAATTAGGCGTTAATTGACACGTTATCACCGAGGATAAACCCAACCTCCTCCTGCTTCATCTACCCACACATATCCATCTCCTTGTATCTCAGGGGGATCCTGCGCACATCACCAGCCTCTTATCTACAAATAAGCCTGCTTAATTAAAAGTTAAACGTCGGCTGAACTCAAAGCCAAGAAATACATTCCATCACCCCGTCCGTAATCGATGAGTTATACCTCATGCGATAACGATCAGTGGCTCCGCCGCTAACCGGGGGCAGGTGGTGCCACGAGCACCCTTTGGCGAACATCTTCAAATGGAGAGGGGAAGGGGGGCGGGGGGGGGCTGGAATGAAACTATCCAGTCGGCTAGTCAGGCTCCAGACTGGCTTCGCTGGAGGAAACCGGTTGAGTGTTGCACACCGCTGATTGGTGGACCCCTCGGCTACGAAACACGCATGAAGACCCAAGCGCACGCTTTCAGCGCCGACACTTCTCTGTCACAGTCGGCAAGTGGCCCAAAGGAGCCGTGCAAGGCTGCAACAAAGATTCAGGTTTTACAAGAATGTGAATGAGAGTGGTGGCTGATTACACGATGTAGGAAGGCCCCAAAAAATGTGATTAGCGCATGCAATAAAAGCGCGGTTAACTCAAGAAGAGTTATGCGTTGATATTTTGTGCCTTCATGAGCTACTAATGATGTTTAGCCTCGCTGGGTAACCTCAAGTCGATTAATTAAGACTTATTGTCTCATGGACAATAAAGGACACTTCCATTCCAGACATTATGCACTTGCTCTTGGCTACATTTACACCAGCTCACTAGTTTGGAAACTGATATTTCACGAGCCAAGTACTTTATTTTTTGGTAATCAGCAATGCTGGCAGAATGCTGCATGTTTTCACAGCAATTTTTAGCGACATCATATGAAGCGTTTCCTGCTATCATTCACGATTATGACTGAAAAAAAAATCATCTATGTGGATGAATGGTGGATTGGTGGTGAAGTGTGAAGGCCCTGGGTGTGAGGGATCCAAAAAGTGATGAGGGTTCAAATTAAGTCTTCAAATTTTAATACTATATTTGACATACTGGCAACGGAATTGAGCACAGCAGGGAAGGAGATGGGAAAACAGAACAACTCCCTAAAAAAACTCATTCAATTCCATCAAAACAAATGAAGAAGATCTTCCAGATTTCCTGGCGTATGTATCAGGTGAGTCTCAGGGAAACAAGGCGAATGTCTAAACCGTACGCCCGACAGAAACACAGCCCGACTTCAAAGCGAGAGGGGTGAGACGGTGGTGCGGCTTAAACGGCAGCCGCACGGCTTGCGTTCGCGGCTCTACCTGCAGGAAGGCAGGGCGCTGCCGCGCGAGAAACAACCGACAGGAGTGACGATGTTAAGCCGAGGTCGAGATAAAGCGACGTGCCTCCGGCTGCTGCATCGCAGCTCTGCCCTCCAGTCCAAACGCAGCCCCCCCCCAGTCTTTCATCTGATTGCGCGTGCATATCAGTGTCACAGACAAACAAGGACCCACACTGCCTACAGTGCCGACTGTCTTCCCCTTTTTTTCTTTTTGCTTGTTTTTTTTCTCCCCGCGCCTCCTTCACGAGATTGGAACTTGCTCGCAGCCCCTTCCAACACAATGCTCCCTCAGTAGGAATAATTTAATTTCCACACACGACATTATCTATGTGAACAACACTTGAGCAATCACTCAGTAATTTTCGCTCAGGCTATCCAAGGAGATTAAGGAAATCACACCACGGAAGCGACGCGAGGAGCGCGTGCGCTAGCTCCGCCGTCTGCGGTCGTGAAGAGCGGGACTTCTTTGGAGCGCCGCGCTTCATTTGCGTCACTCTCCAAAAAGTTGGTGGCGATTTCTGCTCCTTCGCCCATTTCTAAACGCCTCAAGAGGAGGGTGGTAATCACTGCAATTACGCTCTCCTAATTAAAGCTTTGCTTGGTAGTGCCTTAATGGGCCGCACAATACTGAGGAATTAATCCGCGCTCCGATAATAAATCTGATTTGACAAAGCACAAAATCATTAACCCCGCGACCCGCCGACGGTATCCAGCCGGATACGTGAGAGATGCGGTGATTGGTTGCAGCTGGGGGGGAAGAGGCTTCTCCGTCAGGTCGCTCTCTGAAATAATTAACCGAAGTTTTATGTTTCCAAGTTTATAGGGGGGGGGTCACCATTTTTTATGCCGATAATCAATCGCTAACCCGTTTGACTTTGACCCTTTGGACTATTTTGTGGAGAGGTTGACAAAAGAAATGCTTAAAGTTGCAAACCAACGCAAACAAAGACGATGCCGGTTGAGAGAAAACAGCAACAGCAATGGTAAGACAGCACAGTTGTGATGTGGAACAATGTTGAAGGATGATGTGAGGTCAGGTCACTGTTGGTAAAGCTGACTACTTACTCTTAAGAACGAGTCTTGTACATTCCTTAATCTGTGGCTCATGCCTTTGCAGAGTTGCATCACTAGTGTACGATAACAGTGTTTTTTTTATTTTACACCGTACAAAAAAGCTGTCAGACAAACTGAGAAGCCCATTAACATGAGTCCAAATGCGGAGGCACAGAATCAGTTTTTATCAAACTCCTATGATGCTGGTGTGTCAACAGGCGTTTGCCCCCCAGCGCCTATGAGCAGTGGTTTACAGGATGAGCTCTGATGACCACTGACAGGAGACGTGCAAAGCATCTGCTCTTGGCAAAGGGTGGGAGACGACGGAACGCGCGTCTATTCTCGCAGCCGATGTTGCGGACAGAGGCAGGAAGCAGACGAGTGGAAGAATGCGGACGCCTTCGGTTCAATTCGAATGGTAATGCTCCGATCGCTGGGTCAGATCCTGATATGCAGGGGGGGTCACGGCTGAGGGAAGAGGGGCCTGAGGCAGGGCAGCTGGTGAAGTGTCGATCGGGGGTCACCGGTAGGGCAGGGCTCGCTGATGTGCAGTTGCGAGCCGAGCCAGACTGTGTGATCACAAATGGTGCAGCTACAAACGGACGACACTGGAAAAGTACCTGCTGCTCCCATTACTGGAATGAGAAAAAAACAAAAACCAAAGCAGTTGTCGAGCACCCATCGGCTCACAAAGCCTTTCGTGAGCCAAGAAGCAACCACACAACCATCAGGTCTCCTCTTCACTCCAGTAACGATGGCACGGCCTTGTGCCCGTCGCGTGAGTCTGATCGCTCAGCTGGCAGGAACTTTTGAGGCACACTTTTAGAAAAAAACCCCATAAAACTGAAGCATCCGCCACATATTTTCCTCGCAATTCTTTCAGATCAAAGCTGGACAGAGCCTCTTCGAGACGTGCTAAGTCTCTCGGACCTTGAGAGTCAAAGCATCGGCTGCAAACTGTGATTCAACCGCACATCCTCAGAAAGCTGATGATGCTCCACACGGCTGGGGAGGGATCCTCCTTTTTGCATGTTTTTGCACTCGATTGTAACCTTGGAACCAGAAGCTGCACGCGTTTCTTCCAGGACTCTTCCGCTGCCCTCCTTATTTGCTAAATTAGGCAGCGATGGCTGCGGTCGTGGCTTCGTGGTGCACAGGAGCGAAACAGGTCAACCAGAAGGAGAACAAGTGGGGGTGGGGGGGTGGGGGCTTGCCACTGACTCGTGTGAAAATTCAGACAGTTTAGCTACTGCATGCATGTAAAAAGTCCCTTTGTGCAGCTGATATTCAGGTATCGAATTTCAGAAGCAACTGAAAACATAAGCTTAGTTTAAAGGCTGTTAAGAAGACACAAAAGAAGAGGACAGTCCGCCAGCTTGTAAAACAAAGGAACACATTTCAAAGTGGACTCGAAAGAAATCCCTGTTCTTCATGAAGCCTTTCGTGAAGCTACCGAGGACGTCAGGAAATACAGTAACCTGTCACAAACCATTTTCTTTTCCTTTTTGGGGGGAGGGGGGCTCCTCAAGATGCGGTGCCACAACCTTCACAAAGCATCCGAAGGAATGCAGGCATTGTGACTTGCTAAATTAAGTCACGTAAAAACAGGTCACAGGAATAAAAATCAGAAACTTAAAAAAAACAAAAAAAAAAAAACAAATCGGATGACTCATTAACCGTCACATTCGTTTCCCACATTTTTTGCTGAGGATTTTGGGCCGCAGCCAGTGGTCACGAGAAGACCGCTTTTTGCATTATTCGAATATAATTAGCATGTACTTCCAAAGACGCCCACACACTTTGCATTGTTTAGTAAAAAAAGAAAAAAGGAAAAGACAGATTGTAGCAGCATGATAGTTTGTTGTTGTTTTGGGTTCTTTTTTTCACAATGAATGTAACCTTTTGGTGGGGTTTACCGCTGTAATCGAAGCAGCGGAAGGAATTCTCCCGGTTTGCTTCAAAGCGACCGCATGCTGCACTCACACACACGTATGAATTCTCAATAATTCAATGTGCTCCCTAGGGACGTTGGCGGAGGGATGATCTACAGCGTGGGCCGCGTTGGGAATAGCACTTAGACCCCCCTATCCTAGATATTGTTTGTTTGGTGCATAGTCAATATGGTGGCAGCTCTATCTCTGTGATTGATAAGGTCCTCAGCCGAGGCCCCAGCTTTCCATTAGAAGAGAATACCTCCCACTGATTTATGCTGTCATGCAAGCAGCTCATTTCCTCGTAATCCTTTTGTTTTTTTTTTTTACCATGTTTACAGCTCCAGTACATCCTCCTCCAGCAGAAGGTTCATTCAATGAGCTGCCTCCTCTCTGCTGCTCGTCTGACGTCCCTTCATTAAATGTTTTAAGAGTCAGCCGCCGCCGCACCCCAGGGAGGCAAATTAGGTGTTGAACACACTTCTTCATTTCATTTATTTACTCATTTGTGCCAAACACGCCTCACCGTGCAAGGTGGGTTTTTATGTGGCCGTGGACTCGCGCGCGCGCTGCGCCTGGCAGAGGGCCACAAGGGACCATGGCGAACAGCTGTTACTGGAGGATTTGGTCGACCCAGAGAGGCAGACGGAGATACCAGCGCTACAGTGTGTGTGTGTGTCTGTGTGTGTGTGTCTCTGTGTGTGTCCCCTCTCAGAAAAACCCAACAGCCAAGAGGACATATGGTCAGACTTACTTTTTATTTATCTTCTCCTCAAGAATAGAGTGTTACTGCCATTAGCGAATTCCACACTAACTTCTGCTACCAGTGTGGTTTTCTCGAAGCGAGTGATGCGGCTTGTCATCGCACGGCTGGAAATGCAACGACTTACAGTACATTCTGTTGGAGCAGGAACTTTATCTTTGACTAAAACTACAGCAATCGAACAATATTAAAAAAAAAAAAAAAACACCCTCAAACTTCCCGTTTACCTCTGTAAACTCTCCTAACATCACCTTCTGTTTTTAAACTGAGGGTGCTTTTAACAACCATCATTGCGGATCGTTCGTGGACTGAAAGGTAATTTGCTGCAGTGTAATTTGTACAGATTGCTTTTGCTCCAACATTTGTCACTCCAGTATACCTAGAAGAGCGCCATGATTAAACAAGGACTGAGTACATGTAGAGCGCTGTGGCTCAAACAATCCAAAGTAATTCACACCAGGTTTGGTAACAGAGAGTTTGTATTTGCCCCGGTTTCCCATGTTGCCAGCAGAACTGCTTCAGAAGCAGGTGGTGGTAGCTTTGTCTCCCAATTTCTTGGGCCCTGTCCTGATTTGTTGGACCACATCAGACCATAGGAGCGATGTGTGGAGTCTGAATCATTAAGTGCTGGTTTCACTTTACACTCCTATCAAGCCAGCTCCTTGCATTGCTGACTTGACGCCTTACCATGGCTGCACTTGGTATCAAAGTGTTGCGTTCACTCCTTAACGCTGGTCTCAAAACGGGACCGCATCCTGTGAAGTATCGCTGGATTGGTTTCTGCTGAAAAATTTCCACTACCCCACCCCCCCCCCCCCCCCGCACACTGACATTCTCAAATTACTGTGCACGTTTATGATTGCGAAAAATGAGGAGGGTTGCTAACAGCCAGGTCTTCAGGGGAAAAGTCACTCTTCCTCAAAGCAGCAGGTGTTGGTGAGCAAGAAGAAACTCGGCTAATTTAATTGCCCGGTCCAGCGCTGCAGACGCCGGTGTCATGGCTGAGGGGAAATTAGAGAGGGGGAGGCCCACCGGTGGCCCAAGCAGCTAACTACAATCCATAAGCATCACACATAAGTCCTGCCCAGCGACGTGTCCGAAGACACCGCGGCTAGCATTAGGACAGAGAGACAACCCGCAACTTTCCAAGCAAAGTGGGCATGAGCCATGCTTGCTGTTTTCTTTCCAAAAAGTTTATTGCAGGGAGACTTTTAAAAAATTATTCCCAGGACATTTTGCTATCCCCAATGAGAGGCTCCATGTTGACACTGGGCTGGCCTACTGGGTTGCTTTTCACTTTGTTTCTCTAAAGATCTTATCTTTTGTTTCCCCCCAGTAAACCTTTTCACACCAAGATGCATTTTACACAGTGTCCTTATCAGTGCTATATGTACGAATGCTACTTGAAAAAAAAAGAACCAGTCACATACTGCCCATGAATAACCACACACCATTTTACACCTGGAATGTTCTTTGGAGAAGTTAACATGCGTTTGTTCGACTGGAGTGACTGGACGACATGTTTCTGTCCAAAGCAACATGCAGATCTTACACGTGAGCGCGTCCATTCGGTGTTAATAATATAATCTCTGATGGTCTCATTCAGCTTTCCAAGCGTGGTTGCATGTCAGCGCAACCCAGGTGGTGACCCGGTCAACTGCGAGGACGAGCGTGCGTCCATCTCCTGCAAGAACTCCGCAGCACGACAGGGAGAGGAGGACATTGCTCTACCGAAGGAAGAGCTGGAAGGTTTCATGGCAGGGAACTAAATGAGCAGGAGGTAGGTAAAAGCAGGAAAGCAGCTGGTTGGATGGGGGGGGGGGGGGTTAAAATTGACCCAACGGACAATCATGAAGCAAAACACTCCAATGATCCTGATGTTACCTGCTGACGAGATATCATGAAAACACTGGACATCCTGGAGTTGGATACGTTCTGCAGTTTTTATTGGGGGACATGTCACTATATTTAATGACATTATGAGTATCTTAATAAAAAGCTTTTCTTCCTTGCCAGACAAACGTTCATCATCCTCCAGCAAGTCCTCTCTTGCCAAATTTGACTCCCTGAACTCGTGGGCTGATAGTAATAATAATAAGCATAACGGGGTCGCCTAAGTTAATTCATTTTAGGGAGAATGTGAAAAATGTCTTGAGCTGGTGTCATCTTCTCCCCCCTACTATTGATTTTCCCCCCCCCTGCACACGGATTGAGGGCTTAAAGCCTCACCTGTCCGACACCCATCGCACAGCTCCTGCAGATATTATCCTGTCTGGGAACTGGGGGCGTACCTGAACGCTTATTAGAACACGTCCAATAACTTTTGATTGCACTTCCTTGAAGCCATTCTTCAGATTGAAAAAGTTACAGCACTCAATAAAGGGGAGCACTCGCGCTTTTTGTCTTCATGAGACCGTTTCACTCCGACGATCGGCCGCTTGGTCGTCAGCCGTGCCGCTGCCAGAAGCCTCCGTCGGCCGCCACCATTTAAACTTTATAAGGGGGGGGGTTTCGCCACGAGCTCAGCCAGTCGGAACGCTGGTTACGATCCTCCTCGCGGAATTCAGATGCAATCTTTGGAGGTGCAGAAGTACTTTTACTGCTTGGCTCTAATTGCAAGAAGGAGCCACTTTAATTTCCCTGCATCCACAACATGAACTTTATATTGTTTTATTGGAAATTCATATATTATGCGCGCGTAATATCCCGCTGCTCATTTCTTCCCTTATGAAGTTTTGACTCCTATGTCTGAGCTTTAAAACTGCGAGCGTGACGCCGTTGGTAACGGGCACGATGCAAAACAAGAGTCGTTGTATGTGAGAGACCCCCCCTCCCCCCGCTGCTGCAGGAACTGTTGCCCTCAGGTGGAGCGAAAGTGTTGCATAACAGGCAATATAGGGCGGTGTGGGACGAAGCTGGGAAAGACTTGAGACGGAGAGAGTGCGCAGGAGCTTCCTCCTGAGACCTGCATGAGAAAACGGGGGGGGGGGCTCGTCGTGATGCATCGAGAGAGGTCGTTTGAGTTGCGTATAATTGAAAGAAAAGTATAGAATGAGAGGGGATATCGTCGCGCTGAATGCAGAGCATCGTTCAGACGTTCTCCAGACGTTCCTCCAGTAGATAACATGAAATTGTCACTATACATTTGTTAGGCCTTGTTGTCTAACATCGGTTTTCACTGTCTTTATTGACTGTTATTAGGTTTTTTGCTCGTTTGTTTTGGGGTTTCACAAAAAATAGAGGCACTAAGACGAGGACAGCAGCTGCACGTGCGTGATAAAAGCTGACGTTCGACTCACTTTTGGTTCAGGCTCGACCTAAAAGTACAAAACTGAAGTAGTCTCGTGGTTGGAATGGAGTCTTGAAGGCTTCCAGAAGAAAAAATACAAACAAACTTCCAAAGTGTTCGAGACCTTCGAACCGGAGTGAGTCGCTCCGCTCAGCGAGACAATAAATGCAGGGCAGGGTCACGGGAGGGAGGTGTCCATGTTTTATTTACTCTCGCCGAGCGATATCAAGCCTCGTTGGAAGCCCCGGTACTCGTCCCCTGGGAGAGGGGGTGGGAGCGTTGTGGTGTGCTAATGGATTTTGCAACAAGGGGCACATCTCTGTGCGGTTTAAAGATGCAATTATGCCAGCGATGGCGGCAGCGCCACTGCGAAACAGGAGCATCAGCAGGAGCGAAGACGATGATATACACAAGATCCCAGCAGTATGACAGGTTTAATCGCGTGTCTTTAATCCGAACCTCGGCCGGCTCTGCCGGGACATGTGCCGTATTGTCCTAATGACAAAGAGTGATGATTACTTCAGTTTACCCTCATCATCATCATCATCGTCATCATCACCTCCCGCATCAGGATTTGCTGTTTTTAACCTGACTGGGATGAGAACAGTGTGAAAGGATACTTTGTTTCAGTCCGCCGAGAGCCCGCAATTCACGCCGCGATCCTTTTTTCTCACATTTTTTCAGGGGGCTTTCATTCCGCGCAGCACCATCGGCCATATGCACAACTTGTACCGAGTGTACCGCGAGCTGGAAAAAAACACTTAAGACGCGAGAGAGCGGGGAAGAAGGTGGTGGTGAATATTTCACTCCGGGTTTCACCTCCTTTCACACCGTCTGAGAGACGGCATATATTGTTTTCAAAGGCTGCATTATGCAGAGAACCTTCAAAAGGTACAATCGTAATTCATAAGACAATAACGGCGAAACGCCTGACATGAAGTTCTAATAACTGAGCCGCTTTGATGTGGAGGTGCTGATCTGTTCTCCAAACATGTGTTCACATGATAAGCGCGGTGCCAGTGAGAGGGAGCTCTACATACAGCCGCGCTCATAATCTGCCGGGGAGGATTTGTTTCCCCTCTCGACAGGAGAAGTTGCGGCGACAAAGGAGACGAGAGAAAAGCGAGGGCAGAGGACAGAGAGACGTTCTCAGGGGGAGGCGATGACCCGTGTGCGTTTGGGGTATAAACTTGCTGTATAAATCATCGGCTCAAGAAGTGTAGAAGGACAAAATACCTCTCGTGTAAACACGTAATGGCGGTGACCAAAGTGACTACAATGGCAATGTGCTGAACAAGAACTGTCCACATCCAGGAAGTGAAACGGATTTTCATTCTTTAGCAGGGGCTACACAACATAAAGCAAAGTTGCTTAAGTTACAGGTGCAAACTCAGATAGTGAAAATAAATTGCTTGAAGTTCGCATAAATGTTTTCACATTTTACCTTTTGACTGAACATTAAACTTTCCGTGTATACGCAATTAAATATATTGTCAACAACATTGGAGGTCAAAGCTGGTAACTTTTGGATCCACCAACAGTCTGTTTCAGACATAAGCTCATGTCATTGTTTTCAGTTATTACTTTGTAAAGAGAAAGTTATACTTCTCTGGATCGGTGTGGACTTTCAGCCTGGATCTGGTCTATCCTGTGATTTTAAATATTAACTTCACGCAATGCTTCGATGGAAACGGCTCACAAATACATTGATCCAGGATCACCACCATCTCCTGGTTCCATCCCTTATCTCGTTTTGATGAAGTACTTCTCTAGTTTCTGGTTACGTTGTGCCTGCAGAACACTGAAGAGTAAAGTTACTTCTATCAGCCTGTTCTAAGCAAACTACAGAATCAAACAAAGAGAAACGAATAATGCTTCAAACTTGACAGGATGTTATCAGTACATTCTACGCAACATTGAGAGAAAGTTGTGGGCTGTTCAATGCGATCGATCAGAATTTTGCAGTCTCTCCCACTCAAGTTAAAACAAGTGGAAAAGTACAAAATGACAAACTCACTCACCCTCATTTCTGGCATGACGAATCTACCGGAAATAATGATGAACGGGAAAGATATTTCTTTCAACTGTACTGTGAGCTGACTAATTAGAGTCGATCTCATTAGCAGCAAAGCTCTCTAAATGCAAAAATATTTCCACACAGGTGCATTTTAAGTTACAGTTGCCTGTTTTTTTTTTTCTCTGAGGCTCTGTGACTCATTGGAAAAACGCTGAGCACGAGAGAGAAAAATCAGTCGGCTCCACATCAAACTCTCTAAAACAGCGAACCTCTTGCTGGTGTTTCGGGAAAGTTCCCAAAGTCATCAGGCTTTAATCCATGAGGTCCAATGTGCAGCGTTTCTGATGTGCCCCACAGCACCGCATTCCTCCAAACAAGTCTGAAAGTCAGAGATCGACATTATGATGAGAGACGAGTCAATAAATCCACACAATGGGAAGCTGGGAACCACAATGACAATGGACAATCTTCCCATAGAGGTGGGATCTCTGGCAAACAGAGAGCAGCCGAAGACGGTTCGATCATCAAAATTGCTCCTCAAAGGCAGTTCAACACTCCTCTGAAGACACCCTGCTTTTTCTTTAAGTCTCTAACTGTCCAAACAAAACTAGACAAAAAGTCCAAATGGTTCAGTGTTCTACATTGTGGAAATCTGTCATAAGAAGAACAGTGTGTCTTTGAATCTTGACTCAAATCTTGATGCATCTCTTTTTGTGCTGGGCTGTGTTTTTTTTTAATCACCACGTGGACAGAACATCACTTTGGACAGAACACATCCGGGGTGTTTTTAGATAGAGTCCAACAAAACAATCAACACACCGATAAAAGGAAACAAACCCCAACTCGCATTGTGACAAAGTTCATTGCGACTGACAGGAAAGCAAGTTTTTCAGTGGAGAAAAGTACCCACACTGTGTTCTCCTAAAAGCAGGTGATCACAGAGAAGAAAGGGAACACCTCTTTGTGGTTATATTGCTTGTTTGTGTGTAAACTCTCTCCATAAGGGAGAAGTGGCGCGAAACACATTCAGGCAGCGTCGCCGAGCAGAGTCTGACACCGAATGCAGATTTGAAGGGCAACTCTGCTGGCAGCTTTTCCTCTGAACAATAGCAGGTTTTATATGCACCATTATTTACTGTTTTGGAAACCGACTGACATTAAGACGAGGGGAGGTGGTGGTGGGGGGGGGGAGTGGCACCGACATCTTGTCGTTTTTACCTTCGTAAAGATGACATTAAAAATTCCTTTCCGCCTCAAAAGGATCGCGACTGTTTTTTTACGCTCTCGCCATGGACTATACAATTACTGTCAGGGCAGCAGTCGGAGCAGTGCGGAGTGCCGGGATATACACTGTTCTTGGCTTCGTCTTGTGGGTGCAAAGTAGCCGTCAAGTAGGGAAAACTGTCAGAGAGACCTTGAAGGCCTTGCATGGTGAGCCTATATAATGAAAGCCACGTGTGTGGGAGCTGGGGGGGGTGAGCGTATGTGGGAGGCGGAGAAAACGGGAGGTCTGTATTTCATGTTATTCGGAATCAATGAGAGTGAAAAAAAACAACGAACAGACAAAATCTTCATCCTTGCATCGGTATCGTCTATCTATTAAATTTCAATCGACTGATGATTATCTTAAAAGGCATCAAAACTTTAAAAAAAAGAAAGGAATTTGCAACTTTTCAGGAGCCAGCTTGAGCTCTTTGTTGTCGGCATGCAGATACCGATTTCGCCAAGTGGCACTAAAAACCTCATAATGGCAATGACATTAGACTTGCTTATCGTGCTGTGCGACAGATTGTTGCATGGAAGTCAATAAAAAAAGGACGCAATATAGTTGTAGATTTTGGATGCCGGAAGAGTGCCGTTTTCCCAGGCTTTAAAGGCTGCATGACAGTCAACGATGCATCGTCCAGGGAAACCAAATATGGTCAAACACACTCACGAGGCCGCAACCACACTGCTAGATGTAAACAAAGCCAATGGGATGGGTTTTTTTCCCCCCTCTGAACAACAAATGACATCTCGGACCTCCGTCCTTTGTTTCATGCGACACTCTGTGAACCTGCCGTCCGCTGCTGCAGCGCCTGAAGTCATGCTGCAAGCCTGACTGGAACATATTGGGGAGTGCACTCCCGGTGGCGTTCGGGAGCAATCGGGACACGACTTGCCGTAAACAGATGCCACGAGGGACGAGACCGGAGTGACCCCCCACGCATAAATCGAGTGCGAAGCAGCCTCAATGTTTTATACCGAACGGTATAACATCTTTAATGAAGTTGCCACAAATGGCGAACGGAACAGCGCGACAGGCGGGGAAAAAAAGGATAGAAGCAAATCAAATAGGAAGGGACAAATCATCTAACCCGTCTATCCTAAGTATGGATTAATCAGGAGGGGGAAAGACGACCAAAATTGCTCCGCGCCTGTCATTCTGGCAAGACGGCAGCACCACCCGAGGCTGCCTACAGGCCAGGTCTGCTCCAACCGGAGCCTCCCCAGGGCTTCTTTCCCGCCACCTGTTCTCCCAGCTGCGGTGGAGGAGATCCAAAAAGCCCCAGTCAGCCGTCAGGCCACCACAAGGAAAGGAAAGGAACTCTCGTCCGTCTCCATTTGTTCCTCTAATGTACTGAGAGACGTGATTGAAAGGTGCAGAGTATGAGCCGACAGCATCGGGGGGGGGGCTTAATGGCACATGAGATGCTCCTGAATTATTTTGTCGGTTTGGAGGGCGGGCGGATGAGATATCTCGACAACATCTGGAATTGAATCTTATGATGCCGAGGATACGAGCCTCTTCTGAGGCGTCTGCCGATTCCCCGCTGCCTGCGGTTATTGTGTCCCTCCAGCCGCGGGCTTTCCCACCCCCCACGGGAGCCGGCATAAGCCATCCATGGAAATCATACATAACAAACATGCCTTTTCATGTTTGTTTGTGTTCTCCCATTTGGATGCTTATCGCAGGTGGGGATTGCGCCTCCGCTGTGAAAACACTGACATTTGACTCCGCACGCGCGTTACAAAGGAGAGCATGAATATTAAAAGCTCCGTCACAGCTCGGCGCCGGCGACAGGCGCCTCCGTTTGGACGATCCTGCTCAATCATGAAGGCGGATGGTGGGAAGAGAGCATAACAAAGATCAATACCTTCCCCCTTTCTGCGCTTGTTTATTCTCAGCGATCGCTCTGCTCGGGAGGCGCCGACAAAAACGAGCCCTCTGCGATACATGATGTTCAACGCGGGGGGATCCTACAGCTTCGCTCTGAAAGCTCGGCTTGGCCCGTGCACCGCCAGTTGGTTCAATCCATCACGATTGGACCGGGTGCATGCACTGACATCATACAATGGCCCTCGCAAGTTGGTTTTATCAAAAGAAGGGATCACCAGAGAACAAAAGCTAAGATCGGTAAAAAACCAAGGATAAACTAACATTTTGGTTGCCGTCATTGACAACACTGGGAGTCTCTCGTGATAAATGTGGATAACGTGGCCTCTTAAACTGCTAAACTCAAGCAAACAAATGCAAGGTTATCAAAAAATATGCCCCGCTCTGCCGAGCTAACTCATATTTGTCACCTCCCCTGGAGGCATCGTATTGACTTCAGATCTCGCCACCTGGAAAATTAGTTTTTCATTCAATCTGAACAAAAAGTGAAAGCGGCATGTGCACCAGGCAGAAGACAGACATTTGTCGAAAATGATGTAACAGAGTGAAGAGTGTAGAAACATATTAAAGAAAACTTTGTTCAAACTTTCTTGAAAAACAATTTGCCTGAAAGTACCCCACTTTTCTTCGTTTTTGCACAACACGGTGCATAAATATAATGAAAAGCAGCAAAAAAAAAAGTGTTGTACTTAAAGATTGCAAATTTTTACGTTTCTGTGGAGTTTCTGTTTGTGCTGCTTTGTATTTTTTTGGTCACAGCTGCAGCTTCAGGTATGACCACCAGGGGGAGGAACGGATCGCAAAACTGTTGCAACTATGGCACGATGGGAACGCTTAGTGCGCATGCAAACAAAGATTTTATTTTGT
>JASSRZ010000053.1:3930327-3950938 GCA_032164315.1 Malacoctenus gilli | reverse complement strand
ACCACCCGCAGCGGAGCCGCAATGCGCCGCCCACCCCCCCCCCCCCCCCAACATTGATCATTGGAACACTCGTGGCCGCACTCCCAGTGTCTGGTCTTGATCAGCTGCCTCCGAAAACGCTGGTTCACGATCATGCAACCCCCAGACTCAAGTCTCATTGAGGCCATGGAAGTCTGACTCTCACAAACAAAAAAAAATTTACATCGCTGAACTGATTCACTGTCAATATCGTGCTAAGCTACATGAGCAAACACTCCCACGTGCACCAAAATTGTGGAAGTACTCCTTGAATACTTTGTTAGAATCGAGCACACCTTCAACCAGTTCTCAGTCCGAAGTCACACGGGGCTCTGTTGGGTTTTGCATCGCTCCTTCAAATGCTAGTTCTTGCAGATACAACCATGCTGATAAAAACCAGCGTTAACTTAACCAGGACCCAAAAGGAGCGGTTGTCAAGCTGAGCGATCAGTTTTCCAAACAGTGGGCTGAATCAAACCTGTAGCAGGGACAGGATGGAGACCCAAAGAGACGAGGACGCAGGACGAAGAACAATCATTGAACCGAATCCTGATCGGCGCCCCCTGTGAACGTCTGCGGGGACACGTTTTCGCAACCACGAGTCTCACGCGCACCGGGGCCGTCCTAAAAAAAAAAAAAAAAAAGTAATCACTGTCAAACGAACGCGGAACAACCGGCGTCGCCAGGTAACTCCTACGGATGACATTCACGTCGCAGATTCAAATGAACTAATTCCATTTTCGGAAGCCTTTCCCTTCAGCCCGGTGCTCAAGCCCCGGTGCGTTTGTTCAGCACGGTGTAAATGTGTCGGGAGGGGTGCGGGGAACAAATGAGAGCGCGCTGGGCTTTCATGTGCATCTATGTGAGCCGCGAACATATTAACATGAGACGTGGGACACACAGAAGGTTCTGCCTTCAGACGAGACGCCGCGGAAAGGTAGATGAAGATGAAGTGCGGCGGGCTCGGGCGCTATCTTCCCTTTTATTAGGCTCCGCCGCTGTGCCGAGGCTTATTTTGCAGCCTGCATTCTAATGAGAGAGAAAAAGCGAGGATGGAGGAAGCGTGCAGGGGAGCGGGGGGGAGGAGGGGGGGGGGGGGATTGTGTAACTCGGCGTTACATAACACAATATGCATGGCCTTCTCTCTTTCTCCCTCGCCGTGTCTGACAGCGAGGCGCGCGGCAGAGCGAGCGGGAGGGAGAGCACGGAGGGGTTTAAAGGGGAGGGGGGGGGGGCTTCTGGTGTTAATGAGGGCGATGTGAAGAGATGCGCGCCTCGCCAGGAAAATCATACCTCATTATGGCGCCGCTTCTAATAATGCCGGTGATGAGGAGAAGTTGTTTGGGAGGTGAGGGGGGGGGGACGCGGCGAGCGGACCCCCGGCTTGTCTCCGATTAAAAAACCCAACCGTCAAGTGGCATTCGAGTGGGCTTGCGGGGTAATTAAAGTCGATAAAACGTTATTGGTTTCACCCCTCGGTCCCTCCCTCAGCAGGGGGGGCCCGGAATAAACCCCGGCAGCGGGACGTCGCGGCGAGAGGACCCCCCCCGCCCATGGGGGAGGACGGGCACCGACTCCTATGTTTCAGGCCTTCCTGCAGCTTCGTGAGAAAAACAAAAGACCAATCTCCTGCTACACACTGTTTGGTTTGCTCCTTGAATTTAAATCCCATCATTTTAGCATAAACACCGGTGACTGTTTTAGTCCCTTCATGGGCCTCAAGGGTTATTGTGGACTCCAAGCAGAGAAGGGAGTATGACAACTGATTTGCAAGGTCTTTTTTGAGTGAAACATGACGGGGACTATTTCAAATCTCTCTTTTTTTCCCACCAAAGAATAAAACCCCCAAGTGGTGAAAAAACTTTATTTCTTCGAAAATATCACTCTTTATTGTGGAAAAAGCAACTTTTGAACACAAATGTCACGTGGCGGGTTGCACACTCGTCGCGCCGTGCCGTCCACGGCTTCACGCGTAGGTGACTTTCACGCAGAACGTCTCTTCGGTCCTCTCCTCCGTGTTGTTCACAAAGACCAGGATCTCCGCCGAGCCGGGACTCTGGCTGGGGGCGAACCGCAACCCGATGGTGTGACTCTCCCCCCCGCCAATCTAAAGACAGCCCCAAAAATCACCCCCCCCCCAAAAAGAAAGAAACTTTATGTCTGAAATCTACATATCTTCCTGTTTTGTGAGCCAGTTGGTCTCCTTTTAGGCGACGGTCAGCCGTGTCCCTCCTTTTACAACTAAACTGAATGTTAACTACTATCAGGCCGGCTTCTGCGCAGCCACTGAACTTGCAGTGATGATATTCGTGTGGTTAAAGTTTGCTGTGGAACCTGACAAAAGCTTCGACACTCTGTGATTGAGTGTCGCCACGGTGTGCGTTGCAGGGCCCGTCTGAGACACAGAGGGACGACTTCAGGCAACACCGAACGCTAACCCCTCTCACTCCACTCTTCTCACTCCCCCCCCCCTCCTCTAAATTACCGTCTCTCCACATGGACTGCAATTTAGATTATTCTTCTCTCTAATTAAAGGGAGACGACGCCTAATGTTGTAATTCTTTTTCCTCGCCGGTGGCTCGCAGCGTTTCGCAGCCTTTATTGTGCCTTTTGTTTATTTATTCATTTATTTTTTTCCGCGCGTCCTTCAATCAGACCAGAAGTGCCGCCTTGAATTTTTTTTTTTTTTTTTTCGGGTAATAGTCAGCACTAGAAATATGGGTCAATTTTAGGGATTTATGCTGTAATCTTTCTCAAAAGCCTGGCGCTATTGATCTCTGCTTTGCTTTCCCTCCTCCATGGCTGGTTTGATCACATAGAGGTAGTTATGCCCCCCCCCCCTCCAAAAAAAAGAGGGGAAAAAAAGAGAGAGAGAAAAGCTTTTCCACATTTGGTTAATGCCACGGGCACAGTAAATTCTTTATAAGACACCTGCAGCCGCACTGACAAGATGAGGGGGGGGAAAAAAACAATGGGCTGTTTTTCACTCTGCCCACCTCCTGTCTAATTGATGCAGTGTCTCCTGGCCGACAACAGCGAGACTCTTTAATAGTTTATGTGGAAAACAGAACGCCGTTGCATCTCATTCATTCACCCTCCTCATTTAAAATGATGGCTCCTCATTTGTCGCGGTGCTTTATCACACCTGGGCAAATGAAAGGCAATGTCAGCGGCGGCGGCGTTTCGCGGCCGCGCCTGTGACTCGGCTGCCGCGCGCAGGGAGACAGAACACGACGCTGCCGGCGTCGGCGATAGCGTCTCTCTTTGTCTGCTCTGAAGGCCAACGAGGAAGTGATTCACCTGCACTAAACACCAGGAAGGAAACCTTCAGTGTCTTTCACTGACCTGTCAGAATAAACAATGAAGACATTAATATTGCTTCAACATTAGTCTGAAGGGGACGTAAACTTTTTTTTGCCTGTGAATCATTTGTTTTCTTTTAATTGTGCCTGTTTTTATGTGTGCGCATGCGCCACCTACAGGCCTGGCATGAGTACTAGTTTTCAAGACATTCAGTGTTTGGTTTTTTTTGGAGAAGAAATATATTTTTCCTTCCATCTTGACAGAAAAGTTTTAAAAGTTGAAACTCAGACCCAGCTGATCTTTGCCCCGTCGGTGTTTTAAACCATCCCAGTACAGGCTACAGTTCCTGGCCTGAAGGAGCAAACAGCACAACATCGTCTGCAAACAGCAACAAAATAAAATCCACTGGTCCCCAAACGGTTTGAAATAAGCGCGTAAAACTTAACTTTTACGTGGGATACTCGTTCATTTTCATGAGACACCTGTATCACTTTATGATAACGAATGTTTATATTGAACATGACCAAAGTTTGCAATGATGATTCAAAAAGGAGATTCCTTGAGGGACAGATCAGATGTGGTCATGTGCTCCAGGGAGGAAAGCAGACAGAGAAAAAGTGATGACAAAAGAATGTGGTATCAAATCTGAGGCTCTTTATGCAACATGTCGGCAGGCTGGCACTGTTCAAACACGAGCTCTCTGTCGGTTGGCCGTGAGGCGGAAAGGAGGCTTTCAGGAGGGCAACTTCTGAAGGTAGAGACTGAAGGTAAAATGGCAGCAGACTGAGGTTTAAATTGAGGGGTTTGTATGCGATGAATGCATGTTTTATCTACCTGTGCCTCTTTTTTTTTTGAATGACTCAATCTGGGTAGTAAGAAAAATAACCCTGATATATACAGACCAAGTGTTTTTCAAACGCATATCTACGCAGGAAGCGCCTCGGCTTCATTTTCCAGTTGCCTGTCTCCGATTCACTTCTATTTTCGTCGTTCCAGCTGCCTACACAGGCAGGCTGACGCCTCTTCTGCCCTTTATGCGTGAACGCGTCGTGCCTTCTCCCTTTTTTTTTATCGGCGGGTCAGGAGCATTTCCCATTAAAACTTATGTTCGTGCCATTATTTACAGTCAGATAACAACGGACGCGCAATCGAAGGAAGACAAGCCATCGTCAAGGCGTTAATCAAAGCATGGATTTCCTTCCTAACAGGCGTGAGAGACGACTGCGCGTGCCCCTCGCGTCTTATCTCACCTGGAATTTATCCTCTCTGAACTGCAGCAGGTCTGGATGGTCGGAGCGCAGCAGCAACGTGCGGCCGCCGCCGTAAGGATTGGTGTAGGTGATTTTCCGGGAGCTGCCGCGTCCGCTGCCGACCGGCACGGACACCTCGAACGCCTGCGCACACAGAAACACACACGCGCGTGCAGAGCTTGTGTGATAAGAGGCTGGCAATTGGCACGACCGTATACAAGCTCAAAAGCTCCTCCTCAGGAGGTAGACTCTCTAAAAACAGTAAGAATGACATGTCTCGTGATCGAAATGAGGGGTAAAGAAAGAGGTGCACTGAAAGTCAATCAATGGTTCTTTGACAACAGTGGTTCTCAGACTTTTTACACCTTCGAAAGTACTTGCCCCGCCCCCCAAAAGTACCCCTTTGATGACAAATATCAGTCCTCAAGTCCCTTTCGACCAGACACAACTCCAAGCAGCGCTTCATCGTCTTTGGACTCTCTCTACCGACTCGTCCATAAAGTTCTGCTCTTAGTCGTCATGGAGTCAAATGCAGCTCTAATCACTTGGCTGTGATGCGCACGACTCCCGGTGGTCTGCTGGTCAGGTGCACAGTCGCTCAGCTGGAGCCCTTTCTGGAGGGGATGGGCTCACAGAGCTGGCCCGGCCTGCGCCGTACTTAGCCTCCACTTGACAAAAGCCATAAAGGGATTGGGAGAGTCCAGCTGGCCCAGGGAAGCACCAGGATGATTCAAGGAGTGAGAGTGACTCTGAGTCAACGGTTTGCTTTGGAGCTCGACGGATATCTGAAGGGGCTGTTCGTCACTTCACTGCTCTTAAGAAGACGGAGATTTAATCGGGAAAAAATGTGATCCCGTGCCTTTATGTTGGCTGTCACCACATAAAGTTGCCCGGAGATATTGTCTTTTCTTATGCATTTGCCTCCTTCAACAAAACACCTGATGCCTGCGTTATCCACTGTGCTGTTTGTATATTCCAGTGCGTCTCCGTCAGTGAAGCTCGTGGCTTTGAAGGAAATGTTGCGACTTCAGCTCCCAGTCAGAGAGCGCTGTCTAAAGGCAAGACAAAGTGGTGAAAGCGGTCTAAATATAGCCTGAACTCAAACTCGTATTGATTTTCGGAGGTGATTGAATATGTTCCGTCTCTGACCCTGTCCACGGCAGTACATTACTTAGCTTTTTTTTTTTTTTTCTCAGTACATCTGAGGCTGCGCTGACCCCGATCCACTGGCTGGGATAACTACCTTATCCAACCAGACTTCAAAAACACCCCGGCCGCCGCTCGAAGGGCTCAATCTTTTTCCCACTGAAACTTTGTAACTCCCCTTATATCCACCGCAAAAGTGGCACCGAGCACGGTGCGAGCGTCTCCGCTATTTTTAAGCCGAAGCAGTTGTCATTTTCCTGTCTGGCGCCCACGCCGTTTAAACACTGAGGTGCAGGGGCACACACGCACATTTAGTGACATTACTATCTTGAGACTGTGGAAAGTGAGGACACTCACAGTGAAAAAAAAAACAAAACAGGTTTAAGTGTATTGTTGATGCAAACAGCCAGAAGAAGCTGGGACCTCCCCTGTGGCCCCCCCTTGAAAGAAAGTGGCTACAAAATTCATATGTGTTTTCAAAGAGCTACTGTAAACACACTACATTTTAATAAGTCTGTCATATCACAGGAGACTTGGACTGTGCTGTACTATGTGGCTGAATTGATTACAAAGTTAAGGGGAGTTGACTGGATTGGATTTCTGTTCGTATTCGAACTTCCAGAACAGGCCAATCAGAGAGGATGGGGCGTGGCCCAGTTTAAACTCCATGACTAATTAGGTTCAATGTGCAGGACACGCCCCTCTCCTCTCATTTTGAATCAACGAGCCAGCCTACGAGTGGAGGACGAGTCATCACATGTTTGACACCGTTTCATGCGGTGATATCCAAATCATTTTTCTTTCATGAGTATTTAGCAGATACACAGACGAACAGAGGGAACTGGGAAGTATACTTTGTATTTCAGGGGGTCTTCAATAATGTGACACACGTTTGGAACAGATGGAGCAGGGATAGGCTGTCTGGGAAGGTGGTACCCTCGGCTTTAGTCTTCACTCTCTCCCTCTCCCTCTCTCACACACACACCTGTCAGCGCCTACACAGTCATCCTGCTGCCGACACAGTGTCAAGAACCGTCGCACCTGGCACTACCAGGACAGTAGCGGGACGAGGGTCTCTTTCTGTGGAACGAGAATACATCGGCGCTCCAACGTCCCGTCGGAATCACACCGACCTACCTTGGAGAGGACGGGACGGTGCACGTTGAGACAGAGCAGCCAGGCGTTGACCAGACGCCGCTGCTCCACGTCAACCGCGTTCACGTAGAGGAAGCGGCTGCCGGCCCGCCACGGCTGCACCCTCAGCTGCAGCTCCTGCACTGCCGCGGGAGGTAGGACAAACACGCCCGCCGGGTCCACCTGCAGAGAAACGGCGGGAGGAGAAGGTTAGGTAGATTTTGGTCGTAAACTGAGGAGACGCTGCTGACCTCGTGAAGCGGGGCGGCGGAGAGAAACAGAGAAACAGAGAAACAGAGAGAGAGAGAGAGAGAGAGAGAGAGAGAGAGAGAGAGAGAGAGAGAGAGAGAGACCTTGACCGGGTGACAGAGAGAGTGTGACAGAAGTGGAATAAAGGTGTTTAAGTAAGTCGGGGGGAAATAAAGAGGTGTGCAGATTACAGGAGAGAAAGGCTGAATTAAGTTCTGTGAAGGAGGGAGAGAGCAAGGGCAAACAATGGAGCGAGAGGGGAGTGGAGGCAGAGGAGTGACAGACAGAAGGATGTGAGAACAAGATTTACCGCGCGGCTCCTTTTCAATCTGTTGAGAAAAGCAAAGCCATTCTCTGATGCTGAGCTTTATCCTGTTTTATAAGACTCCTCCGGTGCATTCCACAGTGAGCTAACCTGCTGAGAGTCAGATCAAAGCGGGGCCCTGTTGATGCATACGGTGAAATCTTTTAAAAAATACATCTGTCACTTTTGCAGCCGGTCTCCCCTTTTCCAACGAGAGAAAAAACAAGTTTGGGTCGTACTGTATTCATCCGAGGTGGCGGTGACAGTCCATCACTTTCTGAACCCCCCCCCCCCCCCCTCCCGCCTGCTGTTTTTCTATAACACTGGTGAGTAATATGAAATGCCCTTTCTGAGTGAGAAGCATTGTCAAAGTTTCTGCTCTCGGACGCACTTATAAATAAGGAAGGATCCATTAAGAAAAGGAGGTAAAAATAGAGGGCGATCTGACACTCCTGGAACACATCTCCGTGTGTTCAGAGAGCGTAAGGTCGATGCTAATTTTTTTTTTCAGACGACGTCGGTCTGTGTCCCGACATGATCCGACGTGAGCGCCGACGGTAACGAGAGAACCCAGCAAAATGAACCCGAATGACACGAGAGGAGCCATTAGGCTGTCAATCTGCGTTTGCGTATCCTCGATAATGGCTTCAATCTTAACCTGAGGCTGGTACAAAAGAGGCTGTTGCTCCCCCTTTGTTTCCTGCTGCTGGCAGAACGTTTTACCGGAGATCGAGATGGAAGTAAAGTCGTCAACTCGTGAAACTGTGTCAAAAAAAAAAAAACACGGACCTACACTTTGGATCAAGCCATCTCTCCATTTATCCAACCTACCGATTCCATCGACTACGATCCATCAATCTGTCAAAATCCATCCATCGAGTTCAACCAACCATTAATCTGACTTTCTGTCTTTATTTAAAATGTTTTTAATACCCGCTTTATCGAAGGGTTGCAAACTGTACTGACAGTTCGCGAATTACAAATGTTCGCGTGAACAGCAAATGTTACACGTATGTCTGGAAACTGTTGAATCCCTCTGCAAATTCATCATGTAGTGATTTGTCGGCCCGCCTGTCCAAGCGGTTAAAGAGTCATTGTTGGGACTTGAAATTGCCCAAACAACATGTAGACCTGCCAAGGCCTCCACACCACACGCAGCCGACAGCTCAACCGTGTTCTGACGGACAGTGAGTATTGATGCAAGCGAAGACCGGAGGGAACACGCGGATCAAGGGAGTCAGGGGGATGAAGGCAGTCCGGGTGTACCTCCATCTCCTTTGGGTGCGAGGCGAAACACTTCACTTTGCGCACCGCCTGCTTCCCCCTCAGAACCACCGACTGGCAGGTCCGCTGGCCGGTCACACAGCCGACGTCCACCCGCTCCAGGAAGTGCACGTAAATCTGCCAGATCTGGGAGGGCGCCGCCATCCACTTATCGCTACGGAGGAGAAGAAACGTCATCGAAAACAATTAGGGCAGAAACCCCCCCCGCCACCACCACCCCCCACTACCACCGAGGGGACGCGCCCCGGTGGCGTTCCGAGGTCGGAGCGCTGATCTACAGCTGCGCCAGCGTTTTTAATAAGCAGGAACAATCATCGTCATCCTCTCGCTGCTGAGACGAAGCGAATGCAGCACTCGGTGGCCCGAGCTGACTCTGAGTGGGAGGCGATGCAGTCACCTACTCAGCTCCGCTGAGAGACAACAGCACTTAAGGAGGGTGTGAGGATATTTGGGAAAAAAAAAAAAGAGAAAAGAATCGGAGCTCTGTGGGTTTTTTGAAGAGGCAACATCAGACCGTTTCGAGGACGCGTGATTAATACGCGAATTTGCGGCATGTCAGGCGTTGCTTTAATCCCATTTAATGTTTGTTTTTTTTTCTATTGAGGCTCGACAAAACCCTGGCTTCACGCTCAACTTTGACTGGATCAAATTGCAAAACAAACAGGTGTCAGCTGGAAGGATAAAACCCGTGGTAGGAATGAAATGTGAGCGATCTCCGCGACAGAACAAATGGGAAAAAAAATATGATTGACACAACTGTTTTCACGATGCGAATGGACCTCATCCAAAGGAACTCACAAGTCACAGGGCGTCTTAAGCCTTTGCCCGCTCTGAGGTGGTGTGAAAACTAAGGTCCTCGAAACATAAACCAAGTGTCCTCACCAGCGCAAGGGCTGCATGACTCATCTTGGTGTCCAAACAAAGTAAAGCCCTGGTGGACCGCTTCAGAGGTGTCACGTTCCAGATATGTGTCACCGCGTCAGAGTCATTTCAGCCTGAACGCAGTGCGAGCAAAGATCATCCGTCGGCAGAAGTGTCACTCTGACCGGGTCCGGTGGGCTCGGTTTTTCGAAGGCTCCTCGGGTTGTATGTTGGCTGGAGAGGGTTTCTCGTCCAGGGATTGGCTTTATCGTAATGTTTTGGCAAAGGATGATGAGAAAAGGTTGTCTGCCGCCTGAAATGCGTCCAGACTATCAGGTTGCATGCGAATCTGCAGCCGACTTCATCTTCCTGCTGACGGGAATG
Organism: Malacoctenus gilli; assembly: GCA_032164315.1. NCBI lineage: Eukaryota > Metazoa > Chordata > Actinopteri > Blenniiformes > Labrisomidae > Malacoctenus > Malacoctenus gilli. The sequence goes on along the minus strand of JASSRZ010000053.1, from coordinate 3,941,005 downwards.
ATGAATCCCTGACATTTGCAAACAAACGCTCCTAAATCTTGGGCAGCGAGCGCAGGGTCACCATGGAAAAACATGGTGGACAGATCCTGTGACTTCAGGCAGCCCGACGACCAAAACCTCCACCCAATTAGTGAATTAATGCAAGCCTGCGTGAACAATTTAATTAGTCCTAAATAGAATGCATCTCCGGGCTACGTGTGTGTGTGTGTGTGTGTGTGTGTGTGTGTGTGTGTGTGTGTGTGTGTGTGTGTGTGTGTGTGTGTGTGTGTCTGTAAATAATACATACGTGAAAACCATCACAAAGAACATTTTTATGTGTGAACTGGGACTCCCCGGCACTTTCAAGTACACGTCTTGAGGCTCCCCCGGCACCTGGACAAAGACAAGAGAACAAAAGGCGAATAGATGTTAAAATGGAAAGGTGAAAATATAAAAAAAAAGACAAAAAAAAAAAGAAATGAACGCAAGGATGAAAGAAAAATCCCTTTTTTTTTTAGCATTTTAACAGCGCACAGCCTGATGTACAAGGCAAGCCTTTGGTCTGTCGAATGGAGCCCGCAGCTCGTGACAGGGCGGTTCGAATCAAGCGCTTGCCGCTGTGAACGTTGATCACTCTGGCGATTATCCTCCTGCTAATACCCGAGTATATGCAGCGGCGACATGAACGCTAATAACGCCATCCACTCACCAGCATTCTTGTCTGGCAGATGACGTTGGGGTCGCTGCAGCGCACGGATACGTGGGTCCTGGCATCATCGTCGCCCTCTGTGTCGGTCGCTCCGGGGTGAGAATAAAGGCATGAAAGGATTCATAGACCAGGAGCACATATTAGAGTTAGATCGTGTGTTTAGGCAGCAGAGAAAGTCAAATTACATATTTTATTCATACGTGTACATACGCATATACACACATGTGATGTTCACGCGCTATCCGTTTTAATTTTTTCTTTTTCATTTCCTGCTCCACACGCTTCTGTGTTGTTATTACCTGCTCTTTTTTCCCTCTTCATCATACTGGAAGGCTGTTTTTCTTGATATTTTGGGAAGAAATACAATAAACTGAAGGTGGAATGCATTACTCATTTCCACTGGCACGACACCTTATTGTTTTATGCACATTCATATACAGAGGCGCGCTCATCCTGCAGGGGTGAGACCACCTACTTGTGACTGTTTCAATCATTCAGGGAGAGAACGACAGTGATCGGCCCGAAAATGATGGAGGAAATAAAGTGAAGCAACGAGGGGCGCAAAGAGGAAGTTAGAGGGATGTGAGAGGTGGTCGAGGGGTGACGGCCAGACACAACCGGACCAACCTTTGGGGTGGTGCCACGGCGCCAGGCGGATGGCCTTCTTGAGGAAGCACAGCTCGGGGTGGTAGAGTCGGAAGAGCTGGTCCACGACGTGGGGCGTCGGCTCCACGTTCACCTGGCAGATGGCCATCGGCTTGCCGTCTTCCGCGCTGAACGTCACCTGTGGAGGAAAGGCGCCGCGTCAGGCCGCCGCCTTGCGTAATGTCAAACGTTCAGGGAAACTTTCATCGCTTTCGCTTCAGGAGAGTAGCAACACGAAAGGCGCCACAAAGACTTTCTTTTAAAGGTTATGCAAGACCGGCAATTGGTTTTTCCTCACCTCTTCTCCACTCTTCAACAAGTCTGGTTCCTAAATCAGATTCTTCTTCCCATCTTATTGAACTACAATCTTGTCACCGGTTGATCCATAGTCAATAAATAAGTTAATGAGTGCATGTTAAGGCGTCTAACGAAGCTAAAGCTAACTTAGCTCTCTGCAGCCTGGTGTGCATGATCAGTTGCGCAGGCTTCCATGCACTCATTTGAATAATCACGGTGTTTCAATCACTTTTTCAGTCAGGACACATTAAGTCAAATTAAGCTGCAATAGCAACAAGTAATTGCATAAGGCTGTCTGAGGTCCTGTGGTCTCCCAGCATGTGGGGCCTACTGAATACACCTGCCCCCCCTCCCTCCCTCATCACACATTAAAAAAAAACCTGCATCAGTGACTTAATAACCAAATGAAAAAAGTTCTTCATGATGATCCAGGCTGAGACATCATCTGAAAGTTTCGTTGTTTGTTCTCAAACCGCCTGTGAGAGGCTTTATTTAAGGAATCTTCCACAGAGCGTGACGACGACGGAGCCCAGGATAAACTGGAGTGCAGGAGTCGGTTTGAATCCGACAACCGGAGCCCTCCACAGACCTGCTGATGCGCTTTGAAGTTGTGTTGCTGGAAGAAAGCCCCCCAGGATCTTCGCTAATAAACAGGAGCGTGTTCATACATATGCACTAATTCTGGTATATATACATCGTGTGTGACGGGGAGGATGCAGACAGACCCGTATAGACAAGGAGGCATGAGAGCTTCTTTATGTTGCTGTGACTCTGTTTTATTTTTTAAGAAATGTTGAAAGATTCTTTGTGAGAATCCTTTTTTTTCTTATTTACAGCAGCATTTCAGGCCCTGAGCAGTGACAGACTGCGGCAGGTGCACCCTTTCAGCTTTCATTATCCCTGAGATGAGTCAACAATTGGATTGGATTTCACCAAATTAAAAGGATTTAACATAGTTCGGAGAGACCCAACGACTCCTGCTGCATGTCGAGAAAAAGAGCAACTTCTCTGGTGATGTCTCTGATGGAACAAAAGACCAGAACAACGACAAACAACTATATCTGATGGGCCCCCTTTGGATCAAGTTTGCTGATCAAATCGGTCCGAGAGATGACCAACAACACAGCCGTCTCCAGGGATTAAGCTGGAAATCCAGGAAACGGGACGAGATGAGTCGAGTCACGTCAGGCTTGACTCATGGGTCTTTGCTGAGGAGGATTAGGTCTCGAGTCAAACTCAGACCTTCTTCGCGAGAACCTCCACAAATCCGGTTTCATTAGTACAGCAGCACGACTGAAACCACTCTGAATGAAACAAATATGACCAGTCAGGAATCTATCGGTTTAATCAGTGCAGAATGAAGAGAAATCGGGTCATTTAAAAGTAAAATTGGCTCCTCAAAGTATGGTTTGTTTTGGGAAATCTCTAAACTAAGCCCAGTTTCACTGCTTCTGCAAGTGATTCATGAGTTTTTCCAGAGTCCCCCCGAGATCTAGAAGAAAATACTTAATCATGGATGAAATATTCACATTTTCCTGTTTGAAGCCACAAATTGCTGTGTATTCATGTGGTTTTGTTGTAAATTTTGATTAACTTTATGCTTTCCTGCAATTTCTGCTGAATCTCATTGAGTTAGGACACACCACTGCGCCGGTACCGCTCGGCTTCTCAGCGCCGGCTGATCCGTTCATAAAACCAATCAACGTCTCTCCAAGTCTATTCGACTCGACATGGCCACAGCGTGTCAGTGATGGATAACTGTGCAGGACACTAAAACACCCCGTAATGAGAAGTGCCCCGGTACCGTTTCGTTAACTTTCTACTGTGTGGTCATCGAACACACAGCAGCTGTCCAAACCGTTGATGCGTCAGATTTGCGGGCACGCGGCTGACCTGCAGGAGTCGGGCCCGTATCTGGCTCTGATGATGTGTGCTGACTGACAGCGGTGCCAGAGCTGGCATCCTGACAGCTCTGCTGTTGGGGGCTTGTCAGTTTTAGCGGGACAAAGATTTGATCCAGACCCCGACCCCTTTGACCCCTTGACAGGATTTTTTGCTCAGAGCAGCAGTGCTGACACCGACACACACCGACACACACACACTCCGCAGGCAGACCCACACGCAGACGCGCGCGCTTGGCAGGCTGGCAAAAATTTCATCACCGTGTGCAATGGGGGGGAGCTTCAGGGTACGACTGCACATTATGGGAACAACGGGATTATTGTCTGGTGCTGCTGCAGGTTAGCGAGCAGTGACAGCTATCTCACAAAGCCATGCGCCAGTAACGTGGGGAACGATGTTTTAATTCAAGCGCATTCCCGATAAAAAAAAAAAAAAAGCGAATCCTCGTGACAGACGATTACATCACATGGGGCTATAGAACACATCCACATCTTACCCGTGAACATCGCAACGAGCCCTCTCGCACTGTTCTCCCAACTTCCTACGTAAAAGTAACAGCTACATACATGCTGAAAGTAGTACAATCACTCTGGAGTAACACTGTAAATGCACAGTTTATTGAAAATAGATTAGGCAGACATGTCAAGCGGTCCTTCAACCGGGGGATGCTTTAGCTCTCCACTCTGACATTTGCCAGTTGGGGGAAGATAAACAATGTTCAGGAAGATAAAAGTGAATTCCAGCATATAATTTTGCTTGACAATCTCATCTGGCTAGTGCGAGGTTTTTTTTGTTGTTGTTTTTTTTTTAAGTTGACACTTCAAAGTGTTCTTTGTGTCTGAGCTGCGACTGTGTGGGAGTGGAGAGGAGGAGAGAAGGGATGAGGCGGTGCACCGCCACTCCTCCGAGAGTTGTCTGGGAGTGTGTGTGTGTATGCGTGTGTGCATGTGCGTACGTGCGTGCATGCTGGTAGACTCAGGCATGTGGCAGAAGGTTCACTCCACCCAAGCTGCTATGTATTCATAACACCCCACCTGTGTGAATCAACTCATCCACTGATCAGTATCATCCATTGATTCAGTTCCTCATTGATCCTTGATTGGTTTAAGAAGATCACATCGTGCAAACATCACCTGTTCCCTCCCTTCTATCACTTGTAATAAGCTGTGTATGGGCCACATTTCACATACAATGTTTTTGTGAAAATCAGTGTAAAGTCCAAGGTAACTACTTCGCTTTTCAAGTCACTGAGTCTTCCTGGAACTTTAAGTAAAGGCTTAGCAACGCAAGCCAGTTGGTGTTAATGGATGGGTCAATGACAAGCATTCATATTATGCTGAAAATGCTACATGTTGTGTTGGTTTGATCTGGGGTTGAAAAGGGAGAAGCGACGAGTACTTAAATAAATATTTATCCCAGAAGGCAGTTCCTCTAAGAGTCGATTCTCGATTCCTCGTCAGGAGGAATTTTCTGTATTCTAAAGCTCTGACGAAGGCAGAAAAAAAATATACTCTACATCCAGATTGCATCTCGGATCCATAGCGCTTATAATTCCTGCCTGGAAACAAACCCGTGCTGGACTGAGATGGAGAAACCGCTCCGGGCGGAGATAAAGATGGAGAGAGAAAAAAAGTTGACACGTCGGACGTAAATAGCAAACTCCGTACCTTGATAGATTTGGCTGCAATAATATTGGACAGATTCTTCTTGGCCACTTGAGAACCTTTGCCTGTAGGTAGGAAGCTCGGTCCCTGTGAGGGTTTGATAAGAAGCACGACGGTTATCAGAATCGAACATCTCTAGAGAAAATAGCAAATAGCTGCTCGGGAAAAACTTCAACATCTGCACATCCGGCGCGATGACTATAAACGATAACAACGGGCAGAATGCAACTAAAGGGCATAAAACCTCAAGTCATCGGCTATAGATAAGAACACAGCCGACACAAAAAAAACACTTTTATTCCTCTGCGCTCTTGGCACTAAACAAGCCCCCTCGCTTGTGTTTTCCTTACGCGCCGGGAACGTCGTATACAGAAGCTGCTGCTGATAATCGCCGAGGGGACATTTACTTAAGGGTTACTCCCCTCATCGCTCCACCTTTTACTCCCGCAGCGCTTCCATACCGTCGATACGACTTCGACGCACTCAGAGCCAATGAGTCGAAAAGGATTTTTTTCGCGCTGAGATCGATAAGCAGACGTGTGGAAACGGCACGAAAATGCATATTTTGATTGGAGTCCCTTTGATCTGCGCTGATGTAAAAATGCGGCGACTGTTACTGTAAAACATGCTGAAAGGATTCAAAGGTTCAAGGGAACCGTCTGGCCTGATGAAATACAACCCAATTTTGTTCCCAACTCTGCAGCCAGCATCAATTATCACTCCCACAGTGCTTTTTTGTTCAGCACTCCTCAGCCTGCAGCGTTGGCCCCTCACCTGGAGGGCCATGGTGTGGTCGCAGAGGAAGCTCTGGAACTTCAGGGGGATGTGGACGCTCTCTTTGGGCCGCAGGAAAACCCTGGGCCCTGGGGCCCCGTCCTCCAAGTGGAACATGTTTTCCTCCAGCGGGGTGGGCGTTTTGGCCAGCGCTTTGAAGTAGCGCCACTCCTCGGTGCTCGTGATGACACTGCACGGAAAGATCAACAGGACAGGAATGAGATGAAGGCGAGTTTTGGAACTGGAACACAATGGGAAATTTCAACTCATTGAACATAATAAAATACGAAAGGCCGTGAAGCAGCAAAAAAAACAACAACCCAGTAACAGAAATTACGTCAGTCTGCGTCTTTTGTTCCTATAGCGCCGATTTTGCCTCTTGTGACCTAAGAAACCTGCTGAGAACAATTCCTAAAGTTACACCGAGTCCCGGACAACTTTTAACAAATGATTGATCTCCGACCACTGTTTAATTCAAAGCGTGTAGGCGCCCGAACGCTCAAACCCCACACAGCAAAGGTCCAATAAGTTCGCAGCATGCAGCTTTATTACAAAGCCCTTTTTGCTGTGAAGTGTGACTGTGGAATTAAACACCCCAGAGATGGTGGTGGTTCTTGGGCTTCTCTTATTCAAGAGTGCCAAAAAGAAAAAAAAAATCTAACATCAACAGAGTGTCAGGAGATCTCAAAGTGCGGCTTTTCACACCACCTTTTTTTTTTACACAAGAGCCTGGCCACATTTGCGTGAGGCATCATATCTAAGCCTTGTTTGTCCACCGGCAGTGGAAGAACACGCTCTTCTCGAGACATTTTTTTTTCAATCCCAGAAGGTTACAAAGTCATGCGCTTCAAACTTTAACTGTACTCCCTTCTCCTGACAAGCAACGCTGCCGACCACCGATGCACCACGCCGGCTACAACCGACATCAATTGTGCAAGAGTTAAAGCAGTGAGTAGAAAACACAGCTTTCCACATGTCAACAACTACCTCTGTTACTATTGGCAACCACACAGATCCACACACATCCAAAATCTTTAAAACTACATGAACAAAAACACTGTAAAATACTCCTTTGTGCCCCCCAGTGGCAGCCAAAGTCAAGGCCAGGCCAGGCCGGGGCGGGGCGGGGGGGGGGGGGGGGGCCCCCCGCCACCCCCCCCCCCCGCCCCCCCCCCCCCATCCAGGCACCTTCCAGGAATTCAGTGATCCAACCCCGCCAGTGTGAGTAAACACAGAGCATGAGCTATCAATTGCAAACAGGATGTTGGTGCTTTTGTTCGTCTGCTCTGCTGATAACAACGCCAAAGAGCCTTTCGTTTGCATCTTAATTAACTGTTTCAACTCACTTTTGCTCGAGGGCAACACGCTTCATTTCCTGCATGTGTGTATTTACATGTGAAGCCGTTTAAAGAACGTGTGCAAGTGAAATGGGGAGGAACGAGTACAACGGGTATGTGAGGAGGAACCGCCATGGAAGTGAAGGCGAGAAGATGAATTTCTCCACATCCTGTTATGACTGTACGTCAAGAGAAAAGAGAGAGACAGAGCAAGGAGTTGGGCCACATGGGAGGACCTCAAAGTAGAGTCAGGTCTCTGCTACTTCGAAAGCAGCCACCTGTGTCAAACGCCTCCTGGGCTGCCTCCCTGGAGAGGAGTTCTTGGCATGTCCCACTGGTAGGAGGCCCCAGAAAAAAGAGCCAGGACAGGTTGGAAGGGGGGACCACTGGCCAAGAAATGCCTTGGGGGTCCCTTCTGGAAGAGCTGGAGGGAATGTCCGGGAAGGGAAAAGATTGGACATCTCTGCTGAGACCACCCTCCCCACGACGTGGTCCCAGCTAAGGAGTGAAAGAATGACCGGGCAGAGCAGGTGGAACGAAATGTCATCATTTCTTGAAATGAAGACTCACGAATGATTGTGCACCAAAGCTATCATACATTAAAAGCTTTTCACACTGGTTGCATCAAAAATCATTTGCCTTTGATACGTTTCCAACCAAGAAATAGAAATTATTTTTGGAACGCAATTATGTTGTCACATTAAAGGACAAAGAAGACCAATCCTGGTTTCCTTTTCTCACAATCTAACACGAAAAAGGTAAGGATCAGTCATAAACAGCTGGAGAGAACCGATTTCCACGGTCGAGCGGTCAACACTGCTCTCCCACAAGGCTCTGCTTTTAATTACCGACGGCAGGTACGAGAACGGTGCGGGGTCAGAGAGGGAGCCCCCCCGACGAATGGATTTCCCCGCAAGGAAAAAGAACAGGGGCCGATAACACACTCCCAACAGAAGGGGGTCTCGTTTTCACTCTTGCCTCTTCCCTTTGAATGCAGAAATTTCACGCGCAAATGCATAGAAGGTAGGGTGGGGGAAAGGGGGTGGGGGGGGGGGGTGCTGCTTTAAACATCAAAGGTTCCCAGCCACGGGCATGGAGAGGGGAATTTCTCTCAATAGGAGAGCGAGAGTTTATGAATTTTTCAGGGGCCCCACCTCGCCGACATTAAGGAAAGATGCAACTGCCGGTGCTGTGAAATTTATTTGGAGAGTCCCACCTGTGCACTCGGAATAAAACATTTCGCCCGTGGCTTATCGAGACAACAAAGAGCGTCTTGTTTCGCCCGAGCCTTCACGAGAAAAACCCCGAGCTCGATCCATTTTTTAAAAGGGAGGAAATGGAAAACGAGGTGAGAGCCGAAGAGGAGGAACAGACGAAGACAAATGGGGCGCCCAAATAGAGATGGCGATTAAAAGTGCCGCCAAGAGAAGAGGGAAGGGACGCAGAGAGGGGGAAAGACGGCTAATGAGAGAGAAGGAGTAATTAAGGAGGAGGCAGACGCACAGAGGAGCGTCGCAGCCCTCGGTCTCTCTCTCTTTCTCTCTCTCTTTCTCTCTCTCTATCTCTCTCAGCCACTGGTCCGGGCTCACGCTGCGCCTCTCTGAGGCCAAGTTCGAAAGGTAACCGTGCAAAATGAACAGCAACAGGTCTAAAATGTGTCCTCCGCGACAAGATGAGCCTGTGGGGCCTCGAGACCGGCGCAGACATCAAAGCTGCAGCGAGCCGGGCTTTCCACTAAGTACTCCTGCCTTCAAAGTCTGACGCAGGGCGTCTGGTTGAGGGTCAGACTTTCTTCTTGTTTGTATCTGCGGAACAAAGAGCTGACCCAAGGCGCTGTTTGTGTCCTCAAGAAAAAAAAGCTCCTCGTCAAACGCGGGCGAAACCGCCGACAAGGACATAACAGGCGAGTAACCCCGTAAACCGACCCAGGCTGCAGTTTGTGTGGTCCCGGACAACAAGAGTAAAGATGCCGCTGCTGTTGTTTTGACCCCTTCAGAGACTCCGCACATGTTAAAGGAGCACTTCCCCTCATGGACTCGACCCCTTTTCGACAGCAGAGATGCGCGTTGTGAAGCAGGAGGAGGAGGAGCTAAATGGCAGGTCATAAGATGCGTGGTATTTTCTGTACTTTTCAGCACAGAAAACCTTCCTTCGTTCTTCCAAATCAAAGAAAAAGACAGTACAAATACATAATTATCAAAAATAGTACGACAAAAAAAACAATCAAGTAAAGTTTATTTCATTTGTGAGTTTTAACTTCAATTCAAAAGAATCAAATTGGCTCAAGAGTCAACGAAGTGACATCACAGTCTCCACTAAAAGAGCTGATAAGCCAGCATCAATCCATCTGCGTTTCGAACACTTGTTGCACTCTTGAACTCCACCAGCTCCTTCCGTTTCTGACTGTTTTTTGCAAGGAGACAAGGAGGAAAACTTTTCACTGTGAATCACCTCTTTTTTCCCTCCTGTGTGGGAACCTGCTACAGAGTTCAGTTCATACCGACAACAAAAAGTGCAACCGGGGTGTGCCCGAAGAGAACGGGATCAGTCTGAACGCTCTAACCTACTTTCCACTGTTTTTCATTGCAAACAAATTCAACAGCTTTTATTGTGGAAGGGGAAAAAAAAGTATAATACAACATCTATGGATCAAAACTATGCAGACAGTCGAACAAATGGATTTAGCAGACAATCATCAGACGGAGGAGCGACGTTGCAACGAAATCCGGCGAAATCCTGGAAGGACTGAAATAAATCCAAAAAATGGAAATTTTAATATATCCCGGGGGTGGCGGGGGGGAACTCTGCGGCGACCGCAATGAGCCTTGGTTCATAATTTCGCCTGATTTTGAGTTTCCCGCCTCTGTGCCTCCGCATTTTCTTTTATGTGAACGAAGAAGCCCTCTACATCACAACCTATGTCACGTAAAGTAGCAGCACTGCTAATCTATGATGAAACAAAAAAAAAAAAGCCCTCACAATGTCGTTTTATATATAAACGTTCCACTTTGTGAAGCCTGAATCCGCCTCTGTGTCACGGCGGTGAAAGCAGAGGTGCGTCAAATGCAGACCTTGTTCATTTACACATCTGAAAACTCTTGGCAGAGGTGGCAGACGATTTGGCGTCGCGCTGGAACAAATAAGCCAACGGGCTGCGAAAGGCAGCGAGAGGACAGATGCGGGGATTGATGACCCTCAATTAGACCTGCCGGGCCCAGTGGCCAGGCTAATGCCACAATGATTCATGCGCGGCACACTGCAGCCCTTTTCCGTTGATCAACGTGATATACGTTAATCCGGAGCTCCAGCATGAGCGGAATCCATAACAAAAGATTCAGGGAGGAGGAGGGGGAGAGGGAAGGAGGTGGGGG
>JASSRZ010000053.1:3907578-3920994 GCA_032164315.1 Malacoctenus gilli | reverse complement strand
GTGTGTGTGTGTGTGTGTGTGTGTGTGTGTGTCTGTGTGTGTCTGTGTGTGTCTGTGTGTGTCTGTGTGTGTCTGTGCATCTGTATGGACGCATATGTGTATTTTACTGTGTATGTGTGACTGTCGACAGATGTGCTTGAAGTGTATGAGGACGTAGCTGTGTGTATATTTGGTGTGTGTTCTTTTGTGTGTGCGCTTCAGTCATAGTCCACATATGAGGAGAGCTTTAGGAGGAGCACACCAGTTGACTGGTGACGGCTTGTCTAATTGAGGAAAAAATTGGTTTCCCCTGTGTGCATGAATCTGTGCCTTTGGTTTGACAGCACGCACACGCACGCACGTACGCGCGCGCTCGCAACACAAACAGGGCTGTGGCTGGCCACCAGAGATGCCTCTACAAGCTCAATTAGGTTGAAAATTGAGTGGTTCAGTGGTGCAGCCAGCAGACAGAATGTGAAATGGATCTGGTTGAGTTGATCAAGTCAGGAGCTTGGTCACTGCCCAAATGAAAGGCACTAATTACTCTGTGGTGCCAAACGTGGACTCAAGCGCAAACACACACACACAAAACACAAAACCACTCAGACAGGAGTGAATCTTTCAGTACGATGCGACTCCACACACACACACACACACACACACACACACACACACACACACACACACACACACACACACACACACACACACAAACATACGGGGATGGGTGCTGAAAGGTGCACTGTTGTTAATGAACAAGTTGGAACCCAAAGATGGACAGAAAGCAGCGGGCCGCAGGTTAAAGCGCTTGCCGTTCTGGTGCAGGGTGTTTCTGGACGAGAGGCTTCCTCCTCTGAAGCCGCTGGTCATTTCACGAGGTGTGATGATGTGGGAATGAGACGGCAGGCCATCAGCTGCCCTCCTCATGCTGGGGTCCGCTGGGCACCCTGTAGGAGGGAGATAAGGCTTTTTAGTTTGCTATCCGTGATAACGCGGCGAACCCATGCGAGGCGCATCACAAAACACCGGGCTCAAACGAACACTCCTGTCTCTTCCTTTGTGAACAGGCTGCAGCTTTGCCACAAACACAGATGCTGGTCGACACCACCGACAGGCCGAGTGAGTTATTACACTTTTCCTTCATGCTTAGATGCTGATTTGACATCAGAGAGGTAAAAATCTAATTTGTGAACCCATGAACCTCACATTGTGCCACTTTGAAGGTATCGGCATCATTTATAGCTTATTGTCGTCAAATTAATTTGACTAATGAACTAATTTAACCTTTCTCCTGTAGTTTGATCACAAGTCGTGCTTGTTGTATCTCTGCATCAGGATCAGGATCATATCACAATCAGAGAAGCACAGCTATTCATGTAACAAGCTCAGTGTGCGTGGCCGGAAAAGAGGCCTGACACTTTCGCCATTTCTTCAAGCAACAAGCCAGACCGGGATCTGACGCTTGATCTGGCTAGTTTGCAACAAAAATAGGAGAAAAAAACAACAACAACCAAAAAACATGGCCCAGGCCAAAAGTTTTCTTTGAAGTCACATGTGAAACACTATATTTTCATTGTAGATCGGGCCAAAACGAGCCTATTCCAAGATCAACATTGGCTAAGAACACTCGAAGCAGGATCAATACATGGAGACAAGCCTGCAGCGGTTAATTAGTGGCCCTGAAATTGCCAGAGAGGCCTGGGCACGGAGAGCTGGCAGCGCGATGAGTCACGCTGATTGATGGATGGTGTTGGCCTGTCGTCTGGTTTGGCTGAGATGTGAGTGTCGGGAAAGCAGCGCGACACCGAAACGTAACGCTGGTCGACATCACCTGCAACCAGCCACCGGTGTTTTAGGGGTGCGCGTGCTCGATCAGAAGTAATCGCGCTTTTCTAATTGTACATGACAGCATGTGGTCACACTTTGCAAGGCTGAAAGCACAGGTAGGAAAAATGCTGTAAAAAAAAAGAGAAAAAATCAGCGACTTCACAACCAGAGTCCCTTCAGCCTTATTTGTCTCCCCTTTATGTTCCTGGATGGCAAAAAGAAAAAAATCATCATGTTCTTTTGAAGGCAAGTGGTTAAGTAAGCCGCTCAGGGTGCACTTGCACCGAGACAGTGAGTGATGGTCGATATTACCCTTTCTTCTTCCATTAATTCATCCTGTGCAAAGCCCTCACAGTACAGTCGCTGCAGGAGGGGGTTTGTTTGTGCTCCCGAACAGAGCTTCGCAAACAAAATACTCAGTAATTGAAGTTTATGGTGCACCTCCAGCAGCAGCCTGCCACCCTCCGAACAAGAGTGCCCTGATATACCACCAATCAAAAAGCTTGCCTGAGAAACTCCTTTAAAAGCTTCATGATGGAAATTCTGTTGTCAAACAGTTAATTTCAGCTTCATTTATATTACAATATGAATGCGCACAACTATAGTTTTTTTGTTGTTGCAAACTGTGAAGAGGAAGTTTCCATTTGTGTTACCCAACCACTTTTAGTTTGTCCACAGAACAGTTATCCCCTCAATTATTCTCTAAGCTCAGATAAAAACAAATTGCAACCCTAAAACAAGACCAATAAGCTACAATGAAACAAGCAAGAACACTAAAAAACAAGAACAGGGTTTAAAGCCAAGGAGTAAGAATGAGTTCGAAGACAACTTTGACCAAAAACTGACAGTGAGGGGGCTTCTCTGATGTGGAGAGGAAACTTCTTCCAGAGAGAGTGGACACAGCACCAGAAAGAGCCTTGGCACCTGCAGGAGCAGCTGATCAGCTGACCCCAGACACCAAACAGTTAGAAACCATTGGCTTTGAATGAACAGCCAGGGGAACCAAGTCAACGCTGGTGGTGACCAGAAGAATCACTTGAACCTTCACTTCTGCTTTTGTTTCCTTAACAGTTAGAAAAGGTCAGGGTCACCCAGGCTTTTACGTCCAACAGTCATAACAGAGGTGGCTTGAGGGGAAATGCGTCCTTTTGTCTTAAGTAGCCCATAAGTCTGACTGTCACGGGCATAAAAGTGAACAATTGATGATGTGTTTTCCCGAAATAGAGCCTGGAGGCAGTTGATGCAGAGAATATAAAAAAGGGGCCCAAGAATTGACCCCTGTGGGACTCCACAGGAGCTCCGAGCAGCCTCGCTGAGACTTACTATCTCTCTCTGAAAGCTTCAAATACTTCCACCATAAAGGTGCTCTGCTTGCGGCAGAACCAAAAATATACGTGTCTGATTGGGTTTCGGAGTATTTTTAGGTGAGGGAGCAACATGAAATTCGATTAAATTTTTAATAGCTGACTAAAGGGGCAGGTAAAAGTAAAATATGGCACACTTTGAAACACCGCTACCAATACTCCCATCTGCTTTCCTGCCTTTGGATAACAACGTGAACGAGGTGCCTAATTATAACACGAGAACTTTTAGCATTTTTCCGAGAGGCTGCGGAAAAAAAAGCTCATCGAGGACGCTTTTGCATGAAAAATGGTGAGTGCTGCAATTAAGTGGCTTTACTGCCCGGAGCTGACACCTCAGTTAGCTCGTAGGAGTTTTTCAGAAGAGCAGCCAAAAGTACCCTGCGAATCCTTCCCAGGCAAACTCCTTCATCAACGAACCGATAATGGGGGAGGGAGAAAGAGGGGGGGGGGGGCGGCTAAATGAGTAATGGGGAGCCGGTGTTGCCATGCAAACAGACACAGACAGCGCGGCTCGGCAGATTAATGGGCGAGGTGTCCGCCGTCCCGATGCATTCCCCTCGTCATCCATCACCCTTCCCCCCGGCCGCACGACTCGGGCGAGTGTGTTTGTTTGAGCCATATTTCCCAAATATTACGGTAAAGACGTTGCTCCGGCGGGCCGCATAAACATCTCCGATCAATAAACGAAGCCGGGGAGACGCCATTCGCAACACCTCCTAATAAGCCCGCTATCTCTTTCTGTTGAGAAATGCTCCGATGATGGATAGAATTGTTCAACAGGCCTTCAAGGACGTGATAAGATGAACACCCAGCGCCGCGTGTCTGTAATAAAACAAATGGAGTTGCGATAAGCCCAATTATGACCCCTTGATTTAATCATTCAATCACTTTTAATTAAGCGGGTATTGCCGGAACCGTCGTCAGATAATGCCGACTTCGCCCGCTCGCGCAGGTTGACGTGGATGTCTTCCTCTCGGTCTTGTTATCGGTCTCCGACTGGCTGCATCACGCTCGCTAACAAAGCTGATGAGGCTCCTACTCTGAAATACAAAGCTGATACCTCAGCGTTGGGTTGCAGACGCGCAAAGCTGCCGCGGCGTTCGCTGCCCGGCGCCAAAGAGTAACGGCGAACGGAGCGCCGGAAGGGCTGAGCTCCGTCAAATTCATTGACTGCTCCTCGCCTGTTGCATGACAATAACCCCGCTCGCCGGTACCCCCCACCTGCCCGCCCTCTTTGCTCTGCTGGCAGGTTCTTGAGGGTTAAGGCCACAACAAACCACAGATTTACGGGCCGCCGGAACAAATGGGAGCAAGCGCCGAGGGGGGATTTCAAAGCAGTCTGCGATATTCGATTTCTCCCGCCTGCCCGTTCCAGGCCACTGACCTTTCCGTATAAGCAGATTCTCTCCCTCACCTCAAGGCTAAGAGCCGGGCTGATAAACTGGGGGTGCCTTAATGTGCCGTCAGAGAGAGCCCTTTAATGACCAAGACGTACCGTATGCAAACCCACGGGAGGGGGTGGGTGGGGGGACTCGATAACTTAACTAACTGTTAGGTAAATTTCACTGATATTCAGTTCCACTCGTGGCAGCTTCAGACACAACTCTCTCTCCGCTCGGCGCCACAACAGTCCGTTCACTCCCAGGCTTATCGGGCGGCTGCAGATGAGGAGCAATGTGAGGTCTGGAGAAGCTTCTAATCTGTCTCTCTCTCCTGTGCTGGAGCAGATACATGCTTTCTGTTTACGTGTGACTGTGTGTGTGTGTGTGTGTGTGTGTGTGTGTGTGTGTGTGTGTGTGTGTGTGTGTGTGTGGACGGAGTAAAAAGGACAGCGAGAGAAAGTGAGCGCTGGAGAGAAAGGATAGCGCGACAACTCAGTCAGCAAAACCCACTTTACATCAATAGGCTTTTCCTTCTCTCACATATGGGCCTTGTTTTGTTTTTTTTTGCTGCTGGCAGATCTGACCAACGTGCGTCCAAATTGGATATTAAAAACGCTTACTGTCTTAATTTGTTGGTTTTTTTTGGCAGTGCGGTTGTATCACCTTCCCATGAAGCTTAACTCAGACAATATGTGTAAGAGAGAGTTGGATCACGATGCACACTGGTCCAGCCCTGGCGCCGCACACGACAAAAAGATATACGGCGTTTTAAAAGGAGTTGCCAATAAAACGAGGTGCCAATTTGTTGCATCTGGGGACCAATAATCCAAAATATTTCCAACAATGCAGTAAATCGCTGATTCCACAATGCGGTCCCCTTCTGCCGAGGGAGATTTAGATCCAATTTTAGCTCATTGTTTTGATTATTTGACTCGCGGACTCCCGTCACCCGTTTCCTGCAGGTAACAGAAGCGACGTTCCCTGCGCTGGTCCCCTGTCAGCGACCGACTCTGCAACAAAAAAAGTCCCAAAGCTTACCACCCGAATTATTTGACGTACAAGTAATGAATACCTGCTTGTTTTAAAGAATGGGGACGCAGTTTGGTTTCCATTTAAACGGAAAAAACAAGCGCGCTGAAGCCCCTCCAGATGTTCTCTCCATATTTTGGGGGACACTCACATTAATCACATTCGGAGGACTGGACATAAATCTGCGATCCGATTGGATTGAATGCTGGTACAACATATGCTGGTTGATGGCAAGTTGCCCTGTGTCACTGCGCACAACCACGTGGAAAATGACTTGGGGAGTTGGTTTTTCCTTCTGTTTTTTATGATCAAGTACTAAAACCATAACATAGAAAATGTTTTAACATCAATCATATATAGGAAATTTTAACAACATGTTGAACAAAGGAAACAATTAGGCTGCAGAGAATTTAATTAGAGAAAAACTCAAATAAAACTTGTGCCAGGGGGAAAAAAAAACCACAAGATAATTTGCTGATATAATAACAGAAACTTCTCTTGATAATATTACTTATATATATATATATATATATATATATATATTTATATATATATATATATTAAGTGGGGCGGAAAATTCGACTTGAATCGGGAAAATTACGATTTTTAGCAGTGCACCTTTCACTTCCTTCCTTCTGTTCCTTCAGCCACCCAGTCTATGATATTTGCTTCCCTAAGTTTGTGTTAGACAATCTACATAGATCATTGCTAAGAAGCCATCACTCAGCCAACAGCTTCTGTCTGAGGCAAAGCTTCCGGCTTTACATCATCGTGACATCGTGGATTACAAAGATCAGCCGACTCCCCCCTCGCTGTTTGGGACCGCGGTGCTCACACGCGGCAACGACTCCGCGTTGACTCAGCACTTTACCCGCGAGACTGTTAAGGTTCTCTCTCCCCCATGCGTCTGTATTTGTTTTCCCCGCGGCTTTTTATTGCGGGCTCAGTTGATCGGTTCGATAAAGCAGTAAAGCTCCCGCGTCAAACGGTTCGGTGGGACAGGCGGGTGGTTCGTCACGGTTTAAACCGTCCTCGTCTGCTCCCACCGTGTTCGACGTGTGAGCCGTTTGCTTCCCTGCAGCACCTCTGGCAACAAAATACCCCCACCCACCCTCCCTCACCCCACCCCTCCCTCACTGGTCTCTCCACAATTTCCACAACTCTCCATTATTCCGCTAAGCCACTTCCTTTTGTCCTTTACGGCGCTATTAATAAAAGCTGCTTTAGAGAGTGATTGAATAGGCCCGACAGTGTATATCATTACCATTTAATTAATTACTTGTCAATCCCACCTTGTGATAATTAAAAAGGATATCATTTGGTGTTTCACTCTTTTTCATCGGGAAATGACAGTCTGCCACTCACCTTCCTTTTTTTTCTTCCAATAAAGCCTAATTCTGATGAATTCCCAAAGGGCCCGAGCTAAGACATGATGAATAGCATGCATGATGAAACACATGAAATTAGAAAAAGGGAGAGGGCAGAATGGAGCGGCTGCATTGCTTGTCAATTTAAAACGGCATGAGAGAGGACAGGAAATCAGCCCGTTTTTTTGGGTCGATAGGGAAGAATGAAGCTTGCTTCCACACAGAGGCGGGACACAGTTTCCATCCCCTCTTGGTTTCAGTTTGAGTTTAGAGAGCAAAATGGCTCGTTTTCATGGTGTGACCCAACAACTTGTGTGAATTCCCTCTTCAGGAGACTCATGACTTCAGCGAAGACAAGTCAAACATACAGACACATTGGTGCGGAAGAGTCGAGAGCCTTTCATCGAAGGCTACGCTGATCTTCCTTACTGAAACGAGGACACCTAACTGTTTTTGCTTCCTTCTACCTGAAGCCCCGCCTTAACATTCAAATTCCAGTATTTGATCAATCCGATTGGCCCAAACCCCAAATGCTGACATTTTTCGCCAGATTCTGCAGTCCTACTCTCACGCAGTCGTGTCACAAACACGATGGACACCAGATGTTACAACTGACGTCAGCCTTTTTTTTCCCATTTGGGATGTGCGACCGCAGACGCCATCCATTCGCAAAGCTGTAAACGCAAATACTGAGAAAAACACGCTGTTAATAACTTGCACTGCGAAAAATAAGGAAAATAAAGACCGCTGCCTTATATCAGCCAGCTCCAAATAAAGCCGACGCCCGCGGCCCGATCAGCAAAGAAAGTCGTGTAACAATGCATGATCGAAAGCTACCGCTTCGGTTTGGTATCTTCCTACCACATGCAATCTCAGTTTATACAAACAGACTGCTCTTGTATGGATTGGCCCGATAACATGTGGGGGGTCCTTTTTTTTTTTACAATTCTGAACACACAATTGTCACTCCGGCATGTGGCACACATTGATTTCCTCGCGCAAGCTTTCAACAATACAAACATTGAGTGCCATTGATTTATTTTGTTGCCTTTTTTTTTCCTTTTTGGTATTACAACGTGGAAAAAAGGTGATTTTTTTCCCTTTTCACTGTGGAACTGCATGCAGTACATTGATTTCCTCTGGTGCAGTTGGGGGCTAATATAAACACGTTGGAAGGGAATATGGTGTGAATCTGTAAAAACCAAAAATCAATTCAGGGTTCATGGATGGTCACTTTTATCTGCATACCTGCACTGACTTGTTCAAACTGCATGGAATCTAATGATTCGTCGAGCGGCGTGACTTCAAAAAAGCAACAAGAAATCATCTGGCTCCGGAGAGCGCTCGTCCCAAAGAGACGCAGAGAGACAGTCCGGGCCAGACAGACGCGCGTTGGACAGCTGTAGCGTCCGACCAGTTTTGATTAGCGAGCCAATTAGTTTGATTAGAGCATTTCCAGGCTTCAACCAGAGCTGCCATGGCAGTCGAGGCAGGGAGAGAGTGTGTGTGTCAGGGAGTGATAGCTGCAGCTAATGAAGAGACAGATGTACGAGAGGAGGAGGAGGGGGAGGAGGAGCAGAGGGAGGACAGCAGCCAACATGCTGCAGAAGGGAGAGTCAGCCGGGGCCGACGCAACAGGTGAGATTGACAGCAAGGCTGTGGATGAGGAAGGAAGGCAGAGCAGGTCAGGAAAGCTGATTTCTCAGGGAGAGAGAGAGAAAAAAAAAAAAGGTTGCCTCTTTTCCTCCCTTCTTCTTTGAGAAAAGGACGAGCACAAATAGACCACGGCAGGAAAGGCCTTTCCTCCTCGACTTTCTGCATCATCGATCTTCTTCAAGAAAACTTCCATCACCTCTGGCGCCAAAATCCAGGAGCTGTATCTGCAAGGTGTCGACACAGAAGTACATCCTGTCTCTCGGTTTGGCCTGTTTGCCTTTTTTGAGTCCATCCAGTGGGGATAAAAAAAAACAAAAAAAAAAAGATCTCTTTTTTATTTTAGTCTACAGGAAAAACTGTGTAAACCTTTTACTGGACTTAAAAAAAACCTGAAAAAAAAGAGTTTTTTTTCCTTGTCACGCGATATCAGTGATTGACTTTACCTGTCCGCCTCTCAATTCTGACACCCTGCCTCATCACACAACCTGTCCATGCTCTGTTACACCTGCCTGTCTGCGTCTGCGCGCGCTGTCGTCGGCTGTGTGAATGATTTGATACGCAAGGATGCCTTTCTGTGTGTGTGTGTGTGCGTGTGTACGTGTGTGCGCGCGTGTGTCACTGTGCATCCTTCCTTCCCATCAAATCCCCGCCTCACATCTCCTGCCACCCACCAAAGAAGAGTGCTGATTCATTATGTCTTGATGACGGCGAAAGAAAAGAGAAACGCTGCGGCTGTGGAGGAGAGAGAGAGAGAGGTGAGAGAACAAAAAAACGCGAAGCCCGACCGAGGGTGGAAGACGGCGCGTGTGATTGAAGGGTGAGAGGTAAATGGATGGACCGGAGAAAACAGGAAGACAGTGATAAAGAGCGAGGGATGCCGGAGAAGCAGCCGACAGACGGAGGCCGAGACAAAGAAAAGTGCTTGCGACTACTCCCTCCCCCCAAAATTGATTCTGACTGTCGGCCAGGGCGCCTGATGGATATCGGAGCCTTGATTGGAATTTACATGCCAGACACAACCCTCCCCCCCCCTCTCCGTCCCCGGCACGCCCAATAACCCACTGCGCTCCCAACCTGCTTTTGAGTGATAAGCGCAATGAGAAAGTGCCGGCATATTTAGTCGCAACAATGGCACTCCGAAGAGTTTCTGAGGCCCGGAGAAAAGACGCATTGTTTATGTGGGAGAGAGAGATAGCGGAGAGAGAGAAAAAGAGAAAGAGAGAGAGAGAGAGAGAGAGAGAGAGAGAGAGAGAGAGAGAGAGAGAGAGAGAGAGAGAGAGAGGATCATTTCAACAGTTGATTAATGGCAAGGAAGCTATCGTCAGCTGCCATCGCGCCACAAGGGGCACGCCAGGCCCAAATTGGATGAGAGCAAAGGGGAGGAGGAAAGGTGCTCCGTTGCCAGACGGAGTGGAACTATCACATCAAGATGTTTGGCTTTTTTTTTCCACTTGGCCACAGTGTTTGCTTTGCAAGCCTGCTGCTGGATTGGGAACTTCCAGCAGCAGCAGCAGCAGCAGGGCCGTGGATTCGCTGTCATCTCCCACCTCCGCACATCAATGAAAGTAAACAGACAACATTACCTCATAATCCAAGACTCCAAACGGAGTCTGACCTGAATATAAAACAACCATAAATATTTCATGGGCAGAGGGAGGTTTAGGTGATACTCGGAGTGGATTTTTTCTTTTTTTTTCTTTTTCAAAGCCAGAGCAAATACGACTTCCTGTTTTCCAGGCTTTCCCCGCGCACACCTTCATGTCGACAACCACACAGCTGCTTCCCGCCTCGTCCCCCGCGAACCCCTCCCCCTCGGCCCTCCGTTTGCGCTCCGGCCAAGGCTGTGCTTGGTTTTCATAAGGACGTGCGCTCGAAGCTACACAGAGACAGAGACAACTAACGGGTGAATCCAATGAATCCCCCCCCCCCAAAACCCCCCCTCAAGAGCCACACAATCACGCCACTTGCCTTCAAGGAATCCAGTTTGACAATATATATATAAAAAAAGGTTCTTACATATGTGCATCAACAATTTTGCCTGGTATAATCAGCAGGCGCAAGGTAATTCACATCCTTGATTATGCAAAGAGCCTGAGGATGTTGACAAACCACGAGATGCATTTGAAGGAGCTGGGGAAAAAAAGAGAAAGAGAAAAATTGGAGATCATATTGTCTCACCCCAGGGTGTTATTTGGTGGATGCCTCCATCTGTTTATGCTGACAGGTAGGAAAAAACCCACGTAGCTTCTTGCGTCAGACAGAGGGCGATGAATCCCATCTTTAACCACTGGCCAAAACGACGTTCGGCAGAGTGATGCTCGTGTCTCGCATTTGATCACAGAAAAATTGTCGCCTTGTGTGTCGCCTTGAGTTCAGCATGTTGATGCTTCCAATGTGAAACCTTTCTTTTGCCTCGTCCTGTAACTTTGTATCGGATTTTCAGGGGAATCATTTCTCAACCGCGAGTATTCGGACACTCTGCAGCCAAAACAACCAACCGTACAGCCTCACGGTGTATGTTTCTGAATTGGTGGCTGGAAATAAAGCTTTAGATGTAACAAATATATGAATAAAAGTAAAAAATAAGTCTTTAAGTGTTTTTTTCAGGTTTATGGTGAAAATGCTCCGTCACATAACTATGGAATGACCAGCAATGTGTTTCTCTCCATCCCAGATGGAAGACATTGTCTGCCGAATTTAGGGAACTTTAAACCACCAACTTTCCTACACGGGCTTCACACAGGTGATGGTCGCTTAGCTCATCAACAGTGTTGCTGCTCAGCATTCCTTCCACCCTGCTTTGCCTCGCAGTTCAGCCTTTCAGCAACCAATGAGGGGGAAAAAAATCAGGCCTGTCTGAACAGTACTTGCCTATGTTTCCAGAGCGCACATGGAGCCGCCCCCGGACGACGGTGCGGACCGCCATGGGGCAGGTGGAGGAGCGTCGGTCGACGTCCGCGCTCATCAGCAGGGCGTCGTCGCCCACGTAGTCGGTGGTCAGCACCTCCACCTCATGGAGGGCCTGCACTGCCGGTTTACCGTGACGCAGCATGCACTGTGGAGGCAGAGCGGCGTCAGTGACATTACACACATGAAGCTATGTCAGTGCGATAAGAGCTGCGTGTCTGTGTGTGTTCAACACTTGACTCTCGACACATTCATTCCTCCCAATAAAGAAGCTTGACAAGTTCCAGACCCATCAATAATACCATGCGACTGTCCAATCGATGCATTCAAAGCTGAAAGGGGATCATCATCAAGAGGCTTTTGATCGCTTTTTAATTTCATGTTGGAGTTTGAAAAAAGACCTAAATGTGTCCTCAAAACAGATCGTCCACTTTTGTGTCTCTATTTGTTTTCAAATATTATTCATTATACCCCAAAACACCATTTTTTTCTGGTGGAAAAAGTGACACCGTTTGTATATCTCAATGAAAAAGGATCATTTGTGCTGTCACAACACACATGAGGGTGATCCATCCACGGTGACGATCCAATCATATCTATTTTGTGTTTCGGAGGGAAACCTGGCCCCCAAAAAATCGAGCGCATTTGTTTTTGACAATCTATTTTCATTATCGGTTTCTCTGCGCTTCCTCATTTTCCTCGCTAAATATGTTTGAGTAAGCTGGCAAAGCCACGACAGTCAATGACAGATGTGCTGCCCGGTGATAAAAAAAAAAAAAAAGAAAAAAAAAAGTGCGTCACGACGCTGTGTTTTATCTCCTCCGGATGATTAACGACGAAAAAGTCTCGGGAACATGTCTGCCAAGTAGAGTTGAACAAAAATCACACGTTTCACCAACCAAGGGCGCTCACTTGGCCGCCCGGCGCGCTTTACCTTGAGCTCGATGGCGGTGGAGCCGATGAGGAGCAGCGAGTCGCCGTCCCACACGTCGACGTGCATGGTGTGCAGCGCCAGGTAGCGCAGGAACCAGCGCTTCTCTCCGGGCTTCAGGAAACTCTCGTCCACTCGGAACTGCACCTGCAGGCCCGGAGGCGAGCCTGAACAAGGACGGAACAAGTCTTTAGACGCGGGACCACTCGGGCGGTGCGAGAAAGCACTAATAATCCAACACTCCTACAATCGTTTCTGTTTGAGGGGGGTCCTTCGGCAGATCACCTTCCTCCGGTACCCCTTCCATCTCTTACATCCTCCTCCAGTCCACTAATCCCCTGCATGCCCTTCCTCGTTGTGACCGTGAACTTTCTCCCTCGTCGTCTTCTCTTCTCGCCTGAATGCTCTATTGTCTGGGTTTCATTCTCCCTCCATATCTTTTTTCTTTTCTCCATAGCACTGTCTCAACCTTTTATCTCTCATTACTCCTACACTATGAATTTGATATGAACGTGAGCACCAGAAAAACAGATAAAAATATTACGGCCCAAATATTATTGCCCATTTTCATCTGCTTATCTGAAAACCAAGCTGCAGTGCAGACACACACGCACGCACGCACGCACGCATGCACGCAAATCTTCTCACTCCTATAGAGGGACCCTGAGGTGATCTGAAGCCTTTTGAGTCTCAGACTGTCCTCTGTCTTCCCCCACGACCTCCCTATAGCAGCGCTTGCAAGAGAAATCCCACTCTTCCAGAATGCATCCGTGAGGCTTCATCACCTGGCTCCGCTTCAGTACAGAGGAGCGGCAACTCTGCTCCAAGCTCCTCCCAGGTGACAGAGCTCCTGACACTACCTCAAGTGGACCCCCCACTACTTCCTGTTTACAGCAAAGTTTCTTCTTCTTCTTCTTCTTCTTCTTCTTCTTCTTCTTCTTCTTCTTCTTCTTCTTCTTCTTCTTCTTCTTCTT
>JASSRZ010000053.1:3859972-3874833 GCA_032164315.1 Malacoctenus gilli | reverse complement strand
GGGGGACCCTGAGGCATTCCCAAACCAGCCAGGGTGATGTAATCCCTCCAGCGTGTCCTGGGCCTTCCCAGGGGCCCCCACTGGGCCTGCACTGGGTCTGCCATGCCCCACTGGGCCTCCTCCCAATGGGGCATGCGTGGAACACCGCCCAGGGGAGGCGACCAGGAGACATCCTAAACAAACTCCCGAGCCACCTCAGCTGGCTCCTCTCTATGCGGAGGAGCGGCGGCTCTACTTTCAGCTCCTCCCGGTTGGCAGAACTCCTCGCCAGATCTCGAAAGGGAGCAAATTTTCCGTTGCATTCCTGTCGTCGAAGATGTTCTTCCATGACACAGTCGAAACTTTCAGAGCGGCTCGACACCCGAAGCCGCCTGCCTCTCCTCGCTTTCCTCACCTGCCTTGGCTGGAACCGGTCACGATGTCGTCACACCCCGAAAATGTCCCGAGAATGTCAAAACCCACTCGACTGTTATAAGTCAGCGCTTTCACGTTCCACATGAAATTACACACACCCAAACATGCGTGGACTCCGGTTGAGTCACCGTGTCGTGCGCACACGCGCCGGGTGTGAATGACGCCAGAGAGACCCCGCGCGAGCGCGGCAATTAGCCGCGGCTTTGGCTGCGGCTGCCAACGACGTGAACCCAGCCTGTTTGCCCTGACAGCCGAGCATGATCATCTGTTCACATTCTGGCGTCATGGCTCCTGCATGTGTAAGCACGTGTGTCATGCGAGTCAAGGCGTCTAATTGAAAAAATATACTGGCGACATATTAACGATAGAACGAGCTCATGCCAACCCGGTCGGCGAACCAGCCTCCGAGTGCTTCTGTGGCCTGCTTACAGCAACGCAGTACACATGCAGCATCTTAGGGGTCATCCAGGCCAGAAAAAGCAGCAAAGTTGAAGGCCGCACGAAACGTGCTGTTTACACGTTTCGCCCTCGCTGGCCCTTATCGCTCCGACTTCTGCCTCAGCCGTTGTTTCTCAGCGCTGCAGATTGAACTCCAGCGTGACTCGCGCAATCTGACTGATCTTCTTAGCGTCACCTGCGTTATTCATCTCCGCGTGTCGGATTTGCACCATGCCTATTCTAAAAATTGTTTTTCCGTTTGAAAGATTAGGGTTGGTGCTTCTTTCTTTTTTTTGTTTTTTTTAATCCCACGTGGAGCAGGATCAGACAACCAGTAAACCCAGCCACCCCATATCAGGCTCATTAGATTTGGGAAAGCGGCTTAGATGTGACAATGAGCCGCAAATATTAATGTCATTATCATCACAGTTTCCCTTTCAACATTGCAATTATTCATGAAAACAGAAGAAAGCCACACTCCTTTTCTTGTGCGCGGTAATTCTTTATGGCTTTGGAACTTAACTTGGATATTATTTAATACAGTAGGTGACTTTTTTCACTTTAACTCTCAAAATAACTCGCCCACAGAGTCTCATGTAGAAAATAAAACGCGATCTAAACAGTCAACTTAGATTCATTTTTAATTACCGGGACAACAAATTATAATAACCTCAAATCTCTCTCTTTTTTTTTTTAGGTGGTAATTAGAAATACAGTTGTCCCCACTTTTATTTTGAAAGTTGAGAGAAAAATCTGACAAGGTGGTGCTGCATGCCGAGGCGGAGTGACAAGTGAGAGCATGTAGCTTTGGATGTGATAAGAGTGTTACTCGAAGTCTTTAAATAGATCCTACGGCTTTGTATGTGCCTGTATGAGACGTCTAAATGGTTGTGTGTGTGCATGTGCGTGCGTGCGTGCATGCGTGCGTGCGTGCCTGCATGCGTGCGGTGACTCTAAAGTTAAGTGGACCAATGTACCTACAATCCTAAAGTAATCCTACAATCCTAAAGTTGGCAGTTGGCACTGGAAGCCTTCTTTGTTAGATACTTCCTGCTGTGTTGATATTGGAAACCTTCTTACCACAGGTAAGAAGTTAATAAGTTGGTTATGGATACAATCTTGGTGATGAAACAAAGATTTCTAAAGGTTTATAGTTTGAGAGCACAGAGCCATGCAGCTTGCTGTGTTTTTCGGTCCAACTGCATTGAAGGGTTTGGGAAACTTACTTTGAAAAAGATCCATTATTTGCCGCAAATACCACAATAAACTGCAAAGCATTAAGTTGTGTTTGTTGCACCGACACAGCTGCATCTTATCTCTCTCACACGATATCATGTATTTTGGGGAAAAGTGGAATTCTGTCACAGCCAACTCACGGTGCAGAGCTGCTTGCAGGAGACATCAACGGCTCTCTGTGTGCGGGAGGGCTGCTAAAATTAGGTCCGCCTGAGCCGGGTGCCAACAGTCAAACAAGCCCTCTGCCAGAAACTAACTGAAACACGGCCTCACCTCCGGCCCACGGACCGCGGGACCACCTGGGTCAACAGAACGCGAGCGCGACCCCGAAACACGCGCGTGGCCTCCCTCGTGATAGGAATCGTTATCATCGTCGTCGCCGTCAGCCGAGGCAAACAGGATCCAAACGCCCAGCTATAAATACCACGGGATCTTTAGCATTCCACGCGGCGGCGAAACCAAAGAGTGTCAGGGATCAATAATTTATGCGAGCGGGAGAAAGTTGTCAGATCCAACAATGCCTACAGACGGAGCCGGAGCACACAACTTGTTTACAGAGCCGTTTCAGAAAGAGACGCCATCGATTAATCAGCGCTTTGACAGCCACGTTGAGGAGGAAGGAGAAATTTTCGTGGAACGGGGGGAAGGGAATCATTGTATTTTTATGGGGGCGCCTTTGAAAAGGGTGGAAGAAAAAGGAGACAGAGGGGGGGGCTGGCTTCGTGAATTTTCGCTGCGCCTCGAGTCGTGATGGATCGTAGGCTGGCTTGCCAACAGCGGTGGCATGTCTTCACACGGCGTTTTCCGTTTGGTTCCCTTTCGGTCGAAGCTTGGACGGCCATCAGATAAATATCTATGCTCCGCGCGTTTCTGCAGCCAGGACACTAATGACTGCGGCTCACTCGCCCAAGGATATGTGGCGGCTGCGGGTGCGTCGGCTGTCAAAAATAAAGCCGCGCTCGCTTGGCGCGGCTCGCTCCTGCGGGACCAGCCTTGCGCGGCGCGAACGCCGTTGACATGTCACACCTTCGTTACGGCAAACATGCCCGCGAACATTTGTTTACATACATGTTCAGCACTGAGCTCAGAGGCATGTTCGTGACATGTGGGCTGGAAATCCTTTACTCTTTATTGATCACTGATATTTTGGGCTCCACCAATTAATAAAGGAAGAATATTGCACTTTAGCCCCTGCATATTGGATATTTTCCATCTAAACTCTGTTGGACCAATACACGTGAAACACGTTTTGGGTCATTTTAGAAATAAAGTTTTGGAAAACAAGCTCGTTTATCTCTTCCCAAGTCTG
Source organism: Malacoctenus gilli (assembly GCA_032164315.1). Classification (NCBI taxonomy): domain Eukaryota; kingdom Metazoa; phylum Chordata; class Actinopteri; order Blenniiformes; family Labrisomidae; genus Malacoctenus; species Malacoctenus gilli. The sequence continues at coordinate 3,871,436 of JASSRZ010000053.1, read as the reverse complement.
TAATCATAATTTGTTTGACTGAAACTGACACCAAGTGCTGGTGATAACAACACACTGATGGTTTGTTTCATTTGGCTTATTCAACACTTATTCAAGCCTCACTTAGATCATCCAGGTTCAATCAGCCATACTCAGCTGAATAAGGCTAAAACTTTTGCCACTTTTTATGACATTACAGTGCATTCAACCTTTTCCTTTTTTTTTTTTTTTTTTTACTATAACATGAGTTTCTTATTTGGTGCAAAGTTAACTGCTCACGCTTAAAAATGTCAATGAAATTGTGAAACATTAAGGATGTAAACATTGGACTTTGCTTTCTGTGAGATTTTGGCCCATTAAGTAGAGTACACCAAGGAATTAGCAGCTGATAAAAGGCTGGTAGTATGGCGCCATATATACAGTGAAGGGTTTTTTTTTTTCCTTCTTCCTCTCTAATGTCATCCCCCGAAGAGCTGCCCAGTATGACCACAGGCATCAGCTCACAGCCAGTGGGAGCTGCCCACTCGTAGCCGTCCACCGCCCCGGCTGCTTAATCAAAATGAGGGTCGATTTGCGGAGTTCATGGGTGCAGCGCTCCCACGACTCCGGGCCCCCTTGCTGCTTCGGATCAAAACGAGTCGACAATACCGACTCATTTTGGCCCACAGAGCTAATACTCCAACTGAGCTGATCTCTCTCCTCCTCCTCCTCCGCTCCATGGCACTGCGTGCGTGTGTGTGTATGTACGTGTGTGTCTGGCCTTATCCTGAGAGAGAGCACCATCTATCACAACTCCCAGTCTCTACTGGCACTTCCACTCAGGCTGAGGGATGATAGTTACGCCCCGTAGCTTTAGCACAGCCAGAACAAATAGATGCGTACGCCCAGCGACACACACTACTGTGATGGTCCATATATATTACATATGGCCGACGCTGGTCTTTGACTAAGAGTTTGGATATGACTCATTGTCGCCCACATGCATCAGATATCATGGACGGATGATTACGGCGCAGTTAGATTTATGCCCGCGCAACTGTGGGACCGATCAGCGGATTCTCGTCGCCTTTGGGGAGCTGCAAACATCAGCTGATGCTAATGTGACATTTAATCTGATTGGACGCAACTGAGCATGATTATTAATATCATCAGCGGTACCTCTGTTCTCTTGGATTTCAGTGGTGATTTAAGCGGTTCATGAGCGACGTGCACAAACACACAGTCGCATTTCATCAAGAGTGACAGACACACACCGACCTGCTTTGACTTTTTTTTTCTTTCGCTGCTCATTTTTCTGTAATCACACCGATTTAAGGAAAGACTGGGAAAAAAAACGTTGTTCACTGCAAAAACAAATCTGGAGCAAATTCACTGACTAGTTATTTAGAAACTTGACCCGCAAGACGCAGTAAAGTCTGCGACACTCGAGCTTTCAAAAGCAGGTGGGGCGTGGGTTGCGCCCCGAACCAGCCGGTGCCAGAGAGGTTTTCACCGTCACGGCTTCCTGTCCGAACAGCAGAATGTTTCTGCGTTTGTTCGGAAAGAGGCTCGCATTAATTGGCGCGACTGTGGATGCGACGCACGGACATCCAAACGGACGCCGCGAGCGAGCGAAGCTGTCGGCGCAGCCTCGCCGTTAGTCCTTAAAAAAAATCGGTCGAACTGTAAACAGGGCTCGGAGAAGCTCGGTAAATTCAATAAGCGACAAGGTTTCTTACCCCGGGGCCAGGAGGAGAGTCGGGAGGAGACGCAGGCTGAATGTTTTTGTGACCTGAAAAAAAACACAAAACCAAGACGGAGAAAAAAAACATGAGGATCAGTGTGTTTCCTAAAAAAAACTTACAATGTCAAACAATTTTCCCTGTGATTTCAAAGGACAACAACATGTCGTGATTGAACCCGTTCAATTACCAACATTGTAATAGGTGCCGCCTGCTCCGCGCACCTGGCAGCGCAGCGAGTTTTTATCGTTTGGTTCGACATTTATTGGAATGTTAGTCAGAGCGATAGGGAGAAGAAGTTGCCTGTGAAATGTCATCTTTTTCTAATTGCTCTCCTCTTGATTGGACTCACGGCGAGGCTGCGGCTCGTGGCAGATCGCGGCGTCGCAGCAGTGTGGAGTGAATGACCTCACCAAACGGGAGGAAAAAACCCGCAACCATTTGCGAACAACGCCAATGTGTCGCACACAGATCAGGAGGCAGAGTGGGCATATGGACACACTTTGCCAAGTTTAAAGTCTGACAATGCTCCCTGAGGATTTTTTTCCTTTTTTGTTTTTTTTGGGTTGGTCGCCATGGTAATAGAGGAGAGTGAGGCTTTCCAGCACGGCCACGTCCTCCTCTCCCACTCGCTCTTCAGCGCCGGGCCTCGGCGACTGGCCTTTTGGAAATTGCCGCGGTTGCCCGGGGTGTCTTACTGTAGCTCCCATCTGCTCGGGACGACATGCACACTGAGTGGACATGGTGCGGGACTGGCTGGCTCTCAGTCATAAATGTGCTCTGGCATTCACCCCCCGCCCCCATCCTCCTTCCTGGCGGCTATTTCGCTTTCGGAGCTCTCTCTCTTTCTCACCGCTTTACGTCTCGACCCCGCGGAGGGAAACGCTGCGGCTCGTTAGCCGGGCTGCAGCGCATTTTGGACGCTCATTTGCGATCAATGCGGGGGTCCTCCACGTAAGACGTTTGAAGCACTTACACGTGCGAAAGGTGGATACAAGCACCTATACAAGCACGGGACAAGAGGGACTAATGAAGAACGCGTTTCAATATATAAAGGGTGGCAGATCATTAAAATTCATCGGGGAGCATCTTGTGTCAAAACAGCCAGATCTTCTCTGTGTTTTCCCACTTGGCTCATCATCAGAGGCGGGATGGTCCGCATAAACAACAAGGGAATCCGCAGCTAAATTATAGATTAATGACAATGCACGGAGCATCTTCACCCCTTTGACTGGTGGTCAAATGGATGCCCGTCATGAATAAGTGAAAGGTTCAGCCGGAGACTGGCGGCGGCGCGCCGCTTCTACTTCCGAGCGAGCGGACGCCTGGCGAAGCTCCCACCGCTTGCACGTAGGCATCAAAGAGGATGGGAGCGCGTATTCCACACCGGCCCTGGATGCTCCATTTCATCTGAATAAGCTCTTACCGGGCAGGGATCAGGCTCAGGCCCGGTCGAAAAACAACGCCAAGGATGATTTAAGGTGCTGAAACAGCGGAAAGACAGAGACGCATGATATCATTTGCCTCCCAACACTCGTCCAAATCTTCCAGGCTGCGCGCATGGCCCCTCCGAGGACACTCGCGCGCTGATTAAATGTCATTAATGGATGTTGCCAGAAGCCTCATCTGCACACCCCGGGGAGGTAGGCCCCTAATCAATGTTATTCTTCCCTCCAAAGATAAGTTAACAGCATTATTAGTGAGGGAAATCATCGAGTTTACGACTGGGGGTCCGACGCCAGCTTCTATCTGCCGTCGCCGGGATGGAGTGGCCGCCGCGCCGCGTTTACTCCACTTTTAATCAATGCAAAGAAAGAGACGCGCGGCAAATCAGCCGGTTGGATAAGAGCTGCAGACAGCGGCGGCGTCGTTTGTCTTCAGCTGCGTGCGGGAGGCAGAATATTTAATGGGTGGGTGGGGGGGGGGGGCTTGTAGCAGTGGGAGGCCTCAGAAAGCTGGAGGTTTAGCGGTTTATTTTTGGGAGGGATGCTGTGGAACAGTCGTGTCTAATTGGGACCAACGGAATAGGAAAGAAAAACGCTGGAGAGAATTCAGGAGCAGTTGCTGATAGCCCTCCCCGACCCCCACTCTTCAAACCCGCTACTGACATGGATCAGGTTTCAAATTCATAATGACTGCACTTATAGGAAGCAAGGAAGAGTCGGTGTGCGCGGAGACACTCGCGGCTGCTGTGTTGAAACGACTAAACAAGCGCGCCGACGCTGTTCCGCTACAATAATCTGACTAATAGGGAAAAGAGTATGCTGCTGTCAGCGGCTGCCATGCGGAAGAGTTGAGTAAAAAATCTGATGCGATTTCGGCACACAGACTCTAATCCTGCGCAGCCAGATCTCTATCACATCAAGTTTATGAAGGTCAGGAGGGATCGAGGGAAAAACAAAAGGCTGCTAAAGAAAGGGCGGGTGGGGGATGGGGGTGGGGGGGTAGAAAGCAGCCCGTCACACTTCAGCGTAGCAGTTCGTAGCTTTCAAAAGCAACGAAAGCACGTACGTCTGCGCTCGGGCGAGTCGGTCCCGCCGAGCGATTCGGGTCCGAAACGTTCCTCGAGGTTCACCCGAGATTATCTCCAAGAGATTACGGCGGCGCCGGAGTGTGTCCGCATCGGAAGACGGATGGAACAAAAAACAAAAAAACCCCAGACCAAGCTGCACTTTGAGCAGAAGTCCGAAAACTCGGCCACACTTCACTGTTAGATTACAGCCGCTCGCGTTTAAAATGTAAATTACGCCGTGACTGATCGGAAAAAACAATGAGGATCGGATCGCTATTAAGGAGCAGTGTTGCAGATAACTGCGGACGACTTCTGCAGCACTGTGGAGATGCTGTAAGAGGAGATCTCGTGTGCATTTCCAGCGTGGTCCATGAAATATCAATGCAGGGGAAAAGTAGCACCAGAATCCAAAAAAAAAGGAGACACTTCCTGCTTGACTCTCTGGTTACAACAGAGAGATAATCTTTGACACGCTTATCTATAACCACTCGGACCACCGTTATCATCAAACTGACAAACTGCCTTTCGCCTGGCTTCGACTTTTCCTCTGAAAATGGGCGATTCGAATTGAAAAAAGCCCGACATTCATGTCTAAAAGCCTGTATAGCCTACAAGATGAGCGCGTGGGGGGAAAAAAAAAACAACTGGCACTGTGATGTTCAAGTGTATTCCAGTCAAAGCTCCTCCTGCGAGAGCGGCCGAAACACAAGGACGCAAAGTAAGCCCTGTTCAAGATCGAGAGGCCCCTGACGGACGGCCGAAAGTCTCTTCCGCACACTTTCAGTCTATCCCCCTCAGACCAGCAATCACCAAGCGAGCTAATCACGCAGTGAGCAGGTGGTGCCATTGAGATAAACCTGCAGGAGTGGTGGTGGTGGTGGTGGTGGGGGGGGGGTGCGTTGTGGGCAGAGCACGGGCTGGTTCGACACTCCACACTTTCGGAAATTCGCCTGATTACACCTGGGTGTTGCTCTGCGCTCGAGGGCCCCCCCCTTCCCTCCAACAATTAGCAGAAAGAGACCACATGCGCTTTACGGTCCAGTGAGCAAACCCCATTTCAAGACGTTGGGGGGGGGGGGCACTCGGCGAGAGCAGCAAGAGGCTTTCACACCCTGTACTTGGACGGAAACGCCTCGTACGAGTACTCCTTGTGTCCTTTTGCAAGCGGTAAACACGCGCTTCGAGGACTATCGGACCCGACGCGGCCGTCTTTACCCCGCGAAGGTGACCCCGCCGGTCTCCTCAGGTGCGCAGCTTCTTCCTGCTTGGTCCTCTGTGCCGTCTTCGGGCTGGTCCCCTTCCCCTCTGCGCTGGACGTCAGCCAAAACGATATCACATCCCCGTCTTCGGGGAGCTGCTTCGGAGAAGGGGTGGGGGGGATTAAGACATTTCGGTTACGCACCAAAACCTGAGGTTTTGGATGGGAAGCTGCACAGCTATGTAGGTGGTAGGGAGAGAGTGGTGAGAGCGTCGAGGTAATTTAAAAACCCCTCAGACGTGATGATTACCAGGATACAGTGTGAAGAGTTAAGCTCTCAGGAACCAGGAAAGGTGAAAAGCGGCTTTATAAATAATGTTCCACTTTTTGTCTTCAGGGAAACATCTGTGCAAAGTAGCACCTTGTCTAAACACCTTTCAGCACCTCCTCCCCCATTCCTCCGAGTCCGTCGGCATTACCTGAGCCGAGCCCGGCGCGGGGCCCCGCGTTCCGGCGGGCGCCCCGCCGGCGTAGACCATGACGGCGTGAGGGTTGGGCTCAGCGCCGCCGCACAGCGCCAGCCGGATCTCTCCCCGCCGCCAGTCGGCCGGCTCCCGGAAGGGGCAGCAGGCGCCCCAGCGGAGGCACTGCAGGAAGGCGGCTCGGGCCGTGCAGGTCGCAGACAGCTGGGGGAACAGGTGGAGGAAAGAAAAAGAACGGGAATAAAACCAGTGCCAGAGTGCCGAACCACTCAACCAACATAACACCCAACCAGCTCTGTCAATATTTGAAAGGCATTAAATAAAAGGATGAAACAATTAGAGACGCTCGCTGTGTTTAACACCGATCGTCGGAAATCTTGACTCGCTTAAGAAAGCGAAGCGTTGGGATTTATGACAGATTAATACACTCCGAGGGAGAATAAATAAGAGAAACATGATCTGATTTGCCAAATTGTAATCGTCTCCTCCGCGTTACAAAAAAAATGAACCGTAAAAAGGCTTCGGAACAAGTCGTCTATTATCCCTCTTCATCTACACGAGTGACCCCCTTTTCACAATTAAGCGTTTGCTGCCCCCTAAGGTCACGCGTGCGGCTCAGGATCAGCTCCCCCCCTCACCCCAGTTTGAACATGATTTACAGTCGGCACGGCGGCAGCAGCAGCTCGACTCTGGGCGTCCCAGGAAAAGTAAGAAAAAAAAAAGAAAAGAAAGTCTTTTGCTTTAAATCATCCACTGAGGGACTCGGGAGTTTTGCAGAATCGATTAATAAGCTGGTGCGCCTCGCACCGTCGCAATCAATCATCGGCAGGACGGCGGCGAATACACAAGGGGCCTGCGAGTCCAACGCTGGTCCAGGGAAGGAAAGGAGCCCATCGCAGTTCACTGGAGGCTTACAAATGCTTCGTGCAGTTGTTGGGTTTTTTCCTTCTTGTAATAGCATTATCGTTTACTGCGGATCATCGCTTATATAACTATTGTCTTTATTCCAAATGTCACGCAGTGACATTAGATGGCATTACAGAAAAAGAGGAATGACACGCGATTGTCTTGAAGCAATCCAGGCCAATTTGTGCCAAATGATCTTTAAACTCTCATGAACTGCACTTGGAGGAAACTTTGGGGTTCTGTTGTCTTTTGAAGCGAAGTGTCAAACCCCCCCCAAAAAAAATAGAGTCTGGATGCAGTGATGCACTTTATTGTCTGGCCCGAGAGGAGAAGTCAGGAGGGATGCTGCCAGCCAGAAAGAGCTGCCTCCCCCCTCCCCACACACACAGACACACACACACTTGCCACTTCCAAACCTCTTTTACAGCTGTCACTGTCCACAGAAGCAGCTGTTCCTTCAGTGGATGGAAAGACAGACGCCAGGAGGGGGGGGGGGGTCTTAAACCAACAACACTCGAAAATTTGGCCAACAAAAACATCCGAGTTTCATCCTCTCAAAGACGATTCTTGATATAAAAATATATCTATCGCGTTTTCTTTCCTTTTTGATTCATTCATTCCACTCCGAGTCTCCACCAAAGCCTTAAATCCCCACAGACACAGGACAGGTCGCACTGTTTCACTGGCGCAGTCGCGGCGGTGGTGGTGCCCCAGGGAGTGGAAGGGGGTGGGGGGGTTGGTGGGGGGTGGGGGGGTGGCATTTGTGTGAGTGTGCGCATCGCATTTAGCAACTGGGGGGAAAGGCAGCAGTGAGGAAACAACAAGAGCCCTTGAAAAGTGCCTGAGCAAAGCAAGAAAAAGACATCAACGTTCTGCGAACACAAGACCAAAACAGGTTGCAACACAATCTCGTAAAAAAAAAGAAAGAAAAAGGGGGGTATAAGCTTCACAGCACAGGAGTTGGTGGACAGCTGGACGGCCACTTATGCCCAACGCCGAAGGCCATTTCCAAGCAACAGTGTTTACATTCTCCTCTGAAACAGGACGACCGTCCAGTCATCGTACAGCGAGCAGTGCATTTCCACTGCGGGCCACCAGATGGAAGTGGAAAGCGCCAGTTTTAATTCGATTCTTTTTGCCACAGTTCCCTGGCGACGAGGCAGCCGACGCAGACAACACTTCAGTGACTAGAAACAACTGTTTCTCAGCAACACTCTGCAGCTAAAAAAAGAGCCGAGGGGGCTTTGGGCGTGGGCATGGGGGGGGGGGGGGGGGCTCGCTGCGTAGTTTGCATGTTCTCGCTGCACACGCGTCTTGCTGGACAGTCTGGCCAATCACTGATTGGAAGGTTGTCTTTTTGTAGTTGGCAGAGCGCCTCAGTGTGGGACACGAACACGACGCAACAACCAGGTGACAAGGGATAAGAAAAAAAAGGTATTTTGACTTAAAACAGACTTAAGACGTTTCTTTTTGCAGCGTGGACAAATGAGTCGCAAGGATATGGCCAGGACGTCGTCAGGGCTGAAACTGGTGCCTATGAATAAATACGAGGGGACACCCCGAGTAAACAAGGGTAAACAAAAACACTGATTGCGGGCCATTTCTTGGCGAAGCGGTCTCTCATCCCCCAAAGAAGCTCCTGTGGCGGTCAAAACACCACTTCAACCTTTGCTCCAGACAACCAACAGCCATTATTCACACAGCCACAAGAGGTCCTTGTCAGGTAAACAGAAACATAGATTGTTTGGTTGGGTTTTATTTGTTCTTGCACGCGACACCTGATGCTGCCTTTGTTGTTTTGGTTTTTTTCTGACAAGGGCACTTTCCAAATGTCACTTTTATAATGCATTATGCAAAGTAATCTGGCTGTCCAGTTAACAAAGCCCAAAGTCAAGTGTTCGGATAGGTTAATGGAGCTGACATTTTGAACGCGACAAGGAAAAGTGCGCCGCGGGATCGACGAAAAGTGCTAAAGGTGTAAAGGTTGAAGACACGCCAACCCCCCCTTCAGCTTTCCATTTGCCAAATTTGAATATTCATTCTTTTATGGTTCCTCCTAAATCTTCAAGCCGGCGTTGGAGTCGGACAGCCTCCTTTGTCAGTCGTTTCTTTTAATTACCCGAAGTTTCATTTATCAGGAAAAAAAAACAATAAAATGTAAAAAGCAACCAAATAAATTTTGTTCCTCTCACCAAAATGTCATATTTATAAATGCATATACATTTCTGTTGTATAAAAAAATTCTGGTGTAAAACAAGAAACTGAAAGGAAATTTATAAGATAAATTAAAATAAATTTGAATAAAATAAAATAAAATAAAAAATTAGTCTCAACATAAATAAAGGGAAATTCTTCATTAATCCTGTAAAAGCCCCTCAAAAACTCACAGTCACTCATGAATGACTCCTCCAAATGAAAGAAGAGGCTGCTGCAGACTATCATTGTCCATCGCATACATGCAAGTGCTACATTTCCTGGCTTGACTATGAAGCAGAATGCCTTGGACAATCATTAAACATCCATTATGCACATGTAAAAAGTGCCTCTGAAGTCTCACACGTCATAAGTGGCTCCGGACGCTGATCAATACCCCCATCTTTCCTTGGGAGGGACTTGGTCCCAGACCGTAATTTTACCCTCAAGTGGCGCCGACATTAACAGCTATTTCTTTGAATTTTAACTCAAGTAATATATGGGGGTCATAAAACAGATAGCATCATACCCCCCCCCCCCCCCCTTGAGGCATTGGCTGTTTTTCCCCCGTCTCATGGGGTTGAATTAATACGAGGCTTTATTCGAGACATTAAATCAAACCAGTCTATTTTCAAAGTGATGATTTTGTAGAAATGATCCAACTAAAGAAAGATCATTTTATAGCAAAAGGGAGTCGCCAGTAAAAAAAAAAATTGTTAGGCCATTCATCCCACGTGGCAGTCGTTTTTTTCTCCCCTCTCTCTCTCTTTTCCCTTTTCCTCCCCCCTTCACTCTCTCGAACATGTCTGCGCTCCGATGGAACATGAGGGAGAGAGCGAAATGAGTGTCTAGCACATGACCCAACACTCACTTCTTGTATTATTCAGTGAATATATTGCAGGAACGATCCGGGAGCAAGAAATGCTGGCTGAGCTCTGAGAGAATGAGAGAGACAAAAGACCAATCAGGGCCCCTTTTTCTATAGGGACGCATGCAGCCTCGGAAGGAGAGAAAGAAAAGCTTTTATCTGTCCGACACTCAATGCTTATCACATAGTTTCAGTCTTCCAATCATACGAAAGTCCATGTTCGAAATTGCTGTGAACGGCCGGCGATAAAAGAGACGAGGAAAAGAAAGCGGACGGCGGAAGAAAAAACTTAGCGTGTTCCCCCCGAACTGCGCAAGCGAGGTAAAGATCTATGGCTGGGAAGAGAAAAACTTAGCAGAGGTCAAACTGGAGGATTTTTTACAGCAGGTTTTAAAAAGAAAACTAGAATATGAACAATGGTGCCAGCAAAAAAAAAAAAAAAAAAAAAAATTTCCCCCCCCTTTGAGACGCAAAGCTGGGAAGCAGCACGAATCGCTATCTCGTCTTCGGCGGCGCGGGTTTTTGAAGCGCTTCTGGACAGCGTGATCTACATATGAACCGCGGGGAAGCACTGACAGCCCGGGCTGGCAAACAATGGGAATCTCAGAGAGACTCGACGACAGAGGTTTGAGTAAACAAACAGGATAATAGTTTCTTTCAGAGCTGGGTGGCAACAAAAAAAAAAAGGAAAAAAATGATACATTATACATGTAATCCTTCCGCGCGCGCATTCGCGGCTTAAGCGGCAGCGATCGGTGTCGAATCTACATGCAGGTGTGAAGGGTTTAATGGCATTGTGGTAAAAGCTTGGGGGGGGGGGGGGTTGTCAGCCGATGTATTCATGCGTCGAAGGGGCCCCCCAGTGGGAAGAAAGTTGCCCGAAGGGTCAGGAAAATCGACCTCTCCTGAGCACCACAGTAACTCAGCGAGTCTTAATCAATTGCAGGACCTGCCGATGACAGCGAAGAGACATCAAATCAATGACATTATATTTCAGCGGAAACAGAGTGGGACTCCTTTTCTTTTTTTTTCTACCCTGGCAAGGTTTTGACCGGGAAAACGTTCGAATGTATCCAAGAATTTTCCATTTACATTTTTGAAAAAAAGTTGTGTGGAGGAGTGCTCGTCCGAATGATCAATAGCCCATTTCCCCAAAGTGTGATTACGCTGTTGATTTGAGTGTCAAAGGCTATATTTAAAAAAAACAACAAGGAGTCATTAACTCCCATCCAGCGAGCAGCCGAGCACTGGGGTTTCCATGGCGCTCTTGAGAGACAAAATAGGGAGAACGGAGGCCCGGGGCAAAAAAAACGAAGAAGCGGCAGCGGGTTTTTGTTTTTTTTTCCGTGAGGTTGCGCTCAAAACAATAACAGGCGACGTCGCCGCGCATAGAATTCCTCCAACTGGCAAAAGCGGGTTTTTTTTGCCAAGGCGGGGATCCATCGACCCTGTTGAGAAGCGCAACAAAACTGACGTCGCAGCATTTCCAAAGGAGGGCGCGTTTTTGCCAAAAACACGACCAGGTGGAAATGGAGACGTCACGTTTGTGACCTGGAGCAAGGAAAGTGGGGGGGGGGGGGGGGAGCCAGATTATGCACGGTAAAG
>JASSRZ010000053.1:3840346-3859962 GCA_032164315.1 Malacoctenus gilli | reverse complement strand
CCCCCCCCCCCCCCCCCCCCCCCCCCCCCCCCCCCGCCAGATTCTGCACTGTAAAGAGAGAAGGGAAAAAAAAGATGCATTTCCCGACTGAGAAGAAAAAGAACTACAAACAAAGATGCCACCAGTGCCATTCACTGCCACTTTGAGTGAGGGAGCCATGAAGGGGGGCGGCGGGGGGGCTTCTCAGCCCCAAATTAAAAAAAGGCCACTAATTTTAGAAACAGCGAGCGAATCAAAGCTGCTCGTTCCGGCGTTGGTTTAACTTTTTTTTTTATTTCCAGCACGCCACCGCCCCCTCGCCCCTCGCATAACATGCGTACGTTTTTGATAAGCAGAGATAAGGCCGAAGCATATTTTCGGAGGGGCTCAAAGAAAAACGTCGAGCCACGCGGCGACCTACGGCTCTCTGGAGCACAGCGGGAATTAATCCCAAATTAGGGGAGGGGGGGGAGATGTGAGCATTGATGGGAGACGAAGTCTGACAGTTATTACCATTACCGCAGTCTGTCGGGCTGCTCAAGTCATTATTTCAGCCAAGACCCTGTGACAGGCGCTGGCCCCACAGCTCCCCCGCTACTTATTCTCCACAATGAGGGGGGGGGGGGGGCCCTGAAGGAAGTGGGAGAACATGCGCCGAGATCATTAACTTAAGAGCACCAAACCACTCACCATTTTCATCCATCTGCGCAAGGAGTCCAAATGAACCCAGCAGGCGAGCGGCGCAACGATGCGCCCGCGGCTCAGCGAGGCCAAATCAAGAGCTCGGGAGGAAGCCTTTTTTTTTTTTCTTCTCAGGTCGAGGCTGTTGATGGCAAAACTTCAAGGAGGCCTTCATGAAAGTCCTGCTCTCTCTCTCTCTCTATCCGCTCGGCCCAATTTACTGCGAATGTGCGCATTTATTATCGGGCCCCTTGGATGTTCCTACCGAACGGAGGGGGGAAAAAAAAGCCTCGGGAACCATGCGGGCGGGAGACGCGCGCGCGGCGACGACGCTCGCGCTTTAAGTTTGATTTGACTCCGACACATTTTTAAAAGGAGGAATACCGAGACGTTATGCTGGGATGAACTCTTCGAACTTGTCAGGGGGTCGCATGGAACGGGGAAGGACGCGTGGTCTCATCACGAATGACTCTTCCGTGTTTGATAACTTCAGCCCGGGATTTCCCCCAGCAACAGCCAGCAGGTTCGTCGCCTCCTTTTATAGATGAGAAGAAAAAAAAAAACTCCACAAAAGCGATGATTTTACCTTCAAACGTATCTCATTAAAGTCTCCTGAGGAGAGAAAAAGATGGCAATGCCCCCTATGAGTCGAAGCATGATGAAAAATGCCGGATCTCAGCAGCAGATCATACACACGTGGAATTGCTTGAAGGCAACGACGACCACTTAAGAAAGGAAACAAAATCCAGGTCAGCGTACGATTTTTTTTTACAGTGGGCAAGTTCCTGACGCATAAATAAGAACGTAAACAACATCAAGTGTTGTGACTTTGCTTCGAAATCTGCGAGCTGAAGCTAAAACTCACTTTACAGCTGCTGAGCACTTAATGCCGCGACCGGAAACTGAAACTGAAGCTCAACCAGCGGCGCTCCGGATGGCGTCCGCCGGCGGCTCACTCTGGGCCCCCTCGCGCGATGAGATTGATGCCCTTCGCAGCAGGGGGGAGGGGGAAGTGATATTCGTTCTAATTAGGTGGGCGAAATATTGTCTCTGCGGCAAAAAAAAAACGCCCCCCCCCCCTCCTCGCCGCGACGCCCCGGCTCGAGAGGAGAAGCAGCCCGCGAGGGGAGGAGTGACCTCGGGAACGGGTTGGCGAAGCGGCAAAGCGCCGCGAAAACCGCTTCCAAATGGTGATGGGCGCGACGCCGCCTCAGATGTTTGATTAACATTTAATTAACATTTTGCGTGACATTTCGGATCCGGGGCCCGGCAAACACGGAGACGCTTTTTTTTTTTCTTTGAGGGTGGAGTCCGCTCAAGTGTGAGGGGGAGAACTCGGTGCGTGTGCGCGTCGTGGAACACAAGGAGTCGGGGAACACTCCAAACCAGGGCGGGTTCAGAGGATTGAGTCATTGTAAAGAAAACATTTTAATGAGCATGTGATTGGGAATAGCTTCGCGAGATGCCTTTCATTCAGCAAACATCATTAAAGCCTGCAGGGGCCCCCGCGATAATCGCGCGACGCGCACACAAACAAGGTTGCGTGCGCGCGCAAACAAACCGCACGCCAGCAGCCACTTAAGGGGGGGAGGGGGGGGAGTCGCACGAAAAACACACACACAATCTATACGGCGTGTACCTGTCGGTGAGCCAATTAAAACCCAAACAGGAGTCTCGGCGGCACAGAGGAGCAGCAGCGCACCGACACCTTTAATAAACCCAGCCGCTAGCCATGTCGCTGCTCTCCGCCCCACATACTGGTTGCCTGCTCTCCCCTGGTAGTGACATCTGAGACACACGAAGGAATAAAACCCAAGGAAAAAAAAAAGGGAATAAGACAGCGAGATTTGTTGTTTCGCTCGGCGAGCGGGGGACGTCGCAAACGCGAGGCGCCGCGCTTTGGGACGCTTTTACTGAGCCATCAATCCGACGTCGATACTCCCCCCTTTCACACACATAGATCCAGCAACAGCGGTGGAAACCCTGCAAAAACAAGGCGCCATTGGCTTTAAGTAAATCACGCCGAGACCACCGGTGTGTGATTTAAAACAGCCAGGGGGGCTTCCCGCAGCACGTGGGATGCGCAAACCGAAGGGGGAAAAAACGCGCCCGCCCCCCCATGATCCAACGAGGTTGCTGAATGCGATCTAGAAAATCTCATGGACTCTTTGAACCAAACCGGTCGCATCTTTGTCTTGTTCCACGAAACCTCGTTAAAGTTAAAGCAGGAGGTTACTGCTGCTGCTGTGAAGGGGCTGACTGGGTCCTCATTGTTCAGGCAGACGATGCACGTCAAGAAAGAGCTCAAGTAACTGCCTGAAAACACGATTTCAAGGCTTATAAACCGATTTGGTTTAAGCGTTTGTGCAGCTTTTTCTCAGCCCTCTTATAACAATTTCCATCAAAGTTATGAGGTAGAAATCAGCCTCAGCCTCATCAAAGATCTGAACCATTTTAGGAACACTCCAATAAAGTATGAATATCAAATCCAAACCTGAAGTTTTCAAGATATTTGGGTCTTATACGAAGGGCACACGGGTCCTTCCCCAAAGTTAAAGCTCATTTTCTTGCTCCCAACAGCCAAACTTTTTTTGACAGATGACTCCCTGTCAAAAATGTCTCAGCCATTGACAGGCGCCACTGTAATGAGATAGTCAGTGTTATTCACATCAGTTTGGTCAGTCGCTTTGATCGAAATAACTCGCAAAATCCCTTTTAGCTTCGAAATCTCCCCCAGTCGACCGTCCGACCTCGGACGTGGCCGCCACCCGGTTCGGACTTTGTTCCCCGACGCGTTTCCCCTCAGCCTTCCTCACGTCGCTTTATGTAACTCCGAAGAAAACAGGCGGCCTGCCAGTTTTCAGTCTCCGCATCTGCATATATCCAGATCAGCGCTCGGTAAAGGGCAAAACAGTCGGTACATTTAAAGGTCACGCATTAACGGTTACACTTCCACAGTCGCTCAGTAATCGACCGCGCCACTCACTCCGGCGCAGCCGGGGTTCAAAGGTGACGCAGCATGAAAATACGACACGGGGCGACACTTCCATTACCGACGGTTGCACTGGCGCAGTTCCTCAAACGGGGAGTCCACTTTAGAACGCATATCAAAAAACTGTCAACACTCGTTTCCAGCGACAGGAGTTTGCCGCCGTCTCGCAGCTCGGGAGAGTCGCCAATTACCCGTTTCCAGGGATGTGATTTGTGTCCGGCGGTCTGCTCGGAAGCACCGCGGTGGTCGGCGCGGAAGATGAGCTCGAGTGTCTCGACATGCCCCCCGACCCCCCATCCACCCTCTCGTCCATCCTTCCATCAACTCTCGCTTCCATCTCTCTGAAGCTGTGACCTCCTCGCCGTCGCTCACGCCTTGTGTCAGTATTTTGGACGGCTGCAGCTGCCACCCCCCCCCCCCCCCATGCGACAAATGGCTTCCTGGCAGAGGGACAAAGCTGCGCGGGGGCCCGACAGCCGACAGCGTCTTCTTCCCCCGGTTTCCCTCGGACCGCTCCCTCAACCCCCCCCCCCCCCAATCAACTCGCGCTCGTCATCGAGAAGAAGGCAGACAACAGTAAGCCCCATCACGTTGCATTAAGCCGCGCGCAGACTGTCTTGCGTGGCTCAAGAGACGCGCGGTGCCAAGCGAGCAGTGGTTGAGGAGAGGAGGCGATCAGCGAGCGGGGGCGGGGGGGGGGGATGGGGGGGTTGCCTCAGATGAAGTTACAGCGCGGCTAAATTGGCGATGACAGAGCGTAATTAGGAGAGCCGTCATCGCCTCACGTCAGTTGTCAGTGACCTAAGCAGTGAGTAAATCACGTCCCATTGAAACGGCCTCCCACTTACATTACCGAGTGGATAACTAAATGCATCTCGCACTGTTCCTCTCTTCCGCGAGGAGACGAGTGTGCCGAGGAGCCGAGCGGAGGGAGCGATTAAAAGATCAGAACGTGTCGCGAGTGTTGCGGTTATCGACGTCCCTCCGGTGACTCTCCCTGAAAAACGGATTTTTTTTTTTCTTTTTTTGGTGTTCGCCGGAACTGAAACTCAACCGATTCTATGTTATTGGCTCGACTTCCACGGCTAAAAAATACAACAGGAACAAAACGCAAACAACAACTGCTGACAGTTGCAACTACAAACAAGCGCAGAGTCTGTCTGTGCTCAGTTTAAAGGAAGTGGGCTCTCAGGACAACGGAGCGCTATCAGAATTTAGACGCTACTTTCGGGCCGCTGCCACTTCACTCATAGTTTAAACCCAGTTAATGTTTTGAATTTACCCGATCAGTGTCAATTTTAAACGATTCACGTGGCAGAGCTCCCGAATCGCTGTCGTCAACTCTTAAAACAATTTTTAAAAAAAACAACTAAACACAATGAATGAGAACCATGTTTCGAACTGAAACTCAATGAATTTCATTAATGAGACGGTAGTGTCACAAGATAAAGAAGACGGAGAACCGGGGTTACTATCATGTTAGCATGGTGTTGCTGCATAATTACACCACTGAACGCCGAGTGGGGGGGACTAATTGCAACTCTCAAGCGCACTCTAACGTTGTTTTTTTCTTTTACCTTCCAGAGCTTCTTCTCCGCTACGTTGCCAAGTGATGCAGAGAAGTGGAGTGTGGTGGACAAGAGTTCCCAGTGTACAGCCCATTGAGGCGTAAGTACTGCGGGTGTGTGCTGGGTAATACAATGGAGCCCCTTGATGAAGGAGGGGACAGGAGACGGAAGGTGAAATCGTCAAACAGCCGAAAGGAAGGAAGGGGGGCCGGGAAGTGGCCGTGGCGCATTTGAATGCGAGAGGAGTCGATTATTTGAAGTTGGTCGACCCCCAGACATCCTTTTTTTTTCCTTTTTTTTTTGGAGAACAGCCTATCATCCAAATTCCCAGTTCCTTTTCCTCTCCCCAGCCTCCTTCATTTAAATTGTTATCTCCATCCTTCTGACTGCTGCTAAGGAGCATGAAAAAAAAAGAGCCTGTTCAAAGGATCCGGGGAGACGGAGAGAGAGAGAGCGAGAGAGAGAGAGCGAGAGAGAGAGAGAGAGAGCGAGCGAGAGAGAGAGAGAAGACAAAGAGAGCAACCCAATCATAACTAAAATCAAAAAATTCCAAAGAGGACAAGTGACGACACCGCGTGATTTTCTTTCTTCATAACCAAAGGCAACGAGGGCAACGCAATCTCGTATATAAAAAAAAGGAGGCCATCCGTTGCTCTTTGTCTCGCAGTGAGCGGCAGACATCAGCGCCCCAGCCAGCGTAGGAGACGCGCAGGCGGTCTCGGCGTGCTCGCGCGTGCTGGGCGATTGCCTCCGTGTTGCAACGGTAATGTTTTGAGAGAGAGAGAAGGGATTTGGGCAAAAATTGTTTGACTCTCTTTCACCCACCTTCGCCCCCCCCCCCTTCAGAATACATCAAAAGACATAATTCTATTTAATCAGAGGAAACAACAACAGACAGGCACAGCGCGAGCCGCTGCCATGCGAGCACAGCCCCCGCGAGCGGAGGACGCGCCTCCAAGTGGCATCACACAGCACCATCTAGTGTTTGCGAATGAGGAGGAGGAGGAGAGGAGGCGGCAGCATGGGAGACCAGAGTCCTCCTATTGCGCCCGGTTCAATGGGAGTATCGGAGGGTCCAGGAGTGCGTCCGCACAAGACACACAGCGTGTCATAGGCGTGTCCATGCTTCTTGCAGTACACACACTGTACTGGAGACACAGTGGCATGATCAACCTTTGCACTCGTGAGTCCCAGAAGGTTGTTGTGCAACACAACACAACAATACACAACACTGAATGATTGAAAGGTGTGTACTTTGGAAACACATGACGATACATGACACCACAGTTTGTAAGAAAGTAGATATACGCTTCAACGACTCTCATAGCGCTTCAGTAAAAGTTTTGAATGTCTGTTTCTAAACGGCTTTCTCCTATTTCTGTCATAATTAAACTTGAACTAACACCCTTGTCCCACTTTGAGGTCAAGGCAAAACTGGAATGACCAGAACGCAACGATCCGAGCAACTTAGTCTTTGTTCAGTCGCGCCAACGAGAAGCTTTCAGCTGTTGACTTCGAACCTTACGTTTTCTAACCCTACATGCAATCAATAGGGGTCTGACAAGAGAATGGCGAACAAACACTGATGGCTTTTTTGTTAGAGTCTAACCGAAACTTCGATCGCTCTCTGTTGGCCAGAGCAGCACTCGTAAAGATTCAGCAGAATTGGACACTTTTACATTCTACACTCACTGAAAACCATCGTTAAAGATGAAACTCTTTCCTTTTCATG
This sequence comes from Malacoctenus gilli, assembly GCA_032164315.1. Lineage (NCBI taxonomy): Eukaryota > Metazoa > Chordata > Actinopteri > Blenniiformes > Labrisomidae > Malacoctenus > Malacoctenus gilli. The sequence continues at coordinate 3,853,010 of JASSRZ010000053.1, read as the reverse complement.
TTACGTTAATGAACCCGTTACTCAATCGATTCCAGAAGTACTCTGCTCGTCTCATTCATACAGTTCTGTGCCATCGTTTATACAAATTCCAGCGGACATTGACTGAAGGAAATATACATGTTAGCTTCTATCTGAAGAACATTACTTTGAAAAAAGTAAAAGTATCCTGAAGCCTGCGTCAAGATCCCAAGTATTGACGATTGACGATTCAAGATCAAGGACCAGAGGAGCTAACCAGGATTACATGGTAACTATGTCGGAGTTGAAGTGAGGCAAATCATCGCGTTCCCATATTAAAAAAAGCACTTCTGAAGCGAGGTTCAGACGGGCGGCAATCATACGGGAACCATCGCGTTTGTTGTTCCCAGGCGGCGTGAAGCCTTGTTGACAGAGTACAGCTGGCTGCCCCGGAGGCACACCTCAGCTCAATACAGCAAATAGCACCTCAAAAGCATCACTTTCCTGACAGCTCTGACACAGCGCAGACGCACGCGTGGAGTCGGTCCCATCGCACCCTTCTCGGGAGCCAAAGATACCACGCATGAAGTTGTTGGTGTCAGCGGATAATAGAAGAGCCTTTTGCATGTTGCCGAGGAGGTGTTTGTGGGGGGTGGGGGGTGGGGGGGGGGGGGGTTGGTTACAAATCCTTATCAGTCAACACCCAAGCAAAATCCGCCTCTGGATTGACATTCACACTCCCAAAAATAGAAATTACTCTCCAGCTAAAGATCTCTCTCCTCATCAAACCTTTCTGCCGAGGAAGGTGCTGACACACAGTGTGGGATGAGCTCTCTCTCTCTCTCTCTCTCTCTCTCTCTCTCTCCTGATAACACAAACGACAACTTGGTACTTCTTATTGTTTTGGTCGAGTTCTTTGAATCTCTTTGGGAAAGCGGAACACAAATGTGCTCAATACACTTGAATGGACTCAGTCCCATGAATGACCAGTGCAAGATGACCGGGGTGTCAAACATGTAGCCTGCAGGCCAAAAGGGCAAATCCAGCTGTTGGATGGCTATTCCTAATACCCCCTATCCCTAAAAAAAGACAGGTTTCCACTGTTTAAAAAAGAGTGGCTTACATAGCAAAACACTGTTAAACCCAGAACTGAACACCACATACTAACAATGTCCATTTGTTGGAGAAGTTGAGGGAGCTCGCGACCTATTTGTGCGCGAAATATCACGACTATGGAAGCCAGACCAATGGCTTTTATTGGAACAAGTGAGTTTCTGAAACTTTGCAAACTGAAGGATTGAGAATCACTGTTGGGCGAGAAAAATAAAAGCGGCCGGCGTTCGCCCAGTCTGGAAGGAGAAAATGTAGCGCTCAGTTTTCACTCAGTCTTTGTGAATTTCTCAGGTTTTCCATCGTTGGTTTTTTGTCCTCCTTTGAACCAAAACGGGAGTGAAAACTCTGGAGTTGTTTGTTCATAAGTTATTCTGCAGCTCGTTTCCGCTGCTGCAGTCCATTTGAGACTGAGCGGGGACTTTTTCAAAGCTGAAAATGTGCGATATGGCCTCCGTGAACAGATAATGATGCAGAGGGCATGCTAAAGCTCGCCGTCAATCGTCCTTGTTTTCTCCTCTTCCGGCAATCTGAGGTCGGCCCCGCGAGCCTGAAACTATCTGAATCAATTTTATTACGACAAATGACGATGACAATCGCCTGCGTATCGTTTCATTCTCTTTCTGCTCCAACTAAACGTGAAGTCGGAGGTTCTCTTTCTTCATGAGGAGAAAGTTTCTTCTTCACTCCTTATTTGTCCACCTCAGCTCACATTTTAGGTGACACTTATGATCTTGTTTACATATCCCAGTTCAATGTCTGTGGACTGAACGAGTCGAGTCACTCAGGAGGAGCTCAGGGTAGAGCTGCTACTCTGAGAAGTCCGACTGAGCCAACGTGGTTCGGGCATCCGTTTTGAGATACCTTTAGCTCGCCTCTCTGGGGAGGGCTTTTCTGGGCTTGCCCCCAAGCACAAGGAGCACTCAGGACACGCTGGAGGCACTGTGCCACCCACCTGGCCTGGGAGCGCCTTGGGGTCTTGTCAGAGAAGCTCAAGGTGTTCTGAACCCGGTGAACTCTCAAAGCAAAGAATACGAGACGTACGAACAGACGCTTCATTTCTCAGACCTTCTCACACTGGGGGAAGTCCTTTAAAGAAGGTTCTGGATCGTTGATTTAACACATTAACATTTGCACGCGAACAGAAATGTTCTTGATGATGATCAGAGAGCCGACATACAGTGCGTTTTGAAGCCTGTCCTCTAAAAAGCTAAATCATGCATCAATCGGATGCATATTTAAAGCCGTCGATGGGGAAACTGGGAGCACTTGAGAGTTCTTCCTGACTGGGAGATGCGATGTGCTTCACGGACTGTCGTGTCGACAGGTTCCTGCCGTGATCGATCTCATCAAAAAATAAAAGAAAGGAAAGGCTCGAGGAGCTGGAGGAGGACTGTCCATTTACAATGGACTGATTGCCTGTCGAGTGCTCCCGGAGGGGAAGGGATAGGTGGACGCATGCATAAATGCAAACGCGCCATATTGGGTCTAACGACCGAGCAGCTGCTTGTTTCTCTGCTGCTTATAATTGGTGATCTGGTAACCCCAGCTTGTATAAGGGACAACACACAGGCACACAGTGAGAGCCCAGCCTGGGCATGCATTAAGTGCTGAAGGCTCGCCCACACACATAATTACCACAGACTTTCTGTGAGGGGCCTTTTTTTTTTTTTTTTTTTTTCTTGCCGTGAGAGGGTGTTAAGTGGTAGGAATTTCAGATTCACTTCCCTGGCGCCGTGACGACCACATGCCACCTGTAACCCGTATGAAGAGAAGTATCCAGCCAGTGGGCAAATTAGGGGAAACATATCAAGGAACTCAGGAAAAAAAAGGCTCATCAGAGATAAAAGTTGATGTATCGTTAATGTTTGGGACCCAGCACTAAGATGGCAAATGTCAGTTAACTTTGTGTGAAGAGTACCGTATTTTCCGCACTATAAGGCGCATCTAAAAGCCTTTCATTTTCTCAAAAACCAACAGAGCGCCTTATAATCCAGTTCGTCTTGTATATGGATCAATATCGTTCACTTGTGGCTACCGTAGTCAGTGGATGCATAATGCGACCTCAGCCACTACTAGCTTTGTAATCCAATGCACCGTATACTGCGGAAAATACAGTCATAAAAACACACGCTGTCCATACTTTGGTGGCTGCGGAACTCACGGATCTGCATCCCTACTTTTCCTCACGTTGAGCCACTGAAAGGACAATCACATCCACGTCTGGGATGACAGATCCTCCTCCTTTCATGTGTCTTATTGGCAATATAAATCCAATATCAAGTCAGGGCCTTAAAGGGTGTGGTGAAAACACCAAAAATGAGAAAAATTGAGAACAAACATGTATAATTTAAACAGCGATGCAAGAAAGTCATCCTGAGATTGAAGGCGGAGGGAGAACACCGCGGTGTAGCAGGATCCCTCTGTTTGAACTAGTGCGTGTCCATTCATATCTCTTTCAATTGTTTTTTTTTTCTTTTTCGAGGGGGGCTGAGAGAGCTTTGACTTATTTCCTGTGGGAAACGATGGCAACAGATGGATGGGGCGATACTCAAAGAAGGGGAAAGGAGGTGGTGGGAGAACAAAGGCTGAGAGGAGAGAGGACAGCCGGTTGAGTACAGGTGTCTTTCTTTTCTGCTTTATTGTGAAAGTAGGTTTGAGCGCTCGGGCTTCAAAGAGAAAAAGAAAGGATTTCGCATGATGAGGTCGTTCTGGTTTGACTGCACGTGTTGTTTTGCGGCTTTGCGTTTCGAGAAACAAACGATTAGGGGCTACTTTGCGTGTTTGTGCTCCTACCGTTGTCTCGCGGCCCATTGGAGCAGAGAAGACGTACTCCAGCTGGAAGACGAGAGCCAACGCCTGGTGATCGGCCAGCCTGAGCTCCAGGCTGCTGCGGAGGGCCAGGACCTGAGCGAGCGATGACGCCGTGGAACTGTGGACAGAGCAGAGACAGAGCGAAGTGGGAATCGCAATCATTCAGTTGTACTTTGCACACCGACACAAAAAAAAACCCCAACATCACTCTGTTGGAATATTTACTCCCGCTTGCAAACAGTTCCTTGGCAAGCGTCGACCTCCTGCGTGAGAAGCAGAACAGCACGCTCCGCATTCGTCATTCACAGTTTACATACACCAGAGGCGGGAGCATACATCGGAGCAACGCACGTGTCACGAGGTGGGGCCGGGCGCCTTTTTTTTTCTTCTTCTTCTTCTTCCCGAGCATCACGCGCACTCCGGTAACCGTTTTGTTTCCCCGCCGTCTGAATCGATCGAGCGAAACCGACGATCTGCTCCGATTCGCAGGGGGCCAAAGGAGTCGAGACATCCTATTGGTTACGCCGGTGTTCCGATCAAACCGGTGCGCACGTGATGAGCGCTTTCCTCCTCCCTTCTTCAAAAACAGAAAAGACATGCGTCGCATTTGACACTCGAAGGCTGATGATTACCGTCATTCACGGCACCTATGCACAGACGAGAGGCGCCGCACATGCTAATGTGTTGATTGCGCATTTGTGTGTTTGTGCACATCCTCTCCTACGGGTAAGACACCCATACAATCATCTATATAATTATTACATCAGCTCGCATTTGATTTGAGGATCACGGCACAATACGTTTTTGATTCAGAGTGATTGAGAATTACTGCCTCGCGGTTGTTTGCCTCCGCAAAAACCACCGACGCAAATTGCTCCTGCCTGCGCAGACTTACAAAATACATGTTGTGAGAAACCGTTAAGGGAGGCCCTGAAACACATTCGCGTGTCATTTCAGCGCAAAGAAAGTCGTAAATGAAGGAAATCAGGTCCCGGCAGTTTATGCGCGTCGCTGAGGTTTACGACCGCGTCTCGCTGCTCTCTCGCCTGTTACGTGTGACGGATACATTTGATCCTCGCCGCAGAAGTCGCGCCGATCATCCTTTCATCAAACCGCACTTGATCTGTCGTCCACCCAATCACACCGACAGTTTCAGCCTAAATTAGAGTGCGCCCGGTGACAGAAAACTGCGGAAGGTCTTCATACCACACGTTCAGCGTGTCCACTGACAGCAGGTGTGGGCTGTCGTGTGCGCGCGTGCCTCTGTGTGTGTGTGTGTACTTTCAGCCAATTAAGTGTTTTGCAGACAGAACTGTCAGCACAAACACACTCCCTCACACAGTGTATATCATTAGGACTTGGCACATTCAGACAGCCAAAAAAAAACCATCAAAATTAGGCCTGCACAACATTCAAATTATGTATCCCACCTTTAATATCTCTCATAGGAAATGTCATTGATTTTGTACCGAAAGCCCGGTCGCCCCCTCACTCTCAAGCTCTCCTTTGTGACACCACCCTGTTACCGTGTGAAAGAACCGAATGAGGGGGGGGGGGGGGAACCAACACGTCACATCGCAGCCAGCGTCGAATGACTTCCCGTGCGACTTCTGTCGGGCCAGTTTTCCGCTCACAGTCCGAACATCTGTGCACACAACCGGGTGACAGGCTTAACGCAGCCCAGGCAATGTTATTGAAATAGACGCGAACCATTTCTTAACCTCATAGTGGGGCTTGCCAATGTCCCCCACTCCCGCCGCAGCTCATTAGTTGAAACTGCTAGCTGTTGTTTACAGGAAGGGGTCAGGAGGGTTGGGGTTTTTTTATGGGTTGTAGTGGGGGTACTGGCGACAGCCGGCGCTCCCGGAGAACCGCGAGCCGGTGAAAGGCAAGGTATCCTTTTGGCGTTCCGCCCTTTTTTTTTTGTCTGGTTCACGCAGCTGCTGGCGAAGCATTTACAAAATGCTGGGAAAACTCTTAATCCGAAATCGGAAGCCTGGAATTTAGTTCAAACAAAATAAAAAGAGCGTGGCTGTTACACTTGCTGCCCTTATCCCTGGAATTAAAGTTAGAGTCAGAAGTGCTCCATGATGAGCGGCGTGGGGGGAGGGGAGGGGGGCAAAATCCCCCTTCACCCAGCCCGTCGCTTGGAGTTCACTCTCCGCTCTTCCTCCGTGTTGTTGCGAGATCTAAAGCAGACGCTGATGACCTCACATTAGCATATTCACTCTGACAAGGTCAGCATTGAGCCTCCATAAAACCCAGGGGCAAAGGAGGCAGGAGTCATATCTCCCCTGATTGGTTATGGAGTACCAGCAGCAACTGGAATATACAGCCAGGGTTTTTTAGCTTTATGAGGGCGGGGGGGGGGGCTGTATTCTAAGGCTCCGCGTGTGAGTTATGGGGCTCGGGTCGGGTCAGGACACGGGGACGCCTTATCGGCAAGCGCAGCATTTGTTGTCGGAGCAAGGTCAGTGGATAATTCCCCCGAGTCGCGCCTCCAACGGGGCGGTAATGCGGTCGTACCGCCAAAGCTAAATGACAAAAATCCAATACCTGCATGAGTGTAGGTGAAAGACAACAAAGAAGTGAGGTTTCATGGAATTGTTTTTTAATTTAACTCCGCTGCTTTGCGAGTTTGCAACTCAATTGAATGCATAAAAATTCAACATTGTCATTTGTCTGGACGTGGGGGCATTGGTGATAGATTGTAAACGAGATGATGAAATGGAGAAGAGGCCACAAGTCATTCATACTAAAGTTAACTCATATTTCTCACCTGTCTTTGCATTATTTCTTGATGCGAGTGAATTCGAACCATAGTTAAGGAGACCAACGGAGTGAATCACTTTGCACGGTTGACCTTTGTTTCCCAAACACCCCCACCCCCGTCCCCGTCCACCGTGACGCGTCCCGTTCACTCACCTGCCCCGCAACAGGGTGCTCTGTTTGGTGGTGCCGTCGGCCCGCCCTCTGCCCCCGGGCACCAGGGCCTCGAGCACCACCACTTGGGGTCGGTCGAGGAAGCACCAGCCGTTGTGCACGCCGACGTGAAGCCTCCGCTCCTGGATGACAACCGTCTTGAGCGTTCCTTCCGCTTCTGTCTGCTTCTGAAAAAAAAAAGGGAGTGTGCGAGTTGTTGAGGGGGGTGGAGGTGGGACATTTATTTTTTTATAACAAAAGTCAGCGTGCAACCATGCAACATGAATTGGAGTGCTTTTAATCAGCGCATGTTTGGTGCTCCATCGCCGAGTTGAAATCACGAGAACCCGCGAGGCGACCGGACGTGTCCTCGTTTCATCCGGCGGCGCTCGCGGAGTGCTTTTGTCTGTTTATCCGAGGTAATGCCCTCGTGCTCAACGCCAGCTCTGTAAATGGCTTCACCCATTTGCCGTAAAAAGAAACCTGACTGGGCCGTTTTTCGAGCCCTGACATCGGCCTCCTTCACAGTGAGCTGGAACATTCGCTGTGGCCGGCATCACTGACACTCCTGGAGCTGAAACGGGAGCAAACCGTGGCAGCCTGGATCCAAAATGTGAGGCCGAAACATCCAAGGGATTTTAACATTCACATCTGCGAGTAATGGCATGAAGCGTTGATTTCCTATTGTATCACTTAAACAGATTAATGAGTGAAATAACAATGCAAGTACGTGTCAAAAAAGGAAAAAAACTCCAAAGAATGCTTATAGTAAATGATACAATAACAACATCTACTCTGCTTCTTGTGAAGAAAAACAGTGACAGCTTGCCAATATAATCTCCTGACACTGCCACCAGGTCATCGTCCACCTCTCCAGACTGACTGCCACTGGTCAATTACTCCGTTTGCGCCACTCCTGCACATCTTAAGGCACGATGAAGGAAAGCGTCGGTGAGTACTTGCTCGGACTCGTTCCTGCCTCGATTTGAGGAAAGACACTCTGCAAGAGAGATCCGAATGTTTGGCAACAACCTTGTTGGGAACAAGTTGATGAGGTGAGACCGAAAAAAAACTGCCAGTTGTCATCATGGAACCATTGCCGGATCAGGAAAAAGTATGATGAAACATGTCACTGTCCAGTCTCTACCAATGTCTGTGTGAATTGACAAAGGTGTGGAATAAAACAAGCCTGAGGGCTGGCGAGGACCGCTTCTGCTCTACCTGACTGCCTCTAACGCACAGCGAGACTGACTCACGTTGGGTGACTGACGTTGAACTTTCCAACACCCGGGCCAGAAAGTGGCAGGAAGCACACCTCTCGTCCCACTCCCCTCCCTCCCATCGCTTTCATTTCAGTCTTTTTTTTTTCTCTCACCACCACGTCTCCGACTCCCACTCTCCTTCTCTCTGTCTTTCTCCGTTGTCATTCGCTCTCGCCGCTCCAACCCCTTCCCTAAGACCTTCTCCATATCCGCCTACGCTTTTTCAATCAAATTAGCATATCAATTCAGCTTTAGGTTGGTTTTTTTTTTTCTCTTCTTTTAAAGCAGCAACGGCAGGAGACGGAGTCTCTCTGCCCAGCGTGCCTGGATACCATGCAGCCCGCATAGCTCGCCGTTCGTCGCTCGCTTTGTCCACCTGTTTCCCTCCTCTTGTTAGAGCCACTTGTTCTCCCTCTGACAACCGACGGCTGAGAAGTGCTCAGCAGCTCGTCGCGCTCTTCCTCCCCGATGGGGACAAAAGATTAAGGGTTGCTTAATCCTGACCTCAACTCATTTGTTCTTTATCTCCATTATTCCTTTTGGAAAATATCTCCAGTGTAACGGATCCCCCGGATCTCCAGGCCGCTGTATTTTGAAACAGCAGCGTTACAGCTGCAGCCGCAGGTGAACCGAAACACCAGCCGACGCGCTCAAGTTCGGCACCAAACGCGACGCTCTCGTGTACAGTGCGTCTTCAAATCGTGTCAGCTCTCGCTTGGCTTTCGGGAGCGTTACGAAACCGCCTTCCAGCTGGATCGCGGAAGCCGAGGCTCCAGTCAATTAGCGCTCGCCGTCGAAAATGCCAAGACGAGAATGCGGCCGATGCAAAAAAGGAGGGTGCGTCTCGCGTCATGCGTGCGGGCATGGTAACGAGCTAAATAATTAGCGGAGAGGATGATGGGGGGAAAAAACCAACAACAACCAACCCACCTCAAATCCCAGAGCATCAGGTGAGGTGTTACAAGTGAGAGGAAGAGCGAGTTACTGCAGTACATCTCTCTCTCTCTCTCTCTCTCTCTCTGCATGACTTATTACTTTAGTGTGACTCCAAATGGAAAAAAAACAAACAAGAAACAATATGAGGAATATTACATTTACATATCCCGATTATCTCTCAGCTTGTGTGATTGCATTGTCTCGCTGTGATGTCGATATCGCTGAATTGTTCCCAGGTCTCAAATCTGGCTCTGATGTGAAATTCCTGGATGAACAAACCGCGTTCAGACGTTTTCACCGTTTGATGTGACAATCGGCCTCCATTATTTCATAAGGCATCGTTTTAGCGAAGAGACGTGTTTGCGCGGAAGTGAAAAAGAATGAGAATTGGTTTCTTCAGGACCCCCCCCCACCCCACGCCACCTGCTGTCAGGAAGACATTGGATGGCCTTTTTTTTTGCCTGCTATGACATCTTTGAAATTTCAATTTGCGCATTTGAAACACCAAATGAGACAATCTCGGATCTAGAACACATGTGGCAAGACTTTCTTTTAATGATTTCCCTGCTTTGGTTTGCGTGGACAGAGCTCGGCTTTGCGGTGAACTTTCGGCCAATCAGAGTGAGAGAGAGAGAGAGAGAGAGAGAGAGATGCAGTCATTCAGTTTAAACAGTTCGTCAGAAACAAATTAACCCAAGCACGTTCTCGTTTTTTCGAAACCTGTGAGAACCAAAACGGAGGAACCGAGAGGGTTTTTGGAGGAGGGGATGGAGGAATCTGAAAGTACACTACTTTTCAGACATTCCGAGTGGAGTTTCACTGCGCGAATCCCGTCAGGTGAAACGCGACGCGCCTGGCAGCAATCTGTATACGAAAGCCACCAACATAAATCATGGCTTTGGCGAGTGGCAGCTTTCAAAATAAGAGTGACAGGATGGCCCCGAATAATTGCTTCCAGTGACATGCAGATTGTAATTTTGTCTTTTCTCCGACACAGTCTGTCGCTGCTTGCGCTCCCCGCCCCCCCCCCCCACCGGCTCACTGCAGCTGGCATGAGGAGCGACGGCAGGCAAATGGCTTTGTCTTTTTTCTTTTCGTGGGACAGGTCTGCCATGAGGTGTTTGAGGGAGGAAAAAGAAAAGAAAAGAGAGCGAGAGATGGTTGTTTATGGGAGAACATCAGTTAAAGTGCCGCTCCGCTGTCCGTTTCCATCCCCCCCCTCCTCCCCCGGTGACTCTTTCATTTATTTCATTGCTCTTTTTTTTTTCCTCCTCACTCTGCCAGTTCCTCTTCCTCTCTACCTATCTCCTCTTTCTTCTCTCTCGCCGCCGTCTGCTGCCGTCACAGATTCCTTCCTGCCTCGTCTGAAATATGAATATTTTAGAGCTAAGAAGCTTAAAGGGAACAATGGAATGGCCCCCCCAAGTTAAATTATACTCCATTTCCAGAGTCACAGAAGAGGGACTTTTTTTTTTTTTTTTTTACCGAGTGACGAGCGCACCGGCACCACGTGGGCGTGTCCTTCTCTTTCTCCACGCGCGCACGCCGGCTTGTTGTCTCCTGCCTTCCGTGTCGCATCGGTGATATTCTCCCCGGGAAAATGCCGAACCAGACGCGGGCGACTGCGACCAATCGAGCTCGTCCCCTCGGCTATCGCTACGTACGCTTGGCACCTGTGTTGGATGGGAAGGGGGGGGGGGGGGAAGCTCAACGGCGCTAACGCGCTTAAACGCCGTTTGTAAGGGAGAGAAAAGAGGGGAGGCAGAACGGGCCTAATTTGCATGCTTTGGGAGGCAGTTAGTTTTAGAGCTTTTTTAACGGAGTAAACAAAAGCACTGTGTTGTAAAAGAGGAGTTGGAGGTCTGTGTTTTGTTGAGGTTTTGCTTTTTTTTTTTTGTTGTCGTCTCACAATTAGACGAGTCACCCCAGTGTGGGCGTTGTAAAAGGGAAACTAAGCGTTCCGTTTAACTCCCCACTTCCTGCTGGGAACGTTAAAAAAAAAAAAAATTGGTGGGGAAATGTATCGGAGCCGGTGCGCCGCTATTATCCGTGATGGGCACTCAATTAATCTGCAGCACATCGAGAGAGAAGCAACAATTTTTACACCAAAGTGGCCTCGAGAGCTAAACAGAAATATGGCTTCGACGCGCAGAGGAAAAAAAAAAAAACGCATTTCATGCAATGAGCAGATTCCTTTGGAATCCATGAGAGGGATAAAGTCAAAAGATAGCAGCAGTGGAAAACATATCTTATCTCAGAGGGATGGGGGGGGTAGAGAGAGAGAAAAAGACAACTCTGAACAAACACGGGCAAAACAATTCCGAGGACGGCTGTGCATAATCGCCGCCGACAAAGGTTTGCGCTTGATTCGGGTCCGCGAGAACGCGTTCGGTCCCTCATCTGCATTTCAATCCAGGATGAAGCGACAAAAGAGAAGGAAGAGAAAAAAGAACCTCTGAGGTGGAGGAGTGGGAGATTATTTCCTCACTTGAGCATTAACACCTGGGAACGGCATTACCGTCGTCCCGTATTAACAACAAAGATTTCCTGACAGTCAATTTACCGCTCCGACTTGCCGGCGTGAGGCGGCGGGAGACGGAGGGGGAGAGGATGAAATATTAGTAAGCAAAAAAAAAAAAAAATTGATTTAGTTCGGGGGACACTGTCATCTGAATGAAATGCAAGTGCTGGGAAGAAAAGAAAAGGAAAAAGAAAAAAAAAAGAAAGTCATTTAGTGCGAATTTAGAAATAATGGCTGTTGGAAGAGGAATGCAAAGCAGGCGGGCAGCTGCCTTATTGTGTGACTTTGAGGGAAATGAGTATAGATTGTCAGGGAAGCACGAATTAGTTTCTGAAGGTTACTTCTTTGTGTTCAAAAAGCCAGGAGAGGAAGTAAAAGCGCTAAATCGTTCACGGAGCTATGAGGCTCAAGAAAAGCAGGGCCAGTCCTAGACCCCGGAAGAGCACAACGTAGCCTGCGAACCCTGGTTACTTCAAACTAATATTGTAAAACTGGATCCAAATGACATTTGGTGGGAAATCTTCAAAGAGAGAAGTAGATTTTTTTTTTCCCCTCCTGCAATGAGCTTGAGAGCTTTGCAGCAACGATGGTTAACAGCCTTCACCTTGATGGTGCATTGTCGTGCTCGAGCGGTCTCGATGCACTTCCGCATCATCAGTCACATTCACTCCCGCAATCAAACTCCTACAGCTGCCAGGCGGTGGCGTTTGCAGGACTGCAAAACAGAGAGTGTCTAGCGGAACTGTGCACAGCTTTAGGGTCGTGTCTTTGGGAACAAATGAAGCTGACGACTTCAAACTAAGTCGATTAGAAGAGAACTGTGTGTTGGAGTTGTCTCTAAAGTTGGGCCCTTTTCCTTTTTTGCACCCCGTGCTGTTACATTCAACTTGAGGGTAAATTGAAATGGAACAGATCATTTGGCATGAACGAAACAATTCGTCTCGTGTTCCCGCGGCCGAGGCCTCGTAACTCGTGCGCTAATTACATCTGTTCTGATTCAACTCTGCGGCGTCATTAATAACGTTCCTCCTCATTTCAGATAATCCACTCTATCTCGCATTGATTATGCAGAGCAGAAGTCGCTGCTTACGTGTGAATGTGTGCGTGTGTGTGCGTGTGTGTGCGTGTGTGCGCGCGCGTG
>JASSRZ010000053.1:3783417-3833107 GCA_032164315.1 Malacoctenus gilli | reverse complement strand
CACACACACACACACACACACACACACACACACACACACACACACACACACACACACACACACACACACACGTCAAAAGGAGACACAACTCCTTTTGAGCACCCTAATGCCTCCGAAAGAGCTTCAGAGCAACATATACACTGAGGGGCAGTGCTATAAACTCTCATACCCTCCCTGGAGGTTTTAATTGTCCTTGTCTTGAGAGTAGCCTTCGGTTGCGGTATAAAATGTGTCCCAAAAGAAAATTGAACAGCAATCACGAATGTGTTCTTTTTTCCTCTCTGACACGCTTTTGTTTTTGCGCTCCTTTTGTGCCACGGTGTAAATCTGGGAAGGTTGAAGGGGGCGGAGGAAGGGTGATCCTCCATAAAGCCCAATTTAAATATAACTGCTCGGAAATAGGAAGGCGAGTCCCAAACGTGCCGAGTTCCCTCATTGGGTCAGAGCAGAGGGGATCCGCAGAGGAACGGCTGAATTGACTCTGAAAAGGCAGCAAAGGACCGTGAGATGAGTGCCGAAGGGTGGCCCTCAAGGCTAACGGCAACATTACCTTTCCTTTAACCGTTTATCTGGGGAGGTGCGCTTGTTTGCGTACCTGCGTGTTGATAATGATGATGGAAGCCTGAATGTTTTGCAATGGAAGTACATTTTAACGCTGCTGTGTCACTCAGGTGACGTGGCACCAATGTCAACAATGTGATGTTACGTTACGCTGCAGTGTGACAGCCACCGGTGTTGCATGCTGGGATGTGGCAGGCAGGCAGGTGGGTGCTGAAAGTGTAAACATAAACCAGTACGGTACAAACAGAGCAACATTTCTCACCTTTAAACAGAACTGTGTGCACATTTTGTTTGAAATAGTCTTTCCGCATGAGAGATAAAATAGGTCAGACGACGCAGTCTCATCCTGGTCCAGCGTGTGCTGGCGAGACCGCTTGCTTGCTCTGGGACTACCGTTGTCCTTTGGCATCGTGGCACGTGTTTCGCTGTTTCACACTGCAATGGTTGCTTTTCTCTCGTGATCGTTTCTCTGTATAAAGTGATCAATTTGAGTCCCAAACCCTGTAAAGGTAACAGTTTTACTCTTCCTTACAATTTTGGTTTGTTTCTTTAAATTTCGCCACAGTTGTCGGAAAAAGTCAGAGCGCATCTGTGAAATGCTGTTCGTTGCCGGTTGTCACAAGTTGAGAGTGTTTCAATTGGAAACTTTTACATTTCGGAGCTTTTAAAAAGCTTAAGTGCAAAGCGACCTGGCGGTCCATAAAAACCGGTTAGGCAGCGATTCCACCGTGGCGAACGCCTCCCGTAAATCCCGGCAAGACGCACTAATGCTTACTATTCGCTCAATCTAATCAACTCTAAACACTCCCCAGGTCCCCCTGTGTTTGTTGATTCATGCCAGAAGTATCAAAGAGAGGCAGTAAGGAGATGCGGAGTGACAGCGTTGTCATAGCGATTTCCATCCCGACCACAGACACGTCTCACTTAGGCTGAAGAGAACAGATAGGGAGGGATAGGCATTGTACATATAATTGCTCGTCCGAAGTTGCACCTGTCAAGTGCGGTTAACCATCTGGGCTTCCATAGACAAGGGAGAGGGGGGAGGAGGGGGTAAAAAAAAAAAAAAAATGGGGGTAGAGAATAGATAAGCTCCATTTAGTTGGGGAGGTGACGTGCCTTAAACTGCAGTGGCAGCTGTAAAAGTGCTCGCACGCGGGAGAAGAAAACGGAGGGAGAGATAAAGGGGGAGCATCAGGCTGGAGAGAATAATCTTGGCAGAGGTGTGTCAAGGCCATCGTGGCCATCTTTAATTTGAGGAGTGTGGCGAGCGCTTTACCTCGGGAGGAGGAAGCGTTATCGGGGCCGCGCGTTGCGTGCCTCCATAAAAGAACACGGCGAGGTGATTTGTTTTCCTTTGTAGACCGTGCGTTTAAAAAGATACAAGATAAAGAAGTGGACGTATTTGTTTGACGAGCGCATATACTTTAATATTGAGTCTGCGCCCAGAGCTGGTTTTTTCTGCAGAACATCTATTCTGAGGCACATAAGCCATGAACACACACACAAGCTCTGTGAAAGTATATGGATCAAAACACAACCCTGCCCCTGATGTGTCACGTGCATGACTATCAGGCTCCAGCGTGTGAGCCCGGGCGCGCGCATCCCCGTGTGCGCATGTTACGGAAGACTGGCCTTACCGTGTTATGGCAGTCGGCATTGATCAGCTGCAGCAGCTGGCTCTCGAACTCCTCGAGGGACGGCTGGAGGGAGACGGTCAGCCTGTTCAGGGTGAAGGGCAGCATCTTGAGCAGCTGAGGCCTCAGCAGAGCATCTCCTGGTGACAGGCATGGGCGGAGGGTCAACGCGCCGCATCAGATTCACAACGCGTCCCCACCCCCCCACCCCCTCCCGTTTCGGGCCGAAAATAGTTTCTCTCTCCCTCAAGTTTGGCTCGGGAAGGAAAAAAAAAAAAAAAAAAACGCCGTCTCTGCTGGGGCGACCGTGAAGGTAAAAACACACATCATTGTGTGTGATGCATTTTGTAAAACTCGCTGACATTTCCCCGCCATCCCCTGGAAATTTATCATCGCATCCCAGCAGTTGGCAAGAACCTAAAAAAAGAGAGAGAGGTCATGCAGCCGTGCTGCTGTTCCACATGCATTTTTTCTCCCCCCCCCCTTCACAGCGGGTCCGTACACTCAAGTCACGTTATGTCTCACGAATCATTCGAGCTCCATAAAGACAAAGCCGGATCCGGAGACTTTCTTCCCGCCCCCCCATCAAACCGAAACAGCTGTCCTCCAGCTGCGCGTGTGAGATGGACACAACTGCTTTGTTAGCCCAGGTTAACCTTACAAGCACCACCTGGCCGCTGGGAAAGGGCCTGACGGACGGGATTGTGAGTCCACGCCGGGTGGGGGTGGGGGTCAGTCAGATGGTGGGCCGTCCAGCCACCTCACTGGTCCCGACCAAAGCGTCTCATGAACGGCCTGGTGACTCCAGAATGATGATGGTGACGACGCTCGCGCTCATCGCCTGAACCAGCCGCCGCCTAAAGCCGTTTGAAACATTCGCACATCCTGCGAAATATGTGCTCATACATCTCGCACTGTGGTTCATTAAAAAAAAAAAACGCTTTCCACGGCACCCCGGGTTGCCTCCAGGACAGGCCGACGGTGCTGCAGGATGTATAACATCGTTTAGTGCAGTTACGTTACAGCCTATTAAAAAGAATCCCTGACATTTAGAATAACTACGTTCTTGGTTTTTGCAACATACCAGGACGAGACACGCAGGCGGTTAATATGAACATCCTAATGTGTGTCTAATATGCGGCTGTGCCACAGGTGGGAGGGCGATACGCCTCCCAGCTGATGTGGGGGGGGGGCAGCTTCTAAGGAGCTCAGCAGAATGAGGAACAGCGGCCGTCGGAGCAGCGGCGGGAAGACTCGACAAGGCACGCGGCGGCATCTCAGCACTCGACGCAGTCCGAGACGGCTGGAGCTCGGCTGGCCAAGCGGCTCAGCGCACAAACTCGGGCGGCGCCTGCAAGGCGGATCTGCGTCACTCTCTTCAGAGTTGTCAAGTCCTCCACGTGCGATTCAGCTCGCTCGTTCCAGAGGTTCCGTTTTGAACCTCGAATGTTTTGTGGTTCGTCTGTCTCATTTACTAAAACAAGAAAACTGTCATTAGAATAGGACGAAGAAAGAAACAGGCTCTCCACATTGATAGTTAACTTGAAGCCCCTGTGAGCTGCCATATTTGAGAAAAGCAAGATACTGTCGAAACTTTAATGCGCTTAACAACTGACTTTACAGAACTTTTAATGGAACGGTCTGCTCTTAATCCACTGTCGTATCTACGTTTTTAAAGAACTATATTCTCGCCACCGTTATCATAAATCAGATAAGTGGTGAGAAAACTTTGGTTATTAGGACCGAGCGATAATTGCTCCAATAAAAAAAAAAAAACCTAATGTGACACTTATTTTATTGGCCGAATGAGAAGGTAAAGAAAAGCCCAACGAAAACATTCACGAGTTGCCTTTTGAAAACTTTCGCACTAACTATCTCCTGCTTGTTGTACGACTGCTTGCTCACATCGATGACTCGCAGCAGACCAACGTGACCTTTTCGGCCGCCAGGGAACCTTCATCATGCTTCCGCCGGCTGTCTGCCGCCCTTTGGTTCGGTGTTGTTGTTTTTCTCCAGCCTCGGGAGACAAATCAGAGTGTGGTTTGTGGGGTTTTTTTGGTGGAGGGATTCACTGACGAAACACAATCAATTGTGTGATTAGTGAAACCTCATAGCGTAATGTGAGGCTGTCAATTTTGAAAACAAACGGCGGCTCGAAAAGGCTCCGACTTCCGCTTTTAGTAACTTTAGTTATGACTGATTTCTGGGAAACAAGTCTATGATCTGAAACAATCTGGAGACTCGCCCTCAAGTGTCACTTCAAGATCTGGGTCCCTATGTCCGATCTCAGCGCCCTCTGCTGGGCCACGGAGTTACAACCACACATTTGTATTTAAATCTGTAAAAGCTGCAGGGAGCCAGTCCAAAAACAACGCGAAGCCACGCCGACCTCTGGATGCCGACCTCTGGATGCCGACCTCTGGATGCTGACCTCAGGCGTGACACGCTGTTGTGAAATACGAGCCATCGATACGCCGACGCTGAGCAGGTTATTGTTCGATTACGAACGTAGAAACGCTCCCACTAGAAACCTCGGTGAACCTACACCGCATAAATGCTGACGTTCGCGTCAAACACAACGGAAAAAAAGACGTTTTTCGTTGGCCTACTCGGCGTAATTGAATCTGAATCGATCGGGGAGGGGGGGGGTGCCCTGGCCAACGGTTGAGACGAGGAAAGTCTGCGAAAGACCACAATCACCTCTCCCAGTCACAACAGAGAGAGAACAGCCGGCGTGATTGGGATCTCTCTTTGGGAGTAATGCAGCCATCAAGCGTCTCATTGCAGCCCTTGTCTCTGGAGCTCCGAGTCGGACCGCTCTGAATGCGGCGTGAATATCAAGCTGGTGGCTGTGGTCTTAAAAAAGGCAGCTTAGGTCTTTGCTGCTCACAGCCCCAGAACATGAAGAGGATTAGGCTGCTACCATACCTCCCACTGACTCCCAATGATTATAGCTCTGCACTGTCAGACTTCATTACACCGCCCCCCCCCCTTTAGAAACTTACTTCCTAAGTACTGCAGACATTTCAACTTCTGATGGAACTAAGTTCGCCCCCCCCAAAAAAGGAACACTTTTAAGTACGATGATGAATGTCCGGCGGGACACTGTGACACCTGGAAGAAGGCAAGGGGGGAATCTGTTCAAGTGTTTAATGTGAGATTACAGCGGGGCTGGATGTGAGGGGCACAGCCTTAAATTCGTGGGGGGGGGGGCACTTTGTGCTAATCAACTCTTGGCTGGGCGGCTCGTTTGCTGGAGAACAAAGCTCAGACCTGCAAAGGCAGAGGCCGCGGCGTCGGTCAGACAGATCGCTGCAGTTTCGTGACTGATTTCATTGAACCATGTGTAAAAATGAACTTATTAGATGGCAAAGCAGGACAAATCAGGAAGGATCGTTCGTTATTGGATCAAAGAGCGTCAGTCCTGTTGAACACAGAAATAAGCGAGTATGGAACAAGATGAATGACAAAAAAGTACTTTTAGAGAGTCCACCTGTGCCACAAAAGGCAGAAAGACAAAAATAAAGACATTCAAGCATTCAAGCACCAAAAAACAGCATATTTGCATGTTTATGGTTCATTCCTGATCATTTTCCCTTCTGGAATGAACTTGAATATTAAAGAAAAATGCAACAAAATCCCCTCATAAACTTTGGGGCTCGTTAACTTTGAAAAATCCCTCAATTTTTCTTCAACTAGAGACAAACGAAATCCGAGGTTAAGACTAAAATTACCTGAGGAACTGTTCTAGGGAATGAAGGTAACGTCTCAGCTGGCTAAAAAAAACACAACCAAAGCAGTGTTAGAGTGGCGGGCCCACTGACAAGTTGAAGGTGAAGTTGTTCACTGTTTTACGACATCTCACAGGTTGCCATGTTGTCCTATGTTTTAGCTTCCAAACTTCATCAGGATCTTTTGCAACATCTTACTGCAAGTCAGAATAAAATAAAAAACCTCATAGCAGTTGCTCCTGCAATATGGTGAATAATGCAGCAAGTTAAAGAGGCCCTATGATGCTATTTCGACATTTTTCAGCTATCCACAGTGTAATAGTGTTGAAAGCATATTCAGACAAGTGAGCAGCGCCCCCTCTTTTCACAAAAACTCATGTTTGAGATGTCTAGCGTGCCTCTCCATTCAGTTTCAATGGTGGTAGAAACACATCAGTTTTTCACTGACGTCACGGGGGGGGACTCAGTGATTGGACAACTTCTCAACGCTGCATGCCCCCGACAACTGCTACCGGCAGTTAACCAATCAGAGGCGTCCTGCATCATTGTAGGGGTGGGGCTTAATGGGGAAGAGCCTCAATCTGCTTGTCTCAAAAGGGGCGTCAATAAGGAAAGGGGGGTTGAAGGAAATGATCGAGATATAATGAAATACGGTGTTTGAGAAAAAGAGGTTGATGAGTTTCTGTCATTGGGGACTTGCATACGAAGACAAAGACATCCAAAATGTGTAAAACAGAGCCACTTTAAGACATAACACAGTCCATTCAAGTTAGTCTTTGGGAAGTGCTGAAATGCAGTGGAAACTGTATTAATGGAGCCCGTTTGGCATTGACATAACACTTGATTGTGGCTACAGTGAGGTTTACCTGTGGGGGACGCCGCCAGGCCCGGAATGTTCTCACTTCCGGACACCAGGACGTTCTCTGGGAGCAGATGCGCCACGGCCAGCAGGGCCGGGTGGCTTTTCACCCCGCAGTCCAAGTGCGCTCCTTCAATGATCTTCAAGAGACTCCCGTCTGCAGAATTGAGAACGAACAACAAAAAGCAGGTGTAATATCATCAGTTCTATTACCTTAAAGAACAAGGTTTGATCTTTCACTGCACATTCAACCCCAACCTGCCCGGCCCAGTGCCATCCATCTCCTTTTGTGCGTTCCAGCCTAATGTTTCAGAAAGCAGAGAGTCGGCCGACAACGTGACACGCAACACGCAGACACTTCCATTTTTCAATATTCCATTTAGCGGTCGGTGACCGAGGCGCAATGTTCCATCACGCCGCCAGCGTCATTTTCCAGGTCTGAAGAGCTAAATGACAACCATTCAGCTCGGGGGGGGGGGGGGGGACGCGCTCGCCTGGAGCAGCGGTGCCGGCATCGTCGCTCATGCACCTCGACCGGCACGCGCCATCGTTCACGCGGGCTCGTCCGACGACGAGCGACGGACCGCGCGGCCCCCGCCATCAGCACAAAAAAAAACACAGATCATTTGGAAGGTGAGCAAAGTGGGGTTTGATGCGCTGCGTACGTCGGCTTCCTTCAAGCTCGAGCGCCGTCGCGATCTTTCACTCTGACAGGGTTAATGATTGAGCCTTCGACGGCATCAGTGGCGATCAATACCAGGGGCTCCCTTTCGCTCCCGTGGGCCGTCTCCAGCTGGATGGCACTGAGCGATCTGAAGGTGGGAGAAGGTAAACGGTGCAGCGGCGGCAGGGGTCTCAGACTGGTGGAGCGGCCAAGCTATGTATAATTCATCTAACCTTTGCGCGGAAAAATAACTACTGCTTGTTACGTTCTCTTCACTTGACAAACTGAAGGAAAACAGCAGCCCTTTGAATCGGTACCAAATATTTCTGTTGGGATCGAAACAAGTTGTTGGATCCATCCTATTACCTATTGTCATCTACATAACAGAGATACAGTGCAGAGGTTTAAAGGAGCCAGTTGCTCATAAGAAAGGTAGTCGCAAGACTTTGAAACTGGCCGAAAAAGGAGAAAGTAAATGTACAAAACACCATCATCCTAGTTCAAACCTACAGTATAGTGTGAAAACATGCAATCAGAGAGACTGGGGGTCTCAACAACAGCCAATGGAGCTGACTTGTGAGCCCCCCCCAACCCAGTCAGCATAACTTGACTTGTAGCAATTACTCAAAAGGGTTAAAGGACAATGGATGAGACACAGTTGCCTAACGTGTAACAGGAAGCTTGTTGTGACGCGAGATCATGTGATCAGACCATCAGAATATCAGCTAAATCCATCAACTCATCTTTTATCTCTGTTTTATCCAATGGAAGGGTCACAGAAGGTGGAAACGGTGTTAGCCGACAAGGAGATAAAGACACACAAGGCCTGTGAGACAAAAATCCAAGCACGATCCGGCCCGGACTCAAATCGGGCCGGATCGCAAAACCCTTTCTTGGACGTTTAGCCTAAATTAGACTTAAAGTGTAACTTTTGTCTCCACTCGGACAACTTCTTCCTCGTCAAAGTCGCCTGACGGCAGCAGCATGGAGGTCGGCGGAGGCCAAACAACATCACTGTGGCGAAAACGCACAAAGTAAACAGCACGCTCGGCACGCACAAGACTGCAGCTATGGTAAACGACTTTTAATCCTTGTAAGCGCAACGCCCAACTCCTAACGAGCGAGCCCCTGATTGTTCCGCTAGCAGGGGTTTTATGGGATTACAGTTGTGTTGTTTCTTATCGTCCACGTTATTTTGTCTGTGTCCTGGAAAAAAAAAAAAAAGCTGGACTGAAACAGTTTCTAAGCTCTTTAAGTATCCCTCTCTGCATTGTCTCTACTAGTGCCTGTGGAAGGACGGAAGGCTCGACGAGGCTCCTGTCTGACGAAGACTCTGGGGCCCGTTCTCGTAACAGTACGGACTGAGCGTGAGCATGACGCCCGAGCGGGCTCTCATAACAAACGCGGAAATGACCAGGTGAGTTTGATGTTGGGGCCCGAATCCGACGAAACCCATCAAATGGGTCTGCTACAAAAGTGCAGTATGAATGACTGCATTACCGTAGCTACGTTTAACATTCCATCGTCGTGTCAAAACTCCCTCGGACCCCGATGGGTTCAGAGAAAAGGAGGGGCAGAACGTCCATTTGTGCTGTTGGACAGTTTTCATCCATTTTTCCAGGCAGAGCAGCGGCCTTTATCTCTACGGTCACTGAAGTGGGGGGTGGAGGAGGAGGAGGAGGAGGTGGAGCATATCCCCACGTTATCTTCCTCTTCCCTGCCCATGACTCATCCCAGTCGGACCCCTTTAAGTCCCTGTAACAGTTAACTTAAAGCTGACGTCAAACTCGGCCCAAAAAGGGGGGCTGGGGGGTGGGGGGGGGGCGGTGGAGGAAAATCTCTGAGGTGGCAGCACAGCTCCGGCTGTGTTCTACAAACGCTTTTCACAGGCAACAGCAGCTTTCATCGCACGAGGTGTTTCTTACCATGAAACACGGTCAGAAAAAAAAAAAAGTGGTTTTGGGAGATGAGAGACGAGAAAAAAAACAGAGAAGTTTCTCGACACAGATGGCGGCCAGGTGTTGGCGTCTTCCGTCGTTCATCCCACCCCCCCCTCCCTCGTTATTCATTATGCATCGCGCTTCGTTCTCAGTCAGATGCCGCGCATAGATTAGGAAACTGACCCAAAATGTCCTCACGGCAGCGATGTGGTACCTCTGAGTCATCTCAGCTGCGATTTGGCAGAAGATGTGACACAGAAAAAAAAAAAAAGAGCGGGGGGGGGGGGGCTCAGCGTCAGACAGAAACACGTAGTGGTTCGAGGAGGACATTTTCAGAGAAAGGTGGAATTCAGGAAAATCAAACGGGCTCAACGCTCCTCGAGTGAAGCTCAATAAATCCGTCTTTTGGTGGTAAAGCTGTCTCACTTTCCCCGTGAGAAATTGCAGTTTGGCATCAAAGAACAGGTTTTGCGTGACTGTAAAAAAAATTCAAACTGCTAAAATATCCAAGACATCCTGCGTTCGTAACACGACTACCTATTGTTGATGGTGGAACCTGAATGCCTCCTTCAACCCTACTCTGACTTTTTGAGTGACTTTTTTCACGGCAGTGTTGCCGACTTGGCAAATTCCTCTTGGCGACTCTTTTCGTCAACCGCGGCGAGGGATGAATCTCGCTCCAGTTTCCGGGGTTTTGGAGAATCTGACATGAAAACACGACGCTGACGTCTGCATCGCGTCGCTACCCGATTTGGGTCACCCAGCAATCCCTACCTGTCGGTAAGGAAGGACGCTGCCGTCACCCAGGTTTCCTAAGGGACAGTTTGCTGAGGTTTGAGCAAAAGTGACTAACTTGCAGTCTGGTCATGAGACAATTTACTTACAATTTAATTGATGCAAAAAAAAAGGAACTGAGGGATTCGCCTTTGTGAGCGAAGCCCCTTCATCCCCGCTCCTTTGACGCCACTCCCCGGACAATAAGCGGCCTGCTGTCCGCTGACGTCACATTTTCGGTGCGATTTTTTGGCTCGTTGAGAGTCGCGGCTGAGCTGGTCCTAAAAAAAAAAAAAAAGGATCCGTGCCTCATGGAAACACTTTGAAACCAAGTACACTCAGGCCGAGTAGGGACAAATAGAAAAACGCCAGGAGTAGACAGAAAAAGAACCCAGACACATACACGCACGCGCGCACACACTCTCACTGCCGCTCAGTTTGACTGGAGTGGCACAGGTACAGCTGGAGGAGTCACATCAGGGGTAAAAGCACCGTTTTGACTTCAATATATCTGTTTGCAGTGTGAAGTTCACCCAAACAGCAACGCAGCCTGGTGTGGGCGGTGAAAACAAACACTCGTGTGGGATGCCAGAGGGGTTTTCATATGCAGGGAAAAGCCCCGTTGAACGGGCGGCGGCGAAACCTCTTCATGTTAGTCACAAAGAGACTTCCGGCTGCATCCCTGGCCTAATGTGTCTCGGCGATACCTCTCCGTGCCCTACACACGTACGTACGAGGCGAATTAATGCATTGTGGGGTGGCTTCGAATTATGATATGCTAATGTGAACACAATGTACCATCTGTTTGTCCTCTCATCACATCAAGAGGTCCCCAGAGCGACCCTCGATCCTTCTCAGTTCAGGGGGGGGGGGTTTTGTCGCCCCATTCTCTCTGCTCTTCCTCCTCCTTCTCCTTCTCGTCCTCCTCCTCCTCCTCTTCCTCCTCCTCCTCCTCCAGTCGGTTGAGAAGAGAAGCTGAGACCAAGCCAATGAGCTTACTCCCTCCCTCCGTGCTTGTTTCCTCCTCCTATTTTTTGCCTCTCGTCCTCCAGGACTTTCTAAGCCCCCCCCCCAACCCACCAACCCCCCCGAAGGCAACTTCCTCCCCTCTATCTTCCCTCCTTTTCCCCATTTCCTGCCTCTTGACCCTGACACCAGCACAGGAGAATAAAGGGGCTGTGACTCCTCTGCCAACACCGATTCTTCCTCCTCTGGTCCCGCTGCTTCATTTTCTCTGTCAGTTCGTATCCACATATTTGCCATATACAGTTTGTGTTGCTTTCAGTAGTACAAGTCTGCCTGAAAATACAGTTAATACTGGCTGCAAACTGTGAGTTACTTCCAAGTCGGGCTCATTAATTCATCTTAACATGTAAAGAATAATAACTTAGAAAAAAACAATCAGTCTGAAGAGACTTTATGTCTATCTGCACATTTGCGCTATGTAAGCTTTCATCAAGGCTATTGTTTCCACCCGCCCCGCTTCCATTCCGTTCCCTATGTTTCCAATAATTACCCTAATCCCACAGAGAGAAATGGGGGGGGGGCGTGAGTGCGTGTGCACGTGTGTCGTTACGAAGCCAGTGGCACACAGCCGGGCGAGGCACCAGAACATAGGAGCACTTGGTTTGGCTGCCAGCGACAGTATATACGCGGCCTGTGTCTGCTTCCATTCCAGCATCCAATTACAAATCCACTGCGCACGCACACGCACACGCACACGCACACGCACACGCACACGCACACGCACACGCACACACACACACACACACATACACACACTCACTATGCACTGCATATAGAAACTGGAAACCCATCCTCTGTCCTACATTCAATGAGGCATTTTGTTTCCAAAAACTCAGTGTTGCAAAACTGTTATATCAGAAGGGAAACATTCAGTTTTGTATAAAAATGTTGCGTAAAAATATAAAAAATTTTGTATTAACATAATACAAGTGGAACTAAATACATCTTTGCCTTTCTTGAAGGAACAGTTTAATGAACGTACAGATCGATGAAAGTCGATGAGAAACTGCAAACTGCTTAGTGTTAGAATCAAGCGCTCAGGAATGAAAACAAGGTCAAAGGTCAAATGTCTGTGTGCAGCACGTTATGTTCACGCTTTCAATGAATCGGCCTTTATTTTCACACTAATAGGAGCAAATCAAACACATTCTTCCATGTTAAAGAAGCAAAGGAATTTGGAGAAGCTCCTTTCTTCGTAAAGCTGCGAGTCCCCTCGCTGATCCCACTCCCCCTCTATCAACTCTAGCCGCACCGCATGATGCGGCAAACAATCCTCAGCAGACATGGCTGACAAAGACCTTATTTGGAGCCGAAACCAGGAGACAGAGCGCTGACCTCCCTGAACACTCCAGAGGACGGAGTACAATCACCGGGCCTCGGAACTGAAAATAAGCTCCGTTGTGTAAATGGCACGCCTTGGGTTTGCTTGATCTTCCTAGAAACACTGAAGTTCACACAGCACAGCGGACATGATTAACAGAAACCTCGCGGTGGTCACACAACTGCCAACACCAGGTTTTTAACACAACGAACACAAATACACTACATCAAGTCAAAAAGAAATGTGAGAATGTGGCGAATCCGACCACAGGAACCTGGAGACAAAGCTAAGCTTAGCATGCTGCTATCGACGGAGGACGATGACCCAGATGCAAGCGAACAAGGAGCCCAATGGTGTCAAACATCTGCTTAATTTTCCCGCTGATGAGCCGCCCAAAAGGCAGCCATTGCTAATATAGTAGCCTGCTGGTTATACAGCTGCTAGAGCTCAAAGGCTTCCCCCCCTGCTAATTAAATCTCCTAAACCTAAAAACAGATGATTTTCTTGAAGACTACCTGCGCAGTCCGGGCTGATCATTCATAGAGAGAGAGACAGAAACTGGCTGAGAGCCAGCCACTGCTCGACGGTGTTGCCGTCGCCTTCGTGCAGGACGTGCCACGTGGCGGGGATTTTATGCGTTTCATCAGGCAACGTTTTGCACTTTGCAAGCACGTCTGGTTAACCCGCTGATCGTGGCCGCGAGCACCTAATAGGTCACGATGCCGTTGCGAAGGCGACGCGACACCCTGATTCATTCCGATACCGATTCGCAAACTGAACTGCAGTCCGTGCAACCCATGGCTCCCCCCATGTCCTCTGGCATCTTTCGGTACCTGCAACAAGGAATGATGTGTTCAAACCAAGAACTTTTGTTTACCGGACACTTTATTTCCTCCACGCCGAAGGCTGGAAGTCTTGCTTAAAACTCCCCCCATAACAATGAACCGCTCGCGGTCGCTCCGATATGACAGACGTGTGGAAACGCAGCCGTTTATAGTTCAAATTCATTCGCTTTCATTTCAATTCACCTTTTCACCCCAACCTCATTTGCAACACATCAAGAAGTAATTGGGATATTCTTCTCCAAGGCCGCAGCGATTGAAAAAAAACACACAAAAGCAGAGTCATGCAAACTGAATAATGTGGAATTAGTAACGAACGGAAGGGATAAAATAAAAAATAGGCGCCTCGGGGAATGTTTCCTCATTATTATTCTTTCACACATGCGGACGTGAATGACCACAAGAAGGAATGGAGTTATTTCACTTCACTGCAAAAACAGTTTGCCAACACTTTGTTTTTCCGAGTGAGTGTTGCGAGCAGATACTGAGACTCTGTGTCTGCTCCCCCCCCACCACCACCGCCACCTTCCCGTCACAGTGGATGAGACTCGGACTCGTCCAAAGTAATGAAACGGTTCCAGCCATAAAAGTGTGTGTGTGTGTGTGTGGGGGGGGGGGGGCAACAGAAACAGCGACAGCGGCGTGGCTGTCGAAAAAAAAAAAACTGAGCGGCATCGTTCAACCAAACAACAGCCCTGCGGTTAATAATGCAGCTGGCTGAAGAGTGCGTTTGGGAGCAGGTTTTTCTAATATTCATGCGACATGATAGCCAAGACAAGGAACTCTGGCTCTCGTTGGGCACAGTGTTATTCATACTGCGAGGCGCTACTGCGCTTTGTAATTCATCGTCTGGGTTCCAAGCCAAACCAGGGCGCGCTGCATTCCAGTTAAAGTGTCTGCAACAGACTCAATCATTGAAGATTGTGTCTGTAAATTAAGCTCATAGTCAAATCGTTGGGAGGAAACAGAATCTTACTAAAAACGGCACACGGCAAAGACACCTCGTCACCAAAAACAGTCAAGGAGTTTTTGAGTTACTCTGTTCACAGACCGACCGACCAATGAACCGACCCACAAACATAAGCAATCACACAACCTTCTCGCCAGAGGAAAAATTAACATCGAAATACTCTGGCATTATTTTTCAGAGTATCGACAGGACATTGAAAATAAACACCTGGCCTGAGGAGTAAAAACAGAGGACTTCATGGTCAATCATCCATCGTCTTGGACTTCCACCTACAGCCCTCGGTGAAGGGTTTTTTTAAGTGGGATTTAGGATCAGCTTGAGCCGCAGGTTGGACTGTGTTGGACCTGACCGAGCTCCACGCATTTCTCCCATTCAAGAACGAAGCTTCTCAAAGGTGACAACTCAGCATTTACACTGCGTCAGATCGACATCTGCGAGATGCGAGCTTTTGCCCTCAAATTCTCTTCTGTTATGTGAACATTTATAGCGGAGACTAGATGTGAAGGGCAGTGTGCAAATCGATGGTAAACGAGCTGTCTTAGCCTGATTTCAGACATCATCATCCATCTTTTTGAGATGTTATAAAGAAAGTCTCACCTCTCCTTAAACTGTAGGCATTCTCCAACATACTACCTGTCAACTGCAACTGACTGATTCAAGCAAGTTTAACTGTATTCTGTCGTTTTATACACGATCATTGGATCTTTCCAAGAGGACCACTCTTTTCCATGACGGTCTCCAAAGGTTCCATGAGCACGCTCTCCTCAGACACCTGAGAACACACTGGCTTGTATACTTAAAGGCTGTTACTTGTTCAGAAGTGTTGTGACAACTCTCTAATTGCATGTTGTTAAGATGTCATAGCTGTGAACAGGCTTTTAAAATAACGTTGCTAAAATTCACCGACCCTGTTGGTATCATTTACAGACAGACACTTCAGGTGAAGAAGCTCAGAGAAACTAACGAGGTGGGGGAAATCTGATCCTTACAATCAATGGAGTCCTTCAGCAGAGGGTGGAGGAGGCCTCTTGGTGATCCGTGATGTATATTCAGCCTACGGAACAAAGGGAAAACCAAGATGAGTTACTTCAACGGCACATCGCCATGATGGTTACACTATGTTCAAAAAACATAGTTTCTTTCACCTTTCTTTAATTGTATAACAAAACACAACTGACGGCTTCAAATGGCTGCAATAAAAAGCTACGAGAAGGGGAAAAAGGTTCGACAAAAGTTGTATTCTAACATGAAATCGTTGAATTTTGGACATTATCTTGGGGTGTTGGGGGGTTTTTTTGGAAACAAATATAAGGACTTATGAGGGATATGGAACCAATTGGTGACATTGAAGTTGAAAAACCTTTGCAGATCTTTGAATATGTATTTTTTTTTTAATGTTTGATCAAAACAGCCCTATTGTGCTTCTCACCATCCAGCAAGTTATTGCACAAGCTTAGATAAGTCTGAGGCATTGACCAAGCTGGCCACCTGGACAACATTCAAAGCCCCCGCACCCCCCTCCCCTTCATTGTAAATATACTTGTCCTTCAACCATCTCCTTGTGGGTAAATTCATTAATCCCCGGCTGGGGTAATTACAAAAACGGGCTAATCACCTTCTGTCCCCATCAGGAGCCGGAGCCTCTGGCCTGTTGGCGAAAAGCTCCAGGACGGTGAAGCCTCGCCCCTGAGCCTGATGGGAGCCGTCTGGCTGTGGCCACAAAGACACCAGCTCCAGAACCAGCAGAGTGCTGGGCAGCAGCAGCGACGTGTGGAAGTAAAGGACCTGGAGGAGACCAACAAGAAAGAAACAAAGAGGTGTGTTGGGGAGACGGATGGAAAGATGAACACCGACCCTTCAGTCACTGCAGGAACTCACACGGTGTTAAGAAGATAAACCCCCGCGGCAGTGCTGCGACACGTTGTCTAATCAGAGGACGTTCGCGTGTCCAAATTCAGAAATATTCTTTCATAAGTCAATAAATGACACGTCAAATTTTCCATTTGTATGACTTGAAGTGAATATATGTTGCTGTGCTAACTGTAACAAACCGCTACAAAGTGCGTGTTGTCCACACTTTATGACCAAGTCTCTGCGAATAGCAGCGAACAAGTAAAGAAACATGACTCACATGCGCCCGCCAGAGACCAGAGTCAACAACAAACTTGATGTAATGTATACATTTCCCCATACTGGCGGACTGATTCTCCGCACTCTGCACTTTTGCGCCGAAGAGACCGAGCATATTGCAGAAAAGATCCCGACGAGTTATGCGGCACATACGGTAATAATGACCAATAAACAGCATGTTGGGACCCACTTCAGGGAAATGACCTATAAACAAGTACAGATGGTGCACGGTCCCGCGGCACCTTGTTTGGCTCCGAGCGTCAACTGTTGCGGTCGTATTGAGATTGCAGCAGTCCAAGGATACTCCGTGTAAGACCTCGCCGACACACGTAGTCTGTGTGTGTTCGGCCCACATACTGGAACCGTTGCGTGACGGACTGGAAATTTCACCTGCTTTTGATATGTTTCAACAAATGAAATCTGAGTCACTCCAAGAAGGCTTCAAGTCGCCGTGTCAACATAGGAAATGCTACACAACCACAAACGCAAAACATTTTCTTTACAAATATAACCAAATGTCTTCCCTCCCTGCACTCGTGAGAAGCACACCTCATCCGGCATTCTTTCTTGACCAATTTGAATGTAACCTTTATTTCTTAACGGACCGTTGTGCTGCTTTTAATTCCCCGCGGTCGCGCCGAGCTCCCGCCATCTCCATATTGCAGGCAAAAGAAACGAGCCACACATGCTGGAAGGACGTGCGAGGATGCAACATCAAAAATTCTCACGTTCAAGAGGCGGGTAAGTCCCCACGGCGAGCGCATGCTTTAGGATTAGGCGGCGGCGGCGGGGGGGGGGGGGGTCCGACCTCGCTATTTTTACGCAAGTTCAGAGAGAGGCAGCGGAACCTTTTGGGAACCCGTTTGTAGTCCGCGCCAGGTATACGTGCGATTGTTTACAGAATCGGATGCGCCGTTCAGATCGGAACAGCCGCTGACCTACAGCAGAGCCGCGCCGATTCCCCATGCACGAAGGGCCCAGATGTGATAAAGAGGCCCGCAAATTCTCTCTGATCCGTTCACTCCCTCAGCACAATGGCGTGGTTTTCTTTTCCCCCCCGGACCATAAAGAAGAACATGTCAGCATCAATAGAGGAAGGGGGAAAAAATGGCGGAAGGAGACATGAGCTACCTGGAAAGACAAAGAAACAATTTCTCCCAGCGTACCGCTGTTCTCTGGACGCATGCTATCAAGCCGCCGCCACGCCGTCGCATTCAAATTCAAAGTCCCTATTCCGGCCATATCGGGCTTTTATCGCGGCGCATGGCGAGTCGAAATTACTGGTTTGCGAAACACCAACGCTGCCGAATACAAACGTAAAAGAGGTGGAAAGGGGGGGGGCGGAGACTCGTCACGCCGAGGGCCGATTTGTCTGCTTGTCTGTTGGACACGAACACCTGGTGAAGGCGCTGGGAATCGGCGATACAGGAAAGTGACCTGATCCTGGTGATTCAGCATCGAGGCAAGCCCTCAACACCATGGCCTTGAAATGTGTGAGAGACGTCGCAAATCTGTCAACTTTAGATCGCTGCTGTAAGAGAGTTATTTCTTACGACATCGTAATACAATTTACCTGATCTGATCCAAAGCGTGCGTCATTTCTTGATCACGACAAAGCTTATTTTCTTCAGGTAAGTAGCGTTTGCCGCTTGCTGAGCTGGGAATCCAGACAGACTTTCATGAGCAGCAGCAGCAACTGAGCGGAGAAAGTAAAAATATCCCTTTCAGTGCGCGTTTGCTGGGAAAGTTTACTTTCAATCAGTTTATTTATTTCCCCTCCAACCGTAACTCCTAAATCAGAGCTTCATCTTCCACTGAACTTCTCCTGAACCCATCCTGAAGTCGCATAAACAAGGAACCAGAAGAAGAAGGGGGGCTGGAAACATCTTTCATAATCCCCCCCAACCAAGTTTCCTCCCACTTGGTGCGATATAGTGGGGGGTAAAAAAAGCAGTGTGGTCAGAGATGTCTCAAAGCAATCCAAAGCCTGGACATTGTCGGCGGTGGGCTTCCAAGTGGAAGCTCCATTTCTCTCTGCATCCGGTCCTCCGCTTTGATACAACTCCAAATTGATTCAGGTCCAAACCTGAGCTAAAACGCAAATAAAAGAAAAATCGTTGTCCTCCCCTGAGACCAAATATCCTATTTTCTATTTGCAATAATTAAGAGGAACGGGGAGGAACAATCATGGCTGGCGATAGAAATTTGGGAACAAACACGCTAAAAGAGAAAAAAATGTATCTAAAGTTCAATAAATTGTTTCTATTTTTCCTAGAAAAGAGAAGCAGGTCCCTTCATGTCAGACTGATCCCAGGCAGTATTTCCTGCTAAACACTCTCAGCTGCTGCAGACAGCAGGAGCTTTTCAGTATTGAGCAAATTCACTTGGATTTATCACCATTTTTTTTCCAAGGTACCTTCGGGTCTCTCAAAGAACAGAGAGAGGCCACGACATGTAACACAGCGTTAAAGCCATTCTGAAATTGGGAACATTGTGTCACTTTTTCGACGTCCGCTCTGGGAGACATTTTCAAATCGTAGCGTTTTTGGCCTCCAGAAACAGCCTTCTTGCTTGGACAGCCCCCCCCCCTGGAAAAAAAGACAACCTACATGGATTCCCTCAAACCTTGAGTCTCATTACAATAAAGGTACCCGAGTACCCAAGGGGTCCAAGCTTCAGGAGAGGCAAAAACGAAAGTCGTACTATTGTCTCCGAATGGATTCTGAAGAAAAGCAGAAAAGCAAACACTTGGTCTAACCCTGACATGTGCTGGTACCGAGTATGAGTCAATCGAGCTCGTGCGTCTCAGTCCCCTTCAGTATCACACTGTATTCTTGGTGGGCCATTCTTCTTTGCCGACTGCCCTCTGATACCTCTCTGAAAAGAAGTCTAATTGTAATGTTAACACGGCCAGACAATAAAAACCAGACCAGGCCGGCGACAATGACGACCGAGTGCCGTTTCCGCTACACTGCTGATTGCATGCAAATGTATCACGGAACCGAGGAATCTGAAGATGGTGCACAATCTGAATTGCCCGTTCCGCGCGCTGCACTCGAACAAAGAATTCAACTCCGACGCTCGTCTGAGCTTGCTTGGGTGCAGCTCCGAGTGTGTACCATTGTGCCAGCGACATAATGCGCAACCCTTTTAAAACTCTGCATTGAAGGAGTGTTATGAGATCTCGCGCCTTTCAGCGCCACGGGAGCACCGGGAGATGTCATCGGGAAAACAGCTTGCATCGGCAGCAACGGCGGGCGCGGCATATGTCGGCCCTAATGAGAGGTTAGACGCCGCGGAGACTGTCAACAAAACCGTAATCGATTCTCGAGGGGGTAAATATCGAAGCCCCCATAGCTTTAAGTAAAGAGGGGGAGAACAGCAACATGGGTGACATTAAAACATCATCAGCCACGGAGGCATGTGGCCCCCGAGTTACCGCTGCTGCTGACTGTACCAGTCTGGGTGCTGCATCTGGAGGGGGGGGGGGGGGGGGTTCATCGAGACCTCCCGTGTGGGCGAGCAAGGACTAAATAAAAAGAGGTGAAGAAAAAGATTCAAATGTGAGGGAACAATTGGGCTGAATTCTAAAGCAGTGCCAATGTGATATATTTTAGGGGGGGGGGCTGGATGATACACTGACAGGTCACATCTACTTGACCGAGCACTGTGTAAACCAGCCGGCTGGAACATCTAACTTTAAAAAAGTTATTTTTCTGCTCAACACAGGGAGGATTATGAATTTTAATACACTGTGTTTCCCACTTCGCCACAGCCGAGAATCTCAACTTTGTGCTTGATGGCCTCCTCGACTCAAGAAAGTCACGAATGGCCAAAACTGTGACGCATTTGATAGATACATTTTTAAAAAGGTGATGTGTTTTAATTTTTCAGGATGAATTACCTGCCTCAGTTAGAACCAAGTAAACTGTGAAGTCCAGTTTCCATCTGGAATGAGAGCATAAGAAAAAGGCTGTGGGCTGAGAAAAGATGTAAAGTTAGCAGTGCAGCTATTTGAATGGAGCGGTGTTTGCACGTTAGAAGGTCAGTCAATGGCTTAAAGATCCACTACAAGTCTTCATATATGTGCCCTGGTGAACAACACTGTTTCTCCTTACACTGTTAAACTGACCTCAGAGTCACGCAGCAGTTTAGGCCGTCTATGCAGCTTCTTTTTGAAGATCATTTGTGATGGTATGGAAAGATAAGTGAGTGGGAGTCTAAAAGCAGCAGGGTATGTGCTGTAGCCCACCTTAGTTACGGACATACTTCTGTAAGTTATCTCTTAGTCACTTTAGCTGGCGCTTTAAGCACAGGTTGCCGCTATCGACAATTGAACGGACTCATCCAGTGACAGGTTGGCCTCCACAGGACTCACATGCTCACACAGGGGTGTGTGTGTGTGTGTGTGTGTGTGTGTGTGTGTGTGTGTGTGTGTGTGTGTGTGTGTGTGTGTGTGTTAAACTTCAATTGTTTTTCTGCCGACTCTCTTTGACTGCTCCATGCATTGATTGATGCTCTGTCACTTAGCGTCAAAGGCTAAATGACAACAAAGTTGCTTGGTGAGGGGATGGCTTGTTTTTCAGAAAAAGTCATGCTGGAGCATGTGTCAAGTCCAACCTCCAAATAGAGAACAAGAGCTCATCTGGAAAGTGTACTGGATGGTGTCCATAACTTGCCTTGGGAAAACATCAACAAAAACTTGTTTATGAGCTTCACACCTTCTCGTTTTCTTGCCGTCAGAGCTCATAAGCAATTATGAGCCTCCGGCAGTGCATCGGAGCACAAAAGCGGAAGCTAATTCTTCCTGCCCCCCCCCCCCCCCCACTTGCGGTGGTCATTCAAAGCTTCACTCGTGGGGCAACCGGGCTACCGCTCAAGTGGGGAATTGCAGGCATTGCACGAGACAAAAGCGGCCGCGAATGAGCATCGGTGGTGCCGAGAGAGGTCCAGAGCAGCTGGAGTGTAATTGACATGGACCTGGTGCGAGAACCCAACCCCCCTCCCCCCCTGGAGGCCTCGCCGAAAAGAAAAAGCAAACAGGGCATTTCCATTTAGGCAAAACGCTGGCAGGGAAGGAGCGAGGCGGTGTCGGCTACCTGGGAGCCGGTTAACATGCCAGCTCCTCGTGTCCTCTGGGCTCCTGGGTTTGCTGTGCCGCCTAACGCGGCATTATCTGAAATCCCCCCGAGCTGACAGGAGGCTGTCACGATAGTGTGTGGGGGGGGGGGGGGAGACACCCACAGACACACAATACGGCTCATGTATCATCAGCACAGACCCCGAACCGTCAGCTGCTGCTGTTATGACTTTAGTGTTTTGTGGAGCCGGCTCCTCCAAACCTCAGCTCATGGGGACTTACAAAGTTAAGCAAGTACATGAACTCTGGAAGATTCGGAGCTGTAATGCTTTGATACAAGCACTGGCAGCACAGCCAACGCCTTGAGGTGAAGGAGAGAGGGAGGGGGACGGAGAGAGGGAGGGAGACAGAGGCTGAGAGAGAGACAGAGAGGGAAAAAATCAGAGAGAGAGAGAGAGGGGGGCCCAGAACCAGCGGGTATCAGCGTCACAAATCCCCTTGGTGTGAAATTCTTTAAATGTAACCAGCATAGGAGAGATGAGAGATGGCGCGTGAATGATAGAGAAGCAGAGAAAATGACAGGGATGGAGGGCTCCGGGCTTTCCGAAGGCCCGATGTTGTCAGGCATCACGGCTGGCCAGATAGGGCAGCGAGCACGACTTTCAACCTTGAAACTTTCGCTGCTAAAAATCGACGGCAGCCGGCAGCCGTCAACCGCTTCCATGCGGCCTGGAGGTTGACGCGGGAAAAGGACGCGACGGGCCACCCGGCAGCGATTAATAAAGGCGAAAGGAAGATCACCGATTAAACGGGGAAACTGCTTAACACAAACAAGGCACCCGGGTGATTGATGGAGTGAAACAAAAAGGCAATTAGTCTGATCGCCGAGTTCCTCTGGCCTGCGATTGTGGAAGACCAATTCCCGCACCGCTCGGCTCTGTCATACGTTGCCGGTTTACGAGACCCCCCTTCCCCCACATCATCAAATTGCCATTATTCGTTTACTCTCATTCTCCTCAATCAGCAAGGAACAATGTGTCTTATCCACCAGTGAGCGGATAAGTAGGAATAAACAAAGGATGATGGGTTGTTGTTTTTTTGAAAGAAACACCACAACAATAATTCCTGTGTTTAATAAAATTGCTTTATAATTTTTTTCTTGAGCGATTCTAACTCTAGAGAGGATCCAGTGTTCGTGATCCTGTAACGTTTCCTTAGCAGATTGAAGTTCGACAACAGGAAACTAGTTACCAAGGACGGAAACTACGAGGACGGAAAGTGTTCTGTCATCTGAGTGGTCCGAGGGGGATAAAGCGAAACAGTTGCAATGATGGCAGCAGAGGATACAGCGTCCAACTGACATGTGCAACATGGCTGAAGTTAGAAAAAACAAAAACGAAAGACTACGAGGGAAAAATGACAAAAAAAAAAGAGGGGGAAAAAATGATAAAGTTCAGAAACAGACAAAGCCAAAATATCAACCGCCAAGGAGACGACTGCAGCAATTACTGGGGAAACAGCCCAATTACGTGGACTGACTCCAAGGGAGGATGATGGCAGTGATGCCTTCACTGGATGGCCAGACGACAATGATTCCTATTATTCTCCCCCAAAAAATCATCCTTTTATTTAAGATGGACTGACACAAGTTCCAACTGTAAGGAGAGCCATTCAGAAACAACAAAGCTTGATAATCTGACCTCAGTTGTCCTAAACTTTATTTTTTTTTTGCATTGGGAACTTGCAGTTCAGTAAATCATGTTTGCACCACTTGTTTTTTAATCTATTAGTTCTTGTGATAAGTGCCAACCTTGCTGAATAAATAATGGACATACAAACTGGTCTGAATTATTAACATTAGCATCCTTACAGAAAAAAATATGAGTAGTTGATTCAAGTGTGAATCATACACAGGAGTGTATGTAGGTCTTCAACCTAAACGGAAGAAAAATGCAGAGAAATAATTTATAAAAAAATGTTAGTGACCCACAAAAAATGTTATCAAGCATTAAAACTCACACGAAACTGAGCACTTCGATCTTTTCCCCGAGTTTCTTCGTTCCTCAGCTCCATCGAACATGATCTGGATCATTTTTTTTCTTCCATAACGATTGTACATACCCTCAGCCTTCTATGGCGTTGTCATAGCAATGCAACCCGAGCCCCGCTGAACAGACAGCATCCGACGTCGGCGATTCCGTCAACGCGACTCGCGAGCCGGTCGGCGGCCTGCGGTCCGTTCACATCGTGCTTCGCGGCTCCGTTCGGAAGGCTCGGGAACCACGAGTCCCTGAGAAAAATGCATTCTGT
Source organism: Malacoctenus gilli (assembly GCA_032164315.1). Lineage (NCBI taxonomy): Eukaryota > Metazoa > Chordata > Actinopteri > Blenniiformes > Labrisomidae > Malacoctenus > Malacoctenus gilli. The sequence continues at coordinate 3,809,265 of JASSRZ010000053.1, read as the reverse complement.
AACATGCGCCGTGACCTTGCGTAAACACCTCCGAACTATGTAGAGCTGGGCCAGATAGAGCTGAGTAGGCTCTAGTGGGAAAGAGATTCCCGGCTCCGTGGCTGGCTGAAAACACATTTCAAAGCAAATCTGTGATTGTGTTTAGCCTCAGAAAATAAGCTTTTTTTCTGCTCTTCTCTATCGAGAGCTAATACGGGAAAAACAGAGAGCTCGGTGCAATGGATGCTGGTGTCGGACCAACTCAAGTCTTAGAGGCGGATTTGGAAGACCGCCTCGGGGTCGCGAAAGCAGGGAAGAACTCCGGCTTCGATATACAAGCGTCCTCTCGGGTTGAACGCAATGGAGTCGAGCCAAGGCCGGGTTGATGTGGACAAGGTTTTATCAAGATGAAGACCGATGCAGCATCTCATGTTTTTCACCCCCCTGCCCCCCCAACACTGCAAGTCCAAACAACTGTCAGGATAAACGCCGCGGTTTCCACGAATGTATCCCAGCATGCAACAAAGCCCCCTCCTAATCAGCGCAAGTCTCGCAAGCTTTCTCCCCGAGTTCCTCGACTTCGCCGCCTGTGGTGTTCGCGTCGTTGTCCCCCCCCCGTCTCAGACGCCGACAAAACTCGACAACATCCCCGGCTTCGCCCGAAAACGCATCTCCGGCACTCGCCTGAGTTTGTCACCCAGGTTTTTTACTCTCCCGACACTCGAGTCTGAAACGCCTCAAAGAAAAAACTGCGGGCACAGCCTAAACAGTTGGCGGAGCGTCGGTGGGGAGGGTGGTGGAAGGGGAACGCAGGGGAAATATTCAGCAGCCAAAGAGAAAGGAAACAATGCAAAGGCGCCCGACTTCGGATTCAAAAAGGTAAAGATGAGACTGGCGTGTCAGGGAGCGGGAACAAAGCGCGAGACAGACAGCCAACGATCTCCTGCCTTGTTTACACACATACGCAAACACACACTCGGAGCCCATCGACATAATTCTATCAACTCTGCCTGAAGTTTGCTTGTATGGGTGTGTTTGCCCCATTTACCCTCGACTAACACTCATTGTTTGTGCTTTTTTTTGTTGTTTAATTGTCTGTCTGATTCGTATTTCACCTTAATTCTGTGGTGCTGAGATCTGACTGACTGGCTGATGGTCACTTCGACGTCGCCTTTCAACTCAAAGGGAAGGTACCAAAGGTCTCGAAATCGCGCGATAGTGAAGCAAAAATTCTTCAACTGTGGTACTAGTACCACGAGTGCGACCAAAAGAATCACTGAGCTGAATAAGAAAAAAACTGTGATACCATGAAACCTCTAAGATTCAGGAAGGTAATGGAAGACAATCCTGCATCATCACCATCATTACCTGTGTAGAGATGGAGCTGAAATCTCACGCCAAACACACTTGTGGGTTGAAATATTTCATCGTGTTGGAAGTTGGAGAGCAGAGTATTTTCTGAGTGTAAAAGTGCAAGTACAAGTGTTAATGTGCGTCGTAATATCTTGGTTGAACATACAGCTTCTGCCTTACACGAGTCTAAAAGGCGAAGATGAAGTTTGTAGTGTCGACGCATCGATCGCGTTGCCGTCGGTCGAGGGATAAGACGATCGACGTGGGCGGAGCCAAACGTCAGCGTGAGTGATTTTCAGACCTTTTGTGAGAAGAGGGAGTGATGAGGAGTGACATTGGGAATGGAGCAAGAAGTGTCAGTGACCCACACACCACACATATGCATTCACACACACACACACACGCACACAGACACACACACACACACACACACACACACACACACACACACACCTAAAATCTCCTGAAGGCTCTCATCTCTCCCCGCCGTCACCTCGGGAGCAGCTCTCGCGGGCCTCGAAATCCCTCGATCTCGCGCGCAGACGCACAATATACAGTTGTGTATTACGGGCTGTGCCGCTCCACAGTGTAAAGCTGTTAAAGCAGCAGCTGCTCCGCGAGATGTTTGGTCCCCTCGGAGCTGAAATATTGATCAGCTCTCAGGCAAGGCGTCGCAGCCCCCTCCCGCACCCCCCACCGTCCCCCATGTATAATTGAAGTGTATATCTCTTAGTGTGGAACGCCAGTCGGGAGGAGGAATTAAGCACCGAGGTAAGCTGAAGGGGGGGGGGCGTCTGCACTGCCACAGCGGCTCCTTTGTCCATCAATCACGGGAGCTTTCCCCCCCCCCACACAGGCAGTTTTCATAGGCTCGCCACTGTGTACCGGAGGAAGTGCCGCGGCTTGTAAAAGAAAACAAAAGGAGTGGAGGACAAGACATAACAAGATTCAATAAAGGCTCATGTTTTACAGCCCGCCATTTATCTCGGGCACTTAGCAGGTCAATGAAAGGGGGAGGGCGAGTCTCCTTTCGGGTCATTTGGGGCCACGGGGCTTTCATACGGGAACATAACTCAATAGCGGTGGTGCTGCTAGACGCCTCGTTTTCAACAAAGATTGTGTGTGTGTGTGTGGGGGGGGGGGGCAACAATCCTCTTCATCGCTCAATGCCTCGAGTTCTCGGGGCCGTCTCGGACACTTTGGCCAAAGCCCGTTTTATGCGTTCTGACAAACCCTCTTTCGAAATGAAGAAGGTCTTTTCACAAAGCGTCGTCCTCGTGGAGCAGTTTGTAAATGTTTAAGAGGCGAAAAAGTGAGCGGCGAATCGGTCTGGAAACCAGAGAACTCAGGAGTATTTTCAGTAGCTGGGAGAAAAAGGGGCTAACGCAGTGATGGGCAAGGACTCGGGCCTGGTAAAGGCTTGCACGGTGTTCGTTAGTTACCGGAGAGACGCTCCGAAAACAGACGCGTCTTCAGTTTGAAACAAACTTCTGGCTGTTCAAGCAAAACGTTCGAGACTTCTTGCAGCAATACCTGCATTTTGTAACGCCTAAGATATGAAAATCTCCAGATTCGGTTTTTAAGACCGAACCGCTTCCATCAACGGGTCTTCCCTTCCAAACCCACGGAGGTGTCAGAGAAAAATGAATGAATACAAGCTCCAAACTGCCTGTACGCTTAACTTCACTAATGAAACGAGTGTCAAAAAAATAAAAGACTGAAACAAGAAAAAAAAAACAAAAGACGATAAGATCCAAGCAACTACGCCAGGGTATGATTCACACCGCGAGCCTCTGAACAGACTCGAAAACCACAGCGCGGAAATGAGTATCCCGCTCGCATTAACGTCGCCTGCTGGCTTTTTTTTCTTGCACGCGTCTCATTAAAGCCTTTCGAAAAAGTCACCGCTTTCAGAATGACAGGCAGACGCCACACTTTCAGCCGAGCACCAAAACAATCCCCAACCAGGTGTGATGCATCAATGTCAAAGACGGGAAGAAAACAAAGTGCACACACAGGACGGTGGCACAGCCTGTCTGATACTTGTTTTTTTTTTTCCTATCCTCTACAGTGAGCTAATTATATAACACAGTGAGACACCCCGAGAGAAACACGTCGACTCTCCGACGCCGTCTTCGACACAAAAAGAGCAGGGCAGAGCCTCTCAGGTGCTCTCTCCGGTGCAGCTCCAGCAACAAGTTGAGGAACCCATGGGTGACAAAGTAGAGGCCAGGCATACAAAATAGAAAAAAAAAAGGTGATAATTGCAACATTGGAGCAAACACCACCCACACACTTGCAGACTCATTTAGTGATCCGACAAAAGCTTTATTTAATAAAAAAAATCAGCCGCTGCCAAATTGATTTTAAAAGAATGGAAAAAAAACAAGTCCATTTTCCAGCGTCAGCCAGTGCTTTGCCGTTTTCACAATGTGGGTCTGCGAGTTGCTCCTTCCATCAGAACGGCCCACAGTGGGGTGGGGGGGGGGGGAGATGAATCACTGTGACATTCTACTCAGACATGCACGCCTCGAATGACGCCACAGATCCTCTGGCTCCTCCGGTGCCGGTAAAGACACACTCTGCAGCCCGGACGTGGGCTCCAGAGGGGTGGGCCGGGTGAAGGGACGGAGGAGTGGAGCAGGTGGTAACTGGGTGGCTGAGCGTAGTAGTTCCACTTCAGTTGGATGATGGTTAGGTGGGTGGGAGGGATAGATGGAGAGGCTCAGTGAGGTGGGTTCGGTTGGGTTGGATGGACGGATTTGTACAAGATTGCAATAAATCACAAAGTTTGGGGTAAATCGCCAAGCGTGTCATGTTGTACCATCATCAGCAAGAGTTTACATCTGCTCCAATATGGTGTTACAGCTCCGACACGATCTGATCCCTTTTATTTCTGCAATTTCTCGAATAGGGTCGAAAATAAAACACAATAAACAGCAGACTAGCCTGAGATTTTAAAAAAAAACCACCCTTTCACCTTCACCTCTGACATTAAACCACCAAAACACATCAATGTGCTGTCTGCCAAACTTCAAAAAATAAAAGGGAATATACATAAGTATTTATGTTCACGTATGGGATAAACACGCTCTCGGCTACGTAAAGTTCTCTGCCTTCAAGCTCCGACTGGTGCAGAGGCAAACACAACTCCAGCATCGTCTGTTCTTTTCCTGTGTGCTCAAACCTTTGCCTCCTGCCACTGCCCACCGAGCTGCAAATAAAACATAAATGACCCTAAAACCGCTCCTGCGGAGAGTCGTCGTCTGACAACAGAAAGAGGCAAACAAAGGTGCAGCGATGGCGTATAATCCCCGCATGTCAGTGATTGTTCAAGTTGTTTATCGCTCAACGAGTCAAAAGAGCGAAAACTCGAACGCGGCTCACGTTTGACACCAAGAAAAGAACGGGACGGGTGTAATTTAGTGTGAATAGCACTGCTGGCTCAATGATGTTTGCTTACTGCTCAGAGCAGTGGCTGGCCTGTGTGTGTGAGTGTGTGAGCCTGCTACCCTGTGCTGTTGTCGATATTGTTATCATTGACTCTGCAACTGGGCAGAGTTGCTTCGCGGCCGCGATGCGACTCGTCAGGAAAGATGGTTCGCTCGGAAGCCACGCAGGATTTTGGGAACAGATACGACTGACAACCTCGCAACCTTTTGTCTGCAACAGTTAATCGATCCAGCATTGACAGAAGAAAGAACGTGCAAATATATACATATTTGAACCCTATTTGAGATAATTTGCTGCATACATATTAGCAACCGCTACAACTTGCAGCAAAGAAAGAGCACAGGTCAATTTCACAAGTCAAATGTGAATGTTTCATTTGACCCAGCTGCTATAAGACACACACAGTAATTTATACAACTGCAAGTAATGAAATGATGAAAGTCGCTAGTTGGGAAAAACAAACACCTGCATGGGAGGACAACTGCTTGATGAAAGCACTGTCACGTTTTCCAGCGTTAAAAAGGTAATTACATCTGATGAGTTTATCGGTGTTACCAGGGCCGGTGGCGGGATTGCAGCAGCTGCTGATGTGCTGGAACACAAAGGTCTGAAACACTAGAGATAGTACCAGTGAGAGAGAGAGAGAGACAGAGAGAGACAGAGAGAGAGACAGAGACGGAGAGACAGCGAGACAGAGAGAGACAGAGAGAGAGAGAGAGAGAGAGAGAGAGTCAGAGACAGAGTCAGAGAGAGACAGAGAGAGAGCAAGAGAGCACGTTTGTGTGTGTGTGTGCGTGTGCGTGTGTGTGTGTGTGTGTGTGTGTGTGTGTGCGTGCGTGCGTGCGTGCGTGTGTTCAGGCTGGTAAAGACAAAGGTGAAGCAGCCCCTGCTGTTGACAGCGACTCGACGGCGAAATATGAAAAGAGTCCTGCACTCGCTAACAAAAACAGACACGTTCCTCCTTCTATCCTGCAACTGGCTCCGCCCACTTTTGTATAACTTCACTCGAAATGTCCAAACTGTATTGGAGCGTCAGCCCACCACAAAGCGGTTCATAGACCTTAAAATAACTGAAAGATTCATTGTCCCTGAAAACCATTGACTGATCTGTGTGAACACATTGTTTACAATTTGCTATGGAGTAAATAAACGTGTGGGCTGAACAGAGTGGGCGAGCCCGGACACAGTGAATGGAAATGCAACCAGCGCTGAGCAGGAAGCAGCAACAGTTGCGGCCCAGCGAGCAGCGTTTTCCGTCGCGCTCCCCACGTCTCCCTCTGGAGGCACAGAGTCGTAGACAAGCCACAATTAAATATAGATAATGCCTCAAATTGCGCTGACCGCCCAGGGACAGTGAGAAGACCTGAGAACGGAAAGTGCAGTTTTGGTGCAAGAGTTTCAAAGCGGCTGTCTGTAGAGAGGAAAAAAAAAAAAAAAAACACCACGTGTGTCAATCGCGGCACTCCTCAGGGTGCAAATCGACCGAAACGCAGCGACAACAATGACGGAGATCGACGACGTGCATGCCAGAACAGATCCCGACGTGGTTACGACGAGGACTGGCCGTGAAATCCGTAATCGAGGCGACAATCAAGACTCGCGGAAAAATCCAAGTGAAACTGAATCTTTCAGTTCGAATCAGCGGGTTCCTTCCATCAAAGATGTTTTCGCCTCCGATCACCCCCCCACCCCGGAACCAACGGGTGGAGGAACGTAATCCATCCCGTCATGGCTCCTCTCCTCTCTGGAGATGTCGACACGGGAGCATTCGACAGTCTCACCTTTTACCTAAACGCGAGAGATGGAAAAAAAAAAAAGGGGGGGGGGCGCTTCTTCCTGCGCGACAGCCGGACGTCCACGCTCGAACGGGCCCGCGGATCGCACGGTCGATCACGCGTGGCCGCGCGCGCGCGACGCGGCGATGACAACAAACGTGGTGGACTTCAAAGAGAAGTTTTCCTTCAGCTGAGCCAGCCTTTCTGGAGAGCGTGTCTGCTTTTAGAGAGAGAAATGGGGGGGGGGGGGGGCGCTTTGTTACAACACTGGCAGCTTAAAATTTGGGCAAGCGGCTGGATGCTGTAAGCGAGAGAAACCCCGCGCTTCTCCGGGATGATCGCGAAACGCTGCCGTGTGTTCATTACTCCGAGTTTGAACCGTGTGGGATTCTTCGCTTTGAAAGCAGTTTGTTCTTTAGAGAACAAGCGTTCAGGAAACAAAAGTAGAGGAATTGCGCGACTGATGTTCAAATACCCCCCCCCCCCCAATCGGTGAAGCTCCTTCTGCTCTTCCTGTCTTTGAAGCGTGCGTGCGTGCGCGCGTGTGCTCATTGTTTTTAATCACACTGTTGGGATCTCGCACATAACGGGCCGCCCTGCTGCGAGGGTCTTTTAGGTTTTAGCCAGCTCGGCTTGAACATGCGGGTAAGGTTATTAAACGGAATAAAGAACAAACATGAAATATGCATGTCTGCTTGTGTGTGTGTGCGTGTGCGTGCATGTGTGGGCGCGTGCATCTCCCGGTTGGTTCCTTGCGTTGCATTTGGAGCCCGAGAAAAAAAACAGAGGTTGTGCGGACGCGAACAAAGCTTGGCCTTTTCTCCCCCAGCCCAGCTGTCGGCCTGATAATGTTGCACATATGAGAAGAAAACCACTGGCTCCCTGTGAAGGCAGGCAGTTCAAATGGAGTGATCACAGTCAGAGACAATGCAGAAAGATGCACATTTCTCTCTGCTGCGCCCCCCCCCCTCTCCCCGTCTCCCCCGACTCCTCCGCCTGCGGTTCTGTGGCGCAACATTGCCCTCTGTCGTCCGCTGGAGGAGCCTGAGAGATGACAAACCCAGACAAGGGTAGCTCTCTCTGGGTCATAAGTGGGAGGAGGAGGGGGGGAACAACAGCTGGTGGGAGTACGCGAGTGATTTGAAGTCTACAGGTCGAAACAGGTGGCAGAATTACCTTCCTCGTCGTTCTTTCTGCGAAGCGAAAGAACGCCGTGGGTGGCAGGTTTCACCAAATGTCTGCGGTCCTCTATGATCAGAGGAAAAAATGGGGACCACTCAAGGCTGAACATTCCGTTACTCGATCCTCCTCGCCGCCTTCCACGAGAAACGGCGTCCTTCCGAATAATTGAATCTTTTGCGGGGCCTGCCAAGTCTTCCTGACGACTGTGCTCCGCTTTCAAAATAAAAGCCCGACAAGTCAGACTCGGCGTCTTCCAAAACAAACCCGAGCGACGCGAAAGGCGAGAAAAAAACCTGACGGCGGCGTTTGGTGTCGCGCCTCCGCCGGCGAGGCGCAGACACAAAGCGAGGAAAACAGATTTAGCAGCACCTCTCCCCTTCTCCCTTTAATCACTCTGCATCTTTTCACAAGATATTAAAACCGATCCATCATGGCCGACCGGGAGGGGAGGGGAGGGGGTGGCGAGGAGGGAAGAGATGAAAGCGGGTTGCAATTTGCGCTGCTCTCCTGTAACCCCCCCCCACTCACCCCCCTTCCCCTCGTCTCTGAACATTATTTGGATATCAAACAGCAATTTGCCACTCATAAACACCAGCATGAATGCGAGTGCATCAGGCCAAATCCAATAAAAAACCAAAAAAAAAAAAAAAAAAACAGGGGGCTGCAGCAGCAGCTCTTGCAGCTCGACACAGAAAGGCCCGGGCCCACTTTATCATCATGATAGGATATGTTGTGGTTTATATTATTACCGCCGATGGAAAATGGGATTTGGATGCTGATTGGGTGACCGAGAAGGGGGGAGGGGGGGGGGTTTACAGGCATGCGACTGTTATCAAAGGAAGGCCACGCGCTGCAAGAGATCGTTCGATCAAAAAGAGCGTCAAGCGGAGGGAAAAGGGGGGGAGAAAGCAGATGGCGACAAAACTGGAAATCGGAACGTGCCGCGGTCGCGACTCATCGGTGTCACCGCGCAAAGTCTTCTGCAAACCGCTGCGTTTACAGGCCGGCCGGAGCGCCAGCGCTTCCTCTCCGTCGCAAAAAAAGACGTCGTGCGTCGCTCTGGCGCTGCCACGAAACAGTGAGCGACCGGCCCGCCGACCGGGACGTGCGGCGACCTTCAGATGTTTGGGCTCGGAGAAAAGAGAGCGACACACGGCTGCTCGCGCAGAGATCTGCTCAGAAAGAACAAAAACGAGTTGGAGAAGGCGGCAAACACGGCGCTGGATTGTTCTTCCCAGGGCGACAGGAGGCACGGTTTGTAGTTCGATACCGAAGGTCGGTTTCACAAGAAACTCTTTGACTGGCTTCCCGTTAGCACGGACAGGGACGGAGACATTTAGCCCCTGGACACCGTCTCCACCTAAATGTGCCGGGGCGAAGAGACGCGTTCAAGGGAAGGCTGAAAAGCCCTCGCTCGCGTCTCCGACTCTTCTTCCCCCCCTGCAGGCACGTGCACAAACTGCTTTTCTCCCAGCGCGAAGTGCAGCGTCGCACAGGTGGGCCGCTCCGAGCGCCGGAGACGACTCGCCGCAGTCGGAGGCCCCGAGGAGGTCGGACCATCTGTTGCCGGACTCGCGGTCTCGCTTAAAATATTCCCGCACAAATCGGGCCAATGTCGAGGGTCAAGAGCGGCAGACGAAGAAGGAGCGCTGCCGTTCCTTTGCAGAGTGCTGTGTGTCGCGTCACTCGAAGTAAAGCGGCAAGAACTTCAGTTCCTGATGGTTTTAGGTCGACCTGGAATTCAGGGACTTTACGCTGAATTCAAAGAACTTTAGGACTCAAAAGAGCGACAGAAAAGCAGGATTTTCAGCTCTCTGAGGTTCCCACGTGGAAAAGGTGGCAAGAAGCTACTGTTAGTATCGGTCATTTGTGTCGATTTTGTTCACCCAAATCCATTTGGGGGGAAAAAATGAATTGCCGAGCTGCGTTCAGGCCGAACAGAAGCTAAATATACAGTTTCTGGAGCTGGAGTCACAGATTTTAAGTATTTGGGGGGGAGGAAAAAAACCGACCCTCAACAACCAGTGGTCCAACAAAGTGGAGTCTTTAGTTTAATATCTTATTAATTAATCATTACAGCTCTTGATGGGCTCCTTAAAAGATTAGGCCAAAAAAAAAAAAGGCCGATGCGAGACGTTTCATCAGACTCAAACGTCCAGAAGTTTGCCGAGGCATGAAATATTCAGTGGCCCGAGCAGCTTCTTTCTGGAGCGTTTCAGAAGTTCGTGTGAAGTTGGCGCTTTTTTTTTTTGACAGCAATAAACATTTAAGGAGAGTCACATCTTTAAGTGGAAAGAAACAGAGCAGTGTGTTAAACATTAATGAGCTCATAAGATTTACTGGCACTTCTGTTTGAAAGGAAAATAAAGATACGCAGTCCTACGACTGAATTTGGGGGGGGGAAGGAAAAAGAGACTGTATCAAAACGCAGAAACTAGAGGATAGTCCAATCCAGGCGTTCTTTGCGACCTCTTGTCTTCGTACAAAAGATGAGTTTCAACTGTAGTATGTAGTTTTTATTCTGGCCCTTTTTCTGGTTATAATCTCTTTGTATTAGTTCTATTGTCTATTGCTCCTAATGTCAGTTGTCACCCCTTCTTTGAGTTTACTCCTTGCCCCGCTTTTAGTCCCAGACCCAATCCAAGAACCAGTGACAAACCTTCAATCACGACCAATCTTAAACCATTTCTTCATCACAATTTGAATCATATTCCTAAATCCGAGTCAGATTTATACTCGTATTGTTCGTGTTAAAAAAAAAAAAAAAAAGTTGACTCTTTGCTTCTTCATTTCATGATAATTGCCGAGAAGGAAAGCCAGCGATCGACTGGTTTGAAAAAAGCCAAAACAAAACAAGAAGCGGAACGAGTGCAGCAACAAGCAGCCCCCACCCCCACCACCCCCCTGACTGAATGGGCGCCTGTTACAGTGAATTGCAACTCCAATCCCAAATGAACACCAGTCATCACTCGGGTTTATTTAAATTAGAACAACAGCAGAGAGATTACCCCTCCCAGAAGTGTGTGTCAAGTTCCTTTAAATGATACAGTAAGTACTCATAATAACTATAAAGCGGCCATAAAAAAAAACTGAGCTCCAAATGGCTGGAATTGGCTGTTTGTCAACATAATGTGGTCAACAAGCACTGCTTTCAGTGAAACACCACGTATACAAACACTAACATTGAGCCGATGGTGATGATGGGAGGAAATAAAAGGAAAACAGTCGCTAAATCACAGGACGAGCTGCAGGAGAGGCTTGCTGCAAACACTTGAACACAGAGCCGATGTGTCACTGGAGAGAAAACAGCATCTCATTACTGACGTATTTACAGCCGCCGTGATGGAAAAACGTCTCATCCCATCAATTGCTGTTTACTTTTTCAATTACCTAATGAGCGCTGCGGGCTTTGAACTGTCAAGTTAATTTTGAGTGATGATCAGGAGAGAGGCCAACTTAAACTGTGGGACAAAAATTCAAAAGTCCTTCGCGCGAGGGGGAAAAAAGGGAAATTCTGTTGATTTATTTAAGTGACAATGCAGATCGCCTGGTTTCCGTGACAGGGCTCCTGGACACGCAAGAGCACCATCGCCACCACCAGCACAGAAGTCCACGGTGAAACAGCTCTGGAAAAGAGAGCTGGAGAAGTTTGGAGGTTTGAAAACCCAGAACTCTACGCGATGCAGGTGCACAGTCCCAGTGGGGCGAAGAAGGAAAAGGTTCCTCGCCAGGAGTATGGGGAGCTGAAGGTGGCCTCCATGACCAAGCAGGAGTAGCTAATAGCTGAGCTCCAGGAGGAGAAAAAAAGAAAACAAGAGATGGCGAGGGGACGAAGTTCCGACGAGGAGCTGACTATCGAATCAGTAAAGATGATTTTTTTCCCCCTGTTCCGATAATTAAAATGCATGAAGCCCCCAAAACTAAAATGCGTTAAAGTTATGTCGACTGTAGGGCTTTGCAATCGTTTGACTTCTTGTCAAACAGGGCAACTTTGGAGTGAAAAGGTGCAAATGCAATGAGTGACCAATGTCTATTGGACATAAACACAGAAATCTTTTCGCACCATGACCTGAGGCCATGTGTGCAGTCGGACCTCAGTTGTAGCAACTTCATTTATGCCTCTCTAAAGACTTTAATGAGCTGTAGCGTCTAACTGGTTGTTCATCTTGGTAAATGCAAGAAGAAGAATATAAGCTTTGAACAGGAATCACTCTTGTTTCTATCTCGTTGCAATGAGGCAGGTAACATTTACAAACCACAGCCAAACAATGTTCAATCATGGCTTCCAATTTCAAGGCAGTCGAGTGGCTTTAATGAAATATTGTCTGAGGCTGGATCGATGTAATCCGCGTCTGAAGAAGCAGTGATTTTACAACACAACCATCAATCCACTGCTCATCAGGAAAGCACAAGACACACAGCGAAGCAGAGTGCTCAGTAAATCAAAGCTGAGCTTACGGTCATACCTCGTTGAAGGATATATTGTTGTTCCTCATCTTCTGCAGCGAACTCTTCCATGTTCTACCAAAGAAGTGCTGGTGGTTCCTGTCGAATAGCGTCGCACGCAGCTGATAGGTGACCTCTGTCTGGCCTTTGGAAAGCTCCTGTGTCAGTTACAGGCAGGAGAGGCATGTCAGAAACAGTGATCTGGAAAGAAACTTGGGGTTCAATCTTCAGATTGCTTCATTATTTCTTTCAATAATGCATAAAAAATTCTGAACAGAGACTATCTCGACACTTGGGGGTCTTGTTAAGGTCGGAGGTGAGGCGGGAGGGACGCAAAACCCTGATCAGCATGCTGCATTAACAAGCCGCGTTGGCACCGCGGTGCTTGGTGATCAGGTGGAATCACGTGACATCAATTGCAGTTCTAACACCTTTGAGTGGTTTTGTGCCTCGTCTCTTGACGAACGGTGACATCAGTGCTACTAAATACACTGAGGATCATATGTCTCTCACGTGCCAGCCAAAAAACAATTGATCAAACGTTCAAAACTGAGGTATGTTTCACTAGGTTGCCATTGTATAGTGTCTGCCTCGGCGTCTTTACCAAGCACCGACTGTTAGAAGTCCAGGATCACCTGCGACAGATGGGCTGCAGTGAGCCGGCGGAGGCTGAGCTGGAAGCCCTGGCCGCGGGTGAAGTGGCTCTCCGCAGCCCGGCGGACTGCCTGGCTGGGCGGAGGGACCAGTCGGCTCGTCTCGAACACCCGTCTCCAGTCGTCCGTGATGCGGGACATGGTGTCCGCTGTCTTAACCATGACGTCCAGTTTAGGAGAAAATACTCAGCTCAAACATTTCTTAAAACCGAGGGGCAGAAAATAACAGAGATGATGACACTGGACGTTATCTTGCTGGGAAGATTTTTCAAACCAGTGGCCGCCATATTGAATATCGTGTGCCGTAAAGGGGGGAAGAAAGTAAAATACAAGGAATTCACCAGAAAATACAGCCTAAGAAGGTAGCACACAATTGCTTGTGTTGAATTTAAAACAATTTAAACTACGTCTGATGTTATTTTAGAAAGACAGCGGGGGTGTGGGGTCGGTTTTAACGCTGGTCTTTGAAATGAATCCCTCTTTCCATTTGGTATTTCCCAACTTGCTGCGTCAGTTGCTATGGTAACGCCCACGTTGCCATGCGGGTTGAGTGTATGGATATATTATTTTCAAACCAAAAATAGATTTTTAGGTTTTAGGAAGGATTATTTCGTTTTATCACACTACTGATTTAGCATTTGTATCATATTTCGACTCCGATTGTTCGAGGGATAAATTTGTATTTTAATGTTCCTGAAATTATTTTTTTTATTTTAATTGACTAGATTTGTTGAAGTAAATACATTATTTCAACTCGTAACGCCAGCTGCAATTAGGAAAAAAAGTTAACCGACATTTTTCTTCTGCGTTTGTACGAGATGTTAGGAGGATTGAGAACCAGCAGGGGGCAGCAAAGGCCACGACTGCGTCTTGGCGACTCAAGAAGAAAAAGAAAAAGGAAGGAAGCGGAAGGTACAAATTCAAAACAACAAAAACACTGCAATGCTTCGACTATTCAAGAAGAGCAAACCTGTGAAAATTAGAGGTGTCAGTAATAACAAAAAGTACGGAGTGGCAGCGAACGATGTCACGGAGCTGCTGACAAAGAGCTGCAAGTTACTACAGGTAAGAAGATTGTTTTTAAACGACAATTCGACGCCTGTGTTTGGCTCTATTATTTACTTTCACGGAAGAACAACTGCGACCAATATTGAGAGAACACACTCATACTTTTATTTAGTTGAATTTGATCGATCAAGAAGCGAATGAACTCCGTCTAAGGTCATATTCTTCACGGATATTGTCGAGACCGGAAGTATATGCTGGGTTGCCATACACACAAACTCATACAATTTGCAGAGAGGTGGTTTTGTTTTTTTCTAAAAGTTCCAACAGCCTCAGGTTCCTAAGGTCTCTGGTGCCTAATTATTACACATTACTTCATTTTTAATCCACTCTAATTTGCCGATGTCTTGCAGGTCCCGCTGTCTGGTGCCCAAGCTTGTTTGTATGAGGACGGGACAATAGTGACTGAGGGGTTCTTCCCAACTCTGCCTGACAACACTGAACTTGTGCTTCTGGCCAAAGGCCAGACATGGAGCGGAGGTACAAAACTCAAGTAGACACATAAGCGCTTTGTGTTGTTTCACCTCCACGTTTGAGCATTTGTGCCATCGAGCGTCTGACAACCCCTTCGTGTGTCTATCTAGTGACGTGCGACATTGCTCAGCTCCTGAACACAGACCGTCACGCCGACAGCCTGATCGAAGCTGCGAGGGAGCTGCTGTTTGACGAGAGCTCTTCCAAGAAGCGCAAAATCCTGAGCGACCTTCTTCAGAACCTGGAGGACAGGTCGGAGCTGGAGAGCCGAGAGGAAGACCAGGACTGGTTCAAAGGTTAGAAAAAAAAATCATCACCACTTTCAGTTTTACTCACGCACGTCATGATGCTCCCTGTTATCTGAGAAGTGAGACCCAGCTAAGGAGTCTAATCACCTTTTAGGTCTAATCTCTGCATGACAGGCTGCACGCACGCTTTTGTTTATGAAAGGTTGAAGAGAAAGCAACTGAGGGGATGCATTTGAAAGATGTTTTTTAACCAAATAAATTCAATAACACTTTTGAAAATGAAGCCTTTTTTTGTTTCAGGTGTTGACTCTCGATTCAAAACCAAGTCAGCCTACATGAAGTACAACTGTCAAAGCAGGATACGAGGCTACATGAAGGAGGTGAAAACAGGGGAACGTGACAGCCGGCCAATCTGCCCTAAGCTCGTCCTGCTTCAGCTTATTTGTCTGCTTTCTCTGTCCGTCCCCCAGGTGGACGAGGCCACCAGGGGGATCCAGAAAGCAAAAGTCAAAGCGGAGTATTTGAAGACGTCAGAGTATTTTACAGAGACGCTGAAGAAAGCCAAGTACAACGGCTGCTACTTTGACAGGACTGAACAGGGGCCGGACCGCCTCTGCACCGCAGAAGGATGGTTCACCTGCCAGGTAGGACTGACCGAAAAACACTGAGCTATCTGATCGCCCAACAGTCGGAGAAAAGGGGGGGAAGAGTTGGAGGTTTCTTTCGTTCCTATGGTAACCCAAATGAGGCTGGTTTAATTGCTTCCCAGGGATCATTCGACGAGAAGGCGTGTCCGTCCCTTCACTCCATCAATCCTTATGGCAGCCAGGAGAGTAGGATCCTCTTCAGCACCTGGAATCTGGACCACAGGTGGGCTGTGATGATGACGACATAATCGGACGCACTTTCATCAAACACTCCAGTTTTGGCTCGATACGTCTGCTTTACTGCCTACTTCTCGTGTCCAGGATTGAGAAAAAGAGGACCATTATTCCCACCCTGCTGGGCATTCTGCAGAATCACAAGAGCGCCGACGTGAACGTGGGCTACTTCTACAGGTTGCTGTTCACGAGAGAGAACCTGAAGCTGGTCCACATCGTCTGCCACAAGAAAGGAGCTCACAACCTTCAATGTGACAGCAGGAGGATTCTTGTTAGCAGTACAGACAAAGCAAAAAGGAGGAAGGGACACCTAACTTAGATCATTTTAACATTTGACTGTATTTCTATGTCTGTGTCTGAGCCGTAAAAAAGGGTGATGTCTCCTTTTTACCTCATAATTTAACCCATCATGATACTCTTCCTTCTGGACCACATTTTGCTAATCCAGTTTCAATTTTTTCACAAATTTCAACTCGACAAGCTTTAAAATCATGAAAACCATTTATTTTTGCTGTGTATGTTGGCACAGAGATGTTAATTGCATGAAGCCTTGAAATCAGGGGTCCACAACCATTTTTTGGCACCACAGACCACTTTTATGCAAGACAATGTTTCCACAAACCAGCAAAGAATGTTTGTGTTGCAAAAAACACAATGAATTTTATCATATGTATTCTGATTGTTATCCAATGTACATTTAGACGTTTTACATGATGTACTCTGGAATTTTTGATTGTGTTTTTTAAATGTATTTTTGCTGGTTACTTTGAATGGTTCTTGTTGCATGGAAAAAAAAGAGCCCTGTGCAAGAAGGAGGCACAGCTGTAGGGTGAACGATTTTCAAAATAAAACACCGGGACGCCCCCCTGTGCTGCACCCCAGCCCGGTGGTTGGGGACCCCTGCTTCAAACGGATGAGGCGTTCGCTCAGTCAGAAAAGTTGCATAGGTGGATATGAAAAAGCACGTCACTTAAATAAGGCCGGAATTCATTTTAAAAAAAAGAGACCTGATGATGATCCAGTCGGCTATGTACAAAAATACTACAATCAGGTGGGAACCACGCAAGTGCAATTACTGGGAACCTCAAGGTTACATGGCTGGATTACACTGTCAGAGTCAGAGTTGAAGTTACTCACTGGTGAGTATAGGCAGCAGATTTCAAAAGCACCCACAACCCACAGGCATCTGAGCAGACAAAACTGACGCGCTGCATTCATATGTGTATGTACAGTATGCATTATATGTTGAAAGCTGCCAAACACGAGAGACAGACTGAATATAAAGACACGATTCTTTTTCACAGCACAAAAGCGAAGCCAAAGCTTCCCAGTCACGAGCGTTGGCGCATCATTTCTGCACGTGTTCTGGGATCCAGAGATATGTGTGAGGCCGAGCGTGCGTCTCACTGTCTCACTGTGTCAGTCCTGACAGCTAGAACTGGCTTCTGACAGCCCTGCTTTGGAGGTGTCCAAACAGCTCGCAGCTTCTCTGAGACTCGCTTAATCACCACAGATGGATAAGTGGGTGGGACTTCTGTCACCCCCGCCCCCACTCTCTCCTCTACAGACTGATTGCAGGTGATGTCAGGGGCTCACGCGGACGGCGCCTCAAACTGGGACCTTTTGGCTTCTCTTTGATTCAGCGGCAGAAACCACAGCTGTGTGGACTGTTTTTACACTCAGTCTGTTTGGTTAAGTCACTGCAACAACAATTTAAAAAAAAACCCAACTTGAACACACAAAGATGTGTTGAGACACTTGGTGAACGAAATGATTACTGTGCTGAGAATTGCCGACTTGACATCCTTCTGGAACGATGAACACGTGACATCAAAAGCTCTTCACTACTGAGCTGCTCTTTGGCGCGAGCACTGTCCTTCCACGTCCCGTTTCAACTGAAATCAGCGCAGCTGCATACAATCGCAGCGCGCAGACTTGAGGGAGGGAATTGTAGCTCTTTTATATGTTAGTCCAGAACTTTCTGGTATCTCACGAAGCAAATCTCAAACCGCAAAAGCTGCCCTACGAAGCAGTTTTCTTTTTTTTTTTTCTGTAAATCGACTCAATCGTTTAAAGTGCAGTTTTCCATTTGCCCTCCAGCGAAGATGACTAATAACTAAACTTGGCCAGTGTGAGCACAAATTCAGTACAAATACTTTAAAAAGTACTTCAGTGGTAACTCACAGCTGGCCATATTATTTGTATTACTGTAAAAAAAAACAAAAACATTTTCAGGCATCGGATTTGCTGGTTTTGGTCCTTGTGAAGTCGGAGGATCGCCGTAGACCGTTTCTGTGATTGTAGAGTTCTTCATGATGGACGGAAGAGCGACGGACGCATGATGACGGCTTGTCAAAGCGACGGTTCACTAACAGCGAGCTCTTAGTCCCTCACACCAAAGTGGACAATCATCCCCTCCACTCACGTTTCCTCAGTGAGAGCTGTGACTGTAATGACGAGCGCTGGTTAAACGCAGAGTCTGAGCGGGGCGTTTCCGCCGCCTCACATCAGGCGCTGCGGCGAGTCCTGCGCAGTCCTCGAGGACGGCGCGCTCCACTATGTGCCCGCCCGGTCGCACTGGGCCGGCTCCTCCTCCTCCTCCTCGCTGTCCTCGGGCGCGTAGTAATGCCGCCTCCGGTGCTCCCGGTGGGTGCAGGAGGAAGCCACTGGTGCTCTTTGAGGGAAGTCCTGATGGATGGAAATCATTGAACGCGACATCAGTTCCAACAGCTCACCATCGAAAGAGTTCCTGTGCACTTGCTATTCTCACATAATCTTAAGAAAACAAAGGGATCCACAGAATAACGGAATGAGCGAGTCGGCAGGCTATTAAAAGCTTCCCCAGAAGGCAGCAGGTCAAAGTCACAGGGGACATTTCAGGAGTCGGATCAACTGTGAGCTAAAAGCTTCACACCACAGAGCATTCACACCAACCCCTCGCAGCTCACCTGCAGAGTGTCCAAGTTCCCAAAGAACTGCTCCACCGGAAGAATCTCGTTACTGTCGTCGTCCGGGAAGACGACCTTGTTTGCTTCTTCGCAATCCATGCACTCGGGCTCCTGCTTGTCCCGCACGCTGTTGGCTCGGCCCGCCTCTTGCCCCGTCCACAGCTCGTTTTCTTTCCCCTCCTGCCCTCCCAGCTCCGGCGACCCCGCGCACCTCCTCGCGCCGGCGGACAGGTGGCATTCGCAGACGATGCAGGAGACGCGCGCCGCCGGGTCGACCGGCCCCCTGCCGTTATCGGTGGCTGCACTGCTCTCCGCTGATGGGTGCATCTTCACGCCTCTCGTTCGCACCCTTCCTGGTGCAGAAACCTGCAGCAGAAAGTTGAACATGAGTTGGTGACCGATACGTGTCCACTTCTGGCTTGAAGCTCCACCCAGTGACACATACAGTTAAACATGTTGTGGGCACATTAGGTGTTGTTTTGAAAAGTTCTCGCTTTGTGAAAACAAGCATGGCAAACCTTTCTGGAGCTCCTGGCTTCAGAGTTGTTCTTCCTCTTTCTTGGCTTCAAGTTATCGAGCTGGGCCTCCATCTGCAAAACAACATCATGCGGTCTGTTTAATCCACTGTGATCAGCGAGCGAGATCGTCAGTCGCAGTCAGCAGGGAAAGCAGCTGGGGAAAAAAAAAAATACTGACAGCTTCCAGCAAAGAAACTTTTCGCCTGCATATTCTGGCATGTGCAACGATGCCTCGTGAACAAAACGTTGACGTCCTCTTTCCTGTATGTCCAAAGAGTCACAAACGTACGGCAACCTTAGATAAACACTGAAGTGATGTTTTAGTTTACAGCACAATTGAAATTCCTGAAAATCAATAACAAGCGACAAAAGGAACATGTTTCGTTTTCAGAACCATAATAACTTAGCCTCTGTACTTCCTCAGCGCATCCAGAGAGCTCCGGTCAAAGAGGCAGCAGGAGGGACAGTAACACACCAGCAGCTACATTTATTGACTAAACCCAGAGTGTCATAGTGTGAAGAACACCTTGGCATCATCACACCCAATAATGGCCCACTGGACCCCCGAATGACAAAGAAGAAACATTAAGCCACGTGTCGTCTCCTTAGTGGAGAGTTTCCAGTTGTGGCAAATGCTAGCAAAGTGTTTGGTTCCTGTGAAAAACTGTGAGGGCAGTCATAAACCTTTTTAAATCTGTATGTTTTTGGTGTAAAATGATCACAACTTCCGGCCAGGGCGGAAGTGAGCATCAGTCTCGCAAAACGGTTGGTTCCTGCTTGGTGAATGTTTGTTTCCTCTGTTAAGTCGTCTCCTTCTGTTTGCTTTTGTTTCTCGTGCTTTTCTTTCACACTGACGGGAAGTTGGCGCCCGCTTGCCATGGCCGAATGCGTTGCTACTTCAGGATACGCGGTCTAATTTTTCTTTTTACGTCATTTCCACAAACCAAGGACAAAAGCGACACATTTCGGCCTGCGCTACTCAACGACGCCACCTAACGAACACGATGCGTCACAATAAATCTGACAAAGTGAAGCTTTTGCTGCGAAAACTTGGTCGCCTCTTCAAAACTCTGCAGAGAGCGCCGAGCAGTCCTGACTGACACCCCGGCTGTGCCCCTCATATCTCCCCCTGCTCACTGAACTCCTCTCAAAACACGTTTCCAGTGTCACGTTACCCGCCACACATGACTCAAATCTTCCAGTAAATCCTCCACTTCCACCTCGCCGGCGATACTTTATGCACCATTTCTCGACATGGTTCGGCATAAGACGAACCGGGTTCGCGCGCCCATTGGCAGCGCTCCGACACATGTGCAGTAACGCAGTTTTCGGCGATAGAAATCAATGGGCGTCGTCGGTAAATAAAGCAAAGGGGGCTCATCCAGTGCTGCGCTTGATAAACGAAGCCACATGCAGAGGGGGGAAAAAATGCCTCGAGCTTCGTCTGTCGTCACACTAACTTGGAAGAGACGTTAAACGGAGAGGTTTCACCCCCGGCTCCGTTCCCACACACCAGCTACAAGCTAATAAGACTAGCAGGGTAGCTCCGAGCCACCACTAACTAGTTAATTTACCTAACTAGCTGCCCGCGAGTCAACTCGTTTAGCCGAAGACTAACCGTGTGTAACATTTGCTGGTGTAACGATGTTGTTGCACAGCGGCCAGGGTGCCAAACTTGACGCTTTCCCGTCCGTCCTTAGCTTGTCAAAACGACTGGCCCCAACAGACGGCGATAAGTCACCGATAAGTGGGGGGGTCGGCGTCGCCTCCGCTGCTCCACTGCTCCGGGCCGACTCGGTGCGCTTCCTGCCTGAAAGGTTCAGTCGGAGGTTACAGCGTCTGTGAGCTGGAGGTGTCCGGGACGTCCTCCGAGCCCGCCCGCGCTCTCCCCAGCCCCGCACCGGAGATCTGCTGAGTGGGGGTCACAAGGTTTCTCCTGCAGGAACGAAGGAGGGAAAACTAGTCATGTATTCTGAACTGGGTCGAGAATTTTTGTCCACCTCACCGCTTCCGTCTTATTTTTCTTCAATACATAGATTTTTTTTAAACACCTATCGCACGTGTTTATATTTCTAGCTACATTTTCCGAAATAAATTAATAAAAAAAAGACTAATAATATTGTTTTGTTGCCTCCAAATATTTAAAGTCACAGACATCACAGTTTAAATTTCTTACAACCTTTTTTTGATTTTTTTTAAATTCATTTCAGGAATATAATCCAGTAAACTGTCGATTTGTTATAGTTTGTATTCATTTCCCATCAATTTATTTTGAAAACCTGATCTTTCCGTTTTGACACCGTCTCCAGACGTCAGATACCGCGTTTCATCGCCGTTTCTTCTCATTATCTGCCCTGTGCATCAAGCATGCTCCCAGGAGGCGAAGTCAACGTGAAGGCAGTTTCATAATAAATCGTGTTTGTGTCGGTGTGAACGTGTGAAACCAGCGGCAGTGTCGTTACAGCCTCTAATTTCCAGTGTTGGGGGGAGGGTTGTTTTTGTCGGGGGGGCTGTTCGCGGCAGGTCGTTTGAGGACACGAACAGGAAATTCATGCAGGTAAATCGGAATCCTCTAGAGGGCGACAGACGGCTTTCTAAACTTTTGTCTCCTCCGTCCGGTCACTGCAACGAACTTGCACGGACTGTAACATCTCAAATCAATCAAATGTTATTTATTGCTCTGTCGTTTGTTTGGTTTGTTTTGTTTACTTCTAAGAAGTTAGCTTTGGTACAACGATTGCAAAGTTGAATTTTATTGCCAAACATGCAGAGCATCAGTTATAGAAATATATTCGTAAAATCATTTGGCTTAAGGCTATTTATTGAATATCAATCCAAGTCGCATTGGATTATTATCCAGACGAAATCGACTCTTTAGGAAAACATTTTGGGACACATCGCAGCCTGACGGGAGGAATCATTTTAGACAAATCAGAGCTTAATCACGGTCATAAATGAGGTTTAAGTTACTTTTTTTATTTGCGATGTAACTATGTTTTAAAGTGAACAATTCATTGCATAACTTACATATTTCGTTCAAGGTTTGACTTCATAACTGCATGTTTATTTGGCCATGCACATAACACGGCTGTTAAACCGGTCTAAACGTCTTGCACGCTCAATAACAATGTGTTTCCTCTTCTGTACGCTCCAGAATTGTACAGTTTTTAATCTCTGACAAAAGGTGTTTAAAATGTCAAAGGTCAAAGCGATTTACATCGATTAAAAAGGGAAAATGCCAGTGATTGATAGTGAAATAACGGTTTTTATTCCTTCATTCAACTCACCAATGTCTCAATAAAGGACCGGGGTAGAAAGACATACAACACTGAAAAAGCGATCTTAAAATAGGAACAAATAGTCAGGTTTGCTGCTCTGCTGGGGGGAAAAAACCCAACTTACAAATGTGCAATTATTTCTGCAATGCTAATTATATTTCATCACTAACTTAATCTTCCAATCACACTTGATATACGGTTCTTCTTTTCCATTTTCAATAATGCAATTTAAAAGCAATCGGAGCTCTAAATGTGACATTTCTTCACACTGTAGGTCAGTGGTGATCAGATAAGTGTTCTTCTCAAAGCCTGAGTCAACTTGTTGCTCGTATCGCTCACTTGGTCGGAGCGTGTGGGAAATGGGATCAGCGCGGCCCATCAGTGGGTGGAGACATGTGGGCAGGTGGGGGGGGGGGGGGGGTGAGGCGCTGGTGTCCCGCGGAGGCTCCACAGTCCGTGTCGAGACTACAGATAGAGAAAGGAGCCCGGCGATGTGGGACTCCGCTGGGCCTGGCCATGGGCGCAATCTAGCCCCGGAGCTGCTTCAGCGCGGCCGCTTTTACGCAGCCGGTCCGTGGTGTGCGCCCGGCGGACGGCGGTGATGGACCCCACGCGGACGCGCGGCCGTGCGGCACGATGAAGGCAAACCGTCCAGAACCAGAGGAGCCTCGGACGCGGCAGTGACAGCCATGGATCACCTTTTTCGGAGGAAGCGGGTGGGTCTGCTGAAGCCCCTGCTGAGCCTGTCTCTGGTCTTCGCATCTTTTCTCATGATCCACAAACTGAGACTGTCCGAGAAGGACACGGTGGCAGTGAAGCACCTGAGGGACGCGGGCTGGTGCGGCTCCGAGTGTTTTTCATTCAAGAAAGAAGTCGCCAAAACTAACGTGGGAAGCTCGGCCCCGCCCGCGGCGGGGAAGGAGCCGGACGCCCGGCGCGCGTCCAACGGGACGGCGGCCGCCTGGGACGCGCAGGTGCTCAACTGCAGCGAGGACGCGTCTGTGAGGACGCAGGACTGGTTCCGGCGCCTGGACCCGCGCTTCCACCAGTTCGTGCTGCACCGACACTGCCGGTATTTCCCCATGCTCATCAACCACCCGGAGAAATGCGCCGGCGGGGAAGTCCACCTCCTCATGGTGGTCAAGTCCGTCATCGAGCAGCACGACCGGCGCGAGGCCGTGCGCAAAACCTGGGGCCAGGAGCGGACGGTGGACGGAAAGACGATCAAAACGCTCTTCCTCCTGGGAAGTCCCACCACGGGGAAAGACACCAAAAACCTCCAGAAGCTGATCGAGTACGAGGACCTGATCTACAAAGACATCCTGCAGTGGGACTTCATGGACACCTTCTTCAACCTGACCCTCAAGGAGGTCAACTTCCTCAAGTGGTTCGACATCTACTGCCCCGGCGTGCGGTTCATCTTCAAGGGGGACGACGACGTGTTCGTCAACACGCACAACCTGCTGGAGCTCATCGGCTTCAAGGTGGAGGAGCGCAAGGAGGCGGACTTGTTTGTGGGGGACACCATCACCAAGGCGATCCCCATCCGCAACAGGCAGAGCAAGTACTACATCCCCAAAGAGCTGTACGACAAGCCGTACCCGCCGTACGCCGGCGGCGGCGGGTTCCTCATGTCCTCCCAGCTGGCCAGGAGGCTCTTCGTGGTGTCGGAGGACCTGGAGCTGTACCCCATCGACGACGTGTTCTTGGGCATGTGCCTGCAGAAGCTGCACCTGTCCCCGGAGCTGCACCCGGCCTTCAGGACTTTCGGCATCACCAGGCGCAGGGTGAGCTCCATGAACAGCGAGCCCTGCTTCTACAAGAGCCTGATCGTGGTGCACAAGCTGAGCGCGCAGGAGCTGCTCAGGATGTGGAGCGTGGTGCACAGCGAGGGCCTGGTCTGCGCGCAGAAGGTCTCCATTTGACCGACGAGTCACCACCTGAAGCCAACCCGCCGACCAAAACTGAACTCAAAGATCCCTTCAAAATAAACCTCCGCAGGAGCGTTCAGGGACGATCTCGACTCGTTTTTCGTCGCGCCTGCCGTCTCTCACTTTGAACTTCTGCGTAGTTTTGGGAAAAGTTGTCAGTTTTGTTGTTGGGGTTTTTTTTCCTGCAGTACATTTCATTTGAAAAACCACTACATGGAGAGACGGTCCCATGTGATTTTCAGTGCCATAATCGAAGCGTTTGTCTGGAAACACGGTGACTTTAGTGAAGGCATTATGAAATACTTGACGCTCTTTTCTCGCAGGATTTCATTGTGACTGCAGACGTGAACTCATGGACTCAAAGAGCTGCATTCACAATCAGATTATTCCATTTTCCAGATTATTGTGAATTTGTAAAAATCAAAGTGATTTTTTTTTCTAAGTTAATATATTGTTTCACTTCATCCTTTTTTTTCAATTTTTGATTCTCCGGGTATGACTTCATGAGGCATTCGTGTACGATAGTGTAAATAAAAGCGGAGCTCTCTGGTTGCTTTGTACTGAGTGACTGCAGCAGAATGTGACGTTCGAACGGTGTTCTGGGAAACTTTTTGGATTACATCAGACTCTTTATGTTGGTACTTAAACCAGTGGGGGCTGTTTTTTTTCTCTCTTTTTCCCCACAAAGGTCAACACACATCTCTTCTTACATTATTGGGCTGCTAAGCTGCTTTCATTGTGAAACTGGAAGAAGGTCCTTTGGATCATCTGAAACCCCCATCGCCATTTTCCACTTGATAAAGATTTATTTACCAAACACACACACATATACATTTGACCAGAAAAATAGCAAATTTGATGCCACAATCATGACTCGGTTACATGATGCACCTGAAACACAGCGAAACATCATCTGATGCAGCATTTTCCAGCCTCGTATTAAAGCCAGCACGATGAACGGTGGAGCTCGTGAGGAAACACCCTCTTGTCTCACATATGCAACGCGTTCCATTCACACTCGTCGTACAAAACGAGGAGGTTTTCTGGAGAAATCCAAACACTCACACTGATATGGGGGTGCGACGAGTCGTCCGCTACATTACAATCAACGTGGTCATAACACTGTAGTACAAAGAGAGCGAGGAGTACAATTACAGGTCAGTACATATATGGCGAAGGATCGTAGCTGCTTCTTTGTCTCTTTATTTTTAGTTGGGGTCACTTTTTTAATTCTAAAATCATGTATTTGAAAAATAGGACTTAATAAAAAATTAGAAACTTCCTACAGTACATTCATCGTCAAGTTTCTCTAATCTTTTGTTTTGTGTGTGTTACGTGAGTTGTCGCGAGATTGTCAGTAGGCCTGAAGGGAATTTAAAGGTGCCATTGTGGGCTAAAGACTGATCGGTGAAGGATCGATCGCATTTTTTTGGGGCTCCTTCACTCTTTCTACCCTGCTCAGGGAAACAACAAAATCAAGCCTCACTGGCTCTCGTCCTCACACAGCCGACGACCAAGCGATACTCTCAGTTGGTCAGTGTCTCTGTTGACGGACAGATCAGCTTGTTGGGACGTTGCCAAGGACGGCACGTCGGGGGGGGGGGGGGGGGGGGGGGGGGGGGGGGGGGGGGGGGGGGGGGGGGGGGGGGGGGGGGGGGGGGGGG
>JASSRZ010000053.1:3749177-3762817 GCA_032164315.1 Malacoctenus gilli | reverse complement strand
TCCCCCTGCCACTGCGAATAGCTTGAAAGCTGATGATTACGCGACCAGAAAAAAAAGCATCTATTGAGGACGTCGTTTATAATTAGCACTGAAGGCACATTGAGCGTAATAAAGCACAGACTTCCTCAGGAGGGGAAGAACGACTTCCTATTGGCCACAAATGAGTGAAAACAAGCAAGATAAGAGTCCGTGTCAACTAAGTGTACAGTACAATGCTAATGCTAAAGCTGTTCATCCTTAAGTGTGCAGATAATATAAATTATAGGAAATTCAAACCACCCAAATACGCAACTTTTGGCGGTAAGTTTCATTGAGTTGATTGTCCCAAACATCTATTAAGACGAGCAGCCCAATGTTGCGGTCATACAGGTAGAAGGTGAGGTAGAAGGGGAAGTCGAGATCAAACTTTACATTCACTTTTACAATAAGAAGACACTCTATTAAGGATGTTTTACAAAAGCAAAATTGACAAATCGATTGAAAATGATTGTTTATGACAACAGACAAACGATGGAAAGTGGATAAATGGCATTTCTGACATCTGATTTCCTCGAAACTCTGACTTAAACGGACAACTTCAAGGTCATTCTTGACACTTTAAGAGACTCAAGAGCCTCAGTTTATTTAACTACCCTAAAAAGTAACAGCTGGAGAACAATGGCCGCTCTTGCGGGAGGGCAAATCTGAAAAGATGCGAACATTGGGACAATTTGAAGCGTTTTTCCTCCACATTTTGGATGAACTGACCCTTTAATGCACGTAACGTCTCAGCCTTCTCACCCAATTCACACCACGGAATCCCTCCACGGGACGAACACGACTTCCACCCATAAATCAGGGTAAAGGAGAACAAGATCTTGCCGACCCTCCAGGCAAGATCACTGCTGTGATGGAGGTGCTCAGAGTCGGATTAAGTCGTCCAACAATGCTCAGCCTGTTCGCTGGAATCTGTGCGAGCGCGTGTCCGTGTTTTCTATCTGTGTGTGTGCGTGTGTTTTAAGACTCACTCTCTCGCTTGCTCTCTCTCTCTCTCTCTCTCCAGGAGTTGTCCATCTGCAAGGCGATCTGATTACACAGACTAACTAAAGGCCTCCTGTTTGATTACATACTGCCCTCCCGTTGTGTCTCATTACTACATGCCTGACACGTATACACACTCCTATACACACAGGCACGCACATCACTCAAGTGAACACGTGTACATACAGGTAAGCTTATGCAATGGGATCTGAACGAACGGATCCAGTTGATGTGTGCCAAACAATCATGGAAAACACAAACAGCAGCCAATACTGCCAAATACTGAAATACATTGATTACATGTGCATTAAACAGGGGGCATCTCCAGTTGTTCAACGTGTACAGCCCCAAAATTCAACAAAGCAGAAAAAAAGCCAATGTTTCAAATGCAGATGTTTGCTGAATGAAGTTTGATGTCTAATAAACGATTGGCCCAGGTCACGGGGGGGGGGGGGGATACTTACTGTACCCGTTTCCCAGAAAAACTGGGCACAACGTTCACAGAGTCACCCAAGGTTCAAAGGCGAGGGTGCCTGGTGAAACATGAGTCAGCTTTGCTCTGAGCGATGGAGAACGGGCAAAACCAAGCAAAGCCACAGCACAACATCACCACCTACTGCGGAGCACGTGTAAGCGCAGCGATGGGCGACGGGCCGCGAGGGGGCGCTCACTTACGATCGTGTTAAAAGCATTGCCCTCCAAAGAATCCCCCAGAACATTAATGGCAACCAAAGCAACCTGAAATCATAAACAACATGTTGATGACGGTGAGATTGAAAAACAGAAACCAGGAAAGAAAAGTTGAAGGAAGTGAAAAATGGTGACGTGCTGTGGAGGTGAGCATTAGGAGCATCCAATTGTGGCTTGATTGGCAAAATGAGAAACTGATGTAAGCTTGTTGCTTCGTATATTCTGAAGGTGTGGAAATTGTGTTTATCATCAGTTATTGGTTTTCTATAAAGCTGTAAGTCCTTCTGATTGTTCAGCGAGCACTCTCGAAAATGTCAATGAATTTTATGGAGTTGATGATGTGATTTTTGCTGATTGTTTTTCTCGCGAGGCTTCCCCCATCACACCTGATTGTAGTGATTGTAGCGGTTGCCATGGTTCCGATGGAAGGTTATTCTCAGGTACGTCCCAACGGCGTCGACGTGAACGGACTTGAGCTCGCGGGCTTTGAAACCCGTCTTCTCGTTGTCGGACAGAGACACGTAGCTGTGGCGACAGGAGAAGCAGGTTGTTCAGGAGGGCAACAATGAAACATAAGCACAGAATAACTGGTATAATTTCATCCGGACATATGCTGTAGCCACTTTTTGTCCCTTTAGCCTAAGTTAGGCAGCTTTACTGTTACTAAAGGCATAAGAAATGGCTACAAACTAAAACAAATACAACAAAAAACATTTCCAGCGTAAGTGTGACACGTTCGCGCTCTCACCCAAGTCTGCGGAGCTGCCCGGGAAACCCAGTGGGGCTCGTTTCAGGAAGCGAGTCCCCTATGTGGAACTCCACCTTTGCCGGGATCAGGTACTGGTGAGCCAGCAGCTGCAGCTTCCTCACCCTGCATCTCTCAGCCAGCTGCAGCGTGACGTGCTGAGGGAAAGAGCAATGCCTGCGAAACAGAAGGAAACACGAGAGTGAACACCTTCAAGAGCGAAACTCAGAGGGAAACCAAACATCCAGGTGCACATAATAGACCCATTATTACCACGTTATTGCTTTAGCAAGAAAAAGGCATTGTGAACTCAGCTTTATGATGAGACACAGTGTGAGCGTACCTGCTCGATCTCCAGCCATTGACTGTGGGGGCATGGACCGTCAGTTCTTTGGCACTAAAGTTGTCCTCGTGACTTGAAGAGCTGACCACAATGAATCCTATCTTCCTCGGCATCCCTCTGATGGACACTGACAAAACACGAGCAAATAGTCGATTCCGCTCCATATGCCACCAATGAACGTTTTCAGTTCATCAAGCGGTTGAAGACGTGAAAACACTGAGGTCGATTCCACAATTCCTCCTAATTTTCCAAAATAATTCCCACAGCTGATGGGTAATAGACAACTGAGTTCAGAGCACATTTCAAACTTGAAGTTTATCTAATCATTTTGGTATTTTTCCCCCCAGCAATTCAGTCCTGGGGGTTGTTTGTAATTTATGTGTCTAAAGTTCAGTTTTGGTTGGGTTGATCGCTTTTGATCTCCTAAATTCCTGCTACTATGACAGCACTTGGTGCACTGCACATACATTAATAAATACAAGATTTACTAAGTATTTAGATATGCTAAAACCGAACGTGATTTGCTTTCATGTTTCAAATGCATGCCAGGAACTGGAAGTGTGCCAACAACAAGAGGCTTAAAGATTTACACGGGGGCTTATTGGTGTGTTTCCAGGGGTTTGAGTTGCACAAATAAAATATTCAACGGCCACTGAGTCGCAGTGAGCTTGGTTTGAGGTCCTCCTCGGGGGTGTGCTGCATACACATTCCCCCCTGAGGGGAGAACAGAGCCCCTTCTGACTCGAACGTACCGGTACTTAAGTGGGGCGGGGGGCATTAGCTAACCGCTGACTAACCAGTTCATACTCACGGAGCTAACCTGACGCATGAAACAGGAGCTGACTGCTCAAAAGTCCCTGAATGTAAAGTCAGATGTCACTGTTTCAGGAAGACAAACTGTCGGTACACATTCTGGGCTAAAAAAAGAGTTTTCTCACGCGTGCATTTTAAGCGGATCTTACCATGAACACTACAGTCGTGTTGACAGCTCGTAGCCCCATCTCATCTCCATAACCACCGATGACAACAACCACGCGGACATGCGCATTGGCAGCCTGCGGCTCAGCGGCCCGCAATTCTCGGTGTTTCTGAAAATAAACCCTGAATTTAAAAAAAAAAAAAGTTTTCATGAGGTGTGTTCACGCATTCGTTTAAAATTTGTTCAGACACGGTACCTCGAATTCGCCCAGATAATAACTATTTAATTACAATTTTCAGTACGTCTTCCTGACAGGAAGTAAAACCTCGAATTCATAATAAAGGCATACGTTCGAGTTGAATCCGTTCAAACTGCACGCAAACTGAACTAAAGTAGGTTAATTTTTGAGTTTTCAGTTGGTCGCAGACAACATTGCTTTCAAATATATAAGTCACTAAAACTGCTCAAATGTTGATTCAGGAGGGATGGTTGACAGAGAGGTTTGATTTGTGGAGAAGGAATTTAAAAATACAATCAAATTTAGACAATTAGCTCGAAGTTTAAAACAAGTGGAAGTTGCACATTCACCTGCAAAATGTAAAGTCGAGGGAATAAAGCAAAGATGCCCACGTTACGAAAAAAAAGACAAAATTAGAGGACGATATTTTGAAAGGCTTAACCGGAAGTTTTAGGGTTTCATCGCCTCCGCCGTCTTCACAACACCTACTCACTGTTTAGCAGCATGGAGGACCAGAAATGGCCAGAAATAGAGAAAGCGGCCGCTGAGAAGAGGCGTGAGCTGGTGCTGCAGGGCCCCGCCGTCGACCAGAGGATCTCCTCCGGCGGCGGCCTCAGCTCCTCCATCTACTCCCTGACTCTGCTCAACTACCTGGAAGTCAGCCAGTGCCCGAGTCTGTCAGCCCTCCATGAGGACATCCAGCATCTGACCAACCTCCAGAGCCTCATCCTGTGCAGAAACAAGCTCGCCTCCTTCCCGGATGTCGTCGGTCGCCTCAAGTCCCTTAAAGTCCTGGACCTGTCGGTGAACAACCTCGCGGCTCTCCCGGAGGGGCTCACGCAGCTCCGGGAGCTCACCACCCTCAACGTGAGCTGCAACAAGCTGGAGGTCCTGCCGGAGGGACTGAGCCAGTGCACCAAGCTGTCCACCATCAACATCTCCAAGAACCGGCTCACCGGCTTCCCTGCTGACCTCTTCTCGGAGAGACTCGACCTGCTCAGCACCCTGGTGGCCTCCGACAACTCCGTCGATGCGCTGAGTGTGGACATCAGCAAGCTAGCTGCTCTCAAGGTGGGCTGAGACCCCCCCCCCCCCCGGACCGTTTGCTCTGTATTATTGGGCCCCCATGCATTGATAACGCAACTGACTTGTAGAAAGCCAGCGAGCTAGAGACGTATATCTTCATTTTTAGTCGCATTTAGACGATAAATAAACGTTCATTTGAACAGAAGCTGTTATTATTATGATGTATATTTTGATAGTCCATGATAGCAGTTTGGCACTCAAAGCAGGACTTGAATTGTTGCCAAAATAAACCCATACGAGACCTTTTAGCTGAGATACCAAACCTATTTAAAGTGTGCATTGTGTCATATTTAGGTAATGACACCTTTGGACGTGGGGTGTCAGTCGTGAGTCACTGTAGCATCCAGTCAGGCTTACAGCGTTGTATTCATTAGTCTCAGTGCAACAGTGAGGACTTCCTGTGCTTCTCTGGGAGTCTGGTGATGAAGTGACCATTGTTGGAGGCAAGTCGTGTCAGTGTAGTTTGCCAAGCTCAGTTGACGTATTTGTACTTCAGCATAGTACCATTGATATTACTACACAATAGTCGTTACACAATACTTGGGTTTGTTTTCATTGATCTGTCGTGTTTCATTCAGTGTCATATTTGTCTCATTTTTTGTGTTTTTACTCTCCTTCTCGCGTGTCAATTAAGGTGCTGGATCTCTCCAACAATAAGCTGAGTGAGATCCCGTCTGATCTGAGTGACTGCCCGAAGCTGAAGGAGATCAACTTCAAGGGCAACAAGCTGACCGACAAGCGCCTCGAGAAAATGGTCAACGGGTGCCAGACGAAGTCTATCCTGGACTACCTCCGGGGAAAAGGGCGAGGGAGGCAGGGAGAGGACGGAGTGGAGGGGGACGCGGGCCGCGGGGCGGACAAGAAGAAGCGGCAGCAGCAGAGGAAGAAGAAGGAGAGGGCCGCGGAGGAGCAGGACGAGGCGGAGGAGGTCAGCAAGATGGTGGTGAAGGTCCTCCACATTTCCGACGCTCCCACAGCCGTCACGGTCACAGTGAGCGCAGAGGTGAAGGACGTCCGGCCGTACTTGGTTTGCTGCATCGTGAGGGGAATGAACCTGAGGGCTGGAAATTCCCTCAAGCGCTTCCTGATGGCTCAGGTCAGATGGAGAATGTACACCATTCGAGTGTGATGATCACGCGCGTTTTCAGTCGCCGCGGCAACGGTTGTGATGGTGTTTTTCCAGACAAAGCTGCACGACGACCTGTGCGGCAAAAGGACGATCGCGACCATCGCAACTCACGATGTCCAGCTGCTCAAAGGTCCCCTGGTGTACGACGTCAAACCGCCCACGCAGCTGAAGGTATTTTGAACGCCCCTTTCTGTTCCGGAATCGGGTCGCATTTAAGCACTTTGCATCGGTCGCCATGTCCGTCCTTCTCTTTGGTTCTCAGATTGTGGCGCTGGGCCGGAAAGAGATGGTGGCCGTGGAGCTGATCAGGCACCTGCACCTCGAGGCAGAGGAGCTGAGGAAGCAGAAGAAGAGGCAGAACGTCACGGGCCTCCACAAGTCAGTAACACATGGGTGGGGGGGGCACAGAAAGTTAATGTTCAGCTTGAACCAATGAGGGGTCCCAGACCACGAGCATCGACGGCTGAAACCGTCAAGTTCAATTGAGACAGTTTGCAAACCTGAGGCGCAAACAGAAAAACACACTGACTTTCTGAAAACGCTCCAACTTCTGAGTTTCTAAGTGGAGGTGGTTTAATGAAGGAAGGAATGTGCAGTACGCTTTCTGTTTCTTTAGAACACAAGGGGGCGATGGAGGGATATCAGACAACAGCTTTGCCCTGTTGATCCTCCTCCAAATTGGTCGCTGATCAAACATGCAGCCAGAAACGGAAAGACTCTCATGAGACTGATGTCTTTTTCCGTGGCGATTTCACCAGCTGGCGCTTCGGAACTGGACGACTTTGACGAGCTCAGTGTCCCTCACAGCAAGCAACCGCAAATCAAATGCTGTTCGCTGTGTCAGACTCGTGCCGAGTGGATTTTTGGACTCTCTTTACTCTTCAGCCAACTCGATCGTATTTTCGTCAGGTACCTGCAGCTTCTCGAAGGAAAAGCAGTGTACCCCTGCC
Source organism: Malacoctenus gilli (assembly GCA_032164315.1). Taxonomy (NCBI): domain Eukaryota; kingdom Metazoa; phylum Chordata; class Actinopteri; order Blenniiformes; family Labrisomidae; genus Malacoctenus; species Malacoctenus gilli. The sequence continues at coordinate 3,755,697 of JASSRZ010000053.1, read as the reverse complement.
TCGTGGACGCGGAGGGACACGTGATCTCCTTCCCACCGATCACCAACAGTGAGAAAACAAAGGTGCCTGCACTCATCAAGATGAGACTCATCTTTACCCGTTTGATGTAATTCTTGTCCAACAAGCTGTCACTACGCATCTGTTTTGGCGCCATATCATAACACGCAGAATGAATATCGTGACCTGTATTGTCTTTCTGCACAGATAAGGAAGACGACTAAAGAGCTGTTCCTCGAGGTGACGAGCGCCACCAGCCTACAGACTTGCAAAGACGTGATGGATGCCCTGATTGTTGTAAGTGTCACATTTTTCTCTGAGAATTACTGCCCACCGATTAGTTTTTTCCCCCATCCAAGTCAAATCTATTAATCTGAAGATCGATTGGATTTCTGTTGCAACAACTTCAAACAGAAGTGAAAAGCTCACCTCGAATGATTCATGTGCATAGAGTGTTCTACCTGGAGCAGCCATTTGTGAGCAGGAGAAAACATTTAAACACCTCTGAAAACATGTGCGTGAAATCGTATCCCGAGTGAACCTTCACCTCCGCGTCCCGCTGTCGCCTTTCGCAGAAAATGGCAGAGCTGAACAAGTTCACGGCGGAGCACCGGGAGGAGGCGGGCTCGGACGGGGAAGGCGACGGCCCGCCGGAGTCCGCCGACGCCGACGCGTCCGGCCAGCTGGTCATCCAGCAGGTGCGGACAGTGGACCAAGACGGGAACCTGAAGGTGGTCTACCCGTCCAAGACGGACCTCTCCAAAGACGTCAGCAACCTGACGGTGGTTTGGTAGCGTGCTGATGTTTACAGCCAATTCAAAGAAAAAACAAACTCCTTTGAACGGAGAGGATTCAGAGATGTGAGGGTTAAATTCAGATTGGTGATTTGCTTGAGTTATAAAAAACTGAATGTTAAAACGTGAGCCCTGTTTACAAATGTTAACATTTGTGGAACTTGTACTTGTGTTTTGATAACACGTAGGCTAATTCTTCATGAAGCACTTGAGTCTTTTCCTGTGGCCATGCAACAGCTACACACTATCTGAAGGTCCTAAAATCTGTGTGATTTGACCCAAGATGGGCGGGTCTGTTTACATAATTCCACCCAAATCACCGATTGTTATGATGTTTGTTTATTTATCAACTGACACCCCTGCTTTGTTGCTTCAAAGCGCAAACGTGTACATGAGATTTAACAAGCCTGTTTCTGAACTTGTTCGGAGCATTTCTTATGTCACTGTTTGTAGCCATCCATCTTTATGCTTCATAAAAAGCAAAACGAGCAAAACAAATGTTTGAGGTGCTTGTTTAGCTTTTTTTTCCTGTCGAGGAAAGAATGTGTATTAATTGTGCTTTAATAAAAAGTGTCCGAACAAAAGTTATTCTTCAACATCCGAAGGAAAATTGTCATTCTTTTAATAGAAAGACTTCTTTTTCTGTTCTTTAACAGATTTATCCCTTGAAATTCATTTCTTTCAAGACTATCTGTCTCAATGTTCCACATTAGAGAAAGAACCACCGTTCCAGTCCGTCCAGCCTCCATGACAACTGTGCTACAACCTTTTTCTTTCTGTCCAGCATTGGGAAGCTCTTATTATTCCCCACCTAGTTCAATTCAATTGATGGTAAACGGAAAGTTTTACCATCTCATGCATCCACAGAACCTGTGATGCATTCAGGGACTCTTATCAACACCAGCCTGACTTTGCGAGACCCTTCTGACACTGATGTCTACCTTAAAGTGAACTTTCATCCCTTCTGCTAATGTGGCTCCACAACACAAAACAGCCTCACAAAAGGCCTCAGTGAGGTGACTGGAGCAATGCATGGATTTTCAAGAGTTATGGATATTTGCCTTAAATTTTAATTTGGATCCATCTTTAAACCTTTAAAACGCTTCTTTTGTGATACTTGCCATTGAGAAGTGATTGCTTGCTTACCTCCCTTTGACTTTACTTGTAGGCTTTGTGCCATACGCACTACCAGTTTGAGCAGCGGGCCCTCTACGAGCACAGGAGGTCTGGTCACAATGTCCAGTGTCTGGCCTCGATATGACAACCAGCTCAAGAAAGATCGTGCAGAACATCAGAACTTAATGTTCATAAAAGGGTGATTTACAACTGTCGTGCTCGGCACGCATGCAAACTCCACACACAAAGACATGTAAACGTGTCACAGTGCATGTGAATGCCCCTGTGTTGCATAACTGCAACTAACATTCGTCGTATCTGAATAAATCGTAAACATAATTATATCTAATAACATTCTCTGGTAGAAATAAGAGCTCATTTTCCTGTGGCAATCTGTTTATAAGGTGACAGGAAACTGGCCAGACACTGGTGAAATCTGTGAACACAAAGGATCAGATTTTAGGTGTACCAAAGGTCAGATGGTGGAAAGTTGCCAGTGTTATTACAGGCAGTGTTTCTCTCCGCCAGACACAACGAGAGAAAGAGATTTTGAAAGGTATGACGTAACATATGCGAAGATTGTGAGAAGCGCCTTGGGGAAAACAACGGCCATCCGATTCACCAAACTCACCTGATGCCGAGAGACGGCGAGCCGTCGACAAAGTAATCTGTCATCGACAATCCAGTGAGACGTGACGCCGTCTGGGATTGTCCCCAGATCCATTCTGCTGGGTCACCTGTCGGCATCTCACCTGTCGGCATCTCAGGAGGTTGCAAAAGAGAACAAAGAGCCACTGTGCCTGGAAGGCCAGAGATTTCTCCACATGCTGACTCATTGGCTCGTCTGTGTTAAATGACAGTCGGATGGTGTCGCGTCCATAGGGTGGCTTTTCTTGTCTGACAAACAAGATGTGTGTGTCGTCTTTCTGGTGCAACATTGGTTTAGCCAATTGTCACATTCGAGCAACCACCCTCTGAAATTCACCAAACCTGATACCCAAGTTCACAACACCCAAGAGAAATCACAAGTATTTCAGGCTTTAAGGGCTTTATCCGTGTTAATAGGGAGAAATTGCAACTCTATCGATGAAAGGATGAGTAAGTCAAGAATTAGAGCAAGAGTGACCCGGGTGTCCCAACATTTTGTTTTTGGTCCGACTTGAAAATATTCACGTTGCAACTTTATTTTGATGAGTCACCGAAAAAGCAGAATGAAAAGAGTCCCGATTCATTTCATTTATTTAAATTAAGTAGCTTCAAGCTTTGACCGTGTGGAAACATCGAGTGTGCCTTGGAAAATGCATCATTTTATCAACATTGCTTTTTAAATATAAAGTTCCTCTCATGTTGGAAAGAGGCTGTGCTGTTTTGAACCAAACCAGCTTGTTTGTCTTACTCATGCTGTGAAAGAAATCGCTTTCAACTCTGAGCTTACACTGCAATCGTTTGTGTTTATCACTGTGACGTGCTATGAGAAGTTTTTGTTGGGACAACTTGTCTTTTCTTCCAACATTGAAGTTGGAGAGAAATTAGTTGGTTAAGACAACAGAAAAAAACAACAGATTTCTAGTGTCCTTAAACCATCTGGTACAGAAAGCAGTCAAACAATCTGTCATATCACAACAATTAAAACATAAATACAAGGTTCAGCAGCAATAAATTAATGTGCACTATTGTCCAAAAAAAGCTTAAGATTAAGGGAAAATGAACTGAACGGCAGCAAAATAAATGAAGTGTCGGGACGAACAGTGTTGTGTGTTTGCAGAGTGTTTATTCAGAACTGCCATTTCATACACCGAAGGAGGAAGAAGAGGGAAATTGTCTGTTTGTGGTCAGATTTCCAAAATAAAACTTACTAAAAAAAAAAAGGCTTTGTTATTTTACAGCAAAGCAAAAAAAAAAAAAACCCTCTCAACACCAACTTGTCATGTTGAACTATCCGATTTGTATTTATTGTGAAGTTTTTGAGCTGCAGTTATAACAGTACAATGTCACTCAGGTGGTCTGAGCATTTTAGGGTTGTTGCTCCTCAATGCAACAGGCCGCAAAACTATTTTGCAAACCTATTTCATGTGCATCAGTTAAACCACAGGGAAGAATCAACGGCTTCGATTTAGGTCAGAGGTTTTGTAATCTTCATTTGTAACTCACTGTGATGTAACTCAGAAGTCTAAATGACAAGCAATGAAACATTTTTCGGGCAAGGTCCCTCCAGAAAGGTCCACTGACAGTTAGCTGAAGAGCAGAAGTGTGGGGCTGATAAATGGATTGCGATCACTTTTCTTGGGATGAGTGTGACTCCTTTTCAGTTTGTCGACGGATTTGGTGTGAACACCGGATCTGAAAACAGAAGAGCAACGGAAAGTTTCAAAGTGGCAAATTTCCCCAAGTCGTCAAAATATGCAGGCAACACTGTGTTTTTGCAATTAATTCTTCTCCATTTCTCCACAGCATCCTATTTTTTTATAACTTTGCGTGAATATCCGCGCAAACTAGTTCAATCAAAGTCTACAGCGTCCCTGGCGGCAAGAGATACTTACATCCACAAAAGTAAGCCACCTCCAGGTACTTGTATGTGCCTGGACAAGGATCCCCAAACACTTTGTTCGTGACTGGGATTGCACAGCTGGAGTTTCCATTGCATCTGTGGAGGCAGAAAAAAAGAGGATGGAAAACTGGCTTCCAGTGTGACGGCCGACCTGCCGGCAGACTGCGCTCCCACGCTTACCTCTGTTTCACGACTTCTGTGGGATTTGAGCAGTCCACGTTTTGGACCTCTCGGGCTTTTCGTTTGAAAGCGCAGGTGGTTCTATCCCGACGTCCATAGTCCGCACCGTAGATGGTTATCACCTGGCCGATATCTGTTGGGGAGGGAAAAAGATAAATAAATACGGGGTGATAGCGGTAGTCGTGATAAACGGGTGGCTTTGCTGCCTGGGTTCATCATGTTGATCCCAGAACAAAGAGGCAGACTCACCGCATTGAAGGTTTACAGTAGAGCCCTCGCAAACAAGCACGCGGGCTGTAATGCAAACACAAGTCCAGTCAGGCATCTCGCAGTGAAGCTAGTTTTCAGCTTCGTAAAGCAATCTTCGAGACGGGTGGCTGACCTGCGGGGGCGCAGATGTAAGTGGTGTCCATGTATTTGTAGATGCCAGGGCAGGGGTCGCCGGTACGGTAGTCTTCAGAGGTGAGCTCACAGTGTTGCTTGCCATCACACCTGTTTGGGCATCAACGAGGAAAGCTTTTACCGTATCGAAATCAAAAACATTAGACATCACAATGCGTCGTCCTCGCTGAAACCTGAGGTTTGGGTCAAAGCTGAGAGTTGGACTCACACTGTGAGAAATGAATGTTTGAATAAACTTTACTCCTATCTTGTTGACCGACTGCTGCAAGTAGACACTCACTGTCACCACCCTGTGTTTTTTTTATGCGAGGACTCTAAACATGCTACTTACAGAGTCTTGATGAGCTTCTCGGTGCCGTTCAAGGAGCACTGTGTGTTGTTGAGCTGATTTGCAGGTATGCCGTCACTGCAGATGTCTCCGACTGTTCGGCCGTACAGCGCTGACTGCACGTTGACCACTCCGTAGTCTGACACACACAGCGAGGCAGCCCAGTGACGAATCAGAAAGGTGAATTCATCTCTACGACGTTATACAAGTAGACATTTCTGATCATTTTTGTTCCAAAAATTCATCCAAAAGGTGTCCGAGTCCATCTGTTGATGGGTATAGGTCACCAATTTTCACACAGACAGTCAAAATTGAAAACAAACCGACAATAGTCATAAATTTGTAAGTGACAAACAATGACTGCCTTGATGTTAGATGAATCGTGCTGTCAAAAGCGGTCTTACCGCAGCTCAGAATGACAACATTTCGATTGGTGTCGCAGGTGATCACTCTCTCTCTTGCACCAACTGGAATCACAAATACAAAAGCACCAGTCAAAGACTGTTTCTACCTTAAGTTTCCAAAATTTCAACCAGCATGCTTGAACAACACCTGCAGTTGAAATCGCAGTCATTTACCTGAAAACAGGAACAAAGCCTCTACTGCAAGCACTGGAAAAGACCGGACAGAAAGGTCAGCGGGTGCTTTGCTTGACCGAAACTGAAATAAAACTAGATTAAACTCCAAAAAATGATCAGACAAGCTGTTTTACTCCAATGCTTCCTATTCTGGGAGTGAACGGGCTGCATACTCACAAAGCGCGGTGCTGAGTCTGAAGCAGAGCATGTTGGAGGAAAGATTCAGGCCCCAAATGATGTCAGCAGTGACAACCGCGCTGGCTTTTATCTGTCACGGAAACGAATGAAACAATATTACTCTCCTCCCTTCATTTGCGAAATTGCCCAAGAGCAACAAAGACGACAAAAGCCAGTGACTCGCTGTACATCAAGTACCTGACAAGCAGGAACAACCATTGTAAAGATGCCACCTCAAACACTGAGGATAACCAGAGATGTCAGAGTGAAACGTGAGAGTTAGAGTGAAATGTCAAACTGCATTGCAACTGTCATTGCAAAATGGGTCCCACACACACACACACACACACACACACACACACACACACACACACACACACACACACACACACACACACAC
>JASSRZ010000053.1:3721731-3749077 GCA_032164315.1 Malacoctenus gilli | reverse complement strand
ACACACACACACACACACACACACACACACACACACACACACACACACACACACACACACACACACACACACATCACGGTAAAGAATGAAATGTGCAGATGACACATGACTCGCTTTACAGCTCACTTTGGATCGCTTGGAACCCGAACGAGAGCAGTCCCAAAAAAGCATCCGTTAGCAGATACCAGACCTTGAAAATGCTCTCAAACTGGGTAGAGCCGAGCTGAGTAAGGCCAAGTGGAAACTAATGGAAAAAAGTTTGGATGCGGGCCAGCTGGTGTCCTGGATTAGCTAAGATTATCCACTTGTGTGTATGTGTGTGTGTGTCTGTGTGTGTGTCTGTGTAACTAGTGGGATTAAGCCCTCCCAGATTAAATTAACCACCGTGTTTACAGTCCGGCCATACAATCTCACCAACAGACACGGTCAAGTCACTTGGTCGGTGCCCTGGTTGCCATGGTGACTGACACCAGACACCCTGTAAGGTAACCTGCGTGCCCCACAGCAGTGTAAAGCCGCCTGCCGCTGCTGACGACAAATTCAGATTTAGGTGCTTTGCATGCCGAAAAGAATAATCTGAGCCTGAACATGCATGCGTGTGTGCTCATTTACATGTAGGTCAGAGGTCATGGATGCTCACTTATTGCAATGCTCGCACCAGCTGAAGACGCCAGGCTGATGTAATTTGATTTCATAAAATCAAAAGTCAGAGTGAGATGATTGTAGTCTTGCAAATTAAACTTTGTTGTCTTTATCTGTAACAAAGATTATGAAGAAAAAGTGAAAAAAACATGAAAATAAGATCCAACACAAATGTATAATAATAGAAAATTAAGAAATAAGAGTGAATAAATTCAATAGGATAAAACTAATCTAAATCTTGGAAGACAAAGTGTGTTGATACCTTTGACCGAGCGCCCAATGCTGTACAGGTGCGTGATGTCTGGATTGGAGGCGTTCACTTGCAGGAGGTACTGCTCCATCTCATGGTTGCTGTGGTAACGAAACTCCAGTGTCCAGGCTGGATCGAGGACGAGGAGGAGGAGCAGCAGCAGCAGCAAGGGGGGCAACATCACTACGGGATGAGCTGTGAGCAATGTAATGCAAGTTACCATTCGATGGCAGTTATTCGCTACGTATCTGAAAAATTCTTGCGACTTCTCAAGACGCGCCACATCAAAAGGGGGAACTGGTCCCTTGGAATGGCTTGTCTCTGTGTTACAGGTTATCCCCGAAGGTAGCCGAGTCTAAGACCTGTTAGAGTTCTGCAAAAGTGCTCAGCCTCTAATTGCGAGCCAGCTGTCAAGGAGCTGAACCTGTTATGTGAAAACTGTTATGAGCACATCTCTCCCCCCATTTCTCAGGAATGCCGACTGTTGAAAGTGGCCATGGGACCAGTCTGCCCACACGTGACGATCGCAGACAATGTGTGCCGCTCGTCGGTGCACTTTGTGCTTCTGACGCGTTCCATACCCGATGGGTCCATCAAAATGGAAATCCTCGTCCACACTGCTGTTGCTTCCCTGACCAATCAGCAGCGGCGTGGTTACACCGAGCACACATTTATTCTCATCTCTATGGCAACCGGCATGTAGTTTCTGTATTTCGACACAAGTCTTTTCCAATAAGGGGATCGACTTGATTGCAGGGAGCATCGGTTCCGTGCCCTCGGCTCATCACGTGCGTCTCTGCTGTGGGAAATTTTGTTGACCTCCGGATTACACGCAAAGCTCTGAACGCAGACAGATACAACATCAGAAAATGCGTCACTTTACAGATGTGTGAACCAATATGGTGTCAGGAGGGACGGGAACTTTGTACTCTGAGCTCTTACAGTTAATCATCATCTTAAGATAGAAAAGCCTTGAACAAAAAAAGGACAAACAAGACGGACCACAATCAAATCAGTGCAAGGAAAAACATTGAGCGCACAAAAGAAAGCGGATAGTCAAACACCACCTTTCTACTTTTGCAATTTTAATTTCTTTTCCATCTTTCCTCAAAAAAATGCCATTCATGATTCTCCCTGGTTTCCTGTTGTGTCTTTATTATAAAAGTTGCTCATCATCGATCTTGGATGATACTGAGCCTGGGTGTGATCTGATCATGGGTGGATCTTTTCTCTCATCAGGAGTCTGACTGGGTCTAAAAGTTATCCATCATGTGGCCGGTTTGTTCTGTCCAACCTGCGGATGAATACAGTTCTCTGACAAGCAACAGGAGTGATGAAACTTTTCGATTTAAAATAAAATAAAACATAATGAAAATATCAAACACATCTAAGTAAAAGCATAATAAGATGACACTGAATAAATAAGGTTTTTATAAATAACCTGGTTAAAATAGTCCCTCCAAACCAAACTTAGGAGCACCAATGTTGACAGTAAAATGATGTCGCAGCTTTCCACAGCGGCAAACTTAAAGTAACTAATAAAGTTGTAAGAAGTGACGTGACGAACGGTGAAAACTTCACACTAATGTACCGCGGACGTTCCCGCGATTGTCTGTGGATTACTTTGCGGTGCAGTCACAGATGGGAGCCTGATGGCAGCTTCTAACGGTGCGTCGGATCGGTACCAGAGGACCGAGGTCTTACCTGACCGCTGTCAGCCCGGTTCGTCGGTCCGAGAACACCGGCCGGAGGGAGGCGAGTGGCCCGGCGAGGAGTCTATGCGTGTCAGTGTGTGTGTGCGTGCTTGCGTGTGTGTGTGCGAGTGTGTACCGGCGGATCTCCTCATGAATGCTACTTATTCCCCCACGAGTCTCCACCGACTCGCTCCGGGAGGGGCGGAGCTTGGGGAGGAACGGGCAAGTGGGTGCGTGCGTGTGAGCGTGTTGAGGCGCAGACACCGGGACTCTGCAGGTTTGTGAATGAGCCACATTGATTCGCTCCCCCCCATTGAGACATCTGAACAGCGTTCAGCGTCCAGGTTCCAATGAAACAGGGGAGAAAGACGCACCTTCACTGAGGGACCCCTGGAGCTGAAAAGGTTCCAAGTAAAAGTTCCAGTCCTCTCATACGGTCGTTTGGTCCTTAAAGAAGTCTATCTGACAAGGTGGTAGCTGGTAAGAGTGGATCTGTCCCTGGGTGGTCTTTACTTGAGTCCATTTATATAGGTAGTGAGAGCTGTCAAAGTGCTATTTGCAGTTTCTGGTTCTCCTGTATTCACACACTTGTGGGGGGGGCCTGATGAGGAAGTTCAAAACAGTCTGTTGAGAAAGTGTCAGGGCGTGTTCTTTACCGGGGTTTCACAAGGTCCTTGGGTGGGTTGTTTTGGGGTGGGGGGGTGGGGGTTGCACAGTCCTTGAAGCCGTTGGCCCTTGAGCCTGTCCTCAGATTGCTTCAGGAGGTACCCAAAGGCTCACGGAGGAGCTGGATGTTGTGCAACCTGGTGTGAAAAGTCTTGGAAAGCAGGCTGTCGGAGACTCAGTCGAAGTTAACTGATGTTTATGTGTAGAAGCTTTTCTGAAGGATGAAGAGAGAGTGTAAAAAACAGTTCTCTGGCACCCTCTTCTGTAGTCCTCGCAGACTGCACGACTTAGGAGCTCGAGTTTCAATGAAACGACGGAAATTCTCTGAAGACTCACATCTTCATGCAGACTATCGCTATCATCACACAAAGGAAACTTGGCTCGACACAAGGATTTGACACCGACATGTTTAATATGGGCTCAAACGGCAAAGCTCGGAGGCTCTCTGTGGTGTTCCCGTCAGCCCCGTTTAGCAAGAAGCAACTCACTGCTGTGGATCAAAGTGCAACATCTTCCTGATACCACAGGATTGCTTGGCAGTAGAAACAGTAAAATAATGACAGAAACCCCCCCCCCCCTCCCCCCACACACACACAAGTGATGAGAATAATATGATATCATTGCACTGTGGTGTCCTGTATTCAGAGGGCTCCTTCTTGATTGGCATCTGGAAAATAAAGCAAAACCAGAGTATGTCTCCTTAGGAGGATGTTGTTATTGAGGGCAGATTATAGTGGCACTCATTTCTATCAGTACTTTTTTTGCCCCTGTCTGTGCACAGGTATAAAAGACACCAGCACAGAGTAGGAGCACATCTACAGGCCACTTACATTGACACGTGTAAGCGAGCTCCAGGTACTTATAGGTCCCCTGACAGGGGTCTCCAAACACAGAGTTGCTGGCTTGAACAGCACAAGAGTTCCTCCCGTTGCACCTGGAGCACACAAGCGGCAGAGAGCACTGAGCAAGCGTACGTTTCAAGTCGGATGAATTGAGGACCGGGGTTTCCACAGGTCGCGACGCATTTTCGAGCGGGGGGGGGGCTGCCGCACCTGTCGGCCACGACGTCGGTGGGCAGCGAGCAGTGCGTGTTGTGGAGCTGAATCTCCGATCGGTGGTCCGAGCAGGTGGTGGCGTCGCGCCGCCCGTAGTCGGCCCCCCGGACGGCTATGACTTCGCCCTCGCCTGACGAGAAGAAAATCGCAACGTTGGACCTATGAAACCATGTCTCAGTTTGTGCCTCCAGAGGGAAAGTGCCATCTCACCACACTGCAGGTGGGCCACAGAGTGCTCGCACACCACACGGTGAACTTTAGAGGGAATAAACAAACAAAGAACATCATGAGTCACTTTTAAAATGAAACAATTGCCCCACACCCAGCTGAAGGTCTTCATGTTAAAAAGCCACGCTTCTTGTTGATTTTATAACCACACAATAGGACACCCCCCTCCCCAAAAAAAAGTGTCTCTACAAGATCAAAGACTGAACAACAGCATCTCTGGTTTCCATTAATTCAAAGAACACAAAGTAACATCTCAATAACCTGAAACTTCAAGCTGGAATTAAAGATAAAGTCTCACAAAATGATCTATGGCAGCATTGTGCATGAAACACAAAAAAACCATGCACACAAGTGTGCTGATGTGGAGGTAAAAAAAGAAGGGCGGAGCATTAAAAGCACACAGCTGAGGACAAAGTCGTGTCCTTTGATTCACGGAGATCCAGTGTGGGGCTGACCTGCTGGGATGCAGCTGTATCTGGTCTGCAGGTACTTGAATGAGCCCACGCAGGGATCATAGCCGCTGAAGACGTTTTGGGAGAACTCACAGACCATCTTCCCGTCACATCTGTTGGGAGAGAGAGAGAGAGAGAGACAGACAGACAGACAGACAGACAGACAGACAGACAGACAGAGAGACAGACAGACAGACAGACAGACAGACAGACAGAGCGAGAGAGATGTGTTCAGAATTTGAGAGGAATCGCAAGTAAACAAGCAACACTCTAACTAAACACCTTTGCTGGATGGAGGGCCATATCACGCGGTGGGAAATGCCTCGGTGATGTTGAAAGCACATCATGCGTTCACCTCTTCTTGACTACCTCCACCGTAATGTTCAGAGCGCAGTCCCGGACCTCGGGGGGTCGTCTCCCCTCGCTGCAGGTCACGGTGTCTTTCCAGCCGGACAGCACTGACTGAACCTCGATCACGCCAAAGTCTGTGCCGGACACGGCGAGAGCAAATGCGGTGGTAAAAAGATACAAGGTGCATCGAGTTCTGAGGACGCGTCACTGCTCTGTCGATGTATTCCTGTAACTACTCAGACGTCAAAGCTCGAAAGTGGCAAGTTCCTTCCTGACATCGCTCGGTGTAGAAACGCGCTTGAACTTACAGCTCATCAGCGTTCATTTCAAACTGATCGAAGTCACTACTTCAGTGAGGTTATTGGCGGCAGCACTGGGAGATAAGGGAGCATTTCATACCACAGCTCAGACGATGCACGCCAAACATGTTGCAGGTGGTCATCACCTCTGGGGGAACACCTGAGAGGCACATATGAACGTGAGGCAGAAAGCAGCAGAGGTTCAACATGTAGCTTGTTGGTGGGGTTTTTTTTCATGCCACACAGAAGTTTACCTGCATGGACGAGCAGACAGGCGGCAGCCAGGACTGAGAAAAGAAGAGCGGTGGCTGAATGACATCATGATGGGGAAGCACAAAGGGCCAAACTGCAGTAGAGGAAGTACATAAACAGAACAAAAGTTGCAGCGTCGTAATTTTCGCACTTACTGAACGTGGAGGCGAAGACGAGCATAGTTCCGCGGGACTCGGGGAAGTGCAGCAGGGACCAGACAGAGGAACTCCCTTTGAATGGAGGGCACTGGTATATAATGTACCTGAACCCGACTCCAGCGCCGCTTGTTCAACTGGCTGCAATTTGGAAAAAAAATTAGAAAAACAACGTGAAAAAGTCCCCCGAGAGGTCAGTGGCAGACGTCCAATGTGAGAGGGGTGGGGGTGGGGGGGGTGTTTACAGTCTTTCATGCAGTGTTAACCAGACTTGGTCCCGGGGGGCCTTGTGCCCCGTTTCGTCTCGCCACCTCACAGGCCCAACACCGCAGCGGATACAAATGAAGCGGTCATCATCAAGGGCTGCGGCCACCTGATAGCAATCCATGGGTTGGGATCAGGTGTTGCTCGAGGCGGTGGACCTCAAACACGGTCAAGGCTGCGAGGGCAGAGGGACCAGAAGGGGCGGGGGGGGGGGGGGGAGAGAGAAACCTGCCTCGGTGCCAACGACAGTTAATGATTGCGCAGAGAGATCCTGTTCTCTGGCCCTCCGGTCGATCGAACTGAACTCGTGCACGAACCAAGCAGACACAAGTGTCGCAAGCGTCGTGGTGTCTTTTTTTTTTTTAAGCAGAGAAGTGACCCTTGACGCTCTTCTGAAATCTGTGTTTGAACGTCTGTTTTGCTGAAGGGGAAGGCGGGACTGTTTTGCGAAGCCTGAAGTGGCCGAGAACCGACCACAGTGGGTCTCCTGCTCTGAGGGTTTTCGCGTGTTTATTCTCTCTCTGGTGTGAGCCAGGAACACTCAGGTGGGCTCGCACTTTGTTCCTTTTTGTTTTACGAGGGCTTGGCTGCACACTGTGAGCAGTGTTCTCACATCACAGACAGAGAGTCCTGGGTCCATACTCAGGTGGGTTTTTTTTTTTCTTATGTTGGTTTTGTCCACGTCGATTTACATTCTACTAATTCAACACGTATTTATTTTTTTAGATTTGTAATAAAACAATCACCAGGAGAGAAAGCCTTTTCCCAAATTTATTTTGGTCTTATTCCAGCAAATGTTATCAAACGAAATTTCTTATTTGATTCATAAAAAAACAGCTCGAACAAGCTGTTATTTAGTCATTTCGGTAGAAATCAAAACCACTCAGTCTATGACTCACAACATCACCTTTGATAATGACACTTATTACGTGACAAATGAATCAACAGCTCCCAATAATTTATTTTTTCACATTTACGATAAGTCATCAGCGCCTCCTGGTGGTGAAATGAGCAAAATATTTCCTTGTTGAAATGATTTTTTTTGACATGCAAAAGGACGAGAGAGGGGGAGAGGGAGAGAGGTAGAGAGGGAGAGAGAGAGAGAGAGAGAGAGAGAGAGAGAGATGAGGACTATAATCCTTTTGTCAGTCACTTTCTGTAAAATGATGAAAATCTTAACTGCACATACAATGTGCATCACTTCATTTTAGACATTTAAAATACGATTGTTTTTCCATAAATGTGAAACATGAACATTAAGAAATTTCTGCTTCAGGATATCGCACAACTGTAAATTTCCGACCTCGATGCTGGTTCCACTTTTCTTCACAAAAAACACGACGGTCAACATAAAACACGGACTCGCCATAACATCATGACCACTGAAGGCTGAGGTGAACATCGATTTTATCTTAACCCAAGCACTCGTTAGTCGGCGGACTCTAACAGGCTGCGTGCGAGGCTTTGCGTGAGGTGGACCGAGGCTCATTGGTGCAGGTGGAAGGTGGAGGCGGGCCCGAGTTGCGTTCAGCCTCCACGACGACTGCTTGCAGAAGTTCCGCAAGCGATCGCCGGTTCTGATCGATGGAAACGATTCAGAGCCAACGGGATAAATCGACGCGGCGCGCCGGTCAAGCGCTTTGGAGACTCGCCGACGCCTGCGTTTGAAAGTAGAGGAGTTTGCGGAGGAAGTTGAACGAGCCCGGCATCTGCTTGTAGAGCCCTTTCGCGGTGTTTTGAGAGACTTCGTGGTTCACCTGAAAAGGTGGGGGGGGGGGGGAAGTCAAAGATAAGAAAGTTCAATGAAACACTAGACTACTCCCCCCCCACACACACAATTACACAAGAGGCTCACCATCATCAACATGGTGACCAAGTCATCCGTCGCAGCGTTGTCCTCCAGGATTTGGTCCAGCGTCTCCACGTACCAGGAGCCCGACTGGGTGTCCCTCCAGGAAACGTAGCCTGCGAGGGTCCCGCGTTGTGAGAAGCACGCAGAAAATAGTTAGAATTCACGACTCGCAGGCTTCAATACGCAAAACGTCCGTTGAAAAGATGCGAGGACGTCCAACCACAGAACACACCGGGGAACGTGGAATAGGACACCAGGATGTCACTCGGCGTGGGCAGCGTCACCCTGGCGTCCGTGTCGTCGGACGCGCTCAGGGAGTCGCTGCTGGACGACATGGGGATGGCGTCCGTCTGGTCTTCCGTCCCGTTGAAGGGCGGCTGAACCTTGTCGGGTGACACCTCGGAGCCTATGTCTCTTTCCCCTTGAAGGTTAGAAAAACAGGCTGTCACATCATTTGAAATACATTTCGAAACACAAAACATTGAGACATCAGACAGGACGTCCTACTGTCCTCTTACCGCCCCCGCAGGCCTGGATGAAGAACAGCTTCGGTTTGCCTTGCAGGGAGGGGCAATGCTGGCCGTTGAGGTAGTTTGTGATGAGCTGAACTGGCACGTACTGTCCGTCCACACCATACACGGCTCCCGGGAAGCGGTTGTGACTCACCTGCGAACAGAATGAACGGCACGCATCGTGCTTATTCCTCTTTTTGAACTTTTTCAGGGCGCTCGCAAACTGTTTTGATTTTGTGGCTGTAGAACTGAAAAAAAGTACAGTGCAAGAGTGAGTTCTCCCACTGCAAAATGACTTTAACTTTGAATTTCTGGTTTTATTCTGGTCAATCCTGTTTTGCCTGTTTGTCACTAGCTGGGGAATTTTTTTCGGCGAATAGACAATTATGAAGAATTCCCAGGTTTTTCTTTTGAAGTTTCTGAATTCTGCAAACGTCATAAACAGCCTGAGAACGACGGTCTCGAGAAGACAACGTGACACATTCTTTCTGGATCTACAGGAGGGGAACAGAAAGGGGAACGCCGTCTTTATAGGAACACAATGGAGGACAGTTCAATGAACTGAAGTCGCTGGGGTCGCAGAAGAAGCAGGATGAAGACCGGCGTTACCTCAGTCCCGTGGGACAGGATGATGACCACGCAGCAGTCGAACTGGGAATGGTCCTTCTTGGACAGCGCGGACAGCTCGTGTTTGATTTGCTGAAACGTGAGAGGGCAAGTTAATGTCCCGCCAACGCCCGGGTGCCCGTTCTCTCTGTGTGTGTTTTCCCTGACACTGATCAGGGTGGGGTTGGGGGGGGGGGGCTTCTTACTCTGTGTCTCAGATTATTCTTGACTTCGACGACGAAGTTGAGCGCCCGGAATCTCCTCTCCAGCTTGTCGCAGTCGATGTTGGAGCCCTTGCGGTCGTTCAGATCGCTCCGGGGCTCGAACTCCATGTTGTTTATGATGAGACAGTGACCACACGGGTTCGCGTCCATCTTATAGCTCTGTCAGAGGGGGCGGGAAGAGAAAATAAAACGCCATGAAATACCGGCCGGTGACTACAGATTACAGACCCCAATTACTGGAAGGGAGAGTTCGGACGGACAAACACCTGGATGCTGTCCCGCCGTGTTCTGCCCTGCGGTCTTGGTCTGTATTCTCTCTCAGGTGCTGAAAAACATCGGGTCAAAAGTCAATTAAGCACCAAAGGTCAGACTGAACAGTTTAACAGATGACCTGCTGGACTCACATGGGCTGGGAGAGGTACTGGGCCTCATCAGCGGGTAGACGGGGGCAACATCTCTGTTCTGCCCCTCCACATCCATCGGAGAGGCTATGACAAAGTAAATATTAGACAGCCAAGACATTAGGACAGCGTTAAAAAGAAAATATGATGTACAAGCATCACACACTCACAGACTGGCAGAGGCCGGACAACAGGGCGGACAGCCGGCGCTGCGGGCTGCAGCCGGCCCGCTGGAGCTCCGCTCAGGAGGATCTCAGCCAGCCCGTGCTGACCCGTCTCCTGGAGGCACTCCATAAATAGTGGGAAGGCTCGACTCCCGCGGGTCTCCAAATCCAGGACCAGCTGCCTGGCCTGATCCCGCCTGGTTCCGGAGCTCTGACGGGAGACACGGAGACGGTCACACTTTCTGCTGCAAGACACGAGACGACGGCCTCAGAGCAGCCAAACAAACCTTGATGTCATCGAGCATGTCTTGGGTGAAAACACCCTTTTCAAGAAGACCATCGTAGAGGGCAGATGGATCCAGAGCCGTCACCAGATTGTTCCTGTTTCTCCGAAGAAGCTTTCTGTGTCTTTCCTCCATTCTCCATTCACTTCGAACTAGGCTGTATCTAAAAAATATGCTCTATTATTAAAGATTTGTTTATAATCGAAACCAAAAGGTTGTTGTCGTAAAAAGAGCGAGAAGGACCCTTGTTCTCGTAGAATTCTCAGGAGTATATGTTCTTGCGGTATCGGTTGCATTTACTATTTCCTTGTTTACATCACCGCCGCCTGTGATTGGTCCTCCGATATTGAACGGGGGAATGAGTTTTGAGTGCACTTGTTTTTATGTTCGGCGCGTGCCGGCTACACAGATGACCGACAGCAACATTACCGCTTTAAAGCAAGACACGCTCGCTTTCAAAAACAAGCGCCCAATGGAGAAGCATAAACCGCCTCGAACACTCAATCTCCCAAAATGACTTTCGTGGCTGCCAGCGCCTCCCCCCTCTGTGCTACTGCTTAGCGGCAGCAGGTTGTCAGCGGCAGCCTCTCTTGGAGGAAGCAGCGCGATGCTGTCGAACACACCCAGTGCACATCGCTGTCATTTCACCGGAGCCTTCAGCGAAACGGAGCAGCGCAAGCGGGGCAGGAGCATCTCCAAATATGGGGCGTCGGAGCGGCTGAGTGCTTCTGTTTGAGGTGACTGAGTGCAGCGCTGTTTGCCTTGAGACACATTTTAGCCTCGGTGACAGCGTCAGTAGCCCAAACGGCATGAAATGCGTTTTTATCCCGAAGGTGCGGTGTTCCTTTTGGAGCGGGCTCTTGACAGGACTCGGCTCGCGGCTGCGTTTCACCGAGCTGATCTCTCCTCTGTAGTTAGCATGCTATTATTGCCAATTTCAGCTAGCATGACCCCCCCCTTCCCCCCGTCCCCCACTGTCGATTGAAGAACCGCCTTGTCCAACATCTGTCTCGATCTTTTCCTCGCGATGTAACTTGGCCTTAATGGATCTCCTCATTTGCAACTCAGGGATCAGCGATGGCGGGGTCAAAGATGTCCGTGGCACTGGCTGCAGCGGCGGTGGTCCTCTCCCTGCTGCTGGTGGGACCAACGAGCGCCGGCCCCGAGATGGACCCTTACAAAATCTTAGGAGTGACCAGAGGAGCGAGCCCGGCCGAGATCAAGAAGGTCTACAAGCGCCTTGCAAAGGAATGGTAAATATCTGAATGGGACACTTCCACCCCCCCCCCCCCCCACGTGACACCCCCCACTGATCTAATGAGCATCTTCCTCCCAAGGCACCCTGACAAAAACAAGAGTCCAGGCGCGGAGGACATGTTCATCAAGATCACCAAATCTTATGAGGTGAGTCTGAATAAGCTGCGTCTATTCGAAGGGTGCTAGGATCATGTTTGGGAGGGCGCTTCTTACTCGCTGCACCCCACCCCCCCACATCCAGATCCTGTCCAGTGAGGACAAGCGCGCCAACTACGACCGGTACGGGCAGACGGATGACACCCAGCCGTACGGCAACAGTCGCTACGGCCACGGCCAGGACGGCTTCTACTTCGACGAGTCCTTCTTCAACTTCCCCTTCAACAGCAAGAGCCACCGAGACTTCACCGACGGCAAGTACGCGCTGCACTTCAACCAGTACGTCAACGACGTGGTCCCCGACAGCTACAAGAGGCCCTACCTGATCAAGATCACCTCCGACTGGTGCTTCAGCTGCATCCACATCGAGCCCGTGTGGAAGGAGGTGGTGCAGGAGATGGAGAACCTGGGTGAGGAAGGAGCCGACGCGACGTCCCCCTGTCATCCGTCGACTTGAATATAGGGGCCGAATGTGTGGTTTGTTTTCTTTTTAGGAGTGGGCATCGGCGTGGTGGACGTTGGCTACGAGAGGCGCTTGGCCAACCACCTGGGCGCCCACCGCACCCCGTCCATCCTCGGCGTCCTCAACGGCAAGGTGACGTTCTTCCACTACGCTGTCGCCAAGGAGCACCTGAGGCAGTTTGTGGAGGACCTCCTGCCGCAGCGGCTGGTGGAGCGGGTGAGCTGTATTACAGGAATAACTACGTTACACGCACAATTTGCCGAAGCCAACCAGACTCATGCTCACCCCCCCCGCCCTCCCTTTTTCAATCTTCCAGGTCACTGACAAAAACGACCTGCAGTTCTTGAACAGCTGGCACGAGCTCAACAAGCCCCACGTGCTTCTGTTCGACCAAGTGCCTGCCGTTCCTCTCCTGTACAAAGTAGGCCGGCCGTCCCTCGTTAGTGACTTTCAGGTACCGACTCAACCCGCGAACAGGCGTTTTAACCTCGCGTCTCCGCAGCTGACGGCCTTTGCATACAAGGACTACCTGCAGTTTGGCTACGTGGACCAGGGCCTGTCCGAGACGGCCAACCTGCAGAAGCAGTTCAACATCAACACGTACGCGCCGACCATGCTGATCTTCAAAGAGAGCACCGACAAGCCTGCCGACATCATCCAGGTAAACCACGGCTCGGTGCAACCTCTGTGCTGAGAGTTCTTGACATATTTCGCTCCCTCACGATTTGCCCCCCCTCTGCAGGCGAAAGGAATGAAGAAGCAAATCATCGACGAGTTCATGTCCAACAACAAGTTCCTTCTCGCGCCGCGGCTCGTCAATCAGAAGCTTTTTGACGAGCTTTGTCCCGTCAAACAGTTCCACAGACGAAGGAAGTAAGAGCGCCTCGAACCATCCGACCGTTTACCTTCCGAGTGGGCTTTATGGGAAGGGGGTCTGAAAACCGAAAGTCGTGCTGAGGAGGCGCGGTGTCTCTGCGTCCCTCAGATACTGCGTCCTGCTGATCACGGGCGACGAGGAGACGTTCTCTTTCGGGAACCAGGCGTTCCTCTCCTTCGCTTCCGCCAACGCCAGGGAAGTCGTGAGGTTCGCTTACGTGTACCAGCGGCTGCAGCAGCCGCTGTGCGACATCCTCATGCAGAACAAAGACAGCGCCCAGGCGCCACCGCAGGTACACGCGCGAGTCACTCGTTGCATCCCTCTCTCCTCCGGAGGCTTGTATTTTTCTCTGATGATGCTTTTCACACTGTTCCCGCCTGCACCGAAGCAGGGAAGATTGGGACTTTGCGCCACTGTTATCGCTCGGCTTCAATGTTCCCTCTTTGCGAGCAGGTTTTGATCCTGGAGCGGCGCAACGCCGCCGGCAAAGCGCTGTACAAGCCGGTGACGGCCTGGAACGGCAGCGAGGAGGACAAGCAGCGCCTCCTGGAGGAGCTGGACCGCCTGCAGAAGGACCCGTCCATCCTGGTCCATGACGCCATGCTGCCCGAACTCAACAACGAGTTTGCTTCTGTGTGTAGTTTTTAGGTTCAACGCTGTAACAATGGACGTCTGTGCCAGTGACAGTGTTCTATCCAAGGCCCTGGTACTAAGCTCCTCCCTCCCTCCATAGATGTTTGTCATCCGGTGGATCTATGCATCTTATGATTACCTCTCTGAAGTCGTCGATGACATCCTTCACAACAACTGGTAGGGGAACAAAAACACAACGTAAGTCAGGCAGCATTTACTCTGAGATGACACCCCATGTGTCCCCTCTCTGACCGGCAGGCGTGAGATGATGCCCCTCCTGTCCCTCATCTTCTCGGCCCTCTTCATCCTGTTTGGCACCGTGGTCATCCAGGCCTTCAGGTGGGTCGAACCCACGCGTTTCCCCACAGTTTGCATGCAGTGGAGAAACTGTGCGACTTCTCTCCTCCACGCCGACGTCTCTGCGCACTTTGTTGGTTCGCAGTGACTCCAGTGACGATAAGCAGACGAAACCAAAGGCTAAAGACGGAACGAAGGCAGAAAATGGGTCATCGGGGACCGGTGGCACCTCCAGGCAAGAGCGCCTCTTTTTCTTTCCTAGCACCGATACGTCTGTCAGTCGAGAACACAGTGGCACTTTCAAGCGGCGCGTTTGCTGCTTGTCGTGTTCAGTCGGGCCCCCAAGAAGAACTTCGTGGAGGTGACTGAGCTGACGGACATCACCTACATCAGCAACCTGGTGAAGCTGAGGCCAGGACACATGAACATCGTGCTGGTGCTCACCGACGCCTCCAAGAACATCCTCCTCAGCAAGTTCGCCAAAGAGGTGTATTCCTTTACTGGGTAAAGAGGACACACGTCACGCGCGCACACATGCACACACGCATGCACACACACGCACGCATGCACACACAGACGCACACATGCACACGCACGCACGCACATACACGCATGCAAACAGACACGCACGCACACAAGCGCACACACACACACACGCACGCACAAAAACACACATACGCACACACACATACATACACACACAATCACACACGCAAGCACACACACGCAAGCACACGCGCATGCACACACACACACACACACATACATACACACACACACACACACAATCACACATGCAAGCACACACATGCACACACACATACACGCATGCACACAAGCACACACATGCATGCACACACACGCATATGCTCGCGCTAGTGCACGCACACACACACACACACACACACACACACACACACACACACACACACCCTCTGATGACCAATGAAAACATGACACTGTTCAGAGTTTGAGGCTGTTTTTTTAGTCCTCCAACTTTCCTTTCTAAACGCAGTAAACTACGCATTTTTTTTTTGAAACACACAGAGAAAAATCACTACAGCACCTCCATATTTGTCCAACTTCAACCCTACTATAAACACAGGAGTTTCTAAATCCGTGGAGAGTTCAATCCTGTTTGATCTTGTCAACTCTCTCTCTCTCTTTAGGAGCTTGACGCTGCATTTCTCCTTCCTGAACATCGACAAGCACAGCGAGTGGATGAACACCCTGCTGGAATACGCCCAGGACGCCATGCAGATCGACGCCGACGAGGACGACGGCGGAGCCCGCCGGGTGGACTACATCGGCTACGTGCTGGCTCTCAACGGCCACAAGAAGTACCTGTGCCTGTTCCGGCCCGTCTACACGGGGGAGGACCACGACGGCAAGTCCTCCGAGGACGAGGGGGCGGCGCCGGGGGGCCGCGCCAGGCCGTGCGCCCGCGACGACCACCCGCCGCGCAAGTCCGGCCGAAGCCGCAGCACGGCCACCCTGCAGATCCACCACAAACTGGACCGCCTGGGGCTGTGGATGGAGAGGCTGATGGAGGGCACGCTGCCTCGCTACTACATCCCAGCCTGGCCCGGAATAGACAAGATCACCCCCAGCAAATAGAAGGAAGGGGGCGGGGCTTAGTATTCATCCACTGTCCCTCTGAAACGAGTTCAGCTGTCGTTGAGGTTAGTTTTAGCTGCCTTTATTTTGTCGCACTTCTTCGTTGGTACAGATTTTCCCTTCTCGGTTGGGTCGATATTATCAATCTTCAAGCCAACCACTGTGTGAACCTTTGCACTCGTCGCATGCTGTCTTCAACTGCTGATGCTCGTGTTCGATTCAAGCGAATGCTGCTGAGAAGAAGAGAAGAATCACTGTGGCTCGCTGCACTCCTCCCCCCCCTTCTTTCATGGAGGCGCGGTGACGACCTCAGGAGGAGGTTCCGGGACGCGCTCCGTGACCGAACTCGCCTCCCATGATGGGAACTTTTGATAAAACAGGCGCACTTTTTTTTTTTTCCCCCCAAAGCTCGGTCGAGAAGAACTGTCGTCGGATCGGGAAGTCCCAGAAAAAGGAGAGCGAGCGAGAGGGCGGGAGAGAGAGAGCCTGACGGTCTCCTCCACACAGCAGGCTGATAATCTGTCGGACTGTCGGCGTCCCGGTCCCGCCGGCGAGCAGTTTGGACTGATAATGACGCCTTGGATTATGAATACTGTGAATAGAGATGCATGAAAATAACGTATTTATTGTCTTTGCCTTTCGATGCATCTCAGCTCTGAGTTCTCCTTCCAGTTATCTCCTAAATGCTGACTCTCATGTGCAATATAGCTCTCATGGTAATGCCTTTCCCCCCCTCCCTTTTTTTGTTCGGTTTTAAACGCTGGACCTCAAGGCTGACAAGGCCTTGTTCTTCCATAGTCACGCAGAAGAAGCACACAGTTGATTTGGGTTTTGTATCAAGATGTACAAACACTGTTACGATCTCAGTTAGCCAGTAGCATCATGTAGCAAACCTCCTGAATATTTCCTCTCATCTTCTGGATGTTTTCTTTCCTGCTGACTCGCGGATTCGAGGTTTCACACCTGAGAGGCGAAACGTGGTTGCGGGCCGCTTGGCCGGATCGCTTGTTCCGTCGAAAAAAAAACACGCTTATGACTTGGAATTACTCGGTATTAGGTACTGTAAATACGACACGTGACTTCGGTTAAAGAGTCCGAGAAAAAAAAAGCTGAATGTTTTACTTTCATCTACATACTGTGGTCAGTTTTCAGAGTTTTGTATCGTGTCAGATATTGTCTGCTGCCGTCTGATGGTTTGGTTGGTCCTCAGTTGTGCATCGATCCTGTTGAAGTTTGAAATTAAAGGCTTTATGTTTATTAAAGGGGAATTCCAGAAGCTTAATTCCACTGTATTTTGATTGAAACATCGAGTTTTCCTGACACTTGACACTTTTTTTTTTTGCCGCACTCACCTCGTGAATGAAGAGTGAGACACTCTGTCTTTGATTGGTTCCTTGTGTGTGTGAATCAGTTCCAAATTAGGGCGGAAACCCTTCGTCATTCACTGGAGAAGTGATTCACACTGAAGGCTGCCAGAGAGTCAATTCCTGGTTTTAGACCTTTAAATTCACACAGTTTGATCAATTCAGTGTAAATTCTATTTGTGTGTTTTATTGACCTGTCGGGGGGGGGGGGGTCCCAGTTCCTGGGCCTCAAAAACAGCTGCTCGAGTCAAAAAGATCAGAATCAAGGTCAACTGGTCACGCTCAATCGTCCATAGGTAACGGTGTGTGTGAGAGTGTTTACGATTGTGTGTTAGCTCTGACCTGTGGTCGCTCACGAAGGACTCGGAGGGGCTAGTCGAGTCGGCGGCAAATGTTCTAAGGACTGAACCGGAGCTCCAAGCGGATCAGTCTCTGCAGTCAGAGAAAGGAGACGACGAAACTGCGAGGCGGACGCGGAGCCAAGTGCTCCTCAGCCGATGGTGATGCATCGGTCCTGACCGAACATCCCCGCGTGCTTTTTCCGGCTCATTTGGAGAGACGACTTGCGTCAATCACATCTTCGATGACATTTGAGGCAAGAGTGGGAGTAAATCCAGCAGGGGGAGTGTTGAGGGGACAGTGGCAGGTGCTGTGCAATGCAAGGTGAGAGCACAAAGATGGTGGTTTTTCTTTACCTTAAAAAAAAAATCAAAACAGGGTCATAAAAGATACAAACCAGCCTCCAGGTTCTTCATGACCATCACTTAACCACTGAATTCCTGCAGCCTGCACCTCCGTCAGGCCAGAATCCTGAAGAGGAACGAGTGGGGATATAAAAGAAGTGAAGAGGAAATGGATTATTGCTAGATGTCAGACATGCACCTTTTTTTATTGCGAAGGTAATGTTTTTTAACTGGTTGTTTACCGGCCATGTGGCTTTGAAGCACGGTAGCAAAAATGAACGAAACCCAGTACAGATGTGACACGAACTGGCAACAATCCAGACAAACCTCCCAAGAAACAAACAGATGTGTGTGTCTGCAGACACATGGCCTCCACGGCACGTCTCAGCCATTCGATAAAGACACCACATGTGCTCGGATCTTCTGTGCCCAATGCAGGTACGAGAAAATGCCCTCAGCCAGTCTCCATACACACAGTGTCACCTTCACACAGCAGGCGAGTGGCTGCGAGCGCTGAGAAAAAAAAACCCACACACAATACTCACAATATTCTGCTTTCATGGTGAAAGCAGAGGATGCATTGTATATATTGTGTATATCTTGCCACCAGGTGGCGCCTCGAGATAAGAGGTGGAGGGAATGACTCGTCAGAGCAGCGTGTGATCTCTTCAAGCTTATCTTTTTGCATCAGACTTCCTATACTTTTCATGACCCAATTCGTGAAATTCCTACAGTGGCTAGAGATTTTCTACTTTTGGGACATCCATTTTTCAAAATAAAAGCACACAAATATCGACTCCACTACAGACAGAGGAGACATATTTAATGGTATCATGGATCCTCTTCACTGCTCTCTTCTGTTTTCACTGTACGAATCAGACCTTCACAATTTTGTTCACCTAAAGCTGCAACTTTCAGTGACCGAAATTCAAAGAAATCTTTGATGTGACTGGAAGACATATCAGTCGAGCATACTGGTGTCCCATGCAGAAATATTCACTGACGCACTCAATGGAGGAGGGAGATGGAGCGGGGGGGCCTCATGTTGATACGCATCGATCAGGCATATCTCTCTGAGCTCTGCAGCCCTGCAAAGGAGTCGGACTAAAAGCATGCTATTAACCTAATTTTTGTCTACACTAATAGTGAATCATAAAACTTTTCCAGCTGACTGAAAAACGTTTCTTTTGTGAACGTCTCCCAATAAAACTGAGGCAGCTGTTTTGGTTTTGTTCGGTGGAGCCTTAAATGGAGTTCATGTTCCTATCTTGCTCGATTCTTTCGCTCCTTTTACACTCACTGACCCCTTTTTAATTGAGTCTATGGCATCAATACAGCCTGTTACCCCCCCCCCCCCCCCACACACACACACACACCCACGCCTCTATCTCGGGATTTGATTATCAGGAAGGAGAAAATAGGGCAGCTGCAAAAACGAGGAAATAACAGGAGGGAGTGAGAGCTGCTGCCCCGTACCACTCACCACTATTTGTGTTGGACTTCTTGTTATTACCTCAAAAAATAAAAAAGGAGGTTACTTGTGCCGTCTGTGTTCAGAGGTCACATGTTTGGTGTTTTTATTTTAGGTGAGAAGGACTCGACATCATTCAGTGAGTGTTTCCTGAGAGGGAAGTCCCTCCCTTCCTCCTGGAGTAGATTTGGCATTCACCAAATTTCTTGGCAGACCTTTAACTCTGCGTGTGTGTGCGCGCGCGCGCGTGTGTGTGTGTTTGCATGCTTCTGTTTTACGTCAAGTGAAGAGCGACCTTTTAGCCTGTAACGGCGGAGCCTCATTGACTGCATCCTGTGTTTGTACCTGTCTTCCTGGAGGTCCACAGGCATTATGGACACATCATTGTGCCACAGAGCGTGACGATAATGTGCTTTTAAACTGTTTAGTGCTTCCACAATAGTTCAGTATTGAACAGCATCAGTACAGCATGGGGTGAGCTTGGTTTTTTGCTGATTTGATCCTAAACGATGGTCGTGGGAGAACGGCACATTCCCTTCGTAAGCAAACTGTCAACACTCCAACTTCCGGGAGCTTGTAAAAGCTGCTGCTGCCTGCAGGAGGCTCGATCAGCAGTTTGATGGATGCTTTCTTTCCATTCTTCATAACCCCGCTTTTTTCAAGGATTGTTGACGTCCAAATTATGAAAAGCTTTCTCCAAATAGCTGATGCAACTTTATTCAAAGCCCAGTCGTTATTCAGTTATTACTCTGACATAAAAATGGAGCATAACAATGAAAGCCTAAATGAGAGAAGTTTAATTTATCAGTGTTTTAACACGCAATTGTTCCGCTTTTACAACCAACTGTCTGTTCTCCATGTTTCTGACCCTCTTTTAGCGTTTCACTTGATTCCCCAAAACTCTGTAAACTTCATTTTACTGTCGGATGATCTCATTTTATAAGCTCACTTGAATGCAAGAGTGAAACACAAAGAGGACTTGTCCCAGGCTCCACCGACCTAAATTTGTTGGAAACATCGTTCCGTGGGCCGAACCAGAAAACTTTCTCTCATAAAACTAGAAAAAGCCTCAGACGTTTAGCCCTCTGCTCTCCTTTCATGATCTGATACCTTCACTGGACCCGCCGTCTCGCTGCTACGGAGAGACAGACAGAGCAGAGCAGCTGGGTTTAAGTGGACGCCTCCAGATAAGACTTCCTCTTTCTTCCTCTAATGCTGACCTATTTTTACGAGGTTTAAACACACACACACACACACACACACACACACACACACACACACACACACACACACAGTATCTCTGCAGCGAGCGAGATTGCCGGCAGACTTTACATGGATCTGATCATCGGTCCGTCCAGAAACTTTCGCAGGCAGCCTTAATTTCTAGAGTTGAGGCAGGTTTTTAGGAGGGAAGTAAAAATAAAGACAAAAAGTTACGAGTTTCTGAAAAGTTGGAGGAATATTTGCATAACGCTCTTCGCTCCTGTAATCCAGCAGCCCAGACCGACTGACTTAATCGTCCTGAAGCTGGAGCCGCACCTTTGTTTGAGCCTTTCGGAGAGATGTGGGCTCAGCGAGAGAGCGCGGAGATGGGCGATCAAGCCAGTCATCTTAAGCAGCAGGCAGGGCCGAGAACAAGTTGAAACTTTGATGGTACCTGAGCTTCAGCTGCTTTTGCAGTCTGACAGGCTGACGAAAGGAAAGCTCGGCAAATAACCCTCACAAGTACGTAGAAAGTTTACACACACACACACCCCTAAAAACATTTCACTGCCTGAATGGAAGGATTAGATCTCCAAACTATGGAGGACAGCAAATACTACTTAGAGGACTCCTGTAACAGTTTGCTCAGCTACTGTTTGTAATACTTGAAAGATTCTGTCAGTCATACTCAGCTTTTTTTTTGACTGTAGCCTAAAAGATGTTCAACTGCGATGATCCCATTGCAATGCAACCATGTTGGTGGTTTGGAGCACGATCCTACCGAATTCATGCAAAGCTAAAAAAAAACTGAGTCCTTGACGTGAACGAGCTGGAGACGGACGTCTGACGGACGCGGGAAGTGGACTCGCGATAGCAACGCTGACGAACAAAGGGAGCGCTTCCTGTTTTGACGGAGCCCCCCTTGGAGAAGAACCCACTGCGCTCATGCGTGCGACCGGCGTCCAGCGGTGGTCTGCGGACTGGTCTTACCTCGCTCTGTGCTCGTGGACTCTGCTGCTGTGGAGCCTGTCAGAGACCACCTGAAAAAGACTGGCAACAAACAAATGTCTCACTTTTTTTTCTGTCCTCGAGCGAATTCTCTTCTTCTCCTCGTCGCTCGTCCTGATGGGGATGTTCTCGTTTTCCCCCTCCGGGTTCCCCAGAAGCATCACCACCCTCCCTACGATCCCACTTTCTTTCTCACGCTGCTCCGTCCCAAAAAACACCGCCGCCGCCACGGAGCCATATGGGGATTGAGCCCAAACAAAGGGAGAAACAAGCAAGGCAGCTTCACAGAAAAACAATGAGCAAACACGCAGAGGATTTTAGTCAGCACTTTGGGCTGCCCGCGCAGTAAAGTGCAAGTTAAAGGCTGCCTAATTATTCTCCCAATACAAACTTTCACACCGCGTTTTCCCAGAGCTGGATTCCCGACAAAACACCATCTGTCCACTCCGCCTAATCTGCCGGGAGACTTTCTAAGCTCTCCTGTTACTCGCAGAAACACAAAGCTCTTCTACAACTGAAACGTGGTAATGAAACGACTTTCCGTATTGTTGTCATGGACGTGAACACGTTCACGCCATTAAAACCATTTGGAGGCAGTTGTGGAGAAGAAGGAGCTAAAGATGCTGGGATGGATTTGCATGTTTAGCAAAACCATTTATTTAATGAGACTTTGGAATATGTATTTTCGCAACCGTTTCAAAAGTGATTATTAAACCAAACACTGCTGAAAACCGCTTGTGTATCGCTGTGAAGAAATGAACCAAAGCGATGCGGGATGTTGAGAAGCTTTACTGCCGTGGGAACTTCAGTAAAACTGCGATTTCTTAGGAGTAATCTGTGACCGTTGGTGGTGTCGCTGTAACGGAGTACTCTGGTATAACAAACGCTGCTCGAGATCGACAAGCAGTGTGGCTGGAAAGCAGACGAGGGAAGACGAGACAAGACAAAGAAGAAAAAAACGCCTTAAAGTCCATCAAACATTTATTGGTGATTTCTATGACAAACAGGAAGCAGTTGTAGTATCTTGTTTTACAAGCTACATTGGTCAAAAAAAGAAACAAAAAAACAAGAATCCCGCCCCCCATCCCATGTTTAAAAATCCACTCGGATCAAATTTTTTCGGTAGCATTTGACTGCCATCTGTTTTTGTTGGTGTTTTTTTTTGTTATCTTTTGTTTGTTTGTTTCGTATTAAGTTTGAAAACGCACCTATGTACAGAAGAAATGCTCAAGTGTGGACTACAAAGTGAGAGAGCTACATACTTCCACAGTGACCTGGGCCAGATCGGCTGCCGACATTCAGCTTTTCTCAAAGAAACCAAAACAAAAACCAAAAAAGGGGGGGCTGAGTACAAACCTGCTTCTCTCTCTTCAAATAGCATTGGGGGGGGGGACATGTTTCCTGACCATGTACTCCTGTTATTTTCTTTCATTTCATTCTCCTCAGATAAAAGCATCGAGTGTTATTTTAAAAAAAGACAAGAGTGGGTTATAGAAAGCGTATATACAGGCAGACTCTAGGTAATAGTTTAGCCAACATTACGAACAGCTAAGAATTCATGTACATACTCCCAGCATAGAGGAACCGGATGACCAGTATGGGAACCGTTAAAAAAAAATGGAAACACCTGCGTGGCTTTGGACAGGCGCACAGACACACGCGGGGGAACGTTAGGGTTCATGGGTTTTTTGTGCCATGCAACCTGTAAGAAGTCGTCTGTCGTTGGCTGGTGATGCTGCTCTGTTATTGGCTGAGATGCCGAGTAACCTGAGGGGGGGGGGGGGGGGCACACCCGTCACCTGGTGGGAAGGCTGTCAAGGCGGAGACGACCGATCGGTGACATCGCAGACCAATTTGAGTCTTGGAGCTTTGAGTTGTTTGTTGTCCGCTTTGCTTGGAGACGTGGCCGGAAAAACACGACCTTGTTTTTGAGGCTCTTGAGGATTTGGGGTTTTTTTTCGCGGGGGGGTTGAAAGGAAACGCAAAACGTACGTAAACAATGACCAGCCCGAGCTCAGCATCACCATGTTAAGGTCCTGTACCCAAACCCGAGACATCTTTGTGGAGGAAAGGCACTAAAGTGACCTTCTCATGAACGGCGACACAAGACGAGACTGGGACCTGGCGCACAAGTGTCACGCATGCTCCGACGGTTCACTGACGAGTCATCATAAAACACTCGGAGGGCTCTGCTGTCTCAGGATGTGACTGAGTGCATTTCAAAAGAGTTAGAGGTAGAACACAATCTCGTAAACTCTCTGCAAAAAAAACCAAAACAAACAAAACTATTTCTTGCGAGTCAACATGAAAGCTCGACATCCGAGTGGCTTTCAGTGTCGTCGTACTGCAACTGGAAACGATCCAAATCAGTACAGGCGATATCAAGGCTGCTCTGCACAACCCATAAGCCTGTGGCGTTAATTTATGCTTCATTTTACATGATTTCATGGGACGACTTGATTTTTTTTGCTCGTCCATAATGTTAAATACTCAGCTGTGTCTGTGAATGCTTATTTCTCTCATCTGTTCCTTAACGTGGAAAGACGTCTGCATGATATTAAAGAGGTTGGAAATTGGATTCTTAGAAGAGGAGACCTTCCATAAGGCCAAACCACATCCACGATCAAATAATCACAACTAATAGAAGATTCTCGAAGCTTATTATGACATTTTGTAGCTTTCGCCGTGTATCTAAACAGCACGAATGGTCCCCGAGTCTCAAAATAGTACGATGCTACTGTTGCTTTGTGGTTCCAGCCCACTCGATGTTGTGTGTGGAGGGAGGACTGAGTCAGTCCGGGACTGTGGTCACTGCAGACGCGACTGTGGCCAACCTGAAGGTTCAGCTTACAGTGTGTATGTGTGTATGTGTGTGTGTGTGTGTGTGTGTGTGCGTGTGTGTGAGAGAGGGAGGTTCTCCTCTGTGTGTCAGCACCTCCTGTTCTTTGTCCTGCGACAGAAGTCTGACCAGTGAGCCTCAGACCTACTTAGCATGCGTTTGTTTACTAACCTTAGATAAGACAGTAACCGGCATTTGTCAAAAGGTAGGAATTGAAATCCCGTCTTGTTTAAAAAAAAATTAAAATAAATAAAAATCATCATGTAGATGGGACATTTATTTTTTCCTCTTTAAAGATTTGATGGTTTTGTGAGACTCAAACTCGATTTTAAAGGTGTGAAATGTTGATTGATGCATTTTAAATATGTCTTCCCCCCCCCACCCACCCAACTGTCAGTATTTGAATTCTTGCCTCAAACTGTTGGTCGCCTGGCTCGGACCCCCGTTCTGGTCAGTCCTTCGCGTGGGCCTTTTGTAATCGTGTGATGGAGCTACCAAAGAAACGCTGCCTGGTCGACATTATGGGCTGTGCATCAGGAGCTGTGTGAGGTCACTGGTTCTTTGTGGTTCAACCAAACAATAACTACATGTTGTATAAAAGTGGGCGGTCCGGGCCTGGGGTGATCAGGCCCGGCAGCCTTTTCAAGTGGCGACTTCGGCGGAGACGGGGGAGGGGGGGGGGGGGGGCAAGCAGCATGCAGACTGTGGGTTTTCCTCACCGTGTTATTTTGAACAACCGGTCCTGTAATGCCCTATTTTAAACTGCTGACTCATGAGACGGAGTGCAGAGACAGAGCGGCGACGCTGGACTGCTCCTCCTCGCGGCAAACACGCTTCCCCCTCCGCGCCACGGGGCGAACGGGCGCACGTCTCACGGCCGCCTCGCGTACAAAGTAGCACCATAAACCAACCGAGGAGGAATAGAAACGGGCGAGCGCGACAGCAAATCATCCTGAAAAATAAACGGAACAAAAGCGAAAAAAAAAATAATTTAATCTCATATTTTCCAGAAATATAATATTACCCTTGTATAAAAAGTTCATGTACATACTACATACTTCTAGTTTTGCTTCCATTGTTTCCCCTCTGTCACTGCGGTACAGTACTTTGAAGTAACTTAAGTACTTTCTGATTGTAATTATGTGCACAAAAAAACAATCTCGGTCAAAAAGGAAAGGCCTGCTGGGTCTCTGTGTTATTTACGATAGAGTCCAGTTTTGGTGTGAGCTAAAAAATAAGTGGTCATACAGGCACTTTAAATATCAGTGGAGTGACGAACCAAAGTAGAGAATGACATGGCTAACAGATAAGCAAAACACTCGCAAAGGTGGTGAAACTACACAACATAAATAATACATGGTGATTCGTGTCTCAGAGGAACAGTTAACGGGCCTCTTGATTTGTGGCGGCCCTGAACTATAGTTCGTTCAGTTCGGACTCGAGAGTGAAGCGATTCGTTTAAGGAACCAAAAGACGATTCCAGGTCATTTTATTGTGTGGGGTTTGGTTGCAGTTTCTCAGTCTAGAATTGCGGTTCGTCGAGTCGTTCTCCGTGTCGCTACATGCTGCACGGGAGCTCCTATATGAACAGACTTGAGGAGAAAAAAAAAGGAGGAGTTGGGGATTCAAACCACCTGCTGTGTTCCACCAGGAAAACTGATGCAAGTAAAAAAAACAACCAAAAACAAATAAAACCCGACGAATATTCGGAGAATGAAGCGTCTGGCCGGGGAGTGGAGCTGTGAATCTGTTTTTGCTCTCATCGAACCTTCTGCCAGTGTTTTTCCCAGAGTTTCTGGCCGATAGCTACGCGTTGTCATTCATTATTTCATCATCGGCTCATATATTCATGCATAATGGGCAAAGAAGCAAGAATAAACGCACCAAATCGTCCAAATGATCAAATGTGGGGGATTACCGAGTGGCTGATTTTTGAAAAAAGTCGGATTTTCGCTGAAGCAGAGACGGTCGTTATTGCACGTCTATCTAATTTAACGGTAACGTCGCCGAAAGGCACAGACTGCACACGTGTCTCGCTGTGATCCCCTTTCAGTGCCATCGACTACACGTGGTATCAGGACAGAACTGTGGAACCGCACGTTTGAGCCATAAATCTCAGGGAATCCGAAGAATCAGGCACTTCCTGCCTGCTAATACAAATTGGACAAATTGCGACCAAAAGGCTGGTCTTCCACCAGTGAGAATTGACAAGAACGCGATCGAAGGTTTTCCCGGACGGTTGTGGCGCAGTGTGCCCGCGCCAAAAGTCTCTCAGGTGATGTCCTTAAACACCAATGGCTGAGGGTCCGCTTCTGTGATGATGAGTCAGGAGCCGCGAAGTCCAAACGTCCATTGTCCGTGTGTGGTCCCGTGGGAATTAGCGTCTCGAATGGTCCTTGAATTCTTCCTTTTTTTGTTTTTGTTTAGAAAATACAATTAGGAGAAAAACTGTAAACTTGTCCACAACTGAAGCAGAAGTGTAATCTAGAAGTGACATTTCCAGAACCCCCAGACAGCTGCTGGAATGTTGTGCTCATCAATCCAAGTGGTCCCAGCACAGCGCGGGCGTCTCGTTGACAGTTCAGGGGAAAGGGGCAACGGCCCCCAAGTGAGAGCTCGATTTTTACACTATCATGTCTCCAACACGGCTGATTGTTCTCTTTTTGCAAGGACAACCTCGGCGGATGTTCTCTGATATTAGACGCGACCGAATGTTTCATCATTTCTTCCAGCTTGACTCGGTGACAATCCAACCGCGCTGTTAGTTCAATAAAAAGTCCCGGCGAAAGCAGACCTCTTGAAGTACCTGTTTTGAGTTAGATTCAGTCCCGACATCATCGTTGGTCCTCGTTGGACTCTTGAGTTCTTTTTTTTTTTGTTGTTGTTACTTGGGAAAATTTGTTTGTTTTGCGATCCTGCTGGTTGTTTTGTGACGTTTGGATCCTGGCTGGAGTTTTAGTCCCCCCCTTTTCTTGGCATCAGAATGGTTCAGTCCAAAACAATTGGAATATTGTCTGGGCTTTGTTTGTGTGGCAGTCTGTGCGATGTGCTATAAATGTGTGTGTGTGTGTGTGTGTGTGTGTGTGTGTGTGTGTGTGTGTGTGTGTGTGTGTGTGTGTGTGTGTGT
>JASSRZ010000053.1:3711167-3721631 GCA_032164315.1 Malacoctenus gilli | reverse complement strand
TGTGTGTGTGTGTGTGTGTGTGTGTGTGTGTGTGTGTGTGTGTGTGTGTGTGTGTGTGTGTGTGTGCGTGTGTGTTAAGTTTGGCAGTGTGGCAGGTTGATGTGTTTGTACATTTGGGTGAAGTGAGAAGTGTGAGAGTGTGTGTTCATGGCAGTAGTGTTTGGGAAGAAACAGTATTGCTCCGTGTGTATGTGTGTGTGTGTTTGCATGAGGCAGTGGGAGCGGCGTCACTCGTTGCTGGACTCCACCTTCTCCTCCGATATCGCCGCCGCCGACGACTCCTGTGGGCGGTGCTTGCAGTGGCGAGTGGCCGCCCTGGACGGCCTGGCTGCACAGTCACACGGTGCATCCTGGGAAAGACGAAAATAAAGGTCACCGGAATGTCCAAAGCAAACGCGTTTCTACATCACGTATGAGTGCTTTATTTACTTTTTGTCTTAAATTTTAAGGTCATTTCCCAAACTGAGTTGACTTTTAGCTGACAGACTTAAATGCATCCAACAATTTAAGTTTTTTCTGTAAGAAGTTTAAAGATGATGCCTGAATTTTGGTATCAAGCTAAAGTACCTGTTCCATTTCTTACCTCCGTCCCAGGTCCTGCTGCGACCGCGCTGTTGGCCGTCTCCTTGCCCCCTCCCATGATACAGACCATCTCCTCCCCGGCCGTCTGCCTCATGAACCTCTTGTTAACGATCCTGGTCACGTTGTCGTTGCCTCCGCCCAGACCGGCCAGCGTGCCGAGCCCCCCGACGCCGAGCGACACACACTCTGGCTTGGGTTCGTCGACGCCGCTCAAGCCGCCGAGGCCTCCCAGGGAGTCCCTGTGCGGCCTGTCGCCGGGCAGGGCGACCGCTCCGGGGCCGCGGCTGCTGCAGACGTTCCGGAAGAACTCCTGGACGAGACCGCCGTACCGCTGAGAGTTGGGGTCTGAAGCGCCCACCGCCGCTCCGGAGGGTTTCCCTGCAGGTGGCTGCCGGGCAGGACTGGCGGTCTGGCTGGACCCTGAAGAAAGGCAAGGATGCTGAAACCCTGGATCCATCCATTCAGACATCAACGTGTTTGAGGCTTTAACAACCCCTTCGGTCGACCCCATCCTCCCGTATCTTACCTACGTCGCCCCTCCAGAGCGACTCTGTGCTCCCAGAGTGCTCCACCACGCTGAAGAGGCTGGAGAGGCCGTCGGTGAGGCCGCTCAGGACGGGGCTGTCCCTGGTGGTGGTGGAGCGAGCCCAGGCCGAGCCTCCACCTCCTCCTCCTCCCCCTGCACCCACGGGTCGTTGCTGGAGGCTCCACAAGCTGCGGTCCCTGGAAGTGGACGCCCCGTCCAGTCTGGAGGTAGAACCTAGAAGAACACAAGAGTTAGTAAGTCGTGAAAAAAACAGCGATTTCCTGAACAGGAACTCTTAAGAACAGACTTACCGGAAGAGACTCGGCGTTGCAGTTTCGGGGATCCGTACTTGGGGGAGCAGCACGGCCTTTCGATGCGGCTGTGGACTTTGTCCAGCGAGGTGGAGATTTGCCGGGTTCGGGCCGACGCCAGCGAGGAGGTGGTTGTGGAGGACGGCCGAGGGGACCAGGCCTTGGAGTGCAGCCCCGCCCTGCTGCTGGGAAGGCTGTCGGTTTGAAGCCCGACACTGACGTACTGAGCTGCCGTCTGGGTGGACCTGGTGGACACGCCGACCACCTGCGCGGACAGATGCACATGCTTGAGGGCGTTCAATGATGACTGACATCTGGTGAAAAAACTTTTGCACACACGGAGTAATAGAGTGCAAAAATCTTCAGTGAGGAGGATCATTACGTCATTCTCTGCTTCCCAGAGAGGCCTTACCTGACTTCCCGGTTCCTTGGAGGATTTCCGCTCCAGCGACGAAGAGCGGATGGCCTGACGGACACAGTTGGTCATCTCCTTCATGTCGTCGCTCAGGTTGGCGGAAATCTCCCCGATCTCCAGGAAAGCCGGGGAGGACGTCATCCCGTCCACGACGCTGCTGGCCGAGCCGCTCACGCTGCTGTTGATGACGCTGGGCACGGAGCTGCCGACGCTCCGGCTCTCCAGCAGCTCCCTGTGCTGCTTGGACAGCGAGCTCAGCCACTGCTCATAAGACGAGGAGAAGGTCGATGGCGTCTGCTGTTGGTGCTGCACGCCCGCCAGCCTTTCCGCTGCCCCGGCGCCCGCGTCCGAGCCGTTCAGCTCCCCGGAGGCGCTCCCGTTCTGGGTGTGATGCGGCTCTTTGGCCGCCGCGCTCCTCCTCTGGTGCTCCATGCGACGCACGGCGGGGGGGCTGTAGTAAATCCGGATGCCGGTGCGGTCTGGGGCGGTGTAGCTCCTCTGCACCGACTCCAGATCCAGCTGTGAGCCCGCCAAGCTGCCACAGGAGCCGCTCGGACCATCCCAGGTTTTACAGGTGTCTCCAATCTCCGGGGCCTGAGCAAGCGGACGACACAACACGATGCAATTTATTAGAGGAATAATTCCCTCTCGATCAGCGAAAGGAGACAAACAACAAGCCAGTGTACAAAACCCCATTTGCACTGACCTCATTGGTCAGGTAGGTCCAGTTCTTCCTGGTGACTTCTCCCAATTCTGAACGATTAAAAAGAGGCGGGACTGTGAACTGTTGTCTCTCCCCCTGATTGGCTGCTCCATTGACCTCCGTGTCATCGAGCTCCAACGTGGATTTGACCCTTTTGGATGAGAAGAATGTGAAGCCACAAAGTTACAAGAGTTGTACACTCTAAAACAAAGAGTTTAATGCAAGAAATGTAGACCTCTACCAGTTTGTTTGTTTAATGTGTTACCTTGGCGATCCTGTTCCATTAGCAACAATGATCTCCGTAGATGATTCGGTCGCTGATGGCTTTGGCTGCAAGACAAAGAGGAACCAAAGAGTCAAGAAGAATCAAACACCTGGATGCTTTTTGATCAAAGTTATGTCTACAAAAGGCTCCTGGCATGTCTTATTTTGAAGGTCTTTAACCCCCCCCCCCTTTTCGGTCCCCCCCTTCAACTGGAGCTATTCTGACAGGAGGAATAGGCAGGATTGTTTGGTATGTCTGTGGTAGACTGCTTGCAAACACACACACACAAACACACAGATTAGTGGTGCTGAGTAAGTGTGTTTCACACTCCAGGAGTAATACGCGCACACACGAGTCACTCCTCCCCTGAGACGAGAGACGGAGCAAAAGAGTTGAAGGAGGGGGAAAAAAAAGGACATCTGTGAATCTGGAGCTTGTGAAGATGGACTGATGGATTTTCACTCAAGTGAGCTGGCGACTGAAAGTATTGCTTCATCTGCATGTTTTCAAATTAGGGGGAGAGGGGAGGGGGTCTTGGAGGTTCAGACTGTGGCTCTGGGGTTTTATATCTGTGTCTGAGGAAATGGTCTTGAAATAATGACCACTAATGCGATCCCTCGTCACCCGAGCCTGACCCGCTGCGGCAGCTCTGCGGAGACGCTCTGCCACATAATTAGCAGATATGACGGCGTTCTCCCAGCGAGCTCGGCTCAGCAGCAGCAACACCAGGGAGAGGCGGTCCTTACTGGCATCAGCAGCTGGGTCAGTATCAACAGAAACCAGAGATGAGAGTGCCATCCAAAAAACGCTGCAATTTTCGGTCCCACTCTGAAAACCTCTAAATGATGTTGACCTGCTCGGAAGCAGGGAGTCGCCGTTTAAAAGCCAATTCTGGCAAACAAACTGTCCATTAACTGAAGGGATAAACAGTCATTTTATCCTCCGTGTCACAAGGTGAAACAGGACGGTGACGGAAAGGCTCGCTGCAGTCGAGAGAGAGAGAAAGAGAGAAAAAACACCCGTTTGACCCGCTGACTTGCTGTAGCTCTGATGTCCTCCTTATCTCAGACATGCACCCTCATCCACTCAGATTCTATCGTCCCAAGATAAACAGGCTCCCCTATCTGCCCCCTCCATCGTTGACATTTCGCTCTCAGACGCGCTGAGGCGCCCGTACCTTGCCGTGCTGAGCGGCGGCCTCCCTCAGTCTCTGCTCCCACTGAGCTCTCTCCTGGCTGAACCTCTCCAGCAGCTCCAGCTTCTCCCTGCCCCAGTTCCTCTCGCCGATCTGCAGCTGATTGGTCGCGGCAGAGGAAACAACGGGTTAGGAGTGAGACGATGCATCGCTCTGCTGAGAATTTTCCTGCTTTTGTTGTGAAAAAAGCAGGTGTTTGTGCTCACCTGCTTGGTGAGGTCCATCACAGCGGCGTAGGAGTCAGCCAGGAGGTGCTGGTGCTCTTCGCGCTCCCTTTTGAGCGCCACCTTCAGATCTGGAGGGTCCAGTGCATCAGCGGAGGACAAGGCCGTCGCTGCTTTGCCGGCTTTTGTCTCGAGCTGGAACGCAAGACGCACACAGATTAGAGTCTCTCTCTGGAATATAACGTTAAAACTTCTGAAAATTTGCTGTATGTGTAAGATTCACTTGTTTTTTGTGAGTTGTTTCACAAAAAACACACATTTCCCCTTGATCACTAACTTTTTTCTTCAAATTTAAAAATTTTAACAATAAAAAACAACAAAAACTATTCGCAGAGTTTTTTCTTGAATTCTTTGGTCATTTTATACCACTAAGATTTCCAACAGACAGCCTGAAAATGTCTTTATTTCTCACGCCATCCTTGACCTTTCATCCTTTCTCACCCTCTCTCTCTCTCTCTCACCCTCCACTTCAAGCTCTCTCGCCCCTTTTCTCACCCTCTGAATCTGGCCTGCTGTCACTGAGTCTGTGGGTGGGTCCCCTTGAATCTTTCATGAGCGGCTCAGCTCCTTCCTTTCCTCCACGTGAGCCGCGGATCACACAGTCGACCCCTCGCAGGGCCATCACTCCGACAAACAGGCAGGCGCACCAACGCGCGCGCAGCCACACATCCCAGACCCATCAATCCTCCCTCGGTCTGCCTCCCAGGCCGTCCGTACATGGTGCTAATGGATCTGTCAAGCAGCCAATCAGAGGAGAAACGCTGGCGCGCTTCGCACGTCCCCGTCTCCTATGGCAACGCGGTATCTCACATTAATGCCGGGCGCCTAACGAGCCGCCGGTCTTAACGAGGATTGCTGCCGAAGCGGGTTCGATTGCATGAGTGGCGTTTCGTGGTGGAGGGGAGCTGAAGCCCGGCGCGCACTCGTGATTTAGCAACTTCAATTACAGCTGTTTACTCAACTGCAACTGTGAAAATTAAAGCAAAAAAAGACGATGCATTAATCATGGGGAGAGAAATCCCATCAGAGGATTCAGGCTTCCAACTGGTATCCTGCCCTAATGCATCACGCTCAGTGCAGAAAGTCAGAGGAGACGAATGATCGTTTCCTGAGCGCGCCAAAGCTAAAAAGACTTAATATGTAGTTTAGTGAACTGATCTACGGGCTGTAAATAACGTGGGATTAGCTGTTTATTTTGCACTGGAAGAGTTATTCTGCAGACTGATGTTCGCAGTCGGTACATCAGGCATCGGCAGCATCAGGCAAGGAGACGAAAACCTTAGATTTCCAACATGAATTTGTATCTGTGTTGCACAGCGATGGACTGGCGAACTGTCCAGTGTGCACCCTGCCTGCAAAGAGCTGGGATAGGCTCCAGCACCTCCCGCGACCCATAGTGATGGATTTATAAGTGGTACAGACAATGAATGAACGAATGAGAGAGTCTCAAAAGGGATCACATCTTTGCTAACAAGTAGGATGTTAAGCAACGTCCTTGCTTGTCTTGAAAATGAAGAGATAAGGGAACAAACGCTTTAAAGCACAGGCTGCTGCAGCAAATTAAAACAATTTGACTCAAACAAATACAATGAAAAAGATCTTTTTCAAGAAAACAACCAAAGATTAACCAAAAAAGAACAAAGAACGAGAGACACAAACGCACGTTGCGTGTGTTTGCATTGTTTCCTCGATC
This sequence comes from Malacoctenus gilli, assembly GCA_032164315.1. NCBI lineage: Eukaryota > Metazoa > Chordata > Actinopteri > Blenniiformes > Labrisomidae > Malacoctenus > Malacoctenus gilli. Next base: position 3,715,717 of record JASSRZ010000053.1, on the reverse strand, counting down.
GCCTGCAGCGATTTTGCTTCCCCCCCCTCGCAGAAGCTGCAAAGTTCATGTTATCTTTTATCTTTGCCCTCAACAAGCCTCAGATGGTAAACGAAACCAGGCAGCAACCACAACGCTCCTGGGAGACAGAAAGTGTGCCAGGTTTATAAATAAAAACAACCCCAGCGTTACGTAACGGATGCGGATCAGAGGGATGTTAAATATAGTGAATCTCAAAAGCTGCCCCCCGAGAAAGTCGGGAGGCGCGATTCCGTCTCCCGCTCCGAATTCACTCAGGAGCAGCTCCGACGTCCTTGCAGGTAAACTAAATACTACTACTGCTTTAAAGCAGCCAGACGATCATCCAGGAGTCACTGACTGCGGAAGTACATGTGTTAATCTGGGGGAAAGAAACAGCTAAATCTGCGTCTCACGGGTGACAATACCGAGTTCCATCTGGGTTGGTGCTGCATGCCGCTGACTGCCTTCATCTTCCTCCTGTTCTGAGCTGAACAGATGTGATCCGCAAGCCACCGGAGGTTCCAGCTGCTTGTTGTCTGATCACAGTGTCGGCAGGTGTTTACATCATGTACAGCAGTTGGGATGAATGACTGATTGTGGCAATAAATAAATAAATAAATGAGGAGGAGGAGGAGGAGGAGGAGGAGGAGGAGGAGGAGGAGGAGGGGGGGGGGTGTGTGTCCTGCAAGCGATCAGGCTTCTGAATGGAGTTTGTCGTCCGCTGATGGTGTTTGTTCGCCGAGCTGCGCGGCGCGGCTAATTTCCCCGTCAACGTGTTTGACGGGCGAGGACGGAGGAGTTCGAAATTGAGTTGACTCGTTCCGCGAAAGCAACAGCTGGGGGCCCCGCTGAGCGCTGCCAGGAAGCATCGGCACTGACGCGGCCGGCTTACGCACACTCAGACATGCACACACACACTCGTACACACCCGGACACACGCACAGTACACGACGCCACGGCAACGTGATGGCATACTTTGAAGTGGGTAATGTTGGCAAAAGAGAGATCAGTTCCAGCTGTGGCATCGAGAAGAGCGTCATGTGCAGGCAGACACACACAACCCGAACACACACACACACACACACACACACACACACACACACACACAAATACGTTCATACAAGGAAACCCACATACAACTATATGCAGGCCTACACCTGCACACACATTTTTTGAGGCGAGCTAAAGATAGAAAGGAGACATTAAGGTGTTTCCCAGATATGTGTGTGTGTTTGACAACATCTGTGACGAAGTGCAACACGGCCGGACTGAATCATGGGAACTGGTCCGCGTGCGCTATCATCTCCTGCTCAGAGTGAATCACAGTGGTGTGAATTCATACTCCGTTTGAACCACAAAGGGCTGTCTGCGAATTCATCCTCAGAGAAATATGCAGCTGCGTCGCAGTCAGGAAACAAAAGGCGGCGCTTTATCTCCCTGTGGAGGAGCGGCTCTCATCCTTTACCGGCTATCTGGAGACGAACGATGCGGGACTGCAGCGTGATGGCTGAATTGCCGCCATCGTGACGAGGATTAATGACTCAGTCAGAGGTTCAGTCTGCGTCTTTGTATATTTTGTGTTTCTGTGAGAAAAATAAGCTCCGATTAAAGGGACATTCGCTGCTTTGCAATGCTGACGTAGAACATTGTTACTGCACCATTGAACAGTTTGTTTCTATAGGCTTCGAACGCAGGCTGTTGCTCACGACACAGCGAGCCCCTTCTTACTGGCTGCCCTTCACATTCCCTCAATCAACCCAGAAGCTGTTGCCATGCAACAGCACACATTGGGTAATTTGACTCCAGCTTCATTGGGCTGCTGCTGTGTGACAAGGAGCTGACTCTGGCAGGGAAAATCTTCCCCACAAAAGTGCACATGGTGACGATGATGCTGCACTCCAGTTGCACCATCCCTTGGATAACATCCTCCACCCAAAAACCGAGCTGCGGCCTCCGGTTTACTGAAGTTCGGAACTGCATGGACGAGTCCAACAAACTTGTACGAAAAAGGTGATTAAGGAATCAAAGCACTATTTGACACTGTTGCTGTGTTTATTGTCATAACTCGAAAGGTTCCTTTCAATTAGACTCTCTGAACACGTGTCGTGAACGTATGACGGAAGAAGAGTTTACCCTCGGGTACAAAAATCCATAGCGACGCTTATTTAATAACTCAACATTGAGGGGACTCTCGGCTCCTCCGCTTAATCGCTCCTTCCTCCCCCTCCGCCTGAATTACTGGGCGTCAACCCGCCGGGCCGCGTTCTGTCTCGGAGGCTGTTAATTACCGCTGGAGTGAGACAGAGACACAACGAGAGAGGAGGAGACGATAAACGCTTTACTCGCCACCTGTGGCCCGAACAGAAGGAGCGGAGGAATAAACCAATCGACGGATAGAGAAGCAGAAAATGACCCCCCTCAGGATGTCATCAATTCCGAAAAAAGGCCCGTTGATTGTTCCTGTACCAAATAATTTGCTACTTTGCATATTGGGCCACATGGAGTGTTATGACTGTCTTATTAGACACAAGCGACGTCGCAGGGATTCATGGCTTTGTTTTGTTTTGTTTCCTCGGATTTAATAGCTCTTTGTGTGTGTGATTTACCAAGGGAAGTCGTCTCAGTCCATATTTCCAACACGTTTATTGTTCTTCTCGCTCTGAATCATCTGTCTCCTGACACATTCGGAGCAGCAGCAGCCACATATCACACGAGCCGACTTCTCTGTCAAACTCTTGTGGTTTTTTATGGTTTGGAACCGCGGGAAGGGGTGGAAGTCCTTTTTCTCGTGTCCGACGGAGCATCTCCTCCTCACCTGCGCAATGAGGCTCTTCAGCTCAGTCCTCTCCACTTCCCATGATGCTTTGGCCTTCGCAAACTGCTGAGTCAGCTCCTGGGAGCCCTGCCTCTCCTGCCGCAGCTCTCCGCTCAGGTCCTGCAGCGCGACCTTCAGGTCGGCCAAGGTGCTGCTCACAGCGCTCGCCTGCCGAAGGGAAAACAAGTGACCCTCGTGAGGAGCGACTGTGCAGCATGGGTGAGAGCGTGTGTGTGTGTGTGCGCGTCGCTGTCGCCCACCTTTATGGTGGGGCTGAGAGGCTGCTCGTCTGCGGAGGCCCTCTTGTCGCTCTGGTGGGTGGGGCTCGGCAGGTTCTCCTCCTCCAGCAGCAGGTAGAGGTCCTTCAGGCTGTTCATCTGGAAACGATGACAAGGCAGCATCACAACACACTGTTGGCTGAAAGGCAAAGGTCACCCAATCCTTTCTCCCGCATCCTTTTTTTTCCCCCTCTCTTACCTCCAGGACGTCTTTCCACTCGGTGTCCTTCTTGCAGCCCAGCCGCCACTGTTTGAGGAAGCAGCGCAGCTTGAGGCTGAGCAGCAGCAGGGCCTGCTTGAGGTGCTGCGACTCCTGCAGCAGCAGAGTCCTCTCCTGGCTCCACAGCTTCTGCTGGAGACGCGCCTGCAGCCCCAAACTCTGCAGCTGGAAGTCGCGCCTGAGCAGCGCCTTCTGGTGCTCCTCCTGCAGCTGAGGGAGACGGCGGCAGTCAGAGGGACAAAGAGGGCTCAGACTGTCACTAGTTTTGTGTAAACTTCTATTCTCTCGTGCGTTCACTTTCTACATGACGAAATAATGCTGCAGAACTGACCTGTGAGAGCCTGAGAGCAGTTTCTCCCTGAGCCCTCCTCTCCTCCTCCTCCTCCTCCTCCTCCTGGGCTCCCTGAGTCGCCTCCTCTGCTTCAGACAGCCGAGGCTCACGGACACCGAACGGCGGCGGCTGGAGGAAGCAACGAGGGAGACGAGGAGAGGATCAGACCGGGTGAAATACAGACGAAGGAGTAGGTTGGAAAGGGAAAAAAAGGGAGTTGGAGACATGAAGTAAATGCAAGTCAACAGGGAGAAATATGTACCACGACGTGTGAGCGAGAAGAGAGTGGAAAAAGGGAAAAACATTGAAGTGTGAGAAGCACATTACATGGCAGTTTGGTGCTACAACACCCTTTAAATCACCAGCTATGGGCTGCTACAGGAGGTCCACACACGCACACACCCACCCACCCACACGGGGGGGGGGGATCTAAAGCACTGTCCCATGCCTCACTTGGCTGCTGAGTGAGTGCGTTTCATCGACCCACCACTGTACCATTAATGTCCTCTGTCACCCTCCGCTGGGCCCGGCCTCTGCCCTCCATCCCCTCTACCGGGAGTCCAGCGCGCTCGCTCCCAAACTTCACAGCAAGCCCGCGAACACGTCTCTGACCTCAGCAGCACACCGACTCCGCAAGCCAGCGGCAGTGCGGAGACATCGGGAGTTCACAGAGTGTGTTCAAGTGCGTGCGAGTAAACGACGGTGAATGAAACCATGAAATCAGCAGATCTCGTTCTGTCGGACTTGACACAGAGGTGTTCCCAGGTTTTACATGGAGCTGGTAAGTTTGTCGTGTCGTGGTAAATTATTTTACTCAGCTATTCACCCATCGCAGGCCCGCAGTAGCATTTTTTCTTTCTAGGCCTGGAGAACACAAGCACATAACCGCTGCCGCTAGTAGAGCTC
>JASSRZ010000053.1:3670183-3689562 GCA_032164315.1 Malacoctenus gilli | reverse complement strand
GAGAGAGAGAGAGAGAGAGAGAGAGAGAGAGAGAGAGAGAGAGAGAGAGAGCGAGAGAGAGCGAGAGAGAGCGAGAGCGAGAGAGAGACTCAATGCAAAGACCAGGAAAAGGAAGCATGAGGTGAAAATTGAGGGCAGGAGAGGGCCATGAATGAAGGTGCAGAGGATGTGCAACAGCATCATTGGGACGGAAGTAGACGACACGGGGTGCGGAGGCAGAGAGGTGAAGGAGGAGCTGATTTGCTGGTCATCACCCAGCAGGCTGATACACATCAGGTATCGTGGACTGCAAATGATCCAGCCTCGATACAGTCGTTTTATATTTCATTGGTTTGTGTTGTGAAAGCTTGAGATACTTCTTGGCTATGAACTTTTCCATGATTTCAATCACTGGACCTGCTGGACTTTGCTTTTATTTTGCTGCGAAAACCAGACCTTTTCATTCACCTTCACTCAGCGTTCCATCACATCTCCTCCCATGGATCGGGCTGTTAATCAATCTGCGGAGGTTTGAATGAAATCACCTCAGCATATGAATGAGCCAGTCCAGCTGAGAGTTTGCCCACTGATTTCTGTTCAAGAAAAAAAAAACAAAACCTGAAGCGATGCGGCAGTTCTCCCGCCCTCAGGCAACACGCAGCTTCAGCCACGGGAGCCGCGGTACTGAGACGACCAACTGTAGGACCTCCGTCTGACTGTTTAACGCGAATCTGAAGTACAAAGTCATCAGAGTGCTTGAAAAAGTCCCACCTAATCTCTTGTTGAATTTCACTCGAATAAACATCGACACGATGCAACAACGGCGACTCGCCTCGCATCCGCTCCACTCTATCAGCGCCGCTAAAGCCAATAGGCTGAATGGTCAATTAGCATCGCATTAGCATAGCATTAGCGCGGTAACAAAGAGCTTCGGGAGGGATGATGGATGGGATGGTTATGATGCTTCCCGTCCAGTGGACCAGACTGTAAAAAGAGAGGAAGGGCAGACTCTTCCACTGTTGACTTTGACTCATTCACGCACACGCGGACTGTAAGAGAAGCAAACAAAGGATCAAAAATCGAGGAAGAAAAGACGAAAGGAGAGAAGAGGAGACGAGATTGAAAGAGGGGGTGGCAGGAAACGGGGCGGGGAAAAGGGGGGGCTGCAGCTCTTTGTTGCCAGAAACACTGTTCGGCTCCGGCTTCCTCTATCAGAGAAAAGGCTGAGTGCAAATCTGACCGTGTGTGCCTCCAGACTCTCAGCTTATTAAGTCAGTGTGTTAGTAGGTGACCTTGCACAAATGAACACTCTTTAGGAGTTAGACCTCATCAGTTGTCTTGGCTGGGAGTTATTCATATGTGTACTGTGCACGTCTGTGTGTATGTGTGTGTGTGTGTGAATAGTGTGTGTGCGACACATGCGAATAGTGTATTTTTAGCATGTGTATGTGTGGGAGGGAAAGAGTGTTTTCATGTCTGCCCGACAGTGCAGGATGCTGAGAGACAGAAAACTGACCTGTGTGTGTGTGTGTGTGTGTGTGTGTGTGTGTGTGTGCGTGCGTGCGTGTGTGCGTGCGTGCGTGCGTGCGTGTGTGTGTGTGTGCACCAGTCTCATCAAATCTCAACAGCCAAATGCCTCTCTCACCTCCTTCCTCCCATCATCTCTCCATCTCCATCTGTCCTCAGGGTCCCACTGCCCCCCCTTAAGCTTTCATTAAAGGGCTAACAGCTGAAATAAAATTAGAGGCCAGCTGGACAGAGATGTATTTGTCATTTTTATCACCAGTTGACGTAGCAATAATCCAGTTTTTGACTGTGTGCCATGCGCCGGCACAGAGAGGAAGACGCACAGCGAAACAATCTCTGTCAAATCCTCACTGTGTGCCCTTTTCTTCCTTCAGTCTGCCCCAGTGGGAGATTCCCCCAGGGTCCTATTTGATTGGGAACTATCTGTATATGACAAAAAAAAAAACTGCTGCATCAACAGAAAAGCAAAAAAGCAGTTGTTCAGGCCCAGGGGAGTGGTGCCCTGCCTGGCAGCAGATTACAGTAACAAGGAGAGCGTTTCCGGCCTGGATCCGGCGATAACGAACCGAACCTGGATAAAACTCGACGCTTCAATCCTCGGGTTTCGTCCGTCTCGTCTGAGGGAAGACGCGAGCGCCTCCGACATCAGACATCAAGGAATTCATTTTTGATTTTTCTGACCTCCTCCACTCTTGAGGAGCGGCGTGCAAAGCACGCTGCATCCATTAACACCCCCCCCCACCACTGCAGCCCAACAAACGCTTCAGCGACGGCAGACCATAATCGGTTGCCGTGGCGACAGATTTTTTTGCAGCCCGTCGCCAAAGCGTCCCTGTTGGCAGCGCAATAATGGGGAGACAGAAAGAGGAAGGAGAGGGGAAAGAAAGGGAGGAGGGAGGGAGGAGATGAATGATAAGAGGGTCAGAGGTGGTGGTGGAAAGGAAGAGGAGGAGGAGGAGGTGGAGGAGGAGGAAGGTGTTTTGAAATGAATCCAAAACCAACTAAAAGAAGCAGCGGCCCTTTAAATGCTCTGAACACAGACGCGCCACCAAACATCCAGACCAGATCTATGACTGATGGCTCGCGCTGCTCTTCACTGATCCTCAGTGCTTGCCTTTACTGTCGGTAACTGAGCTTCTGGCTGATGATAGCGGAGCACAAAGTCATTTGCATTCAGTCTCCAAATGCAATCAGGCGAACTTATCACACAAATGCCACAGACAGCAAGCGATCCCCCGTGTATTGTGCGTGGGAACAAGAACTGATCCTGAAGCATCAACAGCAGACCTGAGAAGCAGAGTGAGCGAGTGATTGTTGCCGCAAGACCCTCCAGTGCACCCTCACATCGACGCGGTTTCCCTTTACAATTCTCAAACAGCAGGTCCAATAACGCACGAATAAAAAATGATTTTTGTCAGGCAGAAAAATACTTCCTTCATCGCGCTCTATTCTCCTCGCGCTTTGCAGAAAGTACAATTTTCCTCCGCGCAGATATTTGGGAATAATGTATGAATGGCTGTTCTTATGCGAGGCGGCGTGGGACAAACATGATTTAGTGTTTAATATCGCTGCTTACTTTGTAAACATGCAGAGGCTGCTCTCCCCTCTGGTGCTCCATATTATCAGTTTTGTTAACATAAGCGGAGAGGGGGGAAAAAAACACACGCCCGCGGGAGATTTATGGGTTTGTGAGGCCGAGAAACATCAGGCTACAGGATTTTTTTTTAAGGCGCCGCGGCACCAAACCAATTACTCCCTCAGCTTGAACCTGTAAACTTAATTAACCCCACGATGCGCCCGACGCAAGAAAACATGTATGTTCAACAGTGGTGTCGTTATAGAGCCACTGATTTCAGAAAGAAAACTGCTGATTTGCTGTTTAAAATAAACACCGCGGTCTTAATTCACTGGCTATACCAGGGTTGAAGCTCCTCCCCCTCTCTGGCGCTCTCTTCTCTCACTTTCGGGCACCTGAGCTGCCAGCAAGTGTGACTTCAGAGTCACGGAGGGAGACCATATGCCAGCCACAGCCTCCCACCACGTACACACACGGATACACATGCTTGTCGTCAACATAGAGCCTCCATCTGGTGCGGTTGACAAGAGGAAGTCCCGGCAAACCAAAAAAGCAGTGTCCTGTTTGCTCCTATAAATAGAGAGCATCATCTGCAGCTAACACCTCACCGCCCTCCCGCAGACGCTCCCTCTGCCATACTGTACGCTCGGAGATGAAAGCAGCACGAAGGATGTTGGGAAAGGCCAGGATGAGAAAGAGCCAGAAAGGCAAAGCTGTGACGACCGAAAAAAGGGGGAATAGTCCCTTTAGGTCGGGAGATTTTAGTCAAATTGTTCCGGTAAAGTGGGAAAAAATGACCTTATTCTAAGAAACTTGTAAACAAAACTTTAGACACCGTTCGTAAAAGCCTTCAGACCAACTCAACACCAACACGTCCCATCAAGTACGCGCAGACCCTTGAAGGTAACACCCAAGCACACGTACTTCAGACGGTCCCTCACGCAAAAATAGGACCTCCATATGGCCGGTGGCTTCTCGATAAACATTCCTCACCTCTTCTAATTAGCCGTGTACATCTTGTCATATGTGGCTTTACGCCTGACACACGCACACACACAGAAAACACACAAATGAGCACACCGGAGTGTATTGTGTGAGAGCTCAGTGGAGCATGTATGACAGGTTGACTTGGTGGTCCGGTAATTGGCAACGTGAATGGCATCGATTATCCGTGTGTGTAAGTGTGTGTGTGTGTGTCCTCGCCGTCGCATTCAGCTGTGAAAAAAGTCTTCAGTTGAATGAGAGCTGCAAATATGATGTTGTAATTAGAGTGATAACATCACATTGGTTCAGTGCTGACAGACATGTTAAGTGACGCGTAAAATTATAAAAAAGTGAACGTGTGAGCACGATATAGGTGGAAGCAATAAGAGCACGAAGGAAGGCGGCGATTTAACGAACCCCCCACGGCTGCCCCGCGCGTTATGTGGCAGTGGAAGCCTGCGGGAAACCTTTGTGTGTGTTTTATGAAGGCAGAGTGAAAGTGAAGCCCCCTTTGTGCTCGGCATAATACCAGCCTGTTTGATCTCGGCTGACGGCAGAACAAAGCCCCGGCTCGGACGGACATGTCGGGGAGCTCTGGCGACCTTTAGGTGTGTCTGACAGTTCAAACACGGGGGACGAGGAACAAAACGCAGGCGCCGCACGCGGGGGATTAAAGAGATATTAGCGTGATCACCAAAAGAGACGCCGCAGAGATCGCCGGCAGACTGCGGGTGACTTCTGGCCATTATGACACCAGAAATCATCAAGGAAGGGGGTCAAAGCATTATGTACACCACCTGGGAATTGAGTGAAGTTTGTCCCCCCCACCTTAGTTCTACAGCAATAACCAGAAGTACAATTTGGTCCACTCTGTGGCCCTTTTTAGGCCCCTTGACATGTTGGGTAAGAGGATGCTGCCAAGTTTGTCAAGTGTTCAGTGTTTGTACTCTTCCTTTTGCCTCACTTGCGTTCTCCTGAATGTATGCAGCTGATGTTCTACATCAAATATTTCTATACATTCGAAAATTGGACTTCCTCCAACCGAGCACCGTGAGCCTGCGCACACAGCAGACCCATCATCCCCAGATGGGAGACGACGTCCCTAAAAGCGCCGGAGATTTAGCATGTTTGTCGAAAGACATTAAACACGCCACCCCTCTCGGAGCCACCCCCCCGCCTCCCGCTCCCTCCGTCTTCCCCTCGCTATCCTTCCCTCCATCAGAGTCCCGTAATCCCGCTTATCAGCCGGTGTGGCAGGGAATCTAATGGGATATGACGGGCTGATTGGAGCCGCAACCTCGGCCTCGGAGGAGAAAGGAATGCTGCGACCCGGTTGCGTCTCCCAATAATAAGCCCGCCTGTGGGAGGAGAGCGCAGCTTCGCACATACGCGCTGCTCGGTAAACACGCTGAATCACGAGTCTGTTCAGCTTTATTTTAAGATAAGATAAAACTTTATTGATCCCACAGTGGGGGAAGTTCACACGTTTATTAATTCTGTAGATTTGTTGCTGTTTATATTGTGACAACTGAGTTTTTGCTGTGAAAGCACCGAAAGTTTGGCCAGATTCTGTTGGAAAATGTTCAGCTGGTTACTTATGACACATTATCACCCGTTTCTCTGATTTCAGGAGGTCGTTATTCGCCCAGAGGGATCACATGTCGGTGTGTTTGGCGCTAATGTCGTCGATTGGTGACTCTCAGCTGTTTAGAACTCTAAAACTGTGTGCAGATTGTCTGTTTGCAATGTGAAGGTCTGGCAACCTGTCCAGGGCGTAACAAGCCTCCGCCCAGCGTCAGCTGGGATCGGATCCAGCACCACCCGTGCTGCAGCAGCGCAGAGGATGAATGGATTAGTGCTGCAAGTTTACTTTGCCGATGAGATTCTGTCCTTTTCTTCTCTACCTTAATCTTAAAGCTCGCACCCACATACGGGACCACCACTCTTCCGTGGATCATCCAGCTTACGGACTGTAAACACCCATCCTCACTGCAGAGAGAGGAAAACCCCAAGTGACAGACAAGAAGCTGCACGTATCCCTGCAGGAAGGCGCCGCTCACGCTCGACGTGGCGTTTTTAATTACAATCACGAAAGGAGGACAACAAAACACATGGCGCAGTTTGACCTGATTTGGCTCCGTTACAGGCAGCTGTGGCCTGATTATTGGGGCTGAAGTGAGTCACAACCACAGACGGAGTCGCACACGTCGATAGAACGGAGGAAGGAAATCCAGATATTAGCTGCGAGTTAAGGGGGATGAGCCTGATGTCTTTTTAACGCACTCGCTTATCGACCCGCTGCCCGGAAGAAGTTATTGCGAGGCGGCGGGGGCCACGCCGAGAACGAACAACCCCCCCGATAATGAAGAAACTGTAATGAACAAGAACATCGTCATGTGGTGCTCGTGAGGGTTTTATTGCGTGGCTGTTACTGTCTGCAAAGCAGATTTCCCTCCCGAGACTATAAAGCTTAAAGATGAACAGAACAGAGGGAGAGGGGGGAAGAGGAAGGAGGAGAGGGTGCCGTCAGACTGTGATATTAATTCACCACAATCCGACAATAAGGCACTCAGGTCATCCGAGTTTCCCTCGTGCGGCGCAGCGCAGACACGCCTTTTTCCTGGGAACATGGTTTCCACTTGCAGTGTTTACAGTGGGGAGCTGATGGAGACGTAGCGAGCTTCTCCACGCTTTAATAAACCACACCACTGGAGGGTTTGTACCTCTCGGACCCTCCGCTCAGCTGTTACGCGGGAAAGGCCAGCGTGTCTCCCGCTGTCTCTGTTGCAATAAATTACTCCGGCGAAAGCCCCCCAACCCCCCAACCCCTGGCAGCGAACCAGACCCCGCCGAGGAAACACGCACACACACACTCGCGCTAAACCACTTTGTTCCGCCTCACCGCTCCGATCAGATCGAGCGCCGGGAACCGACTGGAAGGCAGCCATTAATTTCTGACCTCAGTCTGACGGAACAACACCGACGCGCTTTAGTCAAGCCTCGAAAACCCGCGTGGAGGAATCACCACAGTGCCCAGAGGACCACCGAAGAGAGCTCGGGCGCTCCGACTCGCCGCCCATCCATCAGAGACGCCGACACCAGCTGACTTTGTCAGCACTTAGCAGCCAATTTGAAAAGGAACGCCGGGTACCACCGCGAGGTTCAATGGCGTTCAATAAACTTCAAATGACTAATAAAAGAAAGATTAGAAATCGCGAACGCCGAGGTCGTTCGCACTTGGCAGGTCTGTGCCGATGAAGACGCGCTCGGGCGCGATTGCTTTGTCGCTGCTGTTCGTTCGAGGGAACGCGGAGACGTCTGAATGGACTGAAAAACGAGACTTCGCAGGCTTCAGAAGCGCAGCCCGAGGAAACCTTGCCTCTGTTTTCAACCCCATTGTCTGGGATTCAAAAGAGCTCTCCTGCGGTAAATTACAAAAGCTCGCAAGGACGCAGCAGTGTTTTTAGATGGGATGATTAATTCATACCATATGAGTTATAATGTGGCACAGCGATACATTGGGTTTGACCCAGCCAAGTGGAGACTGCATGTTCTACCTCAGCCTCCAGTTTCAATGGACTGGTTTCTCTCTAACATGTTTGCGATGCAACTTTTCTCTTTATAATTCCCTTTTAGTTGTAACAAGTGTATAAGCGTATTCCAATGGCATGCTGCAATGGGCATTTACAGTGCAGTCTACCCCCAATTATAATCACATATGGTCCAAGTCTAAGCTGCTGCTGCTGCTGCTGCTGCTGCTGTGGGCGATGTTTGTGCTAATTATGAGAAGGCCTATTTATAGAGGCCGCGCCGACCGTCCACTTTTGGAAGCAGGCTGTTTATATTCAAGCCGGCGTGATTAACAGTCGGATTACTCATCAATTCTCAGACAGGTTTCTTTTTTTTCTCCATCATTTCTGTTCATTCACAGCTTCGACGAACAGCTCCCGCGTCAGGCTGAAGGCAGCGCGCCTCCAGGAAGCACCGACACGGGGACCACTCGGCGCGGAACGAGACCGAACACCGGCCACTCCGACAGCGATGCTCCGGCCTCGCGCACTGCATCGCCGCGATATCAATGCCAACGGCTCACCTCGGCGACAAAGGGCGCGCGTTTAACACCGGCGCGCGGCTGTTCAAGAGGAGGACGTTCTGTTCCGTCGCAGGAGAGGGAAGGACCTTCAGTAAACTGACCTTGACTAAAAAGGACACGCACAAAAAGGGTTCGCTTCACGCTCAAAGCCCCACGCCGGTCACTTTCGCTTTGCCGCCACACGGCGCAGCTCCTGTCACAAAGGGTTTTTGATGTGCAGCCCGGAAATCTTTACAAGACGGTGTCACGAAAGTGCATCGGATGAGCTCACGTTGGCCAGCCGAGCCACTCTGTGACTCTTTATTCTGTACTTGAAAAGAGGCAGGCAGTGTCATTTGGGTCCAAGTTTTCCTGTTTGTATTTCAAAGTCAGTCGGTATAATACCTGAAACCCAATGCTTATTGGAAATTTGCACCTTTCAACTTTAAACCACGTCTCATATTGATGCTATTCAGGTCTGCTTTGTATTTTTTTTTTCAGCTTATCTGCTTTTCAGCAGTCAATTCAGGGACATAAACCTTTATCTAATATAGCAAAAAGTGCCCGACGTGGCAGCTGTGACTTCATCTCTCTCCTAATAAAGTCATGCCGGATGCATTCATGTTTCTGAGCTTTTAACTTCGAGTCTCGTCAGTGTTTACTGACGAGACATTATCTCGCTCTGCCTCTCGAATCGGTTCCACCGATGAGTGAACTCAGTTGTCAGGAAGCAGAAGCCACGACTGTTTACATAACTCTTCCTCGCACCGAGGCGACGCGCTCATCACCGCGGCAGACGCGTGTCGGCCAATCAGCTTTGTCCTTGACCGCGGATCCGGACCGCCACACTTTATTAATCGCGCCGAATAAAAAGTCTCCGCGTTATGAATTTTCGCCGAGTCTCTTTGCACACGTTAATAGATTCTTCCATCCAGTGTGGCCGCGGTCTTCCCGATGAGATTGCGCTCTCCCATAATGGCCCGCTGACGTCCTCTGCCATCACACGGGAGGACGGAGATAAATCTCTCTTACTGTAGGATTACACAGTCATCCACTCCACCAAACTCCACCCACACGCGCGTATCTGCATCACCATATTTCTATGTTTCTTTCTTTGGCCTGTCCGTTTAATCCTGACCCGCTTCTCTTTATCTCTCCTGTCCTGGACTCTCCACAGTCCAGGTTTTTCCACTTGTCCTTTACTTACAATTCAGAGAGTGACCGATTCGCATACGTCATCCTCTCTCGAATCCATGTTGTTTTGGTAAATGTTGAGTTTTATGACAATGTTGCTGCTGTCCCCGACCACGACGAGCTCTGCAGACTCCGGCGCTTCGGCTGATTCAGTGTAGCATCACTGGACACGAATGAAAAAGCCGCTTGTGTCGGGAAACTATTTTTAAGCAGTGATGACAAAATGATGGCGCCGCTTTTTCTTGATCCTATTTATTCAAATATGAGCTGAAAATCATTCTGCAGAGATTTTGCCAAGTCGGCGCTAAAAATACGGGCCAATGTTTTTGAGGGGGTTAGAAATTTAAGGAAATCTGAACCCACGAAGCATCTGGATGATGTCCACGAGCCGCTGCAGCTCAAACTTTTGAATCAGGCGTGTCAGGGGCCAAGCTGCGAGTGGTATCATACGAGATCGAATCTGGGGCCTGCGACTGCACCACTCACCCGGCGAAATGGGTTTTTTTTTTAATGCTGGCGAGAGCAGCTGCCGCCCGCTGTATTTCCAGCCATCGGCGCCTCAGGTCAAGCAGTAACGGAGGATCTGCTCTCCTTCTTTTCCTTATTCCTTTCCTGACCCCTCAGTCCCCCACTCCTCCTTTGCCACAGTCATCTGTTAACGCAGGGACCCTCGAAGCCCCCTTTTTCGATTCAGACGGTTACACAATCGGCCCCCGGACCGCCGTCGCTGCCCAGGCCATCACATAATAATCCCCCCTTTTATTTCTATCTCCCTCAGCCAGCCAGCCAGCCAGCCAGCCAGTCAGTGTGTGATTACATTAGAGCTCCTTTGCCCAGGCAAGGCTCCACATACCCACAGCTCCATTCTGCCCCATTAACCAAACCAGTGATTGTTTCTGCACTGGGTGACTGGCTAACACTCACTGCTTGTGCAACAAGTGAATTATCCAATCCGTTCATGAGGAAATAAGCAGAAAAAAGCCTGTATCATTACAAAATAATCACAGTAATCTGGTGGCAAGGGGATACATCTCCTGGAAAGGGAATGTGACGAGTTAGTCAGGAGGCTTCGCGGCTGCAGGACCAGGAAAAGTCAGGATTCTTTATCTATACTAACAAATAGACTCCAAGAGAAGTCCTGTTTTAAGATGGTCACGGGTTATATTCAAGCCTTGAACCAGTTTAAGGCTTTTACTTAGTTAGAAACTTACTTAGTTACTTACTTAGAAAGAAATACTGTCAGCAAGTACTTTACATGGATGCGAGTATCCTTTGTGCTACCAAAGGTCAGTCAATTATCACAGGAACTCTGGTGTTTATCTTGACTCTTTTTAGTGGATTCCCAAGTTTTTCTATCAGCAAGACCCTTTGGGCCAGAGTGCCATTGTTACTCCGTTACTCCGTTACTACTCGGCTCTAGCAGCCACCTCTGAGCTGTAATCGTGCTTTCGCAGACGACTCTTTTGTGTACTTCTGCCGAAGTTATCCACTCGTAATGCTGGAAGAAATACAGGAGAGGTGAGAACAAGAGAGAAAGTCGAAGAGAGAACGAAAGTCCAGAAAGAAAGTCCCAGCTGAAGGCAAAGTGAGCGTGGCACTTGCGTAAATGTGACTTTAATGCAGGCGAGTGGGGTCAAAAGGCCAAAAAACTAACAAAGGAAAACCAGCCAATGAAATGACGATGGACAGACGGAAAATAAAAACAAACATCGGGAAAGAGATGAGTGGCAGCTCGCTGATCAGAGACTGTTAACGCTTGTTAAATGTGAGCTAATTAAGCTTTCCAAATCACACATTGTAGTTCCTCTAACAACCTAAACATTTCCAACAAATTGAGCTGTTTACCTGGAATTAATGGAAATAATGCATCTCAGGGGGTCAAAGGTCAAGCAATTGTGCTCGATGCTTCCGTCACTTAAACTGGCCTTTAAAGGTTCTCTTGAAAGAACAGAAATGCAGATGTTTGGTGCTGCATAACACTCACATTCCTGAGTGTGACAACCTGCCCTTGAAGCATCACTTTCAGGTTGCAGGAAGCAGCCTCTCTGCTGCGAGCCGTCAATACCGTTACATGCTCTGTTTGCAGGGGAAGCGTTTCATGCAAATCGGGCCATATTTCACTCCAAACTGTAGCCGCCACAGTCCATCCGATGCCTCCAAGCACTTTTTGGAGGGAGATGAATGACCGTAAATTTAATCAGCATCGATCCATGTCCTGGCACGGCTCCTTCGGGACGCGCTCATACAAAACGCGCGCAAAGTAAATCACATTCAAGCTCACTTTCTCAAACCAGCTGCGACAACGCCGAGCGCTGTGTCATTGCGGACCTGAGGACTGGCGTTTGGGTGGGTGCGAATGACAGTGACTCCTCCTGATTCGACCAGAAAAGACTGACACTGCCGATCACGATCCTTTACATAACGCTGTCACGGCGATGACGAGAGCGCACGTAGAAGCGGACGCGAAGAGAAAAAGAAGTAGCGACGGAAGTTTCCGGACTGCCGAAAGTTCAATCGACTGCGTCGCGCTGCGTTTCTCAAATATTCGGTTCTCGTTTGTGCCAAAGTGTAATCCGCACTTCCTCCTGCCAAACACCTGCAAGACAAAAAGCAGGACGAGGCACAAAGGCTCCAGGATGCCAAAACTTTGGGGGAAGAAGCAGCGTTTGGTGATTGTGCAAAGCAGGAGGGGGGGGGGGACTTCCAGGAGATTAAACAGACCCGACTGAATCTCAGTGACCTTTTACTTACTGAACTCTATTAACATCCTTATGTACGCTACAGTGATATGAACAAAAAAGAGAGAGAAAGGTGAAAGGGAGGTGGAGAGTTACATAAATTCGCAATGGAAAACGGATAAAAGGAACCACGGGAGTGGAAAAAGGGGAATCAATGAATGTGAATAAAGGGGGCGTCGGATATTAGCAACGCACCAAATGTCCTGTCAAAGCATAACAGATCAGCACTGATCCACACTAATGAGCACGCCACAATGGAAGTACGCAACTGTGAATTATGCAACTCGGGCTTACGACGACGACACGGTGACACTGAAACACTCTGAGCAGGGATTTTAGGTGAATCACGCTGATCACCATTCGGCTCCTCGGCGCAACGGGCCCGAGGCAGCCGCTCCCCCCCTTTTGTTCAGGGACCAGTCACTGCGGGACGGAGGCAATAATGAAGGCAAGATTACAGGTTATTACAACGGGGCCGACAACAGCGAGGCTGGCGCGACAGACACTGTTGCAACAGAACGCCTGCTTGGGGCCACGTCCCCTCATTTAACTGTAAGTGTAAATCGAACCTAAAAAATGATCTGCTGGGAACGAAACATTGCAGTTGAGACGTTTTAGGACCAACATAAAATTTGGATCAGGCAAAAAGGAAGAGATAAGGGTCTTTGTGTGTCTCCACCAGTGTTTGGCTTCACTGCAATGTGTCTAAGATTAAAGAAGGGGTCCACAGCCTCTATTAGAAACATGTTGATGGTCTCCTAAGAGACCAGAGTGTTGCTAAAGCTGGGCCTCCAGTCATAGTGCTATGAGGGGCTCAGGGCTGAGGGTTTATTTTGGTAGGAGTGTCCATCAAAAACATGGTGATATGAGATTCCCCTTTGAAGGCTTCAGGACAGTCTGGCGGTGGAAATGACCTTTACCGAGTGTGTTGTCGCCGTTCTGCATCCACTTTAACTCTTCAAAGGGACAGCGTGTTGTCGTTTTGTGCGATTATCCTCTGCTGTGGTTAATTTGTGAAGGAACAAGTTTATTTCTCAATAAAATATTCCAACAAATTTCCAAAAACAAAACAAAAGCTTTCAAATTAAAAGCGTTTTTGTCGTCATCTCATCGCCGTCCAAATGGTGTTGCGACAATCCGACGGCAAATTTATTCTTCCCTTCCCTCGATCAACAATCACAGATTACAGTCCCCTCTCTCCCTCGCTCTCACTCTCTCCCTGCTGCTGTGGGACATCACATTAGCGGGGTAGCCATAGCAACACACATGACACCGGCAATGTCGCCATAGCAACCGCAGCGCAGCCAGACGAGCATCAGCGGGAGGTGCCAGCCGCTCTTTCTCCACGTCTCCACTTCCACATCACAACAGCGAGCCGGCAGCGCGCTGATGATGTCACCCCCGGGCTCGCTCTGAAAACCAGGAAGAGAGCAGCGTAACGGGGGCGGGAATAAAAGAGGAGGGAGGGGGACGGAGAGTAAGAAGGAGGGCAGAGAGGAGGGAAAGGGAACGACGTGTTGATAACAAAAAAACCGAGACCCTCTCTGGGGACGCCGCCGACATGG
This sequence comes from Malacoctenus gilli, assembly GCA_032164315.1. Lineage (NCBI taxonomy): Eukaryota > Metazoa > Chordata > Actinopteri > Blenniiformes > Labrisomidae > Malacoctenus > Malacoctenus gilli. The sequence continues at coordinate 3,675,927 of JASSRZ010000053.1, read as the reverse complement.
GCGCTTAGACAAACGACCTGCCGCCGCAGCTCATGTTCATCCTCGCTGCGGCTCCATGCAGCCGAGTGCTGCCGCTGCAGGGCCGGGTCAATACTCGGCACGCTGCGCGTTTGTCATGCATCAGCCATAAATCTCCACATCCATCATCCATTGTTAGCATATAAACCTCCTGTCCACTGGTAATAAACACACACGGGGGCAAGTCCGCCCCCCCCCCCACGAAGAAGCACACTCATGACAAAGCTGCCAGTGCTGCTTTTTCTTACTTCTCACTCACAACACATGTTTATTCCACTTTATTGGCATCATCTGCTTCTGTTCTTTGTTTCCAAGTCCTCGATCAAATTGCGTGGGTTGCAAAATGAAGTCTTAAAAGACTTCGGCCCGTCGTGCCTCAACATTTTCTCTTCCCTAACCGAATGGCAAAGAAAATCTAACTTTTTATGCGACGTTATGGACCTTTTATGTGGTTCATTTGTGAAGAAATAAAACATATGCACAGTATTTTAGGGAGGAAGACACGGGTAGAAAAATGAACGTATAAAAATGACTAGTTGTTTCCATTTAATGAAAAAAAAGAGTATCTGGTTCCTTTGTAGGCCAATAAGACAAAGCCACTTTGGTCTGAGGTTTTATGTCATTATCATAATAGAAACAACAGGTCACCATTTACTCTCATGTCCACCAGCTGCTGCCGAATTATCATTCATTGTTCCTTTTGAAGATGGGAAGAGACTGTTGATTGGAGCTATTAAGATTCCTGCTGGGGATCGATGATGCAACGCAGCACAAGAAAGAGGGTGAAAAAAAGTTATAGCAGACAAGGTGATTGTTACTGACCTCTCCACGACACGCTGGCGAGCAACAGCCTTTGTAGACTCTTTGCCCTGCAGCTATGATCAGCTCCCAGTACGGCCTCCCATCGCCCATCAAAAGACAAATCTGGTTCATAATTAATATGTTTTGCGGTGCGGAGGCTCTCAAGAGGTTTTTAAAGGCATCTGAGTAAACCAGGGGTTCAAATTTCAGGTGAAACGTAAGAAAGTATCGCAGTTCAGCTCATCAGGCTGCTAAAATCACCACTGTTGATAGCAGAGTGGACACACAGGTCTACATTGGGATGCTGAACGCCGCACTGGAACACAGCTTAATACATTTCACCTGTAATCCAGTTAGAGCTTCAAGCACAGACGGGGAATACCAATGAAGGAGCTCGTCCGGGCTGCTCCACCTATCGTGCAGCATAAGTCACAGCTGTACTTGTCGTCTGTCGCTTCGGATCGTGAGGACGGACTGAACAGCTTAACGAGGAAACGCTCGTAACTCAGCAGACTTCAACACCCTGAAACCACAGGGGGTTAATTTTGTTGCTTGTGAAATAGCTGGAGTCGGGTTGAAGCGAAAAGTCGGGAAAGGGCGGGCGGTGATCGGGGGGGGTTTGTTCCCCACAGCGCCGCGTGCTCGCCGCGAACCGTGGCCTTTTCACTTAGCCACGTGTGAAACCGGTCAATTCCAAAAAGGCACTCCGGGCTTTTAAAAATTCAAACGACTTTATCGATTCATCTCCGGGGGGGGAGGAAAGAAAACCCGGCAGCAGGGAAGACCGGCAGAGAAGCCGCAGACTGGCCGGGAGCCACGGCAGCTGCCGGACAGATTAACAGTGCAGGTTTCATTCATTAAACTACAGTACGAGGGAGGATTAAGCCCGATTAAAGCGGAGTGACACGCAAATGTGGAGGAAAAACAAACAAGCCGAGCAATGCTGCAATCAACAAAACGACTGTGTTCCAAACGGAGGGCCACGTTTATTTACAAAGTCGGCGCTACTGAAGCCAGAAAGGACAGAGAGGAATACACTATTCAAATAAAACCGCTGTTAACACTCATTACCCCACATGTTGTTTTGTCTAAGTTCCATGTGAGCTGTGGGGGGAGGGGGGGGGGTGTGAATCCGAGGCAACTTTCCCACGAGGAAGACGAGGCTAACTTTGACACCCATTGACTATCATTAATTTAACTTTAATGCCCAGAAACATACCGAGTTGTTTGCAAACTTCACAAAGTTCGAAGAGGACAAATCCTCACAGGACTCCTATTGAGCGAGTTGGAGGTCAAAAGTGCTGCTCGGAGTTTGTCGGTACGTAAAGATTTTGAACACACCAAGTTCATTTGCATTCCTTACGCGCCGACAAAGCTCTGCAGCACAATATGTGAAAATCCACAAGAGAAGTTTATCAGATAATTCAATCAAGTATGATGCAGAGTTTTGCAGCAAACTCCTCCGATACGACATTCGAGTTAAAGTACACAACAAACTTTGGACCTTTTTGGTCGGTGATTCACTCGACTGCTTCCTGGTTCCTCAAGATTAAAGAGAAAAAGCATTATGAGTGCACCTGACCCATTCAGTTCTCAAGCCAAAGGGCCAAGTGTCAGAAAGAGCCTTTTATTTGAAAAATAACCAACTGCGTCAGTCTGAAAGAAGCCAAATGGCTTCTTTTTTTCAGTCTTTCGAGTCCCTCTTCGAATTTGTGCGCCTTCCTGCGCTTCCTATTCCGTCCAGTTCAACAGGAAACCCACAGGTGCTGCTGATAACACAAGCAATAGCTCCATTCTGCTAACACGTGACGAGGAGAAAAGTGGTGACGCTCAGACAAACTTGTTGACTCTCCCAAACCGAAAGTGAGCGAACTGCCGGGCTGATGTTTCAGCCGGAGTCGCATCAGTGATGATTAAAACAAAAAAAAGGCTCATCACCAGCCTCGAACCACAGCTGGAACCAGCAGCGTGCACTGATCCCTTCCATCGGAGCTGCTCCTTCGGTCAGCAGAGCCGCGCCGCAGCAACAGCAGCAGCTGTATAGAGGTCTGCCGAGCAGATTACCGCTGACATCACGACATATAATTCATGCGAAATTCATGAGCCCCACAGCGGCTCGGGAACAGACATTTCATGAGTTACCGCACACTCAGACGCACACCACTTTCACTTGAACCGAGAAATGGGAGAGAAACACAAGCGCATGCATACATTAGCACCGACACAAAGGAGAAGTGGAGCTCCTAATGAAATCCCCAGGGGCAAGGCTGGATCTATAACGTCCATATACAAGACAATCAATAGATCATCATATTCCAACGACACACACAGTGAGATGCGAACGCAGCACACACTTTATGTGTGAATGTGTGTGGAATGTTAGTTAATCTGTGCAGCCGCGACGGCTCAAGCTGAGCAACTCCTCCATAATTGGCTGTGATCTGTCCAAGAGGTCAAACGAAATTGGAGAAAAGACAATTTATTACGCCAGGTAAAGGCACAAAGCAAAAATTTGCATCTTCGTCCTCAATCTCTCGATCTGGTTTTTTTCATATATGCTGGACAAACCAGCCAACTTATCAGTCCTGGCCCAAGTCCCAAAGAGAGGGGACGTGGCTGGCTGTGCCTCAGTTCGTCTTCCAAGGCCAACATTGTGCTCAGGTGTCCTGCCCAACGACACCTCGGCAGGAGGATCCAGTGACCGAGTCACCAGTTGTGTGCGAGCGTCCTCGCGTGCGAGGACGTCCCCGCTGGGGACGGAACGTGGGCGAGCGCGTAAATGGGACCGACTGTGTCGAACGCGCCGAGACTCACTGGAGTGATAAAACGGGCTGCACGCGTGAAACCTTTCTACTCACGTCACAATCAGTTTGAACCCTAAGTGCAAGCGGCATCTGAATCCATTATTCAATTGAGGCGAGAAAGGTACTAATTTGACTGGATGAAGACTATTATTTTGCTTTTTTTTTAAAAAAACCCACACAAGTCAAGGCTGACTTCCACCTGCGTAAAGGTCTGCTGCCAGTCGAGGCAGCGCTCTGACAGTCGGATGTGTCGCGGTGAGGGCTTTAAAAGCCACTTCTTCCAGACAAGAGCGCCGGAACAATTAGATTTGACATTTACTAACATTTGCGCTGCAGGTGTTACCGTCGCGGCGGCTCTGCCCGACGATCACCTGGCTCAAGGCGAATGTCAAGGCGAGAGCGCTTCTTCCTCGCAGCCAGAAGGGGAGATACGTTCGGATCCGAGAGCTTCGATTAAAGCCGTTCACTTCAAAACATGTAAAGGGAAATCAATAAAAACAACACAGGTACCTCGTTTCTTCTTCTGCCTTCGAGTCAGACAAGAAGACGACGGCATCGCCCCGTAAAAAAGTGATTTTACGGGATTGCATTAGCACTCGAATAAGATGGGCCGGAGTCAAAAAGGTGAGCAGTTGCCGGTAATTTTACAGCAGCTTTTAATGGGAGTGCCACAACAGGAGCTCTAGGTTTGGGGAAAGCTTTTAGCAGATGTGGGTTAATCACTACTATTTGTGGTTTTACTGCCAAGCAGAAAAAAAAAAATCCACAGTCACATTATCCCACTCGAGCTGCTCCCAATCTGCCACGTTCAACAGCAAACTGGACGCACACACCGGTGTGACGCCGGAGATCCGACGACTGCGAGAAACTTCATGCGGCGTCTTTTTCAGCTCGTCTCTGCCTTGTTTACAATAGAGCGACTTGTAAATCTTTTAGGTTGTAAACTGAAGTTTGGCTCCGTGAACGTAAATAGTGGGACGCGTCGAGTTTCTGTAAATTCATGCGGAGCTCGAGGCGCGGTGATGATAAAAAGGAGTACAAGGCTGTTTCTCGGTGCTCTCCTCCAGCTGGAGCTCCCTGCAGGGTTTCTGTCACTGAATAGAGTCTACATATTCATTCCCCCCCTCCTTCTTTCTCTCACTGCTACCCATTCATCCATCCTCTCTCCCTTCATCTCTTTGCCCTCCAGCCGTGTACTCTTGCCCCCCCCCCACCCCTCTCTCGTGTGTTTACACCATTTTCGCTCCGCCGTTGTCACCGCACGGCTCTCCGTAGGTTACTCGACCGGCTCTCCGTCCTTTGCGTGTGTGTGTGTGTGGGGGGGGCGCGTCTCAGACAGACTCGTGTTACAGCTAGCCAGGCATGAAATTACCTCCGCACCCCCTAAGGGGGGGGGGGGGGGGGCTCCTTAAAGATGCGCCATTGTTTACACAAATATTGGCCGTCAAAAGAGGGGGAACGTGAGGCGATCGCAGTGGTAATTGTCGGGTTTTGGCAGCATCGCAAGAGCAGGACAGGCTAACACAACTCGTTCCGAAAAAAAAACTTAATGGGTTTTTTTTTCCTCAAATTAATCACACTCAATAGTGGAAAGTGACGACAAGCACCACAGTTGATGGCGTTTCCAACGTGTGCTCAAACTCAAACCAGTAAATGTGATGATAAACTCGAACAAGGTTAAAGAAATCAAAGGAAATTAAGATGAAAGTTAAAGGTGAGACCTATTAAATCAAGTTCATGATGGGGCTGTAAATGTCAGCGATGTTACTACAGCTCCGAGTGCACGCATTACGCCACACTACTCTCTCTCTCTTCTGCTACTGAGATACTGTTTTCTCAGTTTTTGTTGGCTGTTGATGGAACTGCAACGTCTTTTTTATCTGTTTGTCGTAACTTTATTGCAACTGGAGTTCAGCGGGTGTGCAGAACGCAATGCCCCACAGTGGAAGTCTGTGTGCTTTGTTTGATACAATGGGAGAAGCTGTGATATATTATGCTTTAGTTTGCCCTTGTACGAGTCTCTCTCTGTCTCTCTTCCATTCTCCTTCCGTGTGTGTGTGTGTGTGTGTGTGTGTGTGTGTGTGTGTGTGTGTGTGTGTGTGTGTGTGTGTGTGTGTGTGT
>JASSRZ010000053.1:3638416-3652720 GCA_032164315.1 Malacoctenus gilli | reverse complement strand
ATAGACACACACAATCACAACTGCACCAGGAAAACCCCCCACAAAAAATGAGCGCACATACACACACACACACACACTAGAGATCTCCCATTAAAACTACAGTCTTTTCTTCATCGTAGTTTTTATTTGTCTAACCATAATCAACGCACTCACAATTTAAACATTTTCTGGACTTGTTTTGCGGCCCCGCAAAGAAAACAAGTGTAGTAAAATCAGAGTAACGACTGCAGACTCACAAATACAGAATCACAAGCAGACCTCCATCCACAAGATTTGGAACCTGACACCAATGAGAGCATGTGACGTCCACAGGAGGCTTTTCTCACCAAATGCTCATGTGACCATCACATTCACACATCATCGCTCCGTCTCTCTTCCTCTCTCTTCCCCTCTGTACTGACAATTTCTCTTCCCCGACTCTCCTCAGAAGAGCTGAAGCTCATTAGAGTGACAAGAAGAACATGAACCACCGAAATTAAAGTACAAGAATGTGAAGGGTTAAAAAGCATGCCACCGAGTTCCTGTGCCTGTCCGCGGCCGTGTGCGCTCATGCTGATTCGTTCGTATTTGCATGTCAGTGAGTCATCAAATGTGAAAGCTTAGGAGGAGTTAAGCTAATTACTTTTGTAAAGCAGCTCAGGCTGCAGCAGCTCAGCAAGTCAAGGTCAAGTCGGGCTGTGACGCGGTAAAGTGTCCGACATCGGCATTCGAGCTCAACCAGAATATTGTTACGGACAAATACATCCACTCCTGTCTCCTTCTGACACGACATTCATTGTTTTCCCTTCTCAGCAATCAGCAGAATCACTCATTAGCATTTTTCTCCAAATTGTTCACCTACTTCAATGCTCTTATTTTGGAGAGTCTGGCAATCAGTGTGCTCCCACAGCAACAAACAGTGTCGCTGAGGAAGTGAAGGACATAGAATTACGTGTAAATTGTCTCTAAACGAGTCTTTTCCTGCAGCTGGAACTGAGAACTAATCTGCAAACATCAAAAAGTTGAAGCAACTTCGACTGCACAGCGAGTCTCCTTCACGGTCCGTCCAGTTTCAGGGGTTAAATCAAACCAGCTTAACTCAGTGGGAATCAGACTGGTCGGCCGTGAGTAAAGTGGACTTAGCAGGTTCATTCGAATTGTACGTAAGGTTGGCAGCTCGCTCCTCGTCTCGCCCGTCTTTGGGGCAGACAAGTTGCCTCCGATGGTGCGTTTTAATTGCCTCGCATGGTGGCAGCAACCAGGTGTGTCTCAGTGAACAGAAGAACGTGACCAATCATGTTAACCAAAGTTATTTTAAAGTAGCAGTTCTCTTGTGGACACCCTCCCTTTCGTCTCCATAGTCACTAATCCAGCTGTGGGCATTCTTATTGTTTGCACAGAAGTTGATCACTAGGTATAAGTGTACAGTACTATTCCTTTCAGGCATGACTGGCACACCGCATCCCAGTAAACAGTTCTGCTTGGAGGTTTTCAAACTTGGAGAGTGTCCTAAAAAACACCCTCGTGTATTCCGACAAAGCCTCCCTCTTTCAAGTCAGAAATCCGGCCCTGCTGACAGCTGCTTCACTGAGCGCCACAGCTCAGCTGTTTGTATTCATTGTCTTCTTTTTTTTTTTGGTGGTTGCTTTTAAAGCGATTTTCCAGCGCGACTGAATCACAGTGGAGTCACGGAGGTAAGAGCGAGTGTCTGTTTTTCTGAAGGCTAATGATGACGCGACGTGAATAAACAGAGGAGTGACTGTGAGAGACTGACAAAATGAGAAGCTTAACGGCGGCTTATTGGGAGGGCGCGCACCCACACACACACACACACACACACACACACACACACACGCGCGCACACACACGCGCGCACACACACACACGCACACGCACGCGCACACACACAGAGTAACCTGACCTGGCGTCTGACTTTGTCGGCCCTGCCGGCGAGAAGTCACAATCAGCCATGTGTCGTGGGAGTTGCACAGAGGGGTCAGGTTTGTCCCCCAGCAGTGTGTTTTTCTGTGGTAATGAAACCTCTTTGCTCATGCAGTCAACACATGCAGACTTTGCTTCTCCCCTCAACCCCATTCTGCCTATTTCCAAGACAGGAATTGGATGGTGAATCCAAGTGAGGCTTCAGCACTTCCAAGTTACTCTTCCACATTTTCTCGGTTCAGTTGTTTCCTGTCATTCAATGACTCCTACTTAACTTTGTCCTTTCGCCCCAATTGGTCTATTTGAATTTTCAAAAAGTGACCAATCCCCTTTTTTCCCTCCCCTTTCACTCCCAGCAAGACAGGATGTACGCTCATCTTTCTCCCTCCCTCCCTCCTTTCTTCCAAAACAACCAGATGGTGAGACAGCAGCTGAGAGACAGACAACAGCAGCAGCAGCAGGCGGCTCGGCCCAAAGAGTGATATCACAGTCTAACGCTCCCTCTCGGAGCATAAAAGCGTCTTTTGTGCCCTTCTTCACGCGGCCAACGTTGCAGGAATGCTGCAGATTTGACAGTCCAGGGCCAGCGTGACAAGCACGCATGCTCGGGAGCTTCGCCCTGAACTCTGTGTGTTCGTGCGCAGCTGCCACTTTATCAAGGATTCCTGAAGTGATTTAGATGACTGGAGTTTACGCATGCCATCAGCGCCGCGTCACAAGAGCCCACACTCACACGTTTAATGAAGTGAATTGTACCTTTTTGTGGTAGTTACGTGTTTGCCATTTGATCAGTTTAAAGTACCGAAGCCAATGAGAAGCCCCCCTCAGAGGTTCTGAGTCGGTGTGACAATCAGCTCGAGTGTCTTGAACAGGAAATTCCTCAAATTAGTGAAAGCCTGACCACGCCACATTCTCGTGACTTCGATTCTGGAGAACATGGGGTCATAAGAGCTAGCTGTAAACACAGAAACATTAACTACAGGTCCAGAGTGGGCATAGGAACATTTTATTCAAATTCCACATTAGTTTGGCTTTTTTCCTCCTTGTGGCTGTTTCTTTTCCAGTTTGCTGATCGTGTCATTTACTCAGCCTGAGCAGCAAACATCCACTTATGTGCCGCCAACGTTTGGACTGAATGTGATCATCTCAGACAGGCTACATTTACCCTGTCCAGCTTGCACCTTGCATTCAAGGCAAATTCCCCACCGCCTGCACACCTCGACAGCTGATCTGTAAAAACGCCGGCGCAGCTAATCTGCGGTTTAAAGCCACTTACTTTCACGTCTTGCTCCAGCGTCCGGATCAGTTCTCCGTCCACCTGCCCCGTTTGAGCGACTCGGAGAGAGCGCCGCTCTGCCTTCCTCAGCCGGTACTGCAGGATGCGGCAGGTTTTGTTGGCCTGCAGGAGATGAACAACGTCAGCAAGATGATGGTAGCCCTCATCTGTCTAAACCTAAAGGGGGGGGGGGTCACTTTGTGTCTCCCCATCATTATTGGACCAATCATAACCTTTTATGCCATCTGTGGTCCTGTACAGACAAAAGCAGGCATTCAAAGAGGAACCATTAAGACAAAAGGGCCCATTTGAGAGAAGCTTCATCTGTTGCTGTACATTATGCTCCAGTATAGGACTGTTGAGAACTCCAGATAGGGAAAAACAAAGCATCATAGGTCCTCGTTAAATAACAGCCGTAAACTTACATTTAAAACATAGGACCAATGAGAAACAAAGAAATACTCAGAGAGGTTATTTTGCACATGTACAGCTTGTCTGGTTCATAAAACAGATTGAACAAATGTGCCTCCTGAAGAAAAAGAAGAAGAAAACATTGGTTACAAAGCCGGTCGTTGTGCCAGCCTCCGTGTTTACCTGCTCCAGCTGTTGGCGGAGCTCCTGCAGCTGGTAGACCTCTTCCTCCATGTACATGTCCCGCATCTCCAGCATCTCCGACCTCAGCTCCTCCATCTCATCCTGGTAGGGGGACGAGAAAAAAAACGGCGAGTTCATGAGTGCACCTGTCATCTCGTCATAAAACATTACGACCCCCCCTCCCCCCCCAGCAGCCTGCAGAGAGCCGGATATATGATGCGTTGGAGACGTTTCGGACCGTAAAGGAGTCCCATCACCGCATTGCACGCACATAAAAAGGAACCCTAAACGTTTAATCGCCACCATTAGAAGTTGGAGCGTCTTCGTTGTAAAGCCAGAGCAATTGACGGCGTCAAACACCCCATTCATTAACCTTCTTCTAATCACTTCTCATCATCATTAATCACCAAATCTTCCTCTTCATTATTTCACAACATGAAATTAAGTACTTTGTAATGGTCTCTTATGTCAGATGGAAAAAAAAAACCAAAGTCATCAGAAACAATGAAGAGGTGCAATAACTTAACGCGAAGCTTTATTGATTCTTCTTACTCTCCCAAGGTTGCGCTGCTCGGGTCAAAGGTCACGGTCGAGCTAATAGTTTACCTTGTAGCAAACAGTCCCAGCGGGGAAACGGGAGTCTTTTCGGAAAGGAATGCGGAGAGAAAAAGGAAAAAGGAAATTCCTTTGATATAGAAATAGCTCGGCGCTCTGTTTGCCAGCGCTGCGACGCGGCATCCAAATACCCCTCCAAAATAAATCCTGCACATATGATTAATTTACAGCCATGTTGTTCCCCCGCCTCTCTTTGAGACGTTCAGGAATGAATAATTCATTGCTATCTGACACCGCGAATTGCATCATCCTATTGAATCTGCATCCAAGGGGCATCTCTGTATTACCGTGGGAGTGTGAAAAATTTAACCCCGTCCTGCGAGACCACGTCTGGGTCACTCAGACCCCGGGTGTCACGCTACATCTTCATGAGAAACCAGGTTGGCGAGAAGCGAGCGCAAAGAGCGTTTTGCGTGAGGACAAAAGGTAGTATGAGCATCTGGAGCAGTAGTTGTAGTAGTAGTAGTAGTAGGAGCAGCGCTGTCATAATTTACTACAGCGGAGAATGTGGGTCAGCGTCTGCGGAGCGCCAACTGAAGCAACAACACGCTCTCGGGGATGCGAGTATGCGTGGAATAGGAAGCAAGGAGGACAGTGTGCAGAGTTCACTCGTGTCAGACTGGATGGGGATCACTTGTACAAGCAAGATGTGAGTTGAAAGGGAGAATCACAACAGGGAAAGCGAAACAACAGTGAAACATAAAGGGAAATAAGGTGAAAATGCAAAAAAAAAAAAGACTGTAAAAGGGGAAAAGAAAAAAAAAGACACGGAATCAAAGTCAAGGACGAAGTGGAAGGAAAGAGAAGGGCATGAAGGGCAAGGAGGAAGTGGAATCAAAAGGACAGGAAATGGAAACCGCAGAGACCAAAACAAGATCGGAGAAAACAGAGCATGAAAGACACATGGATGGGGAGCGAGATAAAAACGCGACAGCGCAGAGTGAGAAACTGAGGACACGAAACCAGGGAATCACAAGTTAATGTGGCGAGAGAGAGAGAGAGAAGCGCGAGTTGGTCCACTGACCTGCTTTTGGCAGCTAGCTCAAAGAGAACGGGGAAGGTTGGTCTCCGTCATGTGAGCGAGCAGCCAGTCAGGAGAAGGAATCGGCCAATCAGCCGTTATGTCGGCGAGTCAGACGAGTTCAATTAGAGCGCGCGCGCGCGCACATCTGCAGTGATAACAGTGCTTTTAATATCCCACCTTGTGTTTCGAGAGCACGAAATTCTCCAGCGTCAGCTGGGTGAAGTGGTGAGGAACATTTTTCCAGGTGAAACAGAAAAAAGTGGGGGAAGTTTCACGAAGGAAGTGCACAAAGAACGAGTGTGTCAGATGCGACTGAGGAGCTCCAAGTCTTTCAGCTTCCTGACAAAAGGATTCCATGAAAGAGTTTTGTGGAGATACTGAGTCACGTCTGACCGGTCCTAAAGGAGTTAGCTCATTTTCAGGGAGGTGGGGGATTGGGAAATTGTGATGCGACATTACATCCATCACTGCAAGAACAAACGCATCAACGCCACACCCCGTCTTAAAGGGATCCAAACACAAATGTGGTATCCAGCTGCTGTGTAACACCAAAGACCGAAAAGGTCACTCAGAGAACTGCAGGCAATTTTTGGGCTGAGGAGTAAAAGACAAGTCTCGAGCACACATCCGCAGAGACCCTCGTTGCGTCCATGACCCTATGTCACAGCCACATGACAGTCGCTCCTAAGAGACTCAATCTAAAGGAGCTAATCTCAGCGCGACTGCCTGGATCCGTCGAGACATGAAGCGAGCGGCGCCGACCTTCTTGTTGCAGCCCGTCAACCTGAATGATGATTCAATAACTCGCCGAGCTCTGTCGGCTGAAAATTACTTGAACAAAGCGCCTGGCTGGAGCTGAGTGACCATCCCCCACCCCCCACCCCCCCCTCACACACATTTCAAACTGTTGCCAGCCTAACCAGGAGTGTGCTGTGGCTGGAGAAGAGCAGGCCCCTCAAAGACTGCACGCATGAGCGCGGGCCTGCAGAGATACTGTAGTGCGATCACATAGTCAGTTGCAGCCTCGACAGATTTTGACAGAAACGTTACGCACACCGAGGTATGAAAAACATAATTAATGAGATTGCAACAGCTGCTCGCTGTCTTGATCTCAAACTGTAATTACCAGCCGAATAGGGAAATGCAACTGCAACATGAAGGAGCCGGCATATTAATATGCAACGCATGAACCCGCGGCGACAGGCGCGAGGCAGAAACTATGAAATAGAGGGGGAAAAAAGAAAAAGATGAGCACTGTGGGGGCGTCGGGGGTCTCGAGTGAAGCGACTGGAGAGAACCAGTTAGCTTGTGGACTTAGAAGGTGAGAAGCCAGAGTGGGACGCGTCGGCAGCTTGCCGGTTTGATCCTCCCATGATCAACCAGGTGTTCTGCACAGCTGCAACAACGCATGCGGCCACACGTCCCAAGAGGCTTTGTTGTGGTCCAGTGAGAAAGCTCTGTGACAATGTTTCCCTATATTCAGCCGAGAGCCTAATCTCAAGTACAATCTAATTGCTGAATAAAACAAGTATTATTTTTTCCATAACTACATAAACAGACAGGACAAAATCACCTTGACAACAAATCAAACGACAACCGAGCCTCAAAACACGTCAAAATATCAGAAACCCAAAGTCAGGTTCGCCCCAGAAAACTCCCAAACAACAAATTGGATCGGAAGGTACATAAAACAATGGATTACCATCTTTATATTCGATTTTTGCAGCATGGAACATGAAACAGAATTGTCTCAATCCATCAACTTCAGTGTCTTCCTACTATGGTCACAGGGACAAACTGGATGCATGCGTCAGGCAGCGTCCTGCTCCAGCACACCTGAATTCAATGAACCTCTCCTGAAGACCGATGAGGAGCGTTTCACTCCAATCAGGTGGGTTTAAAGCAGGGAGACGCCTTAAACATGAAGGGCAGATCGACAGACCACAGCTCCAACTCGGTGGGAGACAAACATATGACACGAGGGATGAAAACTCCACCAACTCTTGCCAGGAAGTTAAAAAAAAAAAAAGAAGCCAGTGTGGCCCTCCTGCTGAGGCATGTGCCGCCAATCAATCACCAGCCAACGATCAATCTCTGACAATTATTGGCTTGTCTGGTCACTGCCAGTTAGTGCCTCGGGACATGCTCTATAATTGATTCTTGCCTTAATCAATCACCCTCAAGGCCGGGCCTGACCAGTGGATCCACACACTCGCGAGTGGCGTTTCAGGCGCAGTTTTGGAATAAAGTCCTGCGATGCTTCGAAATCTTTGCTGGAGTAGGTTCATGGTCCTCTTCTGCAGAGGTACTGGACGCAGGCAGTGATTGGACACCCAAGTCGGCCGGATGAATTTTTAAAAAAAGGGCCGAATGGGCAGATTTCACTGCAATCAACATCAACAGCTCCATCATGCAAGACAAAGACATCAGCTGATAATTACTGGTAATTATGTTCCAGACACCCCTCTGCCAGTCCCCCCCCCCTCCCCATCCATATTTATAGTGTAACACTTCATGTACAAGCTGGTTTCCGTGTACAACATGCCATTATATGGACCACAAGGGACTTTATTTGTATACCACAAACAGGCAGACTCTATGTTGTCAGCATCCTTGTATTGTGCAGACTGGAAGTCATCCAAAGGGATCACTGCATGTTGGAGGATGGCTCGAAGCGGATTTTAAGGTAAAACAACAAAATAAAAGCCTTTAAAAAAACAACTGAATCCTAAGCCATTAGGAAATAAGGTCACTGTTGGTTAATTTTTGGTCTTTTTGGACAATAAAATTCAACACTGAAGTAGGCCGTTGCACTTACTTTGAGGTAATCATTTTCAGACCTCAGTTCTTCTATTTCCCTGACAAACTCCTCTTGCATGCCGTCCATGAACTCCTCTGTGAGGTCCGAGAAGGCGAGAGATGTGCTTGCAGGCACCCTGCTGTCAAACGAGGTGACCGACCGCTCCTCGCCGGGGGATATGCTCCCTTCCCCGGCCTCCGTGCCCACGGAGAGCCGGTCCGCGGAGGAGCCGGGCTTCCGAGCGGCGGGCGGTTGGCTCGCTCGGTCCGCCAGCGCGCCGTCCCTGAACGGCTTCTCCGCGTCCGGCCCGCCGCCCCGGCTGCTCCTCGACTCGGCGTCGCTGCTCGCCGCGTCCGCGGAGAGTTTGTTTTCCTCCGAGGCGCAGTCCGACAGCTCGGAGCTGCTGTCGGTCGGCGAGAGCTTGCCGGCGGCGCATCCGGAGTCTTTGGATAAATCGTCCGATCCGATGCTGGCGTCGGAGACCTTCCGTCTGCCGCCGGTGGTCTTGGCCGCCTTGGACGCGGAGGTCTTGGACGACGCGGTGCCTGAGAGGGAGGATCTGCCCCCGGTCTTGCCGCCCCCCTTCTCGGATTTACCGTCCTTCCCTGCGAGGTTCCCCACAGGGCTGCGCCTGGAAATGCGGCTTCCGAGATGAATGGCTCCGGGCTTGACGCTCAGGGTCGGGGTCCCGATCCCGCCGCGGATCTTCGTGAGCGACCACCCGGGTACATCCTTGGGTCTCGCCGGGGATGGGGCCCGGTTTATCTTCTTCTTCCCACCCGAAGGTGGAGTGGGCAGCATCGCCGAGGGCTCCGCGGCTTCCGGCCCGGGGCTCTGCTGCGGCTGAGCGGGCTCCGCGTGCTGCGTCTGGCCGCTGTCCGAGCCCTCCGTCCCGCCTCCGCTTTCCATCTTCTGCCGGAGATGGAGTCTCCGTTCCTTGGGCGAGGCGAAGACGAGGTGAGTCGGGGAGTTATGGACATCAACCTCCTTTGTTTTTGTCATTCATTCCGTTTAGATCGAAACCAGGGAAAACAGAAACGGAGCCTCCGATTCGCCGAAGCGGGAGGCAGAAGTTGGTGGCTGAATAAACAACCGCAGAGCGACACAAAAGGAGAGACCACTCCAGATACGACGAGGGTCCGTAGCGCAACAGGACGAGGCGGGAAAAAGGAGTCCAAAATACTGCAGCGAAGCTGAACACAATCCAGTGGTCCTCTTGGGGTCACAAATGCACAGATTTCTCCACGGAGTTGTGATAAATCCCGTCCTCCTCTTTATAAGGATCTCTGCCTGGATGCCACCAGCAAGCCGGCTTCTGCTCAGAGGAAATGTGGTCAAGATGCAGGAGCTCTCTCTCTCTCTCTCTCTCTCTCTCTCTCTCTCTCTCTCTCCGCCCATTTAACGGGATGTAGCTCCAGAGGAGAGCGAGGATCTCGTTTCTGCGGCTCTCTGTCGCCACCATTGCAAGACAGCATGTGAAAATGCACACAAAGAGAGAGCAGAATCCACTGTGTCAAGGGACATTTATTTTATTGCTTCTAAAATATCTTCTCCTGGATTGGTGACAAAACGTGAATAACCCATTTTGCCCCCCACCCAAAAAAATGCTTCACTATCAAGGAATTCAAAACAAAACCTTTTGTCCCTGCAGGAAGCTCATGGCGCATTCCGCTGTCCTTGCAAAGGTTTGGGCCACTGAATACCAGATCACTTTGTCCTTTGCACTCCTTCTCTCACAGCAGGAATGACAATGAAATTCAGCTTCAGCTTCGCACCCTTGTCAGCAATCCTTCACTCATCAATTCCACACATCCCTGTATTCATGACAGCTAATTATTGCCCCCCCTCTATATTTATATATATATTTGAAGAGGCTACTTTGCAATCATTAGTCTCTCTGAAAAAGGAGGTCGTTACTAAATAATAAGACACAAAGCAGGAGGAAAAATCTGTAGATCCCTCTGAAAAATAGATGGTCTACCTGACCGTACTGACGGACATCCGCAGGGAGCAAATTAGACCGGGAAAGGAAGAAAAGACGTGTTTTTTGATGAAGTCTATTCTGAAACAATGAGGACATGTCACAAAGTACTGCATCAGGGCAATGCCATGCAAACAAATCACTCAATGCACAACTACAGAGCCTTTTTCCATCAGTTTCAGTCATTCTTCGACGACACAAATGAAATCCTTCCAATAGATATGCGCGGACACAACTTATCACGACATGATTAATTCATCCTCTTTCTGCGGTGGGAGGTCACAGCATCATCTGACTCCACGTGGGACTCAGCGTGCACATGGCAACAAGGCACAAGTGGTTTCAGGTTTCCAGACTCTCGTGATCGGGTGTCGGCGCGACTAAGAGTGGAGAGGAAGTCCATAAACGAAAACCCTGCATCGTTTCCCTGCCGTGCGACTGGCGAATCATCCAAGGTGGTGTCTGCCTTTCGATCGAGGTGAGTTAGGATAAACTGTCGTCCCGGCAACCGCATGAAGCAGGAAGAAAGTATAAGAACACAGTGATAGAAAACACTCTTCTGAGCTTTTCATCATCCGCCATCACGTCCTTCATCATTGGGTGCCTCACTGACCCTTCTTTCCCAGCGTGTTACGTAACTAAATTTGCTTATACAATAAATTTCCCTGGGTCATAAATGTACAGAGTAAATGGACTTATGAATCTAATGGGTTGAAATGCACTTCTATGAAGTGAGGTTATGTCATCTCCAGCCATCAACAGATGATTTGTTTCATTATTTAAGCTCCAAAGCAGAGTGCGGCCTCATGCGATGCTCACACGTTCATCTCCAATCTTTGATGAACATCACAACCTGTTTTTCCTTCTCCATGTGCTACACTGTGTGCACAAACTGCCACAGTGTTGGACTTCACCAGGACTACCCACAAACAGCCCCGTTTCTGTTTTCTTTGCGCTCTCTGATGCAGATTTTCACCCCTCCGGTGGCAGGGATGTGTCACGGCCACCGTCGTCCGACGGAGGGGCTCGTCGCGGATCGCTGTCGATTCACTTTGCGGTGTCCGAATCACACCCCGTAAATGATTTATGAGCAGAAACCCCAGAACAGCGACGCCGAATTGGTAGCGGTTAGAAAATGGATTTTGCCACTCCGGAACGAGCGCTGGCGAGTGACCATTCGTCATGTGCTGGAGTGGAGGGCCGTGTTCAATAATGGCCGTGTTTACACGCGCACAATTAATGTGATTGTGCTGTGACAATAATGCACACGACGCGGGGCTCATAAAAACTAAAACTGATTATGTCGGGATTATATTCGCTCTTCATACATCATGGCCATGTTTGTTTCAGATGGAGAGCTTACCTGATCCTTTGTGCACAATCACATTCGACACACAAGCGCCAAGTTATTCTGTTGTTCTCCAGCCCTTTGTGTGTCCACACTCCTATTAAGTATCCAGTCCCACATGATAATTGCAAGTTTGGCAAAGGAGAATGGTTGTTTGAATCATTAATGAACAGACCACCCGTTGTTGGTGATAAAAGGCATGCATTGAATAATTAAGCAGAGCCCAAATACCCATGCCGGGGCCCTGACAGAGATCTGCATCAAGTTGCCCCCCCCCCCCCTCCCCTCACCCCCACCACCCGTCCTGCACAGCCACAGCCATCTTCCTCATTCCTTAAAAAGCTTTTAACACAAGCTGAATTTGAGCCCAATTATTAGGTGAAATACTTGCTTTTAAAGCGTGAACAGCGTCCACACGATAACTGCAGGGGTCTCCTCCAAGCAGCTTCACAATATTGGTTTGAATCATGAAGTCCGGTGTCTTGCAGACATCCCCAGCAACAGATGCATTAAGTGAGTGTACAAGCGGAGTATTCTCATCATATTTAATATATTTTTTATTCCATTCCAACAGCAAAGGGGAGGATGTTAATGCACAGCATGTGTGTAGCAGAGCAAACATTATTGCTCCTTTTAAATGTCTTTTGCCGCTCTGTGTTGGCAATCAGAGTTCGTTCAGCATCCGCTCATCAGTTAAAAAAAAAACTTCTAACTTTTTCATGTGTATCCAAATGGAATATGCACAGTGTTTATACAAGGAAATTGGTTTTATATAAGCACACTGGAGCGATGTTGTGCATCAACTCACTGATGAATAAACTGATGAACCTTAATCGAACCCGCCTGTCACTAGTTATTGAGGGTGATGAGAAAAAGACTTAAAATTTTAGGGGAAATGATTGTTTGTGGGCGCAGAGGGTGGAGGGGGAGTGTTCACTAAGCCAGCCAACAAGCAAATGCTCATTAAAGCATATTTCACTAATTGTGGGTGGCAAAATACTCTTGATGCATCTCTCGTTGCTATCAAGTCAGAACGCATTAAATCCATTCTGGAGTGTTGAGAGGTGAACAAAAAAACAAAACAAAACAGAGAGGGTAGCAGAGAGTTGCTGTCTTTGCAAGTTATCTTCAGTCCAGTAATTGGAAAGTTGTAAGTTTGCGTTGGTGGTTATAAAGGAGAGCTGCGTCAGCAGGACACCGGCTGCAGTCTGCCTGCGAACATGAAGAGACAGGTATATAAGTCGACTCCCTTCGATCGTCTTTTGTTTTCAGTAGCACCCTTGATTTACTCTTATGATTTTCCTCTTATATTATTGGATACTCCCAATCATCCCCAAGAATGTCCCTTCTGCATACTAAGCGTCAGTTGGTTTCCCTCAGAAAAGAAGCCACTGGTTCTTCTGCAGCATTGTCACACTCCACTGATTATTTTGAATCCCTCTGTGAGAGTCGAAGGGGTAATTTGTCACTTGCCAGGAAAATGAGCCTCACGTGGTGACGTTCATCTCACTAACACGCTTCTCCTCAGCCCTCGCTCCCCGCCGCTTCCAGTCGATGGTCTGAAAATGGTGGAATCAAATCAGGGGGCCTCCTGCTGATGCCGCAGGATTCTCACCTGGGGCTCCACCAAAATGTGCACGCTTAGTAATGCCACCCCTCTGTCATTGTCCCCACCTATGAGCTGCACTGATGTGCAGAGTCGAGCTTCAAAGTCCTAAATTGAGCTGGAATCACAGTCTCCATAACAACAGCTTGGATGCCATCAGATTGTTGGAAGCTCACAGTCTTCTTTCATTTTGTTCCTTAAAGGAAGCTGTGCTTTATGTCCTTTTAGAGAACACGGAATGCATTCAAAAATAATTGCTGCTAAAGATTCCCCTTCAAGCTATATCTTTGTCCAGATAAGACTCACATGTGCAGAGAGTTGAGTGTACCCATGTTTCACTTATAATTTTACTCCATGGAAAGGATCAATGTCTCCAGTTTAGTTTCAGTGAAACATTGAGTGGCTTCTTGGAGATAAGATGGGTTACTGCCTGACAAGTTGACACCATATGGTCTTGAGAGACCTTTCTGATCAGCACAATGCTTTCAGCGCCTTGTGGTCACAAAACTCGTCCGATGCCGTTCAGATATTCAGAATGTTTGCCTGTTGACTAAGAAATGTGGCACCATTAATGTGAGGCACCGTGTTTTAGACACAGTACAAGGACAAAAGGACATGAAACAGAAAGCTGTTATGCTGATTCGAAAAGCCGCTGAGGAGAAAGGAATATTTCAACTGTCTTCTACCGCCATCTATCGGTAAACTGGGGAACATATTCGCAGGCTGTGATGAAGAAAAGCAAACGTTAACACAGAAGGTCACTGTTTGTGGATTTGAATGAAGATAACCAAACCAATTGCTCTACCAGATGTGATTTTATGTCTGGAAGCAATTTAGAACAGCAAAAAGAAAGCTGCCTGTTCAAACTGTGTTGATGCTTAAAAGGGAGCTGATACCTGGAGGAAGGCTCATTTGCTCTTACCTGATGAGTAACAGGAAAATGAATAAGTTTATTCAGACTATCTTGTTCTTTTGAGCAATCTTTCAATGTTTTTTTTTTCCACTGGAGGACATTTCTTTATGTTATGCATAAAGTTATGCACAGTGGTTGTTGTGTATGCACGGCACATGACTCTGTGTGTGTGTGTGTGTGTGTGTGTGTGTGTGTGTGTGTGTGTGTGTGTGTGTGTGTGTGTGTGT
>JASSRZ010000053.1:3614029-3638316 GCA_032164315.1 Malacoctenus gilli | reverse complement strand
TGTGTGTGTGTGTGTGTGTGTGTGTGTGTGTGTGTGTGTGTGTGTGTGTGTGTGTGTGTGTGTGTGTGTGTGTTATGCACGCTGAATAAGTAAATATATTGCTGTCCTACCCCCTTTTTTTTTTCTTTTGCTCTTCCCATTATGCTGAGGAGTCTGTAATGTGGCCAGCAGTGCAAGTCCTCCACCTGCAGACCAGGAGAAGGCTTGTTGACGTTTGCACTTGCTTTGCTTTTTTTTTGTTTTTCTCCCTCGAATGGCCCCAGTCAGTGGCTGTACTGGATGAGGTTAGTCTTGTGATTGAAGTCGAGTGAATTTGATTTCATCCTCACGGTCACAGTCTAATAAAAAGTCGTTTGTGAGCCCTTCACATTGAAAACGCACTCTGGGTCTTATGATGTGTACTTCCAATCGCTGCCCTCAGGCTGCAGCGATGTGTCCTGTTACTCATGATGTAGAGTAGACGATGTTTTAAGGAGTGAACAGAAACATACATGGTGCACTCACTCTTGCGTCATGACTGTGGACAGTACTCGTTGTTTGACAGTTGGGGAATAAGCAACAGTGTCAGTTTTCAGCTGGTTGCAAAAGCTGTCGTCCAGCGTTGCATTACTTCCTACATACCGAGGGACTTAAAGAACAAGCCGGCAGCTGTTTGTAACACATTTTTGCCCTGTGTTGGCTTACAGCCGCACTCACAGAGCAGACAACACTTCTACGATCAGAGCTGGACAGCAATTCTTTCCTCCCAAAGTCAACTTTTAGGCACATTTCACTTGTCTGCACAAATTAGCGCCCGGACAGGACTCGGGAGTGAAATGCTGCTCTGTGCTCTGCTTCCTTGAACACAGTGGCGCTTCTGTGCTTCGCGTTCCCACTGCTGCCTCTCAGGCCGCGTTCACATCCTGCCTCCAGTTCAGAAGGGACAGGCGAGAGCTCATCCTCACCTCAGTCGTCAGGAAACCAACAGAAGACTTTTTCAGAATCGAATTAACTCGAGAGATTACTTTATTCCAGTGTTTCTCTTGTTTAACTGTGTGACTTTCTGTTTTTCGAGACCAGAACATGGTTTTTTGAGGTAGAAATGCTATTCTTGTATTAAAGATATTTGAAGGATGGCCAAGAAATGAACGACTCACCATCACATGAGTAGTTGCTCATTGAGGTTATTACTCAGCCAAATTAGCTCTGGTTCTTTGCACCATCACAAAGAGGGCTAAACACCAGGTTCTTCCATGACAATCAAAGGCAAGTCCAACCCAGGTCTTGAGATGGCCAAGTGTTCCCTCGAGAGCTGAAGTGCTCATGTGAAAGCCTTGGAGAGCGCGACTCATCCTTTCCCGAGAAGCCGCCGATTTGACTCGGCCAAATTCTGTTCAGATGACACACGGGCTGTGTCCAGAGTTCAACCAGTAATACATTTGTTTCGGGCAACTTCAACTCGCCACTCCCCATTCACATTAATCGAGTTTTTCTCGCCGGCTGCATCAAATGTTTGCACGGTTCATTCCATAGTTTTTGCTCTCAGTGTTCATCTTATTTTGTGTGTGTGTGTGTGTGTGTGTGTGTGTGTGTGTGTGTGTGTGTGTGTGTGTGTGTGTGTGTGTGTGTGTGCGCGCGCGCAACTGTACTTGTGGTATGCGCTCCACCGCCTGCGGAGGTGTGTCGTTTATTGAAGTAGGTGTGTGCAAAGAAAAAAAAAGCAAGACAGAGAGGTGTGTGTCTTGTGTCAGTACACGAAGAACGCCTCTGATCCCCGCTCGTCCTTCTCGCCCTCCCTGTCCACCTCTCCCTCTTCCTCTCAGTCTTTGTCCCTGTGTCTCTGGATGTTGTCGCTGGCCCTCAGAGGGCAGCGGCGACCAACACCGTCGGGCTCGTCAAGCCAGAGCGGTAGGTTCATTTTTCAGTGTCTCAACTGATTGACAAATGCAGAGTTATTAAAAGCGTTACAGTGTTGGGGATGTTTGGGGGTCCAGCACATTGCGCTAAAACAGGTTTGTTTGGCACACTTCCTCAGAAAGACCTTCCTCTCAGTTATTACAATTATACCTTCAGTTTCTGGTCTTTCTTGTTGGACTGCTATGCAAAGTCAAGGGTAAATTGCTTTGACAGTTGTCAGAAGGTTTTTTTCCCCTTCTGTCTTTGTGTTTAGAGGAGGAGCAGTTTGCAACCACTATTTTCAGAAATCGCTCAGATCTTTGTTACTTCAGCCTTAACTTGACCTATAATGGATAAGTTATTGCTAGTTCTCACACTGATAGCATTCAACTCATTCAGTGCACTACACCTATAATTTTGACAGCATCTCTGGCGTTGAGCCGTATTGTCGGCCTTTTCACTTTACTTGATATTCCTGGTTGAAATGAGAGTCAAGTGACGAAACTGTTATCAGAAACAAGTTCTAGAGGAAGATTGCTGTCTCAGGTGCATAATGTGCAAAAGGCTCAAAGATAAAAAAAAAAAAAAAATGGGCACAGAGGTCAAACTGCTTCTAACCTTGGTGTCAAATCTTTATCTTTTCCCTTGACAATTCACATTCTTGTGTCTCTCTGTCTTCTGTGCCTCAGATAGGGGTTGTTTGTTGAGCTGTTGTCCAATTAGAAGAGCGTGCGTGCGTGCGTGCGTGCGTGCGTGCATGCGTGCGTGCGTGCATGCCTGTGTGTGTGCGTGCGTGCATGCCTGTGTTCATGCGTGTGTGTGTGTGTGTGTGGTGCCACGTCTGTCTGTCATGGTTACGTAACTGCTCACAGGCGTCTGGAACAGAGCTGGTGATATGATCTGAGGTTTGCTTGTAGCCAATCAGAGCTCGCTCGCTCTGTCCGTGTCGGAATATGTGTGAAACTCCATAGTTTGGTCTTGTTGATAACATGCACAAAAATACTGAAAGAACAAATCTTGATTCAAAAATACATCGTGAGAAAACACATAATTAGATGAATGAGACAAAGGTTAGGTTGTTTCTAGTTTCATTTCATTTGTTTCTTCATTTAATGTACACTTTAGGAATTTGTGTGTCAGCACAATTCAACATAGGTCCACCAACTGTTCTGACCACTCATTGATTGCAAGGCCAAAGTTCGTTCGTGTGCAGGAGGCGTGACCTCTCTGCCAAAGGTAAAAGCTTGTTCACTGTGTCAAAGAAAGCAGCATGGAAGTAGCACGGGAAGGGGAATGAGCACAGTTCCCCCCCTCGATTTTGATTTGCTTGTAACCTGAAGTACTGACGGCTGTCTTCAATCAGATGTCACTTTTGGGATTTATTGAAACTCCAGGTATGTGAACACTTAGTCAAGCTGTTAAGCTGTAAATCTTTCAGAAAAGACATCCATGTGAAATGGGTTTTACTCCAAGCTATCTCTGCACACACAACAGCCTTGTGCACAGCTAGTTGCTTGTTACAAAGCCACAGCAGATGATGGAGGAAAGATGGGGAGGCAGAATCATGCCAACGTGTTGGCACCGGGGCACGAGAACACACGATGGAGTGGAGCTCCGGGACGATGCAGCTGGAGCCCTCTGTGTGTGGTCACATGGCAGCCCTCTGTGGCAGGTTTCAAGGTAGAGGCAGGGGGACAATAGCCCAGTGACGTGGAGAAAGCCCAATAAAGGCAGCAAATGAGGCATAACAGTTGTTTGTTTAGTGCTCATTTACATACCCCAAAAAGGTATCTGATCCACCAAGGACATCTTTTGGATCACTAATTCTCAGTCAGGATAGTTCAGAAGTCAGCTGTACAAAAGAACCAACACTCAGCTTTTGTTCCGGTGTTGACAGTCCTTGTGTTTACCTAAGAGTCCAGTTTCCTAAAGACTAACCGTGCGTCAGAAAGGAAACCCCTGCTGGACGAGGGTGTCTAGACACCTGTTGCTCCTATTGCAAGGACTGAATGAATGACCGTATGAGTCAACATTTGTCAGGTTGGTCCGAACAAAGGAACAGTCTGTATGACAGAGTTCCACACCAGTCGAGCCAGCTTGCTACTAAAATCCCTCCAAATCAGACTGTGTTCTCGTGGCGTCAGTTAAAGCAGCACTGAGGAAAGACGAAGATTTGAGATGAACTCTGTGGCAGGTCCAACTGACCATCTACCAGCACGCTGGAGCAAAGGAACTCAGTCTATTCTGGTGACATATTAGGACCCCCCCCCCCCCCGCCCCTCCCCCCACTGTCAAAGATGAGACGGTCATTTTCTAAGAAATTTAGGTCAAAAAGGCTTTGAAGTTTCAAACTGTCGAGTGATTGTATCAGAGCGAGGACACAGACCCTGGGTGCCCGTGACGGCGGCGTCCAGATTATGCAACGACTGCCGCAGTCTTTCTGTTCGAGGCCATCGAGCCATGATGGACGCTGCCGCTCGGACAGAGCGCTCCGATGTTTCACTGGTGCTTTCGACAGAAGTGGACAATCCTCACAGTTCAATCTTTCGAGATTCGAAACACAAACAGAATGAAGTTATTAGTGAAATTCACCATGATCCGTACATGGCGGAGGTTATAGTGAAGAAACTGTCACTGATTAACATTGTTTACAATCAGGTTTCTGTTTGCTCTTCCTTTTTCAGGTTGACCATTCGGTGCACTCCACAAAGCCAAAGAAATCTCTACTCTGAAGTCACTTCAGCCATCGTCACCCTGCCTGTAACCTCAGCAGCTGATTGGTTGACATCCACACATTCCCTGTTCAGCTTGACCAGGAGTTCAGGACGTTGTTTAGGGTGGACTAATAATCGTTGGACCCTCCAGAGACGCCGTGATCAACCGTCCTCCCACCAGACCGACTCTGCGCAGAGGTCACTGAGAGGAACATGTGCTAGGAGTTGAACACCTGTCCCCAACGACTGGTCTGCTTTGACTTTAGAAGATGAGCAATGAGGACGAGTTCTTCGATGCCGTCACAGGTGAATGCTCACTTTTTTTTTGTAACTGTTTTGAAACCCGGTGTTCCTCCTGAAGGATTTGTGACGGGGTTGGTTCTCGTTTCGGTCAGATATTCTTCCCAATTTTGACACACCTGCTGTTACAAGATGCCGTCAGCTCTCATTAGACGACCTGTGCTGTCCATGTCTCAGCATAATACCATCCAGTGGAATCCAACCTGCCCGAGTCTGATGATTAGCTCAATAATTCAGAGGTTGGCTGCCACTCCTGATCCGTCAACAAGCACCACAGAGTGTGATCTGCATGTCTTTGGAGGTCTTTGCGATGAGGGTGATTAAGTGCTGTCAATTTGAGTCAAGATATTTGGATGCGATGCTTCTCTAAGACCCTCCCCTGCTCTCGATTTGCTGCGCTGTGCAGAAAGGAACTTCAGGCACTTTTTAAATGCAGTCAATTTGAGCAAGCAGCTGAGATACCCTCACAACGCAAGACAACCTGCAAGATAATGCATCTTGTGGAAACAGGCCTCTAATGGCTGTCTGTGGACATTTACCAATCTAAGTGCTTAGGTGACAGGCTTAGTGTTGTCTTCGTGGTAATAATGCCGTCCTTGTCTTGTACCTTGTTGTTTGCTTTTGCTAAGACCCGGTGTTACGTCGAGTCATTGTAGATCGCTATTATTAGGCCTTTGTGAGTCTCGTTTCCATGAAGATATAAATAAAATATTCAGGTGTGTGCACGCCTGTTTGTGTGTATGCGTGTGCGTGTGACCTGTCTTTGTGTCACTATTATGATCATCTTACTAATCTGAGGCAGATGCAGACCAGGTCTCATGTATTATTCAACAGCTACACAAGCGCAGGGTCAGCTGAAGTCAGCTTCTGGAAGCATCTGTTTTTATCTCCAATTTCAGATCTTGTGTTCCAAAACAAACTTTCGAAACGAGGTGTTTAAAGCAACCTATCGGCCAAAAGCTGCAACCAAAACAGAAACTAATGCATTTAAAGTCCGTTTTGGGACAATGGGAGCAAACTCATTTTCTCTTCTGATTGTGATCACTGATGACATTCAGACTGCAGCAATCAATTATTATAGTAATTGAGTCTTCTATTGACTGTTGATAACATGAATGACGCACTTTTTTCAACATCTCATCATGTGACCACCACAGTAATTTCTTTGTTAATAAGCCATTATTCAGGTCCTCGTACCTTCTTTACAAACCCTCATCTCCACCAGCAGTCACTAATCCAAATGAAACACTTCACGTTAGCTGTTAGCTGTTAGCTGTTGATCCTCTGGTCAGGCTGGATGCTGCAGTGGAAGCTTTGGTCTCAGGTGCTGCAGCCTGGAAGAAGTGCTGCAGCAGAAAGTGAACTCCGTGCAGCACTGCTGCGCTGTTCTGGGTTCAGCTTTCACTTTAGCGAATAATGCTCAAACACTTTACAAAGTTACTAAAGTTATTTTGTTCTTCCTTCACCGCTTATCGACTCGGTTTTGCATTTCGTGCTCCGCATACGCATTACGTCATCAAAAGCTGACACGAGTTCGCTGCGCGTGAATCGTGCGCAGTTGTGAATTAAGGCAGAAAAATATGCACCGAGGCATTTTCTTAATCCAATTAACTGAATCATTCACGGAATTGTTTCAGCCCTTGATGAAAAAGTGGTTCAATCTCATCGCTGGCCTTGTTTTTAAGTAACACAAGCAGGAGCAACTCACAATACTCCTTTGACATCATCCTGACGGTTGAGTGGGTGTGTTTGCTGAACGATGATGAACTCTCCAATCTATTTTAAGCCCGTGATGAGGCCCCTCCTTAGTTGCAGCTCCACCCTGCAGCAGGCACACAGTGTGAACCTCTTAGGTGGAGGTCATGTTTGGCAGGCGCAGTCACTAATTTAATGGCAAAAAACCCCACAAGACTGATGATTAACAGAAATATGTGAATGACCCAAGTGGTTTGCAATGAGGATATATGTTACAATTTCAGTTCAACATCATTAAAACGATGTCACGTGACATGTTTTTCCCACCCCTCGCAGGCCTGGATTCAGAGGAATCATACGAGGGGCTTTCAGAGGCCAGTTTCAAAGACGCGCAGGTTTTCGACAGCAGCAGCAGCAGCAGCCGGAAGAACAATGGATCAATCCCACAGGAGAACGGCATCAAGAAACACAGGTACGACCGCATTCCATTCCGAACAGCGCTCGGCATCTGTGTGCTTGTAGCCACTCAGTGTCCCACTCAGACAGCGCTCCAAATCTCCCTGAGAACAACTTGGTCACAACCCAATTTCAACAACACCTGTTTAGTCACCTTGAACTGTTCAGTAAACAATCTAAGAGGAAAGAAATTACATTTTAAGTGTATGGGTTTTTTGGTGTGTATTCTGTATTCTAGTCAAAGCTGTCAGATGACAAGCTTCATTTGTCCATCTTTGTTTTTCCTCATTTTCAGGACGTCCTTACCTGCACCCATGTTTTCAAGAAACACTATCAGTGTCTGGAGTATCTTGAAAAAGTGTATCGGACATGTAAGTGCACTTTTTTTCCCCCCCACTGTTGCTTTTCAAGTGGAAGCTGCCGCCTCAAGTTTTCAAAGAACACTGTTTGTTTCCACCTCCACAGGAACTGTCCAAGATCACCATGCCCATCGTGTTCAACGAGCCTCTGAGCTTCCTGCAGAGAATCACCGAATACATGGAACACACGTACCTCATCAACAAAGCCTGCATGCTGTCCGACTCCGTAGAGCGCATGCAGGTCAGGCGCACAAGCCCCACACGCTCACACATACTCTCCTGCCACCTATATGTTGTTTGCTTTGCCGTGCCTTTGATTCTCTAAACACCTTGTTTGGGTTTTTGTCGTTTGACTGATCTGTGGCTTCTAAAACAAAATCAAATTCTGTTTAATCAGCAATCAAACTCTAAATGAATTCAATTGTTATTGCGCAAGGGATAGTTTCTGACTTTTCTATCAGGTCAACACAACAGTTTTTTAATTTAAAATGTAAGTTAATAACTGAATGTTTTATGAAACAATTAACGTGAACAGTTACGCCACTGTTATATTTGTGTTGTACACACTAAGCTGAACATAAATAGTAAAGATTAGAACCGGTCTGAGACCAAGGTGACATGTTTTGGGATCATGTATGAGCGCCACTGTTGTACTTTCCCAATTTTCCCAACCTCAACAACAAAACAAACAGTTTTCGTGTCAGATATCTTCTAAAGAATGATGAGAGAAAAACACTTGAAAGTCTTCGACGAAAGTAGACACAGTAAACACACACACGCTGACGCGTTCTGTGATGTTTGTCTTCAGGCGGTTGCTGCTTTTGCTGTGTCAGCAGTCGCATCTCAGTGGGAGAGAACCGGAAAACCCTTCAACCCTCTGCTGGGGGAAACCTACGAACTCACCAGGTATAAACCCAAACACACACTCTAACACACACACAGCTTGTTGGGTCATTTCTTTGTTCCGTTTTCGCTTATTCTTTCCCTCTACTCGTGTCCCCATAGAGAGGAACAGGGTTTCCGGCTGGTATCGGAGCAGGTGTCCCATCATCCTCCCGTCAGTGCCTTCCACGCAGAGAGCTTGGTGGGGGACTTTGTTTTCCACGGCTCCATCTACCCCAAACTCAAGTTCTGGGGCAAAAGTGTTGAGGCAGAACCTAAAGGGACGATCACCCTCGAGCTGCTGAAGTGAGTCACGATTCATTTCAGTTCCTTTCAGTGTGCTGCGGTTGACACTTCATGATCATTCTCATTTTTATTTCGTCCTTTTCGCGACTTCTAGGTACAACGAGACGTACACGTGGACGAACCCCACTTGCTGCGTGCACAATATCATCTTGGGCAAGCTGTGGATCGAGCAGTATGGCACCGTGGAAATCCTCAACCACAGGTTGGTCAGGAAAAGGGACTGATTGGAAGGCCCGTGTACAAAAATACTGGCTGCGACTGAATAATTTATGATGATAGTTGGACACATGTATTGGTATGCGAGGAAATGCTGACCGCGTATTGATCCTTTGTTCCTCTGCAGCACTGGAGACAAATGCGTGTTAAATTTTAAACCATGTGGGATGTTTGGCAAAGAGCTGCACACTGTGGAGGGATACATCCAAGACAAGAGGTGCGAGTTTATGCTCAGACATTGTGACCTTTCTCACGAGATGTTTATTTTTTTTAGCATCGATCTGTTGTCGCTGTACTTCATACGGCTCCTCACTTGAATCTTTTCGTTCACCTCTCCGTTTTTTCCTCCGTTCTGTCTCCCTCCGTCCCTCGTGTCTCCTATTGATCTTTTATTCCCCCTCCCCACTCCCGTCACTCCTTGTCCAGTAAAAAAAAGCTCTGCGTCATCTATGGGAAATGGACCGAGTGCATGTGGAGTGTCGACCCTCAGGTCTACGAGAGCCAAAAGAAGGCGGAGAAGAAAGGAGACAACAAAAAGCACAAAAACGTGAGCGCGCATCATTGTTAGAAAGGCTGATAACAAGGACTTAGAGCCAGTGTTGTGTTGCTTTGAGCTCACACACGTTTCAGTGTTACTGAGCTGTCTTTGTCTCTCGATTTCTGGTCGGTGCTTCCAGCACTCTGCTTGGTTTCATCAAGGTAAACTCGCAGATTTAAGTAGACTGACCCTGCTTTCTTGTGCTCAGTTCTGCTTAGTAAAACACAGTCGCTACAAAACACAATGATCTTCCCTGCTGTGTTTGTAAGCTGGCATTAAAACCCCCGATGTGATCTA
Organism: Malacoctenus gilli; assembly: GCA_032164315.1. NCBI lineage: Eukaryota > Metazoa > Chordata > Actinopteri > Blenniiformes > Labrisomidae > Malacoctenus > Malacoctenus gilli. The sequence goes on along the minus strand of JASSRZ010000053.1, from coordinate 3,628,678 downwards.
AATCGTAGGATGTATTTGGAAGCTCGTCCGTGACATTAGGATGTGACTTGCACCCTTAGTATTCGTCTCTTAACATTTCGGTATCACAGCAGTGACCGTAAGACGGGTTTTTTTTTTTTTCACAGGAGGAGGTGGATGGAGCGGAGAACGACGATGCGGACGACATGCCCGAAGTCCAGGAGACGGTGTCTGTGGTGCCAGGAAGCACTCTGCTGTGGAGGATAGACTCCAGACCGCCTCACTCTGCCACGGTACAAAAATAAAACCTCACGCGTGCTCACTAGATCGGATGGCACACGTGAACGAAGTGCGTCGGTGCCGTTTAATTCGACAGCAGTCGGCATCTGCTCTGGTCATAATCGATTCCATTTCATGGAGCTGAATACATTGGAGATAAACATGCCCGCAGTGATATGTTGACAAACAGTGGCTGTTTTACTGTTTCTCTCCTTCTCCAGATGTACAACTTCACAAATTTCGCCATGTCCCTGAATGAGCTGCAGCCGGGCATGGAGGCGACCTTGGCCCCTACAGACTGCCGCTTCAGGCCTGACATCAGGGCCATGGAGAACGGCAACATGGGTAATTTGTTTGAGTGCTCTTATCACTTATCAGCCTTGAATGCTTCTGTGCCTGAACACACGGGAACTAGAAGGAAAGCAAAGCTCTTCTGACTTAAAATTTGTCCTTAGTACATATTTTAGACGAGAATAAAACAATCCTGCCACCTGCTGGAGGCTTGTGATGTTGTTTGTGCTGCCATGGTTTTTCCTTCTAGAAATTAGATGTCTTTTTTTTCTTAAAGTGAGAAGTGCTTGATCTATGAATGCTGCAGCTTCCCCACTTTCTTTGTTCTTGTGCAGATGAGGCCAGCAGAGAGAAGGAGCGACTGGAGGAGAAACAAAGAGCCTCCAGGAAGGAGAGAGCCAAGAGCAGCGAGGAGTGGTCCACCAGGTACTCTCGAAGTCTCCAACTGCACGACTGAAGAAAGCAGAGTGTCTTCATTTTGCCTCTACTTTTTTGCTTTTTGACAGAAAGCCTCTGACGTACTCAATGCTTTTTTTTTCTGTTTTTACATGGAAACATTGCAAATTAAAACTCAGTTCGGCGTGTGATTTTTTTTTCCAGGTGGTTTCAGTCGGGCACCAACCCACACACAGGCGGCCAGGACTGGATCTACTCTGGGGGCTATTTTAACAGGAACTACAGCAACCTGCCCAACATCTACTGAGAGCCTCTGAGCCTTCGGCATCGTCCTCTTCCTCATCTGTAACTTACAATGATCTGTCCCAAACCGGAGAGAACAGAGGAGACAAATCCACGTGTCCACCTTTGCTTCCACTTCAAGTCACTGACGTCAAAGATCGAAACGCTTCGAGATGGTGGAAAGCGACGAGTGTTTCTGAATCTTTACCGAAGGTGTGGTTCTTTGCCACCTGATAACACACACACACACACACACACACACACACACACACACACACACACACACACACACACACACACGACTTGAGCTTTTGCCTCAACATCATGTAAGATTTTGTCCCATCACAGTCGCCCAGTCCCTCGCGTCTCTCTGCTGGGGCAGCCTTTATAGCACAAAGACATCTTAACCCCCAGAAGCAGAAAGCTTGTCTGAGGAAAGAGTAACTGCAGCTTCAGTCTTTGACATCTTGCAATCGAAGTGTTTCCCGAGGAACTGCTCGCAGAACCACCTGAATGGCGACAATAAGTCACAGGTTTCAGCGATGACCAAGTACAAACAAAATCCACGTGAACAGAGTAACTATGATAATGGACTCCTGAACGGACGCTCGGCCAACGGGGAAATCGGGGCTGTGAACGCTCTGTTGACTCCAGTCGGATCTGCAGGATCTCCTTTTTGTAAACTTCTGAAGAAGTAGGATGTTGCCTGTATGCATTTTCCAAGGAACAAAACTGTATGTATGATGGTTAAATGGGTTGCGGCAAATCAAATGAAAGCATGAGCTCCTTCCCGTCTGCTTTTCACATAACCTTCTGTGTCTGCTCTCACTCTCGGGTGTCTTTATAGCGAAGCTTCATGTATCCACATCGATTAGATAAGCTACATTCCCTTCGACAGCGAAGCTGAATGTGCCGCTGCAGCGGAACATGTCGAGCGGTTCATGATGGAACGCTGTTTAACGCTAAGCCTGGACCTCCTGTAAGTATGGAGGTGGGAGTTAGTGGGGGGGGGGGGTCATGCACAGTCTGCAGCACTTGTCTTGTATGTAAATTCGGTTCAACGCCAGTGATGTAGAGAGGTGGGGGCACGACCGACATTTGAATCAAATGATGTTGTGCGGCTTCGATCGCTGCTAACTGCGGCAGCTGCTGAGTCACAACTGAAGAAGCTCCAGCCAGGGTCACAAGAGGGCAGCACACAGTTTGCGGGTTTGGTCCTGATTCGTCCCAGATAAAGCCGAACCTTGCCCCTGTCGTGAGGGTCATTTAACAGTCTTCGACCCTTTGGCGTCACTATTTTCACGAGCAACGGTCACTCAAGGAACCACAGGATGTGTAAACACATATGCGGTCGCCATTTGGCTCAGGGTGTGAATATGTAGAAACACCAAAAGCCATAAATATTACAGGAAAGTGTCAACCTAAAGAGGCATCAGAATGAGCTCCAGCATCACAACTTGGGGTGTTCTTCTAACTCCTGCTGCCAGAATGTTCCATTTAGATTCAACTTAGAATGATGTTTGAAGAGAAAAAGAGTCACTGCCACATTGAATAAAACCAGAAGTTGGACTTTTGCTCCATCTCTGTCCTCCCACAGTGTGCGCAGATCTTTTGCCCCCCCCCCCTCCTCAATGCGAGCACAAAGTGAATCATTGCGTCGTCTTCAGGAACCACAGCTAACAGATTGGAGGTTTTGATTGGCTGGGTCTCTATAAATAGTCAGCTCTGCTGCAGACCGGGCACATCCACACCTAAACGGTCACAGCCGCGCTTATAAAAACGCTGAGAAACTGAGGTAAAAGTGTCGCTTGGTTTGAGTCGCAACATTGCAGTTGAGCTCAGTTATTTTTTCCGTGAGGGGTTCTGAAGAACTAACGTGTTGGCCCCTTAAAAAAGGGAATTTCAGGCTTGTTAATGTTGCGTGGCGTCATCCGACGAGCCCATTTCAAACATTCCTTTCCACAGAAATTCAAGTACATACTTCAAACTGTCAATAGTTGCTTCAAGTCAAGTTATGCAGGTTCCTTACGCCACCCATCAACGCACCATACTCCCTGTGTGTAACTCCAACATGTCGAAGTGGTCGAATTCATCATTTTGTTCAGAGTTTTTCCTTATCACGAGGACGAATGATCATCCAGCAATCATGTTGCAAAAGGAGTAAACAAAAAACGAATATTTTTTTCGGTTTTTCGCACGTTTTCGTCAGTGTATTCGTCATGTTTCGTTGCAAAACTGACTCTATGCAACTTGGGCGCCTTCAGTTCTTCTGCTCCAACAGTCACAGCACAAACAGTCCTGGCTCCCTCTTCTTTCGGTAGTTTTGTGTGTCTCATGTCTTGCTCAGTGCCTGAATGATTTGTTTCCATTTTTCCATTGATTTTTTTTTTTTAATACTTATCGATCATGTTTTATTTATAATATTTGTTTTATGGAATAATTCAGTTGCATTTTTTGTGATTTTTCTTTCCAAACGCTTCTCAAATCACTTCTTTAATCTTTTTCCGTTTACTTGAACTTAAATCAGAACTTCCTCATTTGAGCCCTGAACAGTGCAGAGTGTTGCAGGCCAACGGACCACAAGCTGAAATTGTTCCTCGTTTTGCTCTTTCAACACTTCTTTGGACCACTTGAAATGGCACTCAAAACCTGAACATGCATATTTGGAGTGGGATGAGGAAAGAAGGTGGAACCACTTTTTTTTTTTTTTGTTTCTGCGTAAATTTCAAAGCTGTTTCTCAAACACTATTCAGCGTTACATCCGTCAGGAGAGGGTGGAATGGAACGCTGGTCTGATGCCTCAGCTCTGAAACAACCCCCCCCCCCCCCACAAAGTTAAGCGCCACCCTGTTGAGTGCGGTTCCACTTGTGTGCAGAGGTCATTTTTTTTCCAGCTGCTGCCAACTCTTCAGCTCAGGCGTCGCCACCTCACACCCTTTGTTGTTCTGCTGTTTCTCCCCCTTCAATAAAAACCCCTTCTCTGTTGCAGTTATTCCGTCACAGCGTGTCCTGTTGCCATTCGGCAGGTGTGCACATGTTGCACTGAGGTCATCAGCAGGAAGACAGCGTGTCATTTTGTTCAATTTATTTTTTATAGTATTTAAAATACCTTATTAGGAGAGGGGGGGGTTGTGTTTTGGGGTGAGTGGGGGCTGTAAAGACGCTGTACCGATAAAGTGGACAACTTGTTAGATTATTGAGTGAATGGGACAAACATCAACTAATAAAATTCTACGTTCAGTTTGGGATCGTGCCTCCTTGCTTCCAACAATAAAAGGGTTCGACGCTGTGCTGCCGGGGGCTCGGACTGTGATGAACAATTCACAGTTTAACATAGAGGAACCGGTTCTGTGGTGTCCAAACCCGATTCTGAACGGCTCCGACACACCTGGGGCAAATTCGTGGTCCGGCTCCGCGGCAGCCGCTGTTTCACACACACAGTTATCGTCTCACATTAAGAGCTGTGGACACTTCCTGATTAAAGACCAAGAACGCACATCTGAAAACGTTTCGAGGTGGAGTCAAAGTTCACTTCATGTTACGCTTTTGGCCGTCTGTCACGTGATTGTCACATTTACTGTAATCAATTTTTCCACCACATAGCCCCACATTGACTTCACGTCTTCAGAATTCATCTTTTTTGATCCCACGTTTCCCTCGGCGACTCTGCGGTCGATCGAGTGTCGAGTCGGATCACAAAAACCAGCCGACGCCTCGTTGTGTTTTTATGCATTTGTCGTTTATTTTTTTTTCCTGATTGAAATGTACTGTAAGGTCATAATTTGTCATTCATCACATTACATGGCATGATGCACCAGGTCTACTACACCCATTTACAGGAGGAATACACGGAAACATACACAAGGTTTTACAATGGGGAAACAGGAAGTTTAGCTCATTGCACTTACAACAGTGAATGGAACACTTTGTAGTCATTTGTAGGCTCTGGGCCTTGTTCTTCATTATATTTTCCACCAGTTCCTTTATTTTGTTGGACTTTATATTTGTGTTTTTTTACTTTTATTATATATTTTTTTTACACCTATCCATTGTCCGATTCACCCCCTCTCTCTCCCTCACACACCCCCTCTCTCTCCCTCTTTCTGTCCATCTCCATTTCAATAAAGTCATTCCTCCACCCCTAATTACATGGAAGCCAGAATATTCCCCCCCCTTTTGTTTTTGATGTCATCTCATTTACAAACACAACATGTATAGAAACTCTACACAGACCAATATGTTATTTTTTTCATATCCGAATACAATTTCTTTTTTTTTTTAATGAATAAAACAGTCCGCACGAGCCAGCCACATACGTACACAACGCAACTTTTTCATTGAGTTTTCAGATCGACAACTGCTCTTATTGGTTAATTCAGCGCTGTTGTTATTTTCCCCACACAAACAAAGCACAAAGTGTCAGGGCAGGGAGTCTCCAGGCTTGCATTACGCTCCAGCTCGCGTCGCTGCTCGGTGATGCGAAGGCCTCTCAACATGCCCTCTCGTGCAGAAGTGTGTGTGCCAGCATGTGTGTGTGTGCACGTGTTGTGGTCAGTTTTGCATGTTGGTTGAGATTTACATGTGCGGGAAATGTCCCCCTTCATGGCATTTACATGTCGGTTGGTTCCACGCGGACTCTGGCCCACTCTCATCTGGTATTTACACTGGAAAAAATGGCAGCCCACAGAGTGTGAGGGGGGAGGGGCCGGGAAGGTTGAACGGGAGCGGGCGGGGGGTGGGGGGGGGTGTCCAGCTCATGCACTTGTCATTTTTTTTACTAGGATGATTCATTACAAGTGAAAGATGAAGAAACGCTCCCTGACGATCCGACAGTGAGAGATGGACTTGGAACTTTTCTTTTAAGTTTGTTTTTTTTCTGCACTTTTCTTCTTTTACAACCACGCAACTATGAAACATTTACTTTTTATATTTATTTATATTAATATTTATATATGTATATATACTTTTGTGTTTTAAAATCTCTCAATGTCCTGGTAGACGGCGACTGTCCTCGTAACCTACAGCAAGAGCAGTGATGACAGTCACTACAATATGCTCTGTACATAGCACTGCATGCTACCTTTTTGGTTAAGAACATACACACTCACACTCCCCCCCCTCCCCACACACATACACCCAACCCCACACACACATACACAGTCTGGATTTTCCAACAGTATTTCAAGCTTCATTTAAACACAGCTGACAAGAGAACTTGGATTTATTGTCACACTTCTCTCGTCTTGGAGGTCTGGTTTTTCCCACTGTGTGTAAATGCAGCCTTATTGCTGAGACCTATCGTACCAGAGTCAAAGACGAGACTTTCCACCATGTCCAAACTGCGATCGCACTGAGTTTTTAGCCTACGGAACAGTTTGAACTCCAAACACTGATGTTCCCTTGCCCTGTCCGTCTATCTAACTGGACAGCAACTCTGAACCAGTCTTCATCATCTTCTTCGTCTGTTTGTGCTTTAAAACACCTCTGGAGAAACCAGACTGCGCCTCGGTGGTTTTGCCCACTCGGTGATTGCTGTGGTCGGTACAGAGTTCTGTTGCATTCCTGGAAATAGACAGACACCATGCAGAAAATAGACAGAGACCACGAGTGGCTAGAGGGCAGTAACAGGATGGCTTTCTTTCAGTGACCAGTATTGTAGTATAAAAGCCCTTGCTGCTATGCATATTTAAAGTCACCTTCAAGTGGTTGTTTTTCCCACGCAGGAGCAGAAAGAGAAATAAACAGGCGACGCTGACACACTTTGACCGGCTTGGAGTCACTCGTGTCCTTCAAACATCTCCGACTCCTCTCTGACTTCCAGCAGCTGGCGCTTCACCACCCGATTAACTGCCCCTACACCTCCTTTACCCCCCCCCCCCCTCCTCCCCTGCACCCCTCCACTGCACTGCTGCATTTAGTGTGTGCTTTCCTGAGGCAAAAAGTGATTAAGGATTATTTTATTGAAACTTCCCCAAAACTCGACGACAGCGTACAACAGAGGCGGTTGGCATGATCAGTCGGATCCCGAACGCTCTCTTTTCTATCAGGACGTCCAATTCGAAGCGCTCTCGGATTAAAGTCACCCGTCTGGTATCAGTGGACCGGTGATCATCGGGGGGGTGGCTGGGTGGGCTGCGTGCAATTCAGTGAGATAGAACTACAATCATAATTCACTCTATCGATGCTAAAATATAGAGGAGCAAAAAACCCAGATAAACGACGAACCCTCCTGCTTCTCACTGCACCAAACGTGGGCCCAAAAAGAAGCTGTCACGATGCTGCTCAAAAACATAAAGACCATATTAATTTGTATTTTAATTGTCCTGGCTTGGCATAAATCCATTTATAAATAAATTCTGTATAAACATAACTTTATATTCACTCTGTTTTTTAATAGAATTAAAACCTAAATCTCTCTTTGCATTCCTCGGCCGGCATTCTGTCCCCTTCCCCCCCAGTATGTCAAAATAAACACATCAATAAACGATCAGATAAATGTTTCACAATAAAAATATATAGATATTCCTTCTTCTATGCAGTTGCAGTGACTGGTGAGCCTGTGCTGAATGCACTTCCTAAAGTATTTCCGGGTACTTTCACACCACATAAAGCAGTTTTCTTCTTTGAATTTGGGACTTTTATAAATCTCTTCAAAAAATGCAAACAGAAAGGAAAAAAAGGATGATAAATTCAAACGTATGATTTGATTCTGAAGAACAGAATCGGACCGTTCCATGGTGGAAATATCTTCGAACTCTTTTTTTCTGCCAGCATGTCGTGGCAGCACACCTTCAGTCACACGCGCTAAATTCAATTTCGGAATGCCTTGAAGAGGGTTTCACCAGCAGCTTACAGCTCATATACTCTCTATAAATAGACATATATTTATATATTTTTTCCCAAAATGCATCCATAAAGTTTAAATTTTCCACATTTCTGCACTTTAACGAGCTTTTGATTTGACGCCAACAATCTTTTAGTCCAATATTTTTCTTAAACTGCGGGTCAGGTCACGAAAGCAACCGACCTCATTTCCTTCTCGGCGTCATGAGGCAGCATTACAACGCCGCCGTCACCGGGTCAACAACTCATTTACAAGCTCGCAGGTCAAGGACTCCAAACACCAACTCAGGGGTTATCTTAATTTTGATCGCTAAGAGAACAAAGTAATCGTGGTCATTTTTGTGAATGTCAATGATTGATGTGTGACTTTTCTTCCCCCTCCCTCCCCCCCTCCTTTTGTGTCTTTTACTCTCCCCGTTGTGTTTTCTTTTAAACTTCCCCCACTTATATTTCATTGCATAGAATGACTGGAGATGAGAGGTCGCCTCTTCTGCCCGCCATACTTTGTGGTGGAACTCGTCTTTTCTTGTTTTTCTTTTTCACATTGGATGATGGTTGTTGTTTGTCTTTTTTTTTTCTTAAATACACGCATACACAACCCCCACACACATACGTACAAACATCAGGAACAGAACAATATAGAGGTGACTTTGAGGTTTTTCTGCGCCGGGCGGCATGCGAAGGTTTCCCAGCGGGGCGTTCACACGGACAATATACAGCAAGAAGTTGTTGGTCGGTTCGTTCGTTTTGCTTGACGGCCTTTGAAACGCTCGGCCTGACAGAGTACGCTTCGAGTACCAGACCGCAGATCCCATAATGCACTGCAGGAGCGACAGCAGGGAGAACACTGACCTGAGAAGTTTCCATGACAACTGACAGTCAGAGAGAGAGAGGTTTTTTCTTGTTGTTGTTGTTGGTTTGTTTGTTTTTTTTCCTCGTGGGTGGGGGCGTTTGGGGTTGCAGGTCTGGACGCCACGACGATAGAAAATGAAACGTTTAAAAAAAAAAGGCAAGTGACTTCGTGACACGACCAAGTGTTTCGTTTTTGGTTCCTCAGTCACATGATTTCTTTTTTCCTCCTCTTTTGACACCGTTTTCAAGTGTGCTTCCATGTGCACAACGCACATTTGACGGAGTGAAGACACATGCTGACACTTGTGTGAAGGAGCTCGGTGTTGATTTGTTTTTTGTTTTTTTTTTAGGCTCCTGACAGACGTCCATCGTGCAGGGGCCCAGTGAGTCATGACCCCTGCCCGCACCACCCCCCCCCAACCAAGGTGAGAAAGTCCAGGAGTCCAGTTCTTGCTTTGCGATGTGTGACCGGTTCTGCGTTTCAGTGCCTCTCTGCTGCCCTGCAGTGCTCTCAGATCAGACTCCAGCCGGGCTCGTGTTGGCGGCGTGTCACAACGCGGGGTGTCTCGTCGTCGGTCGGTCGGTCGGATGGATGGCGGGGAGATCTGGGTGGTACAAACTGTGCGGGTGAGCTCCTCGCATTGCCGCACTGGAGTTCATCCCAGAGGATGTCGGAGTCACACCGAAGCAGTACGTCCGCAGCACGTTAGACAGACGCAGGCAACACGTTTCTCGTCTCACCCACTTTCAAAACACGGAGTTGTGCTCTTTAACTCTTCTGACTCTATTGCTTTTTTATAGTTATTGATCATAAACAAAAGCCAAACAAATAACAGGAGGGGGCTCGACGAGAGTAACAAAGAGTACTGAATAAATAAATAAAATTTATAAATAAATAAATTAAACAATATCACTAACACTTATCAAAAACAATGTTCTTCAAAAAATAGAAATTAATCTCTGTTGCGGTGCACGAGGTGACATCACTGCCAAAAGATCTCCAATGTGTAAGAAAAAAAATACCACGTTTAAAATAAAAACATTGAAAAGAGATTAAGGCAATACTGAGAAACCTGCAACGAAAAAACTGGGTGACAAAACATTAAAAAAATAATACAAAAGTTTCAAAGAAATACAAAAAAACAACAACACAACTTCGACAGCCACCTCAAACAGGAGAACCATCTGAGAGCCAGGTTTTTGTGAGGCAGTTTCAGATGCCTCAGTGCCACAAGTGTCGCAGGCACACGTTTCCGAAATGGCTTTAAAGTGGCAAAAACAACCGAACCATAAGCAGCTTCTTCCATCATACGATCACTCTTTTTCTTTTGTTCCCAAAGAAAACAAACAAAACAAAAAACACTAAAAAGACTCCTTGTTTTGTTTTTTTTGCCGTGGCCTGATTTCTCCGCGTAGCCTCATGATCCTTCCCTCTTCCTGGTTATTTCCTGTCCCACGTGTGTTTCCCAGTGTCTTTATGGCCTCTGTTTAGTTAACGAACAGTGTAAGGTCTTGGATAGAAAGTTCCATGCATTCCAAACGCCTACATTATTTGTCTAAATCCACGATACACTTCGTCAAGCGACATGGCAAACTGTGAATTCGCGAGGAGGGGGGGATCGGAGAGAAAGAAGACTCGGCATTCGAGAAGATGCGGAGAGGTGGAGGGGGACGGGGAAACGGCGACGTTTCGACGGCTCCCATCTGGAATGTAGATTAGAAAGAGAGCAAAATCGTGGAAAGGAAAAAAACAAAAACAAAAAAGAAACCAAAAAAACCAAAAAAACGAGCACGCCACCACAGCTGTTCAGTGTTGGCTACATGGTTCTTGTCATTTTCATTCATTGTGACGTTTCCAGAACTCAGTTCTCATCCTCTGCGGACGGTGATGTGACAAGAGGTCTTTAGTACCAGAAAAACCTGCAGTACAGCGGCGAGTCTCTCAACCATTTTCCCCGGCGTTTTCTTTACTGAAAAGAGGAGAAGGAATAACAAAAAAGAGGAGAGAGGCAGGCTTGTTCCTGTTGGTATTTCTTCGAGCACAGGACCGGAATTCCTTTTCCCCACGCATGTGGTAAAGCTACTGTTTCCTGTGAGAGAGAGAAAAATACAACCGCTCCCAGATGAAAGACGGAGTCCCCCCCGCATGTGGAAGCAGCATCACGTCGGGCTGTATTTACTTCCGGTCAAACCGAGGACGTTGAATCCACCGCAGCCACTCGGGGGAGCAGCGGGCTCTGCTGGCTCCACCTGCTGTCAGCGCTTCTCTGACTGGCTTGAAAGAAGAGCAACAAAAATACGAGAACGAAAGACGGAAGCTCGCTGTCTTCTTTGCATGGTTTCAGCCCGCAGGAACTCCACGCACAACAAAAGGTCGCAGACGTGCTGGACAGCTGCAAGGTTGGTCTTGCAGGCCGATGCTTGGGCGGGGACGTTGGATCAGAAAAAGGAGAGTCCTTCTGGAGATCGATGTTGGATTGGACTTGGGGTGATCTAGAAACAAACAAAAACAGCACAAGATGGGGATTTTTTCTTCATCAAAACATGCTCTGTTTACTTGACAGACGAAATGATACTACTTTACGGTCCACTGTCTCCTTTGAGGTATAATCCAAGATAAAGATTTAAGAGACAGTTGAGGTACTTGGCTCAGATATACCACAACATTTAGTTTACTGAAGAAAAACCTTTTGAAGAGTTCTTGTTGAACTGTTGTCCTCACATGGACCTCACTGAGATGAATCATTGATTGACCGCGCGCGCACACGCACACACGCGCACACACACAGTATTCTTGCAGGTTTGCTGCACAGTTTCACCGCAGTTACATTGCTGTCCACTAGAGGACGTGTTTGCCTTCAGACTACTCTCAGCCCATGAAGTCTTTGTAATCAGTAAATTGAAGGTAAAGTGGCCCAGTGGCCATTTTCAGGCAGAACCTCCGAATCTTTCTCAGCTCTGAGGTAAAACAGGAAAAAAAAACCCTACAAAAAACAACAATATTGGGGTTCATTTGTTCTTAAGTCCTGTTTGTCTTGGGATTTTTTTTATTGTTTATACAATGAAACATTGTGGAACAAAGCTAATAATTCAAGTTGATTAATGTTGTGTTTTTTGTTTTCCAATAAATCAGACCTCTTCCTTGCAGCCATGATGCACTGGAAGTGAGAAAGTGGTTTCATTCGTTGACAATTTGAATCATCGAGCTGGCAAAAGGCACAGAAACTAACACAAAAAGCGGGCTTTTGCCGGCCTATTTTTCCATGCTTCAGGTATTTTTAGTATGGACCCGTCTTACTCGGCGGCTGCAGCAGAACGAGGGCAGGAATACTCCTAACTCAGCCTGTCAGCCTGTGCTTACACAGCACCTGTGGGAGCACAATAGAGAGGCTGCATGTTGTGGTTGCCGCCTGAAATAACCCTGGAGTGAAGTCACATTCACTTGTACAATCTGGCACCTCAGATTTGCCTCGCTGCTCTTGGGGAGACAACTTATTGTAACCAGAACTTAGAGGGAAAAAAAACCCAAAACAAAACATCTTTCTTGAGATTGCATTTATGATCTGTTCGAACATCTGCCAGCAGGAGACGATCACACTGATGTCTTCACTGCGCTGCTTCAGGCTTGCGAGGGGCCCACAGGGTCAAATCACCTGTGCATGCTGCCGCTCCAATCGAAGACGCACGTTCTGATTCCCTAACGTGAGGTAAACGCATAAAACAAGCCAATCAATATCCAATTTCCGCTTATCAGATTGTTTTTGTGCATGTGAGCACGCTCACTGAGATGGACTGCGATGGGTTTCAGTTTTGCGCAGAATTTTGTCGCATTAAGTCGAAGCGAAAATAATAACGAAACAACGGCAACGGGTCAACATGCGACCAGCTGGTGCCTTCTTTGGTCTTCATCGTCACAGACCGACAACCCTGATGTTTGTGGCCTTGAATTGATCTATTTAAGCATGATTTCATTCAACCTGCTGCCTCTTCCAGAGGAACAGGCATCACTTGCTTGCAAATCAGCAAACCGGAGAGCTGTTTATCGATTGAGGAGACCTCTGCTTGTGTTTACTTCATTGCTCCAGAGAGCAAATGAGTTTAGTCTTTTGATACCAAATCATGTCAATAATTTCGCTTTGTACTGACATCATTCATCACTAGAAGAAAAGCAACTTCATGCATCCCCCAAATTCTACTGAAATCGCAATCGTGTGATTTGTGTGTTAAGAAAAGGTGGTTTGAACTTTTCTTCTACGCATTGTCCCACCCAAATTAAAAGATCGATTGAGGCTGTACATTTAAATTTTGCCCCTGAACGACAGCTCATCAGCTCCAGACTTGAAGTTTCAGTCGTGACTGGTGAAAGTCGGCACTGCGGAGGGCAAACCGCCGTGAGGAGGCTCTCACATGAATCGAAGGCAAAACAGTAAAACATGCAGAACTATAAAGCAAATCAAAGAGGATGCTGAGAGAGAGAGAGAGAGCGATAGAGAGAGAGAGGGAGAGCAAGAGAGAGAGAGAGAAATTAGAGCACAATAGCAAAAGATGGAGGGGGGGGGTTGACTGTGGGAGTGGAGTGTGGGAGAAGAGAGCTCCCTCTGCAGCAGTCACAAGAGGCAGTTAGTCAGCGCATGGCTGCACCGTGTACACACGAGCACAGCCGGACCGGGCGAGCCGTATTATCTTTTATGGCACATATGCAACACTCTGCGCACACTGAGATACAACAGCAACATCAATGCCCCCCCCGCCCCCCCTCCGTGGGGCTTTCAAAGCTCCACAACAACACACTGCAGCATGAAATGAAAGACTGTACCTCCAATAAAACAAGCAGGCCATGGATTTTCTGACCATCACTGCTTCTTCTTCTTTTTTTTTTACATTCTGAACTCACATAAGTCACATTCCCACCCTGTGTCAGAGCCGTGCACCATGAAATGAGCTGACGCTGCTGGTTCACAGCCAGCTCCTTTACAAAATACACCCGCGCGGAGCTTATTTGCGTCAGCACATGCGCTTTATATGTGCTATCATAAATAGTATTTATTCAGCACATCCAAAACATAACCTTTTATGGTTGCCGCTTTTTTTTCCCCCACCCACCAGTTAAGGAACTCCAGGTGACTGAGAATAAATAATGCAACAACGCAGGACACAACAGTGGCTGTTTCTTTGAAGGTCCTTCTATGTGATGGCCTGAAATCAGCAGGATGGGTAAAGGGTGGTGCAGGGGACAAGTGGTGACACGAGTGGAGGTATTACAGTCATCGAAAACCATCAAGAAAAGATGAATATATTTCTAGGGAATGTTTTAAGAGTGTGTGGCCCTTTAAGACAGCTGCACACGCAAGAGATTTAGGTGACTGCTTCAATCTTTTTTAAGTTATTTTTTTAAAAAATTGTTTCAAATGTACTAATCTCCAATAAACTGCGTTGTACGTACTTTAGACTTAACTGTTCTATTTGTTTTTGACAGGCAGACCAACATAAGAACCAGTGCTTAAAATTATGAATTCATGATGTATGAATGTATAGACTGTTTACATTATCCGATCATTCAAACGATCCGGGCTTAAATTTATCGGACCATCGTTTCCTATTTCATATCTGAAGCACAGATTTGCCATTAGCCGTGCAGTCCCTGGTTTCCAAGAGGGACTTTTCCGACAGCGTCCTGCTCCAACACACCTTGATCCAAAGAAAACCAAGAAATCGGGATGATTTCCTGTGGACCAGGTGTGTTGCAAC
>JASSRZ010000053.1:3587040-3609299 GCA_032164315.1 Malacoctenus gilli | reverse complement strand
TCCGTAGATTCCTGCCCGACGCTGCTCGTGTTCCAAGCATTTTTGCTTGAAATTGGAGGCCGAGTGCAGATTGTGAGTGACCACCGCAAAAAAAACATCACCAGGTTTCTGCTTGAATGTCAGCCAGTTGCTTTCGGATATTGATTTTGAAAGTGTTTCAATCAGAGTTTTCGAGACAAACATAATCATACATTAACAATAAAATATGATCTCATGGTTTGGGACAAATGATACATTTTTTTTTAAAGCTTGACTCGTACTGAATCATATTTGCATTTTATTTGCCACTGCAGACTACACTCTTCAGGAGTGCTTGTTGTTGTGAATAACTAATGTTGTCAACTTGGATGACAGCTAATTATTTCTTGGTGTTAAACCTGAGTGCAGCTGCAGTGAATTGCGCCTTTTACTTCTGCCTGCTGAGGAGTTCCGCCCCTGTTTTCCACCTCATGATCATCAGTGGGATGCGATGCTGTTAACTCCAGCGAGGAGCGGCTTTGTTGCTGTTTCATTGAGCTGTTGCTTACAGAGGAGCACCTCGTTTAGCCGCAGTGCTCCTAAAAACAACACGGGAGAGGTCTGACTGAGTAACAACACTGACTTGTGTCCACAGCACCTCTAAAGCAGAAAAACATCGTCTCTCCTCTAAATAATTCATGAAACTTCAGCAAATCTGAGTCATCCAGTCATCAGACCAACTCACACAATCCTGACATCTCAGTGTGATTGTGTCACTGCAACACAACAACTTTACAACTCTGACTACATGTGCACACTAATGAGACATAAAGCACGACGCCACTACTCAATAAGAGAGTGACTCATTTTCACCAAACACTTCTTCCTAGGACAACAACTCCCTTTTTCAGTAGAGTGGCTCTTTTGAAGCTTCTGGAAACAAACGCTGCACGTCCCTTCTGTTGACTTTCTGCTCATCTCGTCTGCGCACACTAAATTGAAAATCTTAACATTCGCTGCGCCACGGCAAACTTTTTTCAAAGTTCTGGCCTTGACGTCTGAGGACTAAACCATTACGGCTGTAGCATGGTGCTGCTGGCAGAGGGATGCAGAGCAGGCCTAGCCTGATATCCATCACAGGAAATACAACCCAGCGTTTGAGGCTCTGGTTGTCTAAACCTTTCTTGTCTCTTCTGTTTCCTGTAAAGTTTTTTGGTTTTTTTCTGTGGTCAGAATAAAACACACTCCAGTAAATCGTCCAGAGCCGACAGACGCTGGTCCGCTGCCAGATGATTCATAATATTCTGTTTCTCACTGACTGGAGTTCAGCTGCTAGCGGAGTGGAGTTGATGCATTACGATGCAGCGCGCTGCGTTTTGTTATTTACAGCCACTTTATCAATGCTTTAATTACACAATGGACCAAACATGAGAGTGTAAGTCAATGAGTCTTCTGGCTGAATAATAATCACAACTGACTTTCTATGAGCTGTTTGCGGGTTCCGTCGGAGCCTTCGGAGTCATTTCCAAGACCTGCATAATTTCATCTCGCACCATATGAATAATTTCACTTTCTCCCTGATAGAGCCACAATACAGGCAATATGAAAACCATGAACACTATTCAGCAGTCGAGAGCACGGCATGAATAATTTCAGGACGGTAATAGCTGACTGGGTGACAGCAGCTTTGTGAACTTGGAACCTATTCATATATTTACTGAAGCAAGAACGAAGGCAGCCATTAAACTGTCTCAAGTTTCGTGTCGAACGTCATGGTCAGATTTTTACGCTCGAGCGGTAAATAGATTCGCATTGATTTATGATTAGGGAGTGAATGCCGGGGTGAGAGGGGGGATTTCTGCACCGACTGCTTGATGGCCATTTTTTTTTTTTTTTGCGAGCATCTCACAGACAGTGAATTAGCTCCTTTGAGTTATCAGCAGCCTGCGTGTTAATCGCAGTGTCAGATAAGGCCTGCCAAACGGAGGCGCGGCGGAATTTCAATAAACCAGCTGAACTGGGAGGAGATGAACCAACTCTTATCTCGGGGACATGAGAGGACAACTCGGAAAAAGGCTTAATAACCTGCGGGTAATAGTTTTTCCTGGTCAAGATTACAGAAAATGATGATAGAGGACCTCTGATCACGAATGTTGCTAAGTAGAGATAGTTTAAGGGATTACAGGAGGCTCTATTTGCTTTATTTTGCCGAATTTCTCTCTCACCATGGGGGACGGAGTAGTTCCCGCTGGACCTGTTTGCCTGGCTTGGCCCATGGGTCCACCTGCTGGTCCCATCTGCCCTGGTTTGGCCTGTCCCTGACCCATGCCCATTCCCATGCCCATGCCCTGTCCTTGGGCCGGGGGCTGCTGCTGAGGGCCAGTGGCGGCCAGGGCGCCGGGCTGCCCCGGCCGGGCGGCCGAGGTCTGGGCTTGCTGTTGAAGCTGGGTCCTCTGTCCTAAAGCGCCGTCCGTCTGAGAGCCCGGACCACCCTGACGCCCCGATCCTGCAGGCCCGCCGGCGGAGCTCTGAGCCCGGGAGGAGCTGCCGGACCTGGAGGAGCCTGAATGGTTAAAAAAAGGAGATATTTAGAAAAAAAATATTTGTGTAAGTAAATTATTCATTCCACTTTTAAAAAAGTTGCATCCGAGAATACAACAATCCAAACAGGACCTCTGAATGACTCATCAGAACTATTTCAAATGAAGCTGCCAATGCTTCACTTTGCATTTTGTGTATTTCTCTCTGCCTCGACTGCCATTAAGGACATCCCATCACGTTATTTTCACCACCAAAATCAGAGGACATTAATAATACGGTCTAGTTGCCCCTTTTATTCGACTTCCATTTCAATTTTCATGAAGCTGTGTACCGTAACAGGAAAGCCAGGCTCAAAACAGCAACATGTGGAAAAAGCTGCATGCAAAGATCAAGCCGGTGATTTATTGAGTGCCCTGCTAAGAACACAGTCACAGTTTCACCATCAGGAAAGCATTCCCTATGAAAAATTGTGCCTGATCGAGTTAATTAAAACTGTTGATCCCTGAGGGGATAGTTGATTGCAAAAGTGCATAAAACTCAGCCTGAACAATAGAGGTTAGTAATTATTTTCTGCCTCGGACCCAAATAATGTATTCATTCATAGGGATGTCATCCCTGCATCAAGTACAAAATTGGAGTAAACATGTTGGGTCCTGCTGTTCCAGTCTTTGAAGCTGTACTGCAGTTTGTTTGATAGTTGATGATCTGGAATAACAAAACAATTTCCCAACACATCATAGGAATGTTACTTTGGGGATGCACATATTCAAATACACTGAGTGGAAGTTTTGAGGATCCTAAAGGAGAACCAAACTGAAATAATCACTTTAAATTGCTAAAGAATAAAGTAAAACAATGAAAGCATTTTGGAGTGAATATTCAAAGTCTGGAAAAGAGATGAGGATCAATGTGAGACTCTCGCATCATGAAAAACTCATTTGAAACTCACACACACACACACACACACACACACACGCACACACACACACACACACACACACACACACACACACACACACACACACACACACACACACACACACACACACAAGCTCTTTATTATGAAGCAAATTTTGCACCACTTTCAATTGGGATCACTGCCAGATTGACTTCACTAAACCACATCCAATGAAGACCTACTGTCATTTCAGTCATGAAATTAAACTAAATGACTGTTTGATAATCTTTAAATATTTCTATCAAGTATTCCAGAAGACCAAATAACCATTTGTAGATATATTTAAATCTCTCTATCTACTCAAAGAAGAATACTTTGTTCAAGACACAATGTGTCCACTCAGTATAGCGGTACAACATGTACCTGGCGGTTGGCCCTGCATATCCACAGGCCCCTGGGACTTGCTGCGAGAGGACCTGTGTGGATCCCCCTGCCTGGAGGTGCGCTGGCCATGATGATGCCCTGATGGATCCCTTGAGTACTCTGAGGAGTGGTAGCCACCCGACCGAGAGTCGCCGCGCCTCCCTGCAGATGAAGATCGGCCTGTGGGGTCGTGACGCATCGATGGGTCTTTGGGGTGTCCCTTGGTTGACCTTGAGGACCTCGGCTCATCCGGGTGACGTGATGAGGACGAGTGGCGGCTCGAACTGCCGTGGTGCCTGTGGTCCCGAGACGACGAGTGCCGCCCTCCATGGCCATACTCATCCTGTGGCCAGAGGTCCTCCTCAGGCGGCTCGTCATAATCATGATAGGTATGCTTGACACTGTGTCGACTCCTCCCAGATGAGTGGCTGCTGCCGTAGTGGCGAGAACTGGAGCGTGGCTTCTCAAACCAGTCGGTTTCTTCCTGGCCGAGGTGGTAGGCTTTGGAAACCGAGAGCAGATCACAGTCAATCTCCATGTCGCTCGGAGACAGCGGCATGCAGGCTGAAAGAAGGAAGAAGGCAGGAAGAAGATCGACCCCATGCAAAAGAAAAAGTGGGTGGGGAGGAAGACAGAAAGAAGGCAGAAAATAAAAATAAAAGATTTACATCCATGCAGAATACACTCCACATGTCAACTTTAGACAATACAAGACAATATTAACAGGATAAACTATGCACTGCAAAACCGTCAGCTTCATCAGTTTATTTTACAATGTTAGAGTTCAGACATGACGACAAGGAGCACAATTTGTGCTCTGAAAAAGTCCTTTTAAATTTGTCAAGCCAAACCATTTGAACCATTCTCCTATTACACTTTAAAATTTATATGTTGTGATGGTGGTGTATTGCCACACTCTAAATTAATATACTTGATTTTTTCTTTGCGTGACTGTTTTGCAGTGTGGACATACACTTCATGAATCCCCTGTCATGTATCACAATAATAAAACCCTGTAAAGGAAAACAATGCATCTGTGTCGTGCAAAGACCTTTTCAGGTGAATCGGAGTGTGGCGAATGACGAAACGGACTAATCCGGAGAACCATGCGAGTATTGAACAGACAGACGACTGGACGAACAGGCGGAAGGAAGGACGGACGGACGGACGGACAGGCAGGCAGACAGACAGACAGCAGTCCAATGATAAGAGAGCTCCAAGTGACTCTCAGGAAGGAGAAAACATCAGCATGCAACGGCTAGCTCTGTCTCTGTTCACGTCTCAATTTCTCTGCTAAGCCTAGCCTTTGGGTGGGTGGGGGACGTTTAGATAGACGATGGGGGCAGTAGTAAGTAGTGAGACTGTGTGGGAATTCAGCCCCCACAATTACCTTCGCTGTCTGACACAGCGCAATGATAATCGTCTATAATGTATGTATCATCCGATTTGTAGACGTGCGTCCGGGGAAGGTCTCGTATGTGGTCTTGAACGTCTGGCAGAGAGTGACTGGAACCATATTGGCCGTAATAGTAATGATATCTACTGCTGCGGCTGTCATACGGGTCGGGGCCTAAGCTTGAAGATCGCCCAGAACCCATGAACCTCCCCAAGGGACTGAGGGGGCTCTCCTCTTCAGAGTACTGCCGAGTTGGATGGCGGCCCCTGTAGCCGGATCGGTAGGGGCGGTCGTCTCTCTCGTAGGACCGGCTGCGATACCCAGAGTAGTCCCGAGATGATATCTTGTCCATGCCATAGCCGGTAGAACGGGAGCGGCCAGTGGAAGTGTAGTAAATCCGATCGTCCTCGTCCACCATCATACCATAGTATCGACTACCATGGGCGTTGCCACTGCCGTTCTCATAAGCACTCCTCTTGAAGCCGTAATCCTCAATTAACTGCCGCCCTCGAATGGTGGCTGAAGGGTAAGCGCCACCTGTCACTGAGGAATAGGAGGCCAGGTCTGCCTCCACATCTCGAGCCTCCTCGATGGGGGAAAACTTGGAGATTTTTTGCTCGATACTCCCCAGTTTCCTGTGCTTGCTGCGCTTGGTTGACATGACAGCAGGAGCCAGAAGACCTCTGGAGGATGACGAAGGCTTCTGTACCCCAGAGCGGATGCTGCCATGTTTGTAGTCGAAGTCATAGTAATAGGGGGATCCCCCACCCATGCTAGAGCTCACGCTGCTGCTGCTGCCCCCTAGTGGTCCGTGCCTGTAGCTGCTCTTACCCCTGCCGTGGTGGTCGTACAGCTCTTCCTGCATCGCTGCCTCCTCCTCGGGTGCCCTGCCATAGGGGGAGCTGCCTGTTCCCCCACGCGTCGTGCTGGTGCTGCTGTGGCCGTGGATGTCGCCCGGGTATCGCCCACTGCCGCCGTGATGCATCATGTCCCCCGTCGTCGTGCCCAGCCCATCTTTTGCCGTCAGCTCGCTTACGTCGTCAATCATCATGTAGTTTCTTGGAATGCTTTGCTCTAAGCCAGGGGCCCCATACATCCCATCTGCTGTGCTGTAGGTTGAAGGACTGTCTACGGAGTGGCCGTAAGCATTGGAGACTGTGGAAGTGTATTGTCCATAAGAGCTGGCTGTGGTGGTGGTGTAGCCATAAGTATTTGCAGTGGTTGTAGTATACTGGCCATAAGAACTAACTGAGGTTGACGTATATTGGCCGTATGTACTGGGGGGCATTGTAGAGTACCCACCGTAGCTGCTGGACACTGGTGCTGAGCCATAGGGCCCATAGGAGCTTGCCATGGTAGTCGTTCCAGTGTACTGACCATAGGGCAGGGCTGCACTGGAGTAAGTAGCATCCTGGGCAGTGGTGGTGACCACAACTGTGGGGTTGCTGATCGTCTCATAGTTGGTGGGCATCTTGTGCTCCAGATCGGCAAGAGAGGTCTGCCTGGGTCTTCCTGGATGAACTGTCAGGATGTCAGCTTGAGGCTGCCCAGGGTATGGAGTTGTCTGGCTGGGGTAGGAGGACACAGCACTGGGATAAGGTGAGCTGTGGGTGGGGTATGGTGGCTGCCCAGGTGGCGCGGGGCCAAACCCTGTGTGCCCCGGCTGAGGCTGAGGCTGAGGGGCAGCTGGTAACCCCATGTCTGTCTGGGGGTATGGGGGCTGGGTTTGAGGGTAGGTGTGAGATGAGTAGGAGGTCTGAGGCTGGTAGGAAGGTCCTGGAGGAGGGCCATGGCTCTGAAGTGGTGTGGGCTGTGGCAGTGCCTGGGACTGTGACACTGTCGGATATGGAGGCTGGTTGAATGTTGAAGACGGGTATGGCGCACTGGATGGTTGCGATGGTCCTACCGTTTGGCTCTGGGGGTATTGGCAGGACATAAAGGATGATGTGGGTGGATACTGGGCTGCTGTATTGAGATCACTTGTGAACTGGCTGAGTGGGGCAGTGCTTGGTCTTGTTGTCAGTAACCCATTGGTCTCATGGGAGGCAGCTGCAGCTGCTAAGCGTAAATTATTCAATTCACTGTCAGACATATAGTCTCTAGTGTCCCCCATACACCTCAGGTAGGCAATATCCCTTCTCTCCCTCTCCTTGACCAGTGTCTCTTTCCTCTGATGGATCCCCAGCTCCAAGTATCTCAGCTTAGCATCAATCTCCTTCTCTTCCTCCTCCAGTTCTGCTTGCTGCTTTCTCAGCTTGGTCGACTCTTGTTCCACGGCCTTCAGTTCATGGGTGAGGTCTTTGAGGAGGCTGGCTTTAGCTGCCAGACCAGACCTGGAGCTGGGCTTGAGGCTGGGCACGGAGGGCAGGTAGACCTGTTGGAGGGCTGGTGTCATCATGGGCAGGTGAGCTGATGTAATGGTGTCCTCTGGAGGGGGGCTGGGCAGGGTTCGCTTGACCTTGCGCAGCAATGAACTCTGCTGGAGAGCTGCCAGCTGTAGAGAGACGAAGAGAGAGAAGGAAGGAGGGATTGGAGGGTGGGAGAAAAAGGGGACGGGGGAAAAAGTATGGACAGACAGAGGCATTGGTGGATAAAAAAGGGGGCATAGAAAAGAATCAATGAAATATGATGGTGGTAAAGTTAAAAAGGTTTGGGATAAGAGTGATTCAAATTCAGGGACACAGTGAGAAAATGTGTGAAGGGGTCAGGGATTTGTGGAATTAAAATCAGTGTTGAACAGCGATTTTGGGGGGAAAAAAGTTGAGCGAGGAAAAATTCAGTTGTGAAAATACAGGCATGAAAGAACAAGCGGGTTTGAAAAGATTTATGGAGATAAGGTGAAAGAGAGACAGACATGGAAGGAGAGGGTGAGAGGACAGAATGTGGTTTGGTGAGATTTATGAAGATGTTAAGTCATAAGTGGATAAAGTTGCATGGGCGGAGGAACAACCCATGAACATAAAAGGGAGAGGAGGAAGGAGGAAAACTCCAAAAAGATATTAAAAAAAGGCAAGGAACAAAAGAAACAAGGAAAGGACACAACAGCAGGGACATACAAGGGAGACAAAAGAGACACATGTAGACAAAGAGACAAAGACGACAGGAAACAAGAGTGGAGTTTCTGTTAGAAAACAAATATCTTACAAAGACTAACAACTGTCAGGCTCGACTTTACTAATTTATTCATTACTTTAAAGACTTGAATCAGCATTTTAAAACCCTTTGTTGAGTTGCTCACTTGAGCAAAATTAGAGATATTTGGTTTTCAAATTGGGGACCAGGACCCCCTCGATGGGGCACCAGAGAAAACAGAGGAAACTTCGCATGTTCTGAGACAGTAAGGATGACTGAGTTTGAGTCTTTTTTTTCCCAGTGTTTATCTTCATTCCAATTATTTTATTTAAGATCTTGAGACATTTTTTAGGTTGAGTGATAAATGGGGAACAAATTTTTGTCTGTAACTTTATTTCTTCCAACCTTTCTATTGAATAATAGACATCTACTCTGAAATAAATCTTTTTGCTCTACAGAGACATTAAGAGCTTTATATTTATTTCTCATGTAGCACATTATGTTATACCGCACTTTCACCTTGTAAACAAATCATTTGATGCTTATCATGGCCATCTGTGTGTAGGCAGCAGAAAAAAAGAACAACTCCCCTCTGCTGCCTATTGTCAACCTTATGTTTGTGTGTGGGCAGAGACGATATAATCCAGCAGCAAAAGGCTTGCATAGAAAATACTGTAAGGTGTGAAAAATTAGTGTAGGGTATCCATTACAGTGCTGGTATCATAACTTCTGTAAAGTGTGTTTATTGCCACCTGTGTTGCATCATGTGGCTTGCTTATTGCTACAGACTCATGGCAGATATGTTGAGGGAGAAACATTATGAGTCGACATGATATAGGCAACGCAGAGTTTTACATCTTGCAAACTCCAACATCCCAGAATTGTAAGGATTCGGCAAGCAAAAAGACTGATTGCTTCATTTGTTAACCTTTCTTGTTATTTTGTACTTTTCGAATAAAATTCAGAGTAAACATGGTTTTCTGATGTACCTGGAAGTTGAAAAGTAGATATTTTTAATTCATTATTATTGTTTATATACAGTCTACTTAAGGTAGTATCAGTATAAGCAGTAGTATTGTGGTTTCCTAGCTTTATTATATTCATTACATGCTATTTAGAGGGAAACACCTTCATTGTAATTTATAATGAAGGTCAAGTAAACAGGTTCCATTTTCAGGTGAGCTTCTTGACTTTTATAAGGCTGTTTACCTCCAAATGGCTCTGACATTGCAGTTAATGTACATAATTACAATGTTTTTGTCCCTTGTGCCACATGTGTTTTATAGGTGCTTAAACTGCAGTTAAACAGAGATATTAATTACGCAAAAGACTGCATCTGCTTGGATCTATGCCATTAAAAACATACCCTCCAAGTTAACAAGTACAAACACTAACTTCTCAATGTGTTTGCTTTTAAGTTGTGTGGGAATCAATTTGATCCTCTTCTCCATCAGGTTTTCTGCTTTAATGGCCTGAAATACTTTAGATGAGACCAGATGAGGACTGGAGTTTACATCCAGTTTTACATTACAAATACTACTTGTTGATGACTGCAGATAGATTAAAACTTACTGAGGTCCAAATGGACAAAAAAAACCATCATAACAGCTAAAAAACCGGTAACAAAGGGAATCGCTCATCACAGCATCCACATAAAACATTCATAACACTTGCAGTATTAAAATAGGGCAGCAGCGATAAAAAAAGATGTCTTGATCAGAGCGACACTGAAGCCTTCTGCTAGTCCTTATTGCAGCAAACAGCTCAAAAGTCAGTCAAACTACATTGTAAAGCAAACATATTCCCTTGTTCTTTTCCATGGTTTTGATGAGCTTTCCACTAAAAAGAAACAATGTGTTTTATGTTGACCTCTCCTGGCTCACCCTGTTTCCTGTGATAGTTATAAGCCCCGAACAGGAAACACCTCTTTAGGGTTTCATCACTAGCCCATAATATAACAACAGCACAGAGTTTTGGAAAAATTAAAAGTTCAAAAACGTACTTTAACTTAAAATGTTTTTAATTTTTCTGAATATATAAGCATAAAAATTGTTCAATGTCCCTAAGATCATTAAGACGACTGATTTCCTTTAGCCTAAAGACTCTGAAGTCACGATATAGTCAGTTTGAATAATTTGTTGGTGAGGAATATAATTTTCAATGGAGGCGACATGTAAACAGTAATTTTGTGGCAATGAATCATTCGTTCCTGCATCTGTCTGAGTTTAAAGGTGCTAAACACTTGGTTAAACCTTGACTTGAGTGACTTTACCTGGCTCTGAAGCGCTTGTTGTTGATACAGAGCGAGTCTGGCCTTCGTGTGCTCGTCTGTGGTGGGGCTGAGTGGCTTGGGGTCCGACATAGACCTCTGGGTGCTCTTGATGGGCCGGGGCATGGATGGGTGTCGCTGCGGGGATTCGGCCGTGTAGGACTTCTGCTGAGGTGTGACGTGGGCCTTATTGAGTCTCTCGCTGGACAGAGAGGTCTCCAGCAGGCGGTGGGGGGACACGGGCGAGACGGGGGAGTAGAGCACTTGCGGGGACTTGGGGGCTGACTGCTGCTGCCGGATGATGCTGGAGACGGATTCGTTGTGCAGGTGGTTGTGGGGCTGATAGTTGATGTCGAGTGGATCGGGGCGACGTCGCTCGAACTTGGCTGCGTTTGCTGCGATGTGCTGCTGCTGGCGCTGCTGGGTCAGAAGGTCAGAGCTTGACTGTTGCGTTCCGGTCCCGGTAGAGGAAGAATATGGACTGACTGTGGTTGGCACGCTTAGCTGGGGGGCTACAACACCCTGTGACTGGGCTTCGGGGTCAGTCTGGCATGCAAGGGACTGTCCCTTCTGGGTTCGCTCGGGTCCCGAGATGTAGTGCACGATCTCGACTCGGTTCGGATCTGGTACGGTCACGTGAATCGCGGGGGAGACTCTTCCGAGGTGCTCCACTTCCGTCTGGCAAGACATTTCCCTGATGGTCTGGACGGCGATGCTGGACGACACCATCTTGTGCGCGTCGGCTTTGGCGTCGGTCGCCGCGGTGCTCAAAGCGGCGGGGCCGCCGCCTGCTGCGCTGGACTCGGAGTGCCTGGAGAAACGGGAGCGCCGCCGTCGGACCGGATGCTCGGTCTCCGCCTTGTCCTCGTCGTCGTCCGTCTGGACAGAGCAGTCGACGCTGCGGCCGCGCCTCCTGGTGCGATGGCGCATCATGTATCTGGTGGAGAGGAGAGAAGATGATAAAGGTAAGACGGTTGCAAGCGGGTAGAAGTTAAGCGTTCTGTGTGACTTCTGTTGGCCAAAAAAGTCAGTGTGTGCTATGTGCTATCGGCATTGCAACAAGCTCTGTGGCGTGTGGGAAAATATGTCAACAGGAGTGAGATGTTACCTCTCCTCCCCGTCTTCGTCGTCAGTCTGCACACAGCTGTCCACGATCCTGCGGGGGGAGCTATAGAACATCGCTCCGTCCCCATCCAAGCTGTCCCTGGTCAGCCTGGTCATGGAGCTGTGCTTCCTCATGTTGCTCCTGGTGTCCACGTGCTCCTCCTGGGTCCTCAGACAGATCTCTGATGAGGAGTTTGGCAGGGACCGGGAGCCCATGTGAGAGTCTGTGTAGGGGTGGACTGGCTGTCCGCTCGTATCCAGCTGTGGAGGAAATAACGAGCGTCAAGCGATGGGATTTGTTTGTAGGGCGACGTGTTTACTCCAAGAACAAGGTGTTTAAAACTTTAGAGATCCACAAGAAAAAAAATTGGAAACACAAAAATTAAGTCTATTAACAGTTGTTCGTAGTTAATCAATTAATCCTTAGTCGATTAAAAAATGGAGGAAAAAACTCAAATACAACCTTTTTGAAAGCTTACACCCTTTCTGGAGCTTTATCACTTTTGTCAGCTTTCCTGAACTCCTCAGCTGTCCTCGGCTTTCGGTCGTCTCACCTGCACGCCGTGAGCTGCAGCGGTTTTCTGCCTCTTCTGCTCTTCGAGCTGCTGCTGCAGCTGCTGCTGCAGGGACTGAATCTGGTCCAGCTGTGACTTCTGCTGGGCCAACTGCTCCCGCTGCAGAACCAGTTGCTTCTCACGTTCATGCTGCTGCTGCTGTAGCACCTACGGTGGTGTCGGCGAGAAGGTGACGAGGGGGCGGAAACGTGGATGGTGACAAAGGCAAGATGAGGAAAGGAAGAGATGGAACGGAGAAGACGTAAAGAGGAATGGAAGGAACACAGAA
This sequence comes from Malacoctenus gilli, assembly GCA_032164315.1. Lineage (NCBI taxonomy): Eukaryota > Metazoa > Chordata > Actinopteri > Blenniiformes > Labrisomidae > Malacoctenus > Malacoctenus gilli. Next base: position 3,596,795 of record JASSRZ010000053.1, on the reverse strand, counting down.
GGCAAAGAGAAGAATAAGGTTTTTCACTGTTAGACTCCCGATTTCATCAAATATGATCACATTGAGGAAAGCAAATTAAATACCAAAATCTCAAAAACCAAATTCAACATGGAACAATTTTTTGTGCCGATGAATTAGTTTTCGAAAATGGTTTCCAAGTTAGTCAAACTTGCATTTGTTGCAATAACCAAAAATGAAGTCGCAACATAAAGGAAGTGCAGCATGTACTGTCGTTGTCATTACTAGTCATATAATGTGCATAATAGAATGTTTGATGCATAGCTGTTCATCAATAAAATGCGGGGTGGTGCAAATAAGGAGTTAGAGGTTGTTGGGTATTTTTTTCGTTGCTTGTATCATAAGTTATGAGATGCAGAGTAAGCATTCAGATTCTGTACATTCTTATCAACGAAGGCTTCCACACCTGTTTAACAGAGTTAACTTGAAAGATTTTCAACTGCTTGTTCTATCAAAAGAGGAAGAAAGTTGTCAGGTTAGCCCTTCGTTTGTCTGTGAGAACATCACCACATCGCCACTAAGAACTGATGGACTGAATAGAGTCAAACGTCCAGAGAACAAAAACGTGATCACCACAATGTCATAATGCATATTGTCCCCTGTATAAAACACACTAATAAATGGATCATGATTCTACTTTGCTTTTTCACAGAAGTCATCAACAGTCCGACAAAGAATACGTATCGCTATCACACAAACATACTGGCAGGTTCATGCAAACAAGTACAGGAAATGTAAATTTCAAAACATATCATGCAAACCACAGATTTATCAAAACTCATGTTGGATGCAAACAACCAAAAAGGTTTTTCGCTTCCATGAAAGACAAAAAATGTTGACATAATTCTACTTGTAATGTCCATCTATAAACACAAAGAAAAAAATTATTGCTGAAAAGTATCCAAGAAATGTTCCCATATTCTTTTTGAAAGAAGGAGACATGCATTAAAGAGACATGCAGATCTATGTAGCATTTGCTTGTAACTAGTTTGCAGAATACCACATCAAATATCAGGTTCAAATATCAAAGCAAAATCCATATAACCGATACAGAAGAACAATAATGCAACTAAATACATCACAGATACCACCACCACCAAAAGAGAAATGAATCCACAAACAAACCCATATTCAATGCAAACACAAAAACACATCAAACAAGACGCCATCGAACTCTAAATTCCACCTCCAAATCCCTCCCTCTACCTGTTCCTTGATGGTCTGCAGCTCCTGTAACTCTCTCTGCACCAGAATCTGCTCCTTCTCCCTGTGCAGCTTGAGCTCAATCCTTTCACGCTCCAACTCCTCTTGGAGGCGCAGTTGGCGAAGTTTCTCCAACTCCACGCGCTCCCGCTCCATCTGCAGGAGCTGCTCCTGCTGTCTGTGCAGCCTCTCTGCCTCGGTTTCCCCCTCCTTGTGTACAGCGCCTGGTGGGGGGAAGGGAGGAAGACCACCTGCAATGGGTAAGCCACCAGTGGGGGCCGACGGGCCAACTGGTGGTTGGGTGAAGCCTTGGGTGTGTGAAGGACCGGCTGGTGGGTAGGCATAGCCCGCAGAAGGAGGTTGCTGGGCCTGCTGAGACGTTGCTGTTGGTTGCTGCTGCTGCTGTTGCCCATGCAGGTGTGCCTGGGACAAGTTTATGGGCTGTTGTTGTGGATCAGTTGGTATCACAACTGTTGCAGAGGAGACCTCAGCTGATGAAGTCATTGTGGCACCTTTACCAAGATAAACTGGTTCATCTTGAACTGTTGAGCTGGGGGGTGCCATGGATACGGACACCGGGGCTCCACCTGGTGCTGAAGTCGTTGCGGCAGCAGCGGTCGTGGCAGTAGTTGCTGTTGTTTGGAGAAGACCCGGGGCAGGGTATCGGATAGGTGTTTGTCCAGACAAGGGAATTCTGGGACTTGTTGGTAGACGAGTTAGACTGGAGAGGGGCACTGGTGTCATGTTGGCAGATGGGTATGGCCTGTAGACTCCCCTCAGTAATGGGCGAAGAACAGATGCAGGCTGAGTTGTGATGGGAAGTGTTGAAGCGATTGGGGTCTGAATAGTAGAGTAGATCATTCCATCAGATGACCTAATGGCAGCAGGGTACATCGCTCTCAAGCTGGCCTGTCTGGCATTAATAAGGTTGGTCAGTGCTTGGCTGTGAGAAATAGGCTTCCCATCCAGTCCAAAAAGAAGATTCTGTCTCATGCCCAGGCCTGCCGCAAGTCTGGAAGCTCCAAGTCCAGTCCCTCTACCTAAACTGCCAAACTGCATCAAGTCGGGGTTGCTTCCGTATCGATCCATAGAATTGAGTGCCGCACACATCCGGCTGATCTCCCTTGCAGTTGTGGCACTGTACTGGGCAAGGTTTGCTTCTTGGAAGCTAGCGATGTCGCGAGCGGAGTAGCCATAATCTGAACTGATGTTGGACAAGGAATTATATCTTCTTATGGGCAGCGTTTGGGCTGCAATGTCTCCTCCATGTCGTAAATCTGTATAAGAACCATACTGCATCCCCATATAGCCGCCATAGCCCTGTTTCATGGCAGTTAAATCCATGGCAAGCTCTTCTGAGGCTTGGAGGTGTGGTTCCAGTTTTGAATGATAAGACTGTAGTCCAGCATCAGCAAGGTTTGTATCAGACATGGAAGGCTGCAGCCTACCAGGGAAAGGCAAAGTGTAAGCCTTGCGTCCATCTTCAGGATACTCATGATACCTTCCAGGTGGTCTTTCGTGGTCAGACTCATAGGTGAGAGGGGGAGCGGATGGAGGCCTGATGCCCTCTTTCTCAGGCGCACCAACACAGGTTCCACCAAATGGCAGCCGGTAAACGACATCGCAGCAAGCTGGTTGATTGTCGGCTTTGATTTGGCCTCCTGTTAAATCCACAGCATCCTGTCCTTCTTCCACCTTCACAAGCTGAGTCACTGCTCTGGATGGTTCCGGCCCTCCATCCATCTGTACGATCACACTATGTGGCGATTTCATGCCTGGCATTACGCCAGGAGGACTGGGCTTCCCCTTCAGCTCAACGGGACCACCCCCATATAGTTCAGGATTCATGACTGGTGATACAGCGCTGACCACTGCTGAGGCCGTGGTCGTCTGGCTGACCAGCAAATCTTTTTTCAGTACAGGTGGGGCCTGGCCAGCTAGGCCGTACCTGGCCAAAGCAGATGCCTGCTGCTGATGATGCTGCATCCGATGATGCTGCTGTAACTGCTGTTCAAGCAACTCTTGCTGTTTCTGCAGCTTTTCTTGCTGTATCTGTAGCTCTCTCTGTTGGATACTGAGATCTTCCAGTTTGGCATCAATCTTTGGTATTGATGGGTCAGTTGGAGGAGAAATTGGAGGTTTGTTCTGGGACAGACACACTGCTGATCCCATGCCCTGACCCAGATCGACACGGTTTTGATGAGGATCACCGTACACTGTTGGCTGTTTGGGCTGGGTCATGAACATCGATGCAGCCACAGTGACACTCACAGTGGTCGGTGTGGTGATTTCCTGGGTGTTCAAGTTCATAATCAGTGGTTGTACAATCGTCGAGTGTCTGCTACCCTCCGAGCCTCCGTGGTATTTCCTGCTTTCTGTGGCTAAGGAGGTCAGATCCATTCCCTGGTCGGTCATTATGATCGGGGCTGATTTGGCGACCGTTCTCAGGTCTACAACACTTCCACCTTGGATCATGTGGCCCTGCTCTACCCTTGATGTTCCTGGGACTGTGGATATTCTACAGAGGGAGATATTGTCCATTGATATGGAGCCTCTCGTGTAAGTGCTGGCTGTTGTAACCATACTTGTTCCAACATTTACCTTCTCCACCCTCTGTGTTCTATAAAAGCTGCGCGTAGGAGACTGTTGGTAGGGTGGTGTGTCTGGAGGGCTCTCACATGGGGAGTAATTGTCAAATGTTGATTGGCGACTGAATCGAGTGGGCGAAGAAAGGGGAGAAGTAGCGGTGTTGACTGTCATTGGCCTCGCTGGGCTTGCGGGTGGAGAATATGGTGTATCTTGAGAAGACTGCTGCCGATAGAGCCTTGGGGACACCGATCTATGTGATGTTTGGGTTCCTTGAGCCATCACTGGAGATGTAGGTCCAGAGCCAGTTGGCTCCATTCGCAGTGCTGAACTAAAAGTCTGTGTGGAGAATTCAGCCGTAGCCCTCCGAGAAGGAGAACGGGTGGGACTCTGTGGTGGTGGTGAAGGAGAAAGAGGAGGGCTGGTGCTCCTGTAATACGTAGTATACTTGGGAGAACGTGGCTCTATTATCCTCTCAGTAGATGATGTGGAACTGTCCCGCACTTGGACACCTCTGGTATCTCCAACCCTTCTGGTGATGACCTCCCTTTGACTGTAGGCCTGGGTAATCTCTGCGATCTTGCTGCACACGCTTGACACTGTTGCTGAGGATGTGGCAGTGCTTCCTGCATGGCGACGCCCCAACTCAGACTGACTGGAGGTCATCGTGTGGCTTGTTCCAGTTTGAGAAATGGTGACTGCATCTCTTGCATAAACACCATAAGCTGCAATCGTGGTCGCAGCCACTGCTGGAGTGATCCCGTTCTTTCCTGCTTGGCTTTTGATCCTGTCTTTGTGTCCATCCTTTGCAGAGAAATGCTGAGTCACTCTCACATCGGGGATTCGGCCACCAGTCTCGGCAAAGGAGACAGGAGCTGAGATCTGAGTGGGACTGGTCCCTGGAGTCAAGAGAGCGTTGCTTTGCTCAAGGAGCTTCGCGAAGGCAGAGCCGGTGTCCAGGAGCTGTTTGTCTTGATACGAGCTCTCGATTTCAATCTCCACCTGCTCATCCGTGGCCTGCTGCATCTTTGTGATGTTCTGAGATGTTTGACGAATCTCTTCATAAATATCAGTTTCCGTTTCAACTGCCTCATTGTCGTATCCAGTTTGATCTTGCTCATATTCATACTCATCGTCATAATTTTGTCCGTTAATGTCCTCATCATAGTACTGCCCATGTCTCCCATGTTGCTGCTGTTGTTGCTGTAACTTCTGCTGTTTTTGAAGCATTTCAGCTTTTCTCATCATCTCCTCATAAACCTCTTCAGCACTCTTGAGTGGTTTAGAGGTGGAGGAAGGCGCCGTGGTGGTTGTCGTAGTCGATGATTTCTCGATGGGTGAATATAGAGACATAAACGTGGGCAGGTTGTACTCGCTGCCTGACTTGTAGATTTTAGACTCATATCCCTCAGCCTCTGAGTCCAGACTTTGAGGGGAATATTCGGAAGCAGAGGATCGATGGAGCTCCTCCATTTCTGCTGCTTGTCTGAGCTCCTCTGTCGGAGAAGCATCTTCGATCGGTGAAAGATTGCTCGGTGGCGTCTTGGACCTTTCCCTTCGCCTCTGAGCCCTCAGTTCTTCTTTATCCCGCTTTGTTTTCCGTGCCGTGCTTCTTATTCTCTGTTGTTCCACCTCTCTCATCTTCTCCTGCTCTCTCAAAAGCTCTTCTTCTTCTCTGAGCTCATCCTCCTCAGAGGAGTCTTCAATGGTAGGAAGAAGAGGGCCATGGGAGCGGTGGCGGGCTTTTCTCTGTTGTTTGGCCTCCTCCAGTCGTTGCCTCCTGCTCGGGCTGCTGTCGCTGTCCTCCTCCATGGATGAGATGGAAGTAGGAGACTGTCCAGAGCCATACGAAGAGGAAGTGGGAGGCAGAGTGGAGGAGTAGTCGCCCCGAGAGCGCTCCTCAGGAGAACCTGTCAGGCTCTCCATCTCCAGCTCTGGTTCACGATCCAGACTCAAGTCATTTTCACTGCTCAGCTCCATGTCTCGGCTGTAGCTGTTAGTGTTATTCAGTTCGATGGTTTTGAAGCGCCTCAGGCCCCCCTGAGACCCCATCACGTCCTCCTCGCCCTCCTCCACAGAGCCTTTGTATACGTCAGTGGAGCTCTTGGTCTCCTCCTCAAAACTGCTGGAGTGGTGCTGAAGGCGTCTCTTCTCTTTCCCTGAGTCAGAGATGATGTGCTTATGGTGGCTTTTCTTAGGTTTCTGGTAGCCATATCCCTCATCTTCCTCGTCCTCATCTTCCTCCATCTCTTCTTCTTCTTCCTCCTCATTGTCCTCATCAGCACTCATCTCCATGATTTGTCTCCTCATGAACTCCTCATCAGTCATCTCAGTGGGCTCAGCCTCCTTTTCCTTCTTTTTCTTCTCCTTCTTGTCCTCCTTGCTTTCCTTCCGTTTGCCCTCCCACTCTCCACCGTCTTCTTCCTCCTCCAAAATATCTTCCAGCTCCTCATCGGAGTCGTACGCATCGGGCGGGATGGACAGTGAGCGCGGGCGCTGCTTCCCTCTGTCGTCCAGGTCTCGGTCCCGGTGCTTCCTCGCCCTCCGGTCTGGCTTCTCTTCAGAAAGACTCTTCTCCAGGAGCGGCCTCATGGAACTCTCCAGTTTGGTGATTTCGGACGGACTCGGCGGGGAACCTCGCCCGCTGATTCCCCTCTCACTCAGCTTCATCTCCTCTTCCTGGATTAGACCTGTAATTTCACTATGGGAGCTGGAGATGCCATCAGAGGAGTAGCCAGTGTCACTGAGGCTCTGAGGACTGCGTGACAAGTCATGGGTGCTATTGTTTTTGGTGTCCTGAAAAGAGAAACAGAAGAAAGGGAAAATAAAATACATTAGGTTTTGGGTGAGTAAGTGTGTTCAGCTATATATTATTGTGAAGTCATAATGTCCTGTTGGTGAGACATGTCAATTTGCATCCAATTTAAGCCCACATCAATTTTAGATAGCAACAGGAGGACCTTCATAACATACAAAACACAGGATTTCAGTTTATCAATCCAAAGGTACAAAAAAAGGCCAAAGAAAGCAGGTCATCTTGTCCAAACTGTCTTATTATTTCCTGAAAACACAAGCGTGGGCTCAAATTGAATGGTTACCATTCTTTGCGAGAACAGGTATTTACAAAATTTGTTAAACCTTTATTTATCAATAAATTACATAAAAAAAGGTTAAATGTTGCCCTGCCTATTTCCAAAACTGAATACAATGTGTCACATTGGATTTCCACATGTGTGCTCACCAAATATAACCCTAAGTATACACTTGAATTAATCACATTCTTAGAAAGTCAAATAAACTTATTTTTTTTTAAAAAACTTAAGATCTGTAAAAAAACCAACCAAACAAAAAAAAACCACAAATAATAATATCAAGACAAGTGACATGATAATACAGATCTCTCATTGGAGCCATTGATGCAAAGAGGTCAGTCAAATGGTTTAAAAGACATTTTCTTTTGGAAAACAAGCTCAAAGTGAGACAATGAAATTAAAGTGCCTGGAACAGAAAATGTGTTTGTCAACTCATTCATCAATGGCTCTGTGTCAGATGTTTGCACACACCATGCCAAATCATAATCTCAAAGAGACTAACCTTGTGAATGAAAAGGGAGATGAGGGCAAAAATACAAAATAGGAAACATGGAAAAAAAATTTCCCTCGACAAGCTCTCAGGATGGGACAACACCTCAAACACTGTACTTTGGCTTCTCTGTCATTCTTTTTGGAAGCTGCTTCCCGAATAAGCAAGAGCAGGACCGTCTTAGGAGAAAGACACGTGACGGCTCTACTCCAGCTAACGAGTCTGAGGTTTAACATATTCATGGCATGCCAGTCTGTAAAGGAGGGTGAAGAGAAGGCCTGAGTTTGAGCATGCTCTCTCTCTCTCTCTCTCTCTCTCTCTCTCTCTCTCTCTATGTCACTTCAAGGTAATTCACGAATGTCTCACTGCCACTTGCAGCCTCAGCACACTGCAGGGAGAGGATGAATGATATTCTCTCCAAACAGCCATTATAACCAACAGTCAAGTAAAGTAATTGGTTTAATTAACAAAAGTGAGAAATACCATAACTCTGTGACAGTTATAGCATGGGGGGGGGGGGAATTTCTATCCAGGCTGATCACTAGATCAGCATTTTGAATAAGTCCCTAAATGCAAATAATAATTTAGATGGAAAATCAGTGAACAAAAAATTTAAATACATATTGAATATTCTTGTGAATGTAAACATTTTGCACTGAGATGTACAATTAAAAGACTTCATACTGAGGACATACATACAACTGAGGAGGCGAAATACACAATTTCTCAGGCATTCAGTTCAAAAAAGGAAATTAAAAACCATGAAAGTTATTATGTGTTTTTTTTATATGTGAATGTTGTTGGATACCAAGTATAGCTTTCAGTTTTGACCTCAGTAAAAGTTGAGGCATGTCAGTCATCATTCTTTTGACTCTTTGTTGGAAAATAACGTCAGATGCATACAAAGAAAAAAAAAGACAACCAACAGTGACAAAGTTTCATTTGAGTGTGAATGTGATTTAACTTCTCCTTTCAGAAAAACGTTTTGATGGATCGATCAGCATGTAAAAAGAAAACACTTATGATTGATTTAGAAACATGCGTTTACAATATGATCATGTGTCTTCATGTGTTCACTTCCAGTTTTCAAAAGAAATGCAACAATCAACCAGTGTAATTGTCAGGTTAGCGGCACAGCGAGCTATCTGGCTGAGCTAATTTCATTGAAAAAGGGAAACAAAGACATAAGAATAAGCACATTGACATGGACTTCAGTGACACGAAATAAGGTCGCTGTTTGTTGATGAGTACGAGTAACATGGTGTGATGTCATAAATTGCAGTAGTCTGAGCTCCCATGTATGCAGTTTCTGTCATGAAGACAAATGACATAGATGGGATGACGACCAGAACCTGCAATCCTCACTGGTGCCATGAGTTTAATCAAAACAGAATGAAGCACCTTCACTTCCAAAAGCAAAGAGTGACAAAAAGTGCCATTGCAGGTAGTATTTCATGATATTTACACTCTTAACTAACTCCTAGAACAGCTTTATGTCAAGTTTGCTGTGAATGGAACCAAGACAGCACAGGCTGATTGGGATTTTGACCACATGAGGTCAAACATCACAGTTTGGAGGTCCTTAATTGGCAAATTGCTGCACAATGTTCCACCCTAGTGTTGGATGAGAGGCAGTATAAGGATCATTATGTGTGATGGAAGAACTTCATGAATAAAAGACTGGGGCAAATTAAAAAAGCCAATGCATGGAAGCATAACTTCATTATACACTGTATATATGAAGGGGACTTACATCATAGTGCCTCGACTTCTTGATCTCCTTAATTGGTGTGATCTGCTCCCCTTTCTTCTGGGACGGTTTGGTCTCTTTGGTGGTCTGGCTGTCAGGCTCCGTCTTGGGTTTCTCCTCTGTGTGTTTCATTGGCTTCTGGCTCTCAGTTGTCGACGCCGGCGCGGTCGCCGGTGTCGTGGCCTTGGCGTCCGCCGGCTGCTTGGCAGCGGCGGGGGCGAACGGCCCGCCCGCGCCAGTCCCCGCCTGCGGCTTCTGAGTCTGCGGCTGGGTCGGCTTAGCCCCCTGCTGGGCGGTGGATTTGTGCAGCGGGCTCTGCTGAGTGGTCGGCGTCTGGTGTCGGGGCGAACCCGTCGGCTGGTGCTTGGGAGACGGGTGGGGAACGGGGAGCGGGGGCTCGTCGAGGCCGCCCCCTGACATGAGCCGCTGGGTCTGGCAGTTGAGACAGAGCCATTCCTTCTTCTGAAAGACAAAACGGAAAGGAAAAAAAACAGATGAGGACAGCGAACGATAATAATGTGTTGGCAACAACAACAGTACATCGCTTCAGCCAAACTACATTACTTTTTTGGAAATGATCAGCAGCACACAACTGGAGGAAATGTTGCAATTTAAG
>JASSRZ010000053.1:3568228-3578877 GCA_032164315.1 Malacoctenus gilli | reverse complement strand
ACACGCACACGCACACACACACACACACACACACACACACACACACACACACACACACACACACACACACACACGCAGATGCCAAGTGGATTACATACATTATTCTCACACTGGCAAATTAGTACGCTCTCTTTACGACGTAAGTCACCTATAATTACACACATGCACGCACACACAAATGTCATCGCCGCCAAACTCACACAGGCAGGTTGACGACCGCACAGGCACTGCGAGGTGGATTATTTTGACTCGGACAACCCGCACGGATGACGAGGAGGACTTAAATCGGTTTATAGCGGATGCGTGCGTTTGCTTTCTGACCGTGTGAATCCAACTCATGAGTTGCTCATCATCTGGCAGCTGTGGACGTTCGCTTGCGGCTTGTCAAACAGTCCATGGAGCACTGTGCGGCCTCTGTGTTTTGGGGAAAGTTTGGTCTTGCTGCTGCCGCCCCATTACCGAGTGCCTCTCTGGGTGTCTGCTCTGTGCGCATCAATTTGCAGATTGTTATTCCCTTATTTATTTTCCTCAGTGGACCACAGAGCGAGGCGAACAACGAGTGTAGATAATAGGGAGCAGTTAGATGAGAGGAGGAAGGTACCGAGACCGGGATAAGGAGGGAAACGTGGGCATAATGAAAAGCTGTTACATAAACATCAACACACTCTAACTCGACTCCAGTGGCCCTCATGACCCTGGCGGTGCAGACGGCAACCTCAATAACAGCCAATCAGCTCTGTGGGAACTCATCATACGTGCACGCGTAATTAAAGATGTACACACGGAGAAAGCCGTGAAATTAGCCACGTTAACCTTTTGCCCGCGGTGGCATTTGTAGGAGGCAGAGTGATGCATCTCACGGCGAGGCGGAGTGAGATGACATTACCATACGGTGGTTCCTATGGCAGCAATCAAGGCGCTTTGTATAGAAACAATTTGCTTCGCCTGTGATAGTAACTATGCAAATGGCAACAAAATGATTAGCTCCCTTCAGTGCAAACGACCAAGATTTGATGACATGTGGTGCAAATTAGGAGAACGTTCTACATTCAGAGGTAAAGCGTATTAAAAAGCTTGCTCGGTGCTTTTATTTTGAAAAGAAGGGGGGGGGTGGTATCAGATCATTCTCTGGCATGATTTATGGGCAAATTGTCATTAAATGAATGAACTTGATATCATTCTTACAATCTGATCTACTCATGCGAAGTGACACCAAATCACAAATCACGTTCGAAAATATCTGTCAGTATCACAGAAGACGTTATGAAAGGGGAAAATATAGGTTGTCATTAAATGTTTGGCACATGCAATCTTGTAAATGGTGACTTTTGCCTGAATTTGGGACCAGAAGAGCAGCATGACCAGCAAAAATGGGATGCTTGAGCCGCCTTCCTGCTTCCGTGGAAGCTTTCCCCATTACTTATTCTTTATGGCAGGACTATCTTCATAAATCCTGAGGTAATAACAATGGCCGCAAGATAGCAAGATTTACTTAAAATTGAGTTCTCATCACATCTCCCACGATCAACCTGAAACGCTGAATAGAGAATAAAAAGGGAAAAGTCCAGTCGTGCTGAGTCATGCTACCTCTACTGACCACAGTTTTCATCTTGAACCAACTCCATTTGACTCTGGCCAGGTAGCACCATACATTATTTATTGTTGACAAACAAATGTGACACTGACTAAACAAGTATGTAAACCAGACCCACCACATACAGATCAGTGTGTTTCCATTGGCCGATACATGGGTCCGCAGGGGTCTGATTGCAGGATGTACTCCAGTGTCCACAAGCCTGAACCGAGTCACGCAGAGACGCGGTGTGCACGCACACAGACACGCACATGCACACGGATTCGATTGAACACACAAACACACCTGCGCAGACTTACTGCGGGGATTTTCCCTGCACATGTGCACAAACACAACTCAGCAGATTGTACGGCACAGTCCCCTAATCAGTACTCTTCAGATGTGTGCAGCCACCAACACACGCGAACACAACGTCGCACCACTGTCCAGGTGGACGGGACACTGTTAGCCTGATAATTATCCCGACAGGCTGAGAAAGCCTGAATGACAGAGCGGACACAGAAAGTGGCCTCATTCACTCATTCACTCGCAGCTGCTTACACAGTGTCTTTGCATGTTTAGGTCTCCTCCTGAGTAAAATGTTTGACTTGCTAAAATCAGAGGTTGTTTTTTTTTGGTTTTTGCTTTGAAAGCAGTTTTTTGAAACGAAAATAACAGATGAGGGGAAAAATAGAAAAAGTTCAGAAGTAGAGAGAAAAGCAAACAAACTGAGTGACTTCTTCTCTTTCAGTAGGCCCTGCTTCTACACCAGCTTTATAGATATATATGTATAGAAAAGACCTTCACTAAATTATTGATGGCTCGAGCGAGCACAGCTGCCTTGTTTCTCTCTCACCCTGCGTTCCTGTTCCTGTTTCATCTGCTCTGCCTTGTAAGACACATTCATTTTTCAGTGAAGACGCTGCCTTGTATTCTGTCACAGTGCATATTTGTAGCACGAAGTGAAGAGGCTGTTTCAGAAGAAGGAACACCAGTCAGCGAAGGCCTTATTCATCAAAACTGGGCCAATTTAGCTCAACTAACTGAGATCTCGACCTTTTGAACCGTCGGATTTTTCATACCTTGTGCTAACAGGATTCCTCATCTGCAGTGTGGTCAGTTTACCCAACATGGTGCTTTCCCGGTCAGAGGATCACACAGTACAGGTGGTGTTTAAGGGTGGCTATCCCATTCAAGATGAGTGAATTATTATTGGGGAGCATTCCTCTCACTGCTAACTTTTTCTTGGTCTGTTTTCTTGGGCACCAAGGAGCTAAAATCATCTACTCTATTCTACTGCTTATTCCAGTTAAAGGACTGACCACATCCTACACAGATCTCATCATAACTTGCCCAATGTAAGCTTTCAGAATAACATCCATGAGCTGAAAAGGCAAAATGCCAAACCTAAAGTTCAAGAAGAGTTATGTATGAAAATTATTTTAAAAATTGTTAAAAGATAAACATCTTTTATATTATTACTCGTTTGTTGACAGCTCTCCTTTCCCCACTTTGCGTCACTTATATAATGTCACATTTACTGGCTAATTTCCACTTTGTGTGTTTGCGTGCGCGTGTGTGTGCGTGCCCCTGTTATCCCTCTAGACTGGAGGCTGCACGTGAATCAGATCTCCATGTCTGCTCTGGTCACAGCTCTCCTTCTTCCATCTGTTCCCACCTCTGCTTCTCTCTGGATCCTCTTTCATTTCCTCTCCCTGCCTCTCCAAACGTCTTTTCCGTCCGTCCGAATTTCAGCCAGAGTCAGTTGGACGTTTCGCCGACACTCCCCCCCCCTTTTTTTCCCACAAGCTTCTATTGATTCACTCTCCATCATCTTTGCGTTTGCTCTCTGTCCATCTCATTCGGCTCCAATCTATTTTCTGTCCTGATTGAGTATGCTTTGGAGTCAATGGTTGTTAAGGAATATGCTATGTCATCATCTTTTGTGTCACAGCATGGAATTAAAAGCTCTCATGTATGTGGCACTTCTGTGTCATACCCCCTCTCACTCACTCCTATTGGCCTGCTAACAGGCTTCACCTCTTTTTCATTCATTCACTTTGTGGGAGCTGCAGGCTCTGTAACGCACACATGCACACACGCTTTATACACAAAGTCTTTACATCTGCATGAGAGTCAATGGTGATTTATCACGGTCTAAATAACATTTTGACCCTTTCCTTTTCTTTGCTCTGTGTGTGTTTTTCGCTGTCCTGTGTGCGGTATTAGAGGTAGTTATATTTAACTCTCTGGATCATCTCTGGGTCCGTCTTGGGGCAAATACAGCACATTACAGTACAGTGCTATGAACAAATGTACTCCCCAATGACCCTGAAGGCATCATCGTTGCCTCAAAGGAAATATAGCCACAGTTAAGCTCAATCTGCTCCACCATCAGACAGGCACGCATCTGTGCGTCAGTTTTTTTCACCCATTCTTTGCTTCATCCCTCACTTCTCTTTCTACTCCTTATATAATTCCTTCATGGCATTTGTTGCGTTCATCATTTCTTCCTGATCCTCCCCCATAATTCTTGCGCTCTCTCTCTCCATCTATCACATTCCCTCCTCTTCTCATCTCCGAGCCTGCATCGAGATCAATAAGAGGAGGTGAGAAAGCAGCCGACCTTTACACTTGTTTCATTGTACCATCAACTGGAGCACTCTGGACGAACGACAGAAGGAAAACATGACCGAAAAGGAATGTCTATGTTTGTGATTTTGCTTCTCATCGTGGCTTCACTCTCTTTGTCTTTTTCCTGTCTCCCATCACTTTCTCTCCATTCCTTGTAATGTGTTACCTTCACTCCGCCATCATCTTCTTACACAACTACGCAAAGCGATTCTCTTTTAAAATCACCGTATGTTTCAGGTGCTTCTTCTGCTTTTTCATTTTTAAGAACAAAGGTATTTGAGACCCAAAATTCGATCTGCTTGCTGCAGTGAGACAGAAGATGTTCAAGAAGTTTGTCATCCTGCAGTGGAAGGAACAACGGCTATGTGGACTACTCTAGCAAAAATCAATACCAACATTTCCTTACACATGTGTACCAGCCATCAAGGGGGCAGTGATAAGCCCTCCTGCCTCAGTATGAAGGTTATTGGTTTGAACCCATGTTGGAACTTTCTGACAATGATGGTTTCCTGCCACAGGCCAACTATAAACCAGCAATCTGTGCACACGTCTCTAAGTTATTCATAGGCATGAATGTGTTTCTTATCTGACATGTTCTACAGACTCACAGACTATTATAATGAAGCAGGCAATCAACCCGTTTTTTGTCCAGAGGTTGAAAGATTCGATTTTGCTAAACTGTCAGAAAGGTTTTCTAAACATAATGAGCTGCTGGAATAAATCCCAGTATCTAAGTGCAGTAAGAAAAAAACGAACTTGTTGCATTAAAATAGAAAGGTTGTGAAATAGAAGTGTAAACACAAAAGAGAGAAACTAGGTCTACAAGACAAAAAGAAGCCAACCGATATCAGCGGGCAGAGAAAGATGAGTAGTTCATGTTGAGCTGCATCCACACAGGAATGAATTGCATTTTCTATTTCTGCTGAATGTTATCGATTGTCTGGGAAGAGAACACTGTCGACGTGTTCATGTGTGTGTGTGAGAGAGAGTGTGCACGTCTATGGGTGGTCTCGCATTTCTCTCATGGGGCAGAGAAACAGGGAGAAGTCACACTTGTTGAATGCGATCTTCCTTCAAGGGTCAAAAAATGCTGGACCCAATTTTTACTGTCCATGTTTCTGATGGTTAAGTTTCGGTTTGGAAACCAGGGTTACAATAAGTCACGACAACAGTTAGGATGGTAAATGTTGGCATGAATGGTTGGCAAATGCATTATGTCCCTCCTCAGTGGTGCTATTCGTCAGAGTTGGTGACTCGGGATTTGTGAGTGGGAAGAGATTTTATGAAATTCCAACAAAGTGTTGTGAAACATAACAGTTGTATAACTAAGCGTCTGTGGGCATGAGAGTCTCAACACTTCAATCTGTGTGTGTGTTTGCTCTTACCTCCACGAGATGCGGCGTTGGGTTGAAGCCACACAGGTTACACACTTGGCTGTGGCACTGCGTGCAGGAGTTGTAGTTTGGAGGGTCGGAGCTGCCGATGTTGAGCTCCGTTTTACAAAGAGGACAGTTCACTTTTGGCTTCACCGGCTCCGGTGCGGCTGCGGGCGCTGCCACAGGCTCTTGTTTTTGCGGCCCTTTCTGCATGTGGGAAGGCATTTGCTGATGCTGCTGACCTTGTTGTCCTTTTGGTTGATGAGCCGGCGACTGCTGTTGCGACATCTGTTGGTGATGGGGCATGGTCGGCTGCTGCTGTTTCTGGTTGGCCACATTCGGTCCACCCATGGGACCACCCGCTTGAGATGGAGCGTGACCACCTCCCATTTGAGTTGGTGCATGAGAACCTCCCATTTGACCTGGTGCATGAGGACCGCCCATTTGGCTTGGCGGATAAGAGCCCCCCATTTGACTCTGCGGATGAGGACCACCCATTTGGCTCGGCGCATGAGGACCACCCATTTGGCTTGGTGCATGAGGACCACCCATTTGGCTCTGAGCATGAGAACCACCCATTTGGCTCTGAGTATGAGGACCGCCCATTTGGCTTGGTGCATGAGGACCGCCCATACCAAAAGGTTTGGTGCTTGGTGCACCTTGTTGTTGCTGCCTGTTGTCAGAAGCTGCATTACTGAAGACCACCTTCCCTCGTGCCGGGCTAGGCTGGGTGGAGGCTGTGGGGAGAGGGTCTACATTGATCAGGGTACTCGCCTGATTGAGCAGCGATGCCCCAAAGCCAAACAGCTTGGTCAGGCCATCCTGGGCAGAAGGAGCAGCCTGACTCTGAGGTCTGTGGGCTGGGGAGGATCCAGCACTTCTGGTCTGGTCATGGTGCCGTGCCATAGACTGATGCATTGGAGAACCACGGCCCAAATCTGGCTGAGAGGGTGCCTTGGTCAAACCAGGTAGGGGTACAGCTCCTGGGTGAGGAATACGAGGTCCGCCTTGTTGGTTGGGGCCGCCCGTGGGACCTCCAGGTCCTTTGTGGGAGTAGGGGTCAGACCTCATGCCCTGCTGAGAAGGGCCAGTCTGAGACTGCAGGCCGCCAGGGCCTGGATGTCTCTGCAGGCCTGGGGAGGCTTGAGGCTGAGCCTGGGACCCCGGCTGTCCAGAATGGTATGACTGTGTCTGAGACTGGGGATACTGCTGGGCCTGGGAGTAAGGTTGAGTCTGGCCGTAGGGGTGCTGATGCTGCTGCTGCTGTTGTTGTTGCTGCTGCTGCTGCTGCGGCTGCTGCTGCTGATGATGATGATGTTGATGATGCTGCTGCTGCTGCTGATGGTGAGGATGCTGCTGCTGCTGCTGCTGCTGCTGGGTGGGCTGACTCTGTGCCAAAGGTTTGGACTGTGCTGCTGCCGCTGGCTGCGTTGGCTGAGTTGTGGGCTGCTGAGGCTGGACAATGGGTTTGGCTTGGTGGGACGGAGAGTGAATCTGCTGCTGGCTCTTGGAGCGAGGCGTGGTCATATCAATGCCAAGAGCTCTCTGCATCTGGCAGTTCAGACACAGCCATTCCTGGACCTGCCGGAAGAGCACAACCAGAAAATTATTGACCGTCAACCTTACAAGTGCAGCTTTTCACTTGTTTGTACAAAACTAATACGATCTTTAAACTGGCTCGACTCTGAACAATGAGGCATGAGGCTTTGAACACTGCTTGGCAAAGCAACATCCCTACTGAGTGGTTCAGTAAGTTTCGAGATGCATTTTTAGTCGTCAAGCCATGGCTAAGATCCATACTCCCTTCAAAGTCGATTACGATTAATTACTTCAGATATCATTGCTGACTCAGATGGGATGCACCGGTGTCTGTCATCATCCAAACTACATGGCTTCTCTTCATTCGGCGAATGTCAAGGCAGCAGACGAATGAGAAAATGCACATGGCTGCTGTTCATATGATTTGGTCCATCTTTCTTTCCAGGGAATGCAGAGAGAGAATTGTGGTAATCGACCCGAAATGGAGGGAGAGGGAAGTAAATCAACCACAAATTGACTGCGATGTTGAGTGATAGCTAAACTGAAACTGCAACCTGAGTAAAAAGCTTTACATCTTTCTCACACACACGCACACACAGATCAGTCCACACAGACAAACACAGGTATACACAGCAATGATGCGTGGATACTAGCAGGATGCTAGCAGGACACAAACAGACGCACAGAGAGACACACAGTCAACCGAAATGAATACGCAACGCTCCCCGGAATCTAAAAATAAGAAGAAAGCATCACCCCTCCTCCTCCTCCTCCTCCTCCTTCTCTTCTTCCTCTGTCCTCTTGCTTCCTTCTCTTCTTCCTACAGATGAGAGCTGATACTCCCTTGTGTCCGGACCTTGCTTGGCTCTCTAATTTCTCCCGACTGCAAAAGCACAGCTCCTCTCTCGACTGTGTCAACCTGCTCTCGTTCTGTCTGCCCTACTGTAGCTTCGCATCCTGCTGCTGCAACCCAGCTGCCGTAAATAGTGCTATTTTAGCTCCTCTGCAGCCACAGCAATGCTAGTAAATCTCGGCACGTTTCATGCATTTCTCCCATCCCCTTTTCCTCCCACAATGCAATGCGCAAATGTACTGTATTACCCCGCCCGTTGCCTAATACCCCCCCCTCCTCATTTTTTTTGGATCGGGTGCTACAAGGTGGCTGCTGGAGGGGGATGTGGAAGCGTAAGGAGAAATGTCTGCATCAGTCACATACCCTAACTAAGCAGTTCCTCCCACTGAGCAGTCCCAGCCTGCTTTGCTGTCTGGCATTTTCGAGCTTGACAGCATTACTGATCCCATGTTCTGTTAACTCAGCGGCTACAGTCGTTGCAACAGCCTGACAACCTCCTTTCCTCCTTTACATATTCTCTCTGTAGCTCTCCCTCCCAGCGTCTCTCTCCCTCTCTCTCTCTCTCATCCCTTTTTCTTTAAACCCCCCTCTCTTTATTCCACCAATTTTTCATCCTAATCCCATTTTTCTGTACCCTCTCAGATCAGGTTTAAAATTTAGGTCTCGTTCCTTGAATAGCTGGAGCGCATGGAGATTTGAAAGTCTAATTTTGCCGAGCAGGCTCCTCCTACGTCGTGCTGCCATAATTACATCTGATGAAGATGGCGAGAGGGAGATGAAGAGAAGAAGATAGGAAAGAAGTGAAAAAGAGGGGGTGGTTTTAATGAGTCCCTGTCTACCCCTCTGCTTTATAAACCACATCACAGGAGACACTTGAAGGAATGAGAGATGCAGCGAGGGATGGAGGGATGGAGGGATGGGAAAGTGCAGGGAGGAGAGGGAGAGGAGTCAGCAGTTTTTTAATCCAGCAGCTCTTCAGCTCTCATCATGTCAAGCTTAATCAACAGTACCGCAGCACTGAATAACCACTTCTGACTCTTCAGTGTGGCTCAAACCAGTGAGTTCCTGACACACCTGAGGACTGTTGTAACAGGTGGAGCCAAGCTCACCGTCAGTTCCTGCAGCAGTTAAAGCAATATTGCCACAATTTATACAAGAGACCATTTCCATTCTGGTATTTAACTCAGTTTTTCGCAGTGCAAGGGCAACTGATTACAGACATAACTGGTGGACAAGTGAACGCAGCCTGGCCAAGAAAAAACAGCTGGTAACATTGTGACAGCGCAAACCCACATCTTTCAACCTTTGCAGAAACTGTCTCATGAATACATGTGCTTCCAGATCGCGATCTTGATGAGATTTGTCTTAAATGAAGCTATGCCTGCAAGAACAAAAAACAGCTCATCAACATCAGTGTTTTTCTTGTGTGACCTTTCACTCCTGACTATTAGGAACAAGTATCTCGAGCTCTGTAAGCAGTTTAGTACTGCTGCAGATTACCACTGAAGCCGTCCCTAATTTGCTGGAAAAATAGTATCTTGATCTATCCAAGGCAGTCTGACAATCACAACACAATCATGAATAAAACCTCATGTACTGCAGTTTCAGGTAATACGGGCATCCAGGCAACATTTACAGCAAAGTGGAATCAATAATCAAACACAGAACCTACACATATTGATAATATAATATGATATGTGTACTTGTACAAACACCAGGAAGCTCGATTGAGAAGGAGAGATTTTATTCTTTTGTTTCTTCCCTAACCTTTACACGAGAGTCCAACTGAGGAGAGAAATATCCCTTCAAGTGAAAACCAACCAGCAAACTGCATGCTGGGACCAAAAATGTAACTACCGACAGGTAATGCAACACACCCAGGAGGACACTGGCACAGTAAGGGAGTGAGTGGAGAAAAATAGCTCAGCCACAAAGACCAGAGACAGTTTCTTTCTTATTTGCAATATGTTAGGGGAAAAAAAAACTGGGACATTCTGTTTGCAGACTGTCCGCCGACTCATCAGCCGGCAGCCCGGGACAAAATGCAGACATCCGAGATTGTTTATGAGCAGTCACCATCATGTGACCCTTTTAAAGCCTTCAGGCTCTTTGAAGAGTCCCGACCTCTCAGTTGAAAACGGCGGCTCTGACAGAGACTGATAAGGCTGTCACAACACAGCTTTGAAAGGTACCGCGATGCATGAGCGTACAGGAGTCACGTCCAGTTACAGGCTGTTTATACCTGCCTGCGTTTGCTTCACAGTCTTTGTCAGTTTGCATGTGATGTATCAGGCAATTCTTCAGCCCATTGATGTTTCTACACAAACAAACAGCGGCAAATGTATTTTTTGAAGGAGGAAAATGAACCCTGACAAACTCAAGCAGCGCTGATGCCATACACTCAAAGCATTCAAATGTAACAGGGGTGGAGCCAGTGCATTTAACTGTCACGTTGCCGGAGCCAAAGCATGATGAGGCGGAGCCAATGCATTCAAATGTTACATGGGGGCGGAGCAAATGCATTCAAATGTTTCGATACGAAAATCTACTGTGAAAAAGTCAAAAGTATATACCACAAAATAACGAAGTACAAGTACATGTTCACACACACACACACACACACACACACACACACACACACACACACACACACACACACACACACACACACACA
>JASSRZ010000053.1:3557401-3568128 GCA_032164315.1 Malacoctenus gilli | reverse complement strand
ACACACACACACACACACACACACACACACACACACACACACACACACACACACACACACACACACACACACGGTAACCAGCTGTCAGCATAAAATATTCATGCCACAGCCCTCTCAAAGCTTCATGCACTGCACAGGTGTTACCGCTGTTTTTACGGTCAAAACTCCTAATTGTGATTCTCCAAATCATCTGCAGGGAAGCTGAGAAGACGTTTCAAGTTCTGTATCCCACTGAAAAAAAAAAATTCTTCCTCCCTTGTTGCAACCACTAAATGTAATGAACAGTAACATGCGTGTCCCCCTCATCATGGAGCGCGGGGAGCGTACATCCAGATCCCCCTTGATCATCCTGCAGCATACTCATGCTCCTTGGAACCTGTCCAGTGCAGCCGGCTTCGTTTCTGTGTTGCTGGCAGCCGCTGGAGCGTTTGGATGACAAGTGCTTCATTCAAGGACAGCTCAACAGACTTAATGGGTCTTCGCATGTGCAGAAGAGCCACCACCCTGCAGCAGTCATGCAGTAATATTTCTTCAGATTTGCAAAAAAAAAAAAAAGTACTGTGGCTGACCCTGTCAGAGCTGCGAATGTGTATCATCAGAACTGCAGTGTGGAACAAAACGCCACCGATCAAGTTTGCTCTCACGCAATGTGAGGACGGGAAGCTGCCTCCAACAATCGGAAGGTGACTCCGGATTTTTAAAGACCGAATGAAAAGCAAAACCTCACATTATCCGCCTCTGCTTATGACTCGGACAGAATAATCCTCAAAAAGCTCGCTTCAGAGCTGAAGGCTTATGTCTTTGTGGACATTAGCGAGAACTGCGCCAGTCTTGCAAACAGCGGGGCGGACGGAGCAGCACAGCAGGAGTACCCAAAAAAAGTTAGATGCTGCTTCCAAGAACTACAGTAGCTCAGATATTTCACTGTGCGGCTCTGCTCAGACTCAGTGGAAGGTGGCCTGATGTAGCAATACATGTACATCACTGCTACAGGTTGGTTTTTATGGCACAAAAGTGAGAGCGAATTAACTTGCGCTGAGCCATAATTGGCTCCGAGTGGCTGGAAATGTCACTTGTAATGTAAAGTAAATGAAGCACACCTCAGGCATTACAGGCTGTTGCTGGCTTGTTGCTGTGGTCTGCTGCGAGCTGCTCACTTTACCCGCCGGGGGAATAGGCCACAGAACGTGCACAATAATGCACATGGAGTGCACACATGAGCTGCCTGCCGGCACATGCACCTTGAGTACTTCATTACTCTACAGGAGCTCCGCGTTACATTAATTCACTGCAACTTTAACCATAACTACGATTGTTCAATCACAACCTGTTTTTACACTAACCCAATCCTACAAGAAAAACAGGTCAACTCACACACACACACGCACACACACACACACACACACACACACACACACACACACACACACACACACACATATGCGCGCGCTCGCTCGCTCGCACACACACGCACACAGTTTATTGTACAGCCTCGCAGGGCTTGTGCAGAATTCATATGCACTTGACATATACACAGCTTTTAATAGAACTGTCTATCAACCAAGTGTGCAGCCTTTCAGGTCATAGTAGGGGGGGGGGCACCACCAGAATGGGAGTGATCCTCGAGATGCAGGGTGAAAATGAAGAAAGCTCCCAGCTCCATCTTGCAAGTGGTGGCCAGAGGACTGCTGATGCTGTAAACAACCGCTTTTACCTCGCAGTATAGATATTCTGGAAAAATCCCCATAAGCAGTGTGAGGAAATGACCGTGACTGCAGGAGATTGTTGTGCATGGATGAATATTTGACAACAGGAAAATCGGGCAGGTTAACGCTGTCAATACCTGCAGAATTTATGAATCATTTACAAGCTCTACGTATGGAAAAAAGTAGGAAATGTGGTGCTGAATGCTGAAAGGGAAACAGTCCATCGGGACAGCGACGCATGAAATGAAAAGTACCTTTTATGGGGTCTACGAAGGGCACACATGAGCTCATCGCCTGCTCCACGTTAATCTTGACCAAGTCATTAAGTGAAGGCTTTTATGCAGAGTTTGTCTGGCAGCTCGCAGTCAGCCACGGCAGCAGACTAATGCACTGATCAATATTCCACACAGAGGAGGACATTCCAGGAAGTATTCCCATGATGGAGCTCTGAGATCCTGCGGCTAATTATGGAAACGCACTCACTCGCTCGCTCGCTCACTCACTCACTCACTCACTCACATACATACGCCTGTATTTCATCTGCACACATGTGAGGACCACCACTGACATGCTGTCTTCTCGTGGGTCTCACCACAACCCTGACCGCCACAACCACACACCGATTTTAAAGTCCCGTCTCTTTTTAAAGGTTTCCTGTTTATAGTCCTCAGACAAACACACACATGTGACTGTGTTCAGTCAGGCGTTAAGTGAATTTAACACTAACTTAACCACGCATAATAGACTCACTGGCTGTCACAGCCAGTGTGTTTATCACAGAAGAACAACGCTAATCTTTTTCAGGTGGGATGCAAAGTTGACTCAATTAAAGGCAAAGCCTGCAATCAATCTTTTGACTTTTCAGGCATGAGCAGTGATGGGAACAGCACATTTTCAAAGGACAACGATACCCATAAGTGATTGAAGCAGCATTAACTTGTATTACAAAAATTAATAACAATTCCTGAAGTTTTTATCAGAGATATCAAAGATAACTGTTGTCGTTGCAGAGTTTCTGTCTCGGCATGCCCTCCTTATTGACCATACTGCTGCATTTAGCAGCGACCAAAGCAGTTGTCCTCACATTACTATTTCCCTAAACTCTGGTGGGACAGTTCAGCAATAATCCCAAACTACTTGAACATTAGCCTGTCTTGACAACCAACAATGCGTTTACAATGTCAAATATGTTAGCATATGTCAGCTGTGGAAAAATGCTGATCTTTGCATTGGAGTATTTTCTTCGCAGAACTTGCATTTCTTTGAACTTGAGACAAAAGATTAAAAGGTAAAGTTGTATTTATAGCAAAGAGTTCTCATACAATGAGCAGAAATAAAAAATAAAGACAAGTGTGAGATGAATTTGATTAATTTCGAAAAGATGCCTGAAATTTTAACACGTTTTGACAACATGAGAGAAAGAAATAGCGACTGACAGCAGAACAGATGGTTTCAGGTGAAATCACAGTTCCTGCGTCCGTTTTTGAACCTTGATACTTTTTATGATTCATTCACACTTTTGCAGTTTATGGCTCGTGCAAACCTGCAGGCCTGAAGCCATAACAAGGTGTTCACTATTCATACACGCAAGGGTTTAATACATCCTGTGTTTATGCTGTAAAAGGACGTCAAGATTTATCCTCTCGTCAAACGTGTCCCAGCACCGACAAAGAGATTGATGGCATCCAAATTAGAGTAAGCTAAAAAGTGTAAAGGGCGGGTCAGTCCCTGTTTGTTTGACAGAAATAGCACACTGTGACTGATGACTAATGTTACTGGACTACCAGCTTAATGAACATTGAAACATGATGAAAATTTTTAAAGGGACACAAGGTATTTCAAAAATGTAAATTGTCATGAGACTTAATTAGTGAATTAGGTTAACAACAAAAATTTGTTGACTAAAATATGCTTGTTTTCAAAGTTGAATGTTGAGTTTTCAGACACAGATCATTTATTCTGCTTGATATTTGTCTTTCAGTATCAAATGATGGACTTGTACCTGTTTATTTTATCTTTTCAAACTTGCAAAAACTAAAACTACGACATGTCAGCACACGGGATTAGAATGTCAGCAAAGCTGTTTTACAATTGCGTCTCATACTTTTCAACATTACATTCTGCAACATCAAGCAGCGATTGAGTCTTTAAGGACTGAAAAAAATCCATATAATCCTAAAGGTTCCTGCAAGAAACAGATGGACCTTCAAATATAATGTCCAAAGACACAGGAGAACAGCATGCCTTCATTTAAGACCCAATAGCACCTCAGATGGCAGGTCATTCTCTGCTTTGTCCTGATGAATGGACACACACACATAGACACAGACACGCACACACACGCACACACACACAGTTTATTGTACAGCCTCGCAGGGCTTGTGCAGAATTCATATGCATCATTACCATCACCAAACTTCTATCTCAGAGAAAGACATAAAACAGCTTTCAATTGTGAGCCTTACACTAACACACACACACACACACACACAAGTGCACACACACACTGTGAAGTTAATTTCAGTCCTATAACTTCTTATCGTGCAATCTTACTGCACAATGTATTGCCAAATTCTTAGTAATACTACAAACGCCCTCCCTGTCACCACACGCACACAGACACATTAGAACATACACATACACACACACGCACACCTTGTGCCATCCATCCTTTGCCTCCACTCACTGAATAACCTCAAGTGGTCGATTGTATTGACCGCTATCACACTATAATGCATGTTTCTTAATTAAAAACTGGCTCAGCACTTTCAGTCCCAACCAGTATGATCACGGCCCCTATTTGATCTTGTGAGTGCGTGCGTGCGTGCGTGCGTGCGTGCGTGCGTGCGTGCGTGCGTGCGTGCGTGCGTGCGTGCGTGCGTGCGTGCGTAAATGAAATATAGAGCATCCAATTGCAGACTGAACTGGCTGAAGTCAGTGCCAAGGATGGGGTGGGACGGATTATGAGGGGCAGAAAACTATACTGCATTATTCAGTGTCAGTGAGCATTCGGTCAAGGACAAAGGGACAAATGTGTCTGTCCATGTTAGGGATGTAATGGTTACCGGTATTATGGTAGACTGAACTTAAATTTTACATGATAATGATCACCGTTTATGTTTAACTTCTCAGTAACCCAACAGACACTGCCTTTATCCATGCTGTCTTGTTCAGTTCGACTTGCAGCGCTCACACGGGTGCGAGGTTGTACTGAGAAGGTGAACTCCTAAAATAGGACCTTCTGATTGGGAAAACTGGGAAGTTTCAAACATAACAGAAATAGTGACGTGACAGTCTCGGAGGATCTGAAAGCAGCATAAGGACAAATGTGAGATTTGAAGGAACTTCATCCTTGATTTTAGTTTTTTATGTTTTTTTAAACTGATACACAATGTACATGTTCTGTTTGGTTGTTGATGTGTGGCATTTTTAAGATCAAAGGATATGTTACAAATTAAAACCACTTTAGCGCTGCAGACTTCTCTCTGAGGGGCCGAGTGACCACTTAACAGAGTTTGATTAATTGATTTTTAACATTTTAATCTCCTGCTTTGATTCGATTCCTTTGATGATGGCAACGACCCCGTGAGACGGACGTCTTATTGAGGACATCACACCAAAGGGTGTCCGTAAGAGAAAGACACCGATAACACATCTCCCCACACAGGAAGCCACCCAGACAGCCGGACACCGCCGACCTGTTTGCCGAGGTATGACAGCGCGTGAGCGAGTTGTATCACCTCCACCTCAAACAGCCTTATCATGCAGGGACAGCAGCCGGCCATCCTTTTAAGAACCTCCTGCAGCCAGTCTCCCCCTCTCCCATCAACCTCCGCTCTCCCTCCCTTTTTACCTCTTGTGCTTTTATCTGTGGCCTACCTTCCGGTGTGCGCATGTGTGTGTGTGTGTGTGTGCGTGTGTGTGTGTGTGTGTTGGGAGTTGGCTTTAGTCGTGGGTGCGTGTGTTTTGGAGAGCGAGACTGGTGAAAAACGGGCAGACGTGCAGACATAAGCTAATATGTGTGTGAAGATCAGTGACACAGTGGAGCAGAAGTTTAAGACGATTGCGACTGTGTCCTCACGCAACCTCCTCTGCGGAGCCTGCTGCGTCAGAACTGATTACTGAAATCAGGAACTAACAGTCATTTGAAGTCTAAAATTAAAGTTGTGGCAACACGCCGTACATTACGAACCCACCCGTTTACTGAGGTACACCTTTCAATGACTGTAACCTTGCATTGAGGTGAGGCAACAGCAAAGACTGCGATTGGTCACTTCCCTGATTTACAGTCAAAGTGTCTCTCGTTTGAGACAGATTCTGCACAAGCTTCAGAATGGACCAAACCGAAGAAACCTCTGGGTGTGAACAACATCGACATCTTTCTCTGCTCACCATCATTCAGTGTGACTCGAGTAAAGCAGGAAGACAAACAAAGACAGCGAGCATGATGATGGATGTCAAATTAGTCTTGGTCAGAAGTCACAAAACCACTGTGTCCGCCGACTGCTGTGGTGATAAATGAATCGAGGGATCACTGCTCCAACCGGTCTGTCGACTCAGACTCAGAGCCACAATGCTTCTAATGAAATCGAGACTGAATCCCGATTTTATTTTGCGATTGTACACACAAAAACCGTGCTGGCCACTTGTTTGAAGTCCATTACTGGAAAGCCTTGAATTCCCTGGACTGTCTGACAGCATCAAGGCTTAACGCCTCACAGATGAGGGCTGCGACTCGAGGACGGACGGAGCGAAAGTTCAGTTCAGTGTCAAATGAAAGAGTAGATTATAGCAAAAAGAGAAATTTAAATGCATAAGTCACATCTCATATGTAAAATGTTCTTCAGAAAATCCAAAGATAGAATTAAAAAGTGATAGAAAAGGGGAAAAAAGATCTGCTTTGCCACAAAATGAAAATCAAAGGATCTATCAGCTTATTAGAACCTGTCTGTCTGTCTGTCTGTCTGTCTGTCTGTCTGTCTGTCTGTCTGTCTGTCTGTCTGTCTGTCTGTCTGTCTGGGAGAGCCAGCCAAAGCTATTAATCATTTAACACGGCTCATTATAAATTCTCGCAAACTCCTGGCCCACCAACTGCACTCATGCATTCGTGTGTGTATGTATGTGTCAACGCAGGGGCTCCTTGTGTTTATGGTGCATGCAGACTTGGAGTTTGCACTCATCTGGATGTTTGCAGTGTTTGTTATTCTAAGTTGTGTGCAAATGCAGATTTATGCAGTATGTGTACAGGCTCACCCCCACCCCCGTCTCTCTCTCTCTCTCTCTCTCTCCCCCTCTCTCGCTCAACTGGCTTGAGCCTCGCCACTGCTCTGTCCTCATGGTTAATGCATGCAGAGAGAAAACCCTTGTCCCACTCGCTGCTCTCCTCCTCTCTCCTACCTCCTTCATGCTTCCCCAGAATAGAAGTGCTCCTCACCATACATGAGGAGAGATAACTCCCTCTCCTCCACTGTTTCCGGCACTCACCCACCGAGGAGGAGAAGAGAAAGGGAGAGATAAGGTGAGAGAGAGAAAGGGCAAGAAAATGAAAAGTAGAAAAGAAGGGGTGATAAGAAGAGAGCAGGGCATCTATTTAAAGTGAGGGGAGGAAAGCCTCCGATAAATAAAGCAGTCATATTCACACCTGGAGGCAATCGAACGCGAACAATCAACCAGAGCTAATGTGTTTGGAATGTGGGAGGTTGTTGAGTAGCTTGAGAGAACCACACACACACACACAGAAAACATGTGAACCTAAACTCTGGAACTGAAACAGAAGTTCCTCTTAAGTTTTGCCTGACTGACACACCCGCTCATTTGGAACACTGACTTGACACACACTTCACTGCAGTTTACACACGATTGCACTGCAAAACAAATTGAGTCCGGATGAGGGCAGAGAAAGTGAAAGGAAAAAACTGTGCCGCGATTTAGATACTTCATTTTCAACCTGAAACACACCAGTGGCTGCACTCGATATAAATATTCTCATTGTGCGACATGTGAAAAGATGAGTTCCTTATTTATTCGTTTCTACTGAATGATCAAGGCCACGTCAGGGCTTGCAGGGATGTTTCCACGGTGTTCCAATCAGTCCACTGAACTGCATTTCTGTTCTTTAGATGGACTTCATCAATACCAATTTCACAAACTGAAAGATCAGCTGGAATTCACCGCTGCTCCCTATCACACTGCGTGAGATAAAGTGGTTAAGGTTTAATAGATGGATTGATTATTGTGTTGCCTCAGAGAGAAACAATGTCTTGCACAAATTTCATTCAATATCGATGTTTTTGTCACCTCAAACATATTTTTCAAACACTTTCCAATGTTTCATCAACCCCTCTGCAAAACCGAGGGGTTAAAACTGATTTTGTGAATCGGACCTTGAAACTCTTTGAAGTAAAGAACAACACAGAAATAGCAGCAGTGTTGTGATCAGTTCTCACTTGTGTTCATTCGCCTCTCTGGTTGCTTCCTGTTTTTCGCAGGCTCAGCTTAACTCAGTGCCAGATTAGAGAGACACAACAGGCACCGACCACACACACCATCAATCTGCTCAGCAATCCTACACGAACTCTTGTTTGTATTGCGAGACATGTATATATGGAGGAAATGTGTTCAAAGCAGGTGTCTGTTGTAAATGAGTGTTTTTTCAATGAGACGACCAAATGTTAAATAAGCAACAAAGAAATCTTTACAACATGCAGAAAAGCGGACCGCAGTAATCTAAGGGGGCATTTTGTGGTCGGACAGCGTCTTACTGAAATATGCAAAGCAATGTCAGGATGTGAGCAGGTCCAAAAAAACAATAAAACATCTAATAAGTTGTTTTTGTTGTGAACGTAGACGAAACATAAGTTCGTGGGTTCTCGAGTTCATAGCATGTTGTTATCGTTTACATTTGCAAACTTTCAGGAATCGGGGTCGCTCTGAAAGAAAGAGGAGCGAAAGTAACCGAAAAGCAGTCCAGCCCTCTGTTTTGTTTGGATTTACATTTTGTTGTGTCTGCAGATTCAGAGGAGTTATTCCTGGAAGCAGCAATGGAAAGTAAACATTTAAAGGAACAGCTATTTATGTGCATAAAACAAAAAAAAACCCCAACTACTGCCTGCATGAGCCAGCACAAAATGAAACGGGACCGAGTGAGAGCAACGAAGAACTAAATTAAAAAAAATCAAAGACAGTGACAGATGGGACTGCGCCTGTTGTTCATTTTTTCATGCGTTAGTCATGTTTATGCCTCAACTCGTGCTGTCATACATGCCTGTTTGGTTCTGTGTTTGCATGCGCAGTGTGTGTCCCCCGGCGGCCCAAATCATGTTGTTGCCATCATGGTCACTCCCAGCAGATTTCCTCGCCTCGACGTCCCAACATGCCCGTGGAGCTGCACTCATGAGACCGAACAAGCGAGCGCACGCACACGTGCACGCGCTCAAAACTGGCATCGTAGATACAGTGACCTTCACAACGGTTGAGCGGGTTTCTATGGGGATAGTCGTGTTCATGGGAGCGCGGAGCCGAGCTGAAGCGCTGCAGAAGTTGAAATAGAAAAAGGGGGATGAGATTTGAGCATCAAGGAGGGAAAAGGTCCGCTTCTGCGTGCCTAATTGGAGAGGAGCAGGGGTCGCGACACGGGCAGGGGGAGCGGCGTTACTCCCACCGGGGCCACTCGCAGTCTGGAGGAGCGCGGCCAAGATAAACGTGCCTGACAAAAAAATGTGTGAGGAAAACCCGGGGTTGAATCATTGTTCGTGGCACACATTTGTGATTCAGCCAGTTGACATAGAGCATAATTAAACCCAATGACAGGTCATTAAATCACTCCTATCTACTCTTTTAGGGGAGTACTTGGAATTTTGTAGGCAAGCCCCTGCAGCTGACAACAAATCGTGTTTTACTGTTGATTGGAGTGAGAAAAAAAAATGCCAACGCATCCTGCAAAACATTTGTCACAAACTGGCCTTTTGGTGATTTCTAACTTATTTCTCTTTCAACTGGCTCCAATGTGATTTTTACTTGTGTATTGGATACATAATGAAAACACAAGAACCAATACCAGGCAAAGTGACTAATTTGTTCGTATATATAATCGTACAAGCTGAGGTTTATCAAAACAGAATGTAAATTATAGATTACAGAAGTTGCTCACCAATCAACACTTTTATCAGTAATTAGAAAAGGGACCCGTTAAAAAGGGATTTTGCAGTCATTACCAGTGATGCCTCCATGTGTTGTCCTCTCTCTCATTTTTTGGACGCCAAGCTCCAACATGAATGCCTCAGCTAATTTCGAGTTAAGGATCGCCCCCCGCCCCCCTTTTTTTTTTTTCCAGGATGCCTCCACGAGCCAGCGGCAGGATATTCAGTTATCGTTGCATCTTCTGTGCCCGGGAGAACAATTGAAACAATGTGCCAATTCATGACAGGCCTCGCCACAAAGATAAACACTTGGTGTGTGAGAAAAAAAAACAGGAGGGAGATTCTGCTGAGGTGAGATGGAAACGGCAACTTTCTGTTGACTTCTTTTTGGGATTGTAATGACCAAAATGAATCACTGTAAACATCAAATCAAATGAATCTTGTGATGGTGAGAGCGGGCTGGTAAGTTGAGCAATGGTGTCGCCATGGCGATCTTTACACGGTAAATATATTCTGTGTCCTGCTGCTGCCACAAACATTTCAACAAAGCCTTTTCTGAGGTCAGATAAATGTTTGTGATAAAGGTTAAGCTTAATGTCTCTGCCAACGAGACAAGTAACTGGAAAGCTTGAAACAGAACATTAAGTGTTTGAAGTGCTGTTGTGAGGTCTGATCAGCTGAGGAGGTGATGATGTGACTTCAGGGCTACAGTTACAATAAGGTTAAGTTCAAGGTTACTGCTAAACATCCAGTCGTTACAGTCGAGGTGAGGCAGCAAGACGGCAACTGGGGGGCCCCACAAATATAGTACTGTGTGTGTGTGTGTGTGTGTGTGTGTGTGTGTGTGTGTGTGTGTGTGTGTGTGTGTGTGTGTGTGTGTGTG
>JASSRZ010000053.1:3518786-3537372 GCA_032164315.1 Malacoctenus gilli | reverse complement strand
ACTTTTCAGCCTCATTTTAGCAAAGAATAAGTAAAGAATCAGTTATTGCAAATTGTTAAATGACTAATTTCCTTCAGTACACACTGTAACTAAATAACTACATGTATCTGTGCTGTTCTGTGAATACTGTATCTGTGTCAGCAACAGTTGTTCTGTGGGTGTTTGATCAAAGTGACGTCATTTTCTTTGTGTTGGCATCATGTTCTTGACTCATTACATTTGAATAAAACGTAAACAAATGTCACATTAGGTTTTAGAAAGTGGATTGGTCACAGGAAACACGGAAACGGCTTTTTACTATTCAAAGTGTATTCTTACACCTCCGAACGCGTCTGGAGAGGGTCTTTAGGATGCACAGAGCAACCTCCCGCTCTGACACCGCACAATCCGACTCGGCCTGAATCATTTCAACAAACAACCGCCGCCGCCAAATTTCAGTCTATACTTTCGACTGCCGCCGCTGTCATTGATTGAACGGGTCTTGGCCTGGTGTATTACCAACTTTAAATGGTTAGTGCACACAGAAAATTGGAAATGTTGATTTACTGAGCTGCAGTGTCACAATGGAGACTGAAAAATGTTCCAGTCGGCTTCTCCTTTCACTGGGGAGGTTTTCTTCCTGTGGACAGCCTGGCTGGCAGAGAAGCCTCTCCTCCCCGTTGACGACTGCTTCCACCTCCATTTCTGGTCTCATTTATTTCCTGTCAGTTAGCTTCCACCATTTCAACGGAAACGACACTTTTGTCCCATCTTTTTGTTGCCTCTCTAACTATATATAGCTCTTTTTATGTCACCGCTACACTTGGCCTCACTTTCTTTTTTCCTCTTGTTGCGAATATTTCAATATTCTCCTTTGGAACTGAGAGAAAATATGAATCTGAAAAAGGCCATAAGCTGTGAGTCCTTTACTCATCATTTGCATGTCAATGAGAAACTCGTGTGTCATGGTTTTTCACCACCTGGGGTCATGTTTGCCTTCAATGTAATCGTTGTGGTCTGTTGTCTTCTTAGAGGCATAGGGTCTTTCATTGGAATCTAATTTTCACAACTACATCAGATAAAACAGCTCAGCTCCTCAGCTGTCCTCTGTGGTGACTGCTGAAAGATTTGAACGGGTCTTAACCTGCTTCCAGCTTTTTTCTTGATGGAAAAAACACTGTTTAGTTAGTTATCTCATCCACACACACATACTTCGAGAAACTTTCAGACTCAGAACTTTGAAAGAGAAGATGAAAAGTGTTTCCTGAGTGCAGGATGAGGGGGGGGATTTTATGTTCATTTCCTGAAAATCATGGTCACCATCGTGGTGAGTGTCACGACTGTCTCAGGTGACAACGAAAATAAAGAAACAGTCCCTGCTTTCTATGTGTTTACACACTTTGCCTCTGCGTCTCGCTGGGGACATTTATCACTGTCGCAACCGGCCCCTTAATGACCCGATACACACGCTCGTTCAGTCAAAGTGATTTCACCCGCTCCCATTGAAATCCTCGATTTAGCCTCTAATTGGGGAAGAGGGGGATAAAGCTTGTCCGCCAATCACGCGACACGACTTCGCCGCGCGACAGCAGAGAAATGAGGTGGGATGGCGCATCAAGAAGCTTTCAACCTGAGTGGTGAGTTATTGTGGACTGCAGGATTATGGCGAGGTTTTCTTCAAACTCGTCATATTTTGAAGAAAGCTCATCGCCACTCGATCAGAGCCATAAAGAGCCTTTGAGACAAGGAGGAAGGGAGGACTTCAACTGAAACTACAGATGTGGAGCTGAGCGGTCTGCGGCAGCTTCTTGCTACGGTCAATGTGGACTTAATCTCTGAAAACCAGAGCCACGTCCTCGTGAGATCTATGCCACAAACAATTAGGGTGCCTCTGAAGACTGCAGCCATCAAATGCCTCATTTTTTGGAAGGAACATTGTGCCAAATACAGAAAATATTTGTTCTTCATTTGGAAAAAGAAACCTAATCAGGACCAAGTGGGACAAACGACCCACTCCTCCAAAGCTTTGACACCCAGTCTGAAGTGAAACTGTGGTTAAAAACGCCACAGGGCCCGATCAATCAGTATTAAAAGTATGGCGAACAGGATCATTTCACGCGCGGAGGGAGGAGGACGGTGTGTACTGCGGTCTGCAGCCCGACTGCAGTTTTTCATTTGCAATCCCAAAGAGATCCCCAGAGGAGCCGCTCTCACTTTTTTTTTTTTTATTGATCCGAGCTTTAGTATCGTTCTCTTCCAGTTGATATGCAGAGCAAATAGGAGGTTTGGGGGGGGGGGGTTAACCTGATCGTATTCGTCTCTGCCTTCTTCCCCCTCCAGACCGACAGCCAAACAAGTCTATTTAAGTTATTGGTGGACCCAAACTAAACATCTATTTCCTCCCTCCTCACGCACTCCTCCTCTGCCTCCTCCCCACTCATGGCTGTTGACAGAATTGCTTTTGTACGGCTCATTTATTTCCATCTGCCTCCTCCTCTCGCCCTCCATTCTCTCCACCTCACCTCCCATTATTTTTCTGCCCTCTCATCTTCTCCTCTCCTGCGTCTCTTCTGCTCTCCCCCTCTTACCTTTTCACACTTTCACACAGACCTCAAAGGTAAAATTACTCAGTACTTAATACTCTTTTGTAGCACAAGCTCATTTTTTTCCCCCCCAGATGTTTAACATTCATGTGAATTAAACTTGCTGGATCAGAGCCTCAATGAACGCGCAGCTACAGACAGGCTCGTTTATCCGAATAAAGTTATTTTACCATTCATAAAGCTTGAAATTGATTAGATATGAGGGAAAGAGTCAAACTTGTGGTATTGTTTACCGTCTCCTCAATGCTTTAATGTCTCCCGTTAAGTGCCGGGCAGAAGAATCCCGTCAGGTCCCTGTAAACTGATTTCATGTCACACCTCCGTCTTGCTTTTCACCTGTTCCTCTGGCGTTTCTCCTGCATGCCAATTAGACCCGCCCCTGATTGTACCAGCTGAGCCTCATTTTCCCAGCGTTGGCGACCCGGCGATTTTGCCATCTTTACAGCTTTTCACCTACTTTTAGTCTTTTAAAGAGAAAAGAAGAAAAATGCTGCGAGTATCTTTCCTCTCTGAAAACCTCGAGTGACCTTGCTTGTTCTCTCAGAACAGCAGACGCCCCACAGATCAAGTCCTCCACACAAATCTATTAGGAGGTCACTTTCTGAACCGTTTCTCATAGATTTGCTCACTCAGACGGTTCTTACCTCTCTGGTTCTTCACACACAGAAAAAAAAGTATTTTCAGGCTTCTGTAGTTTCGCTCGGACACATCAGGTCACGTCAGGTGAATATCTAAATCAAGACAGGAAGCCAGTCCATCTACAGCTCTGTTTACTTGTCCCACCTGTGCCAGGAAGCTGATAGACTTGGCAGTCGGAGCTCGTCTCCTCCTTTGCTCGTTTAACCGATGATTCAACACAACACGAGCACGCCCTGCTGCTATTAGCTGTTACTATGGGCACCTGGTCTACTGGGTACGCAAACATACACTGAATACATGCAGGAGATGAGACAAAGAATAAATGAAAGCACATCCGTTTAACCGTGTGCATGTGTGACAGCATTTGGCGTGATGGTGAATAAAAAGGAAGCTATATCTGCATACAGAGGCAGGGCTGCTGCAGCAGTAAAGTAGAAAGCTGAAACAATTTATGTAAGGGAACAAGGGGAACTTGACAAAGACAACGGACGGACGCGCCCACGCGCACTCGCTCTTACGAGGGCCTGTCACCGTTTCAAAGAGTGAGGGGGCGGCTCAGCGGGCTATTTTCTGCGTGATAAGGCCGAGTATATACACAGTATTACGCAGCAACATGTGTTTTGCTGGTGTTTGGCCACATGTATTAGAGAGGGAGGAAGACGAGGACTGGAGTCGGGACTGTGCCATTCACGGGATGTTATTGTGGAGCTGCAGGGGCTCGCCTTTCTCTTTCAATCAAATCCAAGCAGTTACACCCTGTGATTTCACTGATTGTATGAAAACAATCAATGAAATCTTGCTCCTGTCGAGTAAAAAACCTGCCTCGTCTCAGCTCTCTGCCGCCCACCATGAAGCTCACTATTTACTAAATACATTTTCAAATACTACTTCCTTATACGTAGCATCTTCACATGTTACATCACAACAAAACATATGCAGTTTGAAGGTATAATTATGACAAAAACATCGTAGAGTGCTGCTACGTTCACGTTGACACATTCAAGCTTAAAGTGACCTCATGCTACAACAGCTGTCTCCTGTTCCTCACAATCAAGCACTAAAGTGCATAATCTCTTCTCCTCCTCTCAGAGGCGATAACGCACTGAAATATTCAGAATATAAATTAATAAAAAAAAGGAAATAGGAAATAAATTGCGTTTGATGAAACGATATGGCCCCGTTTCATGTTTAAAAATATAGCCACTCTAATTCAAAGTTATGCACAAAGACTTTCATAAATAATCCACCGTCACTAATTTCGGCGAGTGCACTAATGCTGATAAAACATAAGTTGTGGCGATGTTTCAGTTTGAACTTCAGAACATGAAACAGCTCAGAGTGTAACAATGCATCACTTTTTTTCATATTTTATGTGTAAGTGCGGGCGAGAGACAAAGCTTTGTTATGTAATCAGGAACTGGCTTCACTCACGCACAGCTGGACGACTCCCTCCAACACTTACGCACAGTCACACCAATAAACTCACAGGAGCAGTCTCTTGATATCACATGGAGCGTGGACACATTTATGCACATAAATGCACAGGAACAACCTCAATACCTACACGTGTGTAGAAACGGACACACACATGCATGTGTACACACACACACAAGAGCACGTGTACTGAAAGCAGTGAGTGTAAGGCGGTGCACAGTAAGAGGCTTTGCTACAAATGACTTTGTAATGATCCCACACGGTGCCGAGTAAAGGCCACCAACACTGGCCTGGAATTAAACACAGGATGATACTACAAGGCCAGATAATGACGTTTGATTTGAGGTGTGAAAGTGGTGTGCACACCTCAGCGAGTGGGTTTCTTTCTCGCATTAAAGAGACAAATACAGATTAGAGTCCAACAAATCAGAATGAAGTAGAACCAACACATCCAGCCTATAGACTGAGTTATGTTGAGTCTTTATGACACATTGCCTATATCACTTTTTCTGGCATGTTTGTTGGCAGAGTGACAACAAAAGAGCGATTCTCAGATTGCAGATATCCCCACAAGTAGTACGACTACTTTGAAAGAAAATCCTAAGAACACATCAGACCAAAGTCCAAGTGAACAGTCTTCTTCTTGCTGTGATGTGAGAACTATTGCTGTTCACAGCAACAAACTGGTCCATTGTGCCACCAGCTGGCATGGAGTTTGGACGAACACCCAAAACAGTTGAGGTGCAGCGAGAACAAGGATTTGCATAAGAGTTACACAACAAAAGTCCTTGTGAATGTCCCCAGAAAGTGTTACCTCCTCACAGATAACACATTATTTGTCTTTGAGAGAGTATTGAGAGTCAATTTTCAACATTAACAGAACAAAATTGGTAAAACTTTTATTTATTAAAAAGGTATAAACCAACACTACATTTACTACTATGGTAGAACGTAGTCAGTTCTTTAAACACAGCTGTCACTGCCATCTCTGTGGTGCCTGTCATTACAACTCCGACCTCTAGAGGTCAAAATTGTAACAATCACTAATCATCTTCTTCAGTTTGTAACAAGTAAAAAATAGAACCTTTGAGCAACATTGGAGTTTTGCTTTTAACCTGAAGCTGTGTGTCAGTACCTGACGGCTACGCCTGTGCTGCCAAGGATCAATCAACCTTTAGTGGAGGTGGTTTCAATAACAAACACTGATCTCCATTTGGAAATGAAAGGACTGAATGACAGCACAGCAATTCCACGGGAGTGAAATGTTCTGCCGCTACGATAAAATGTCTCATTTAAATCACATGCAGCGCCATGCAGCGTCGATCCCTCACACCTGGTGCCTGATGGATGCTGTGTGATTTATAGCACGGGAGGTTTGAGACCTACACTTACAGAGTTACCTGCACACCACCGTACCCTGGTGCTTGTCGGTGCCCATGTAAACACGGAGGCGTTCGCGCTATACTTCGCTGCAGTGATCCTCCATCACTGCGAATGCACTCCTCTTTATGTTTCAGCTCCTATGTTGAAGCCTGTCAGGTGCAGTCTCCAGGGACGCTATAAATGACGACTGCTGTGCCGGTTCAATATGAAGGTGGGTGCAAAAAGAGACGCGTTCGCAGTGTGCTGCGGCTCAACGCCCGTCTGCTCGTCTCTGGACTGAATCCGTTTCCATCAGATTCGCTCCTGCATGTGAACGGTGAGATCAAATGCCAGTAACGCGCGCGCACACCTGTCTCCATTTACCTCTCTGTGTGAGAACAAGCGCGCGGTGTTTTCAGCTGTGAGAGATGCCATCAGCACCACGGTGCATAATAGACTTCTCATTCAGAAGCATACAAACACGCATCCACACACACACACAGATGCACAACTTCATCTCAGGGGCTTCTCATCATAACCACGAGGCCGGCATTCGAATATACATGTTTCTCTCATTCCCACGCCAACACAGGGGCAGAGGGAGGAAGGACGGTGCCATAAATGACATTCCGAAAATGATCACTCACTCGCACTGTGACTTATCATTTGACTTTACCTCTGACAGGTTTGCAAACCAGGACTACTAACCTGCTCCGCAGCACTGAGCCGGTCTCATTCTTTCTGGCCACCTAATTGGTTGGCATATTGAGGGATGGATTGGCCAGCAGAGTGACTGATGATGAGCGCGGGATAATCCCTCCATCTTATTGACAGACAAAAGTGGTCGACCAGCTTATTTTGGATTAGCGGGCTGGAGGTGCTGACACAATGGGGAGCGGTCGAAGTGACTGGAAGGCCAGCTGAGTGGTCAGATATAGGAGAGTGAACTGGAACTTGGACTGGACCTTGATGGACGGATTATTTCTATCACGTAGCCAAAGGAGAATCAAAGAGTCATCAGTACCCTCTGATGGACTCTGATCACAGATGTATCTATTGAAGACAAAAGTGCAAAACAATGTACTCATACAGCATATGACTTCAGCTATTCCCTTTTAAATTGATTGTTTCCGCGATACAGTTCATAATTATTACTATAATTACACAATTCATAATTTGGGAGAAGCCAACAGAGGAAATGGATGATAAGTAAGGTATCCCTGCAGGAACCTCATTCACTGAAAACAAATTTACAACAACAAATACAAAAGAAATGACATCTCCCTGAATACGCAGCTACAGCAATGCCACACACACACACACACACACACAGCTGTGAGGGAAACATTAATCCAAATAGCAATTAGATTTTTCTTGCAATATGTAATTAGCAAAACAAATAAATGTGAATGTAATTTGTAGGAGACAGGAAATTGCTCGGTGGCGCGTATTGTGTTGGGTTTAGTTGTTCTGACTTTCATCACTAAGCAGAAGGATACTGGAGCTTTTTTTACCGTCTTAACATTGAATGATGCTCTGTTTACCTGTGAGCCAGGTAAATAAAGAACAGTCATGGGTTATCTATTGAGCTCAGCTCAGAAAGGTCGTTGATAATAACAGGTGACCAAACACTGAAGTCATCGTTAGGGATGATTAAATATCACAATAGTGCTTGTAAAATTAAAGTTCCAACTTAAAGAGAGAGGGAAACAGCAAATAGAAGAAAACACTATTTTTTCTTCATAGGAGTCACAAAAAGAAGAAAAAAAGGGTTTGAAAAAAGTTTGAAAAAGAGAGAAAAATAAAAAGAAAGAGGAAGACAAGAGAAAAAAAATAAAGCACAGAAAGACAAAGAAATTAAAATAATTAAATGAAAATTGAGAAATGCCAAAAAAGAATTTAGGAACTCTTCATCTTGATTCTGACCAGCTGATGACGATACACACCACATGTGCCCTCTGTCACACAAGGATTGTCACATAAGCTCCCGTTAAAAAGTTCTTGTCTCCCCGCGAATGCCCGCCGGCTGGTTGGAGCAGCTGGGCGGCGTGCTTGCTGCGGTCGGCTGTGGCTCCGAAATGAAAGCCGCCGAATTCTGACAAATGGAGGCCGGCGCGAGAATGATCAAAGGGCGAAGCGGCGAGGGGTGCAGGCGAGACGAGAAGCAGGGAGGGGAGGTCTCAGGGAAGGAATAACCCTGCTTAGCATGCCGCCCCACACTCGGAGACCATCCCTGGGACTCACCGCTCGCTCGCTTCCCCCGCTTGCTCGCTCGCTCTCCCCACACTCGTTCACCTTTACCCATATTTATGCAGACACACACACACACAGATGGAAATCCATTTCAGGGTGTTTCCCCTCGCTTCATAGTTTGCTAACTAAATTCCGCGTAATGCTGACTGCACGAATTTCCAAGCAGCACATCAGAGTTTAAAAAAAAAAAGGGCTGGTGGAATCCATCTGTGACTAAAACATGTCCTAAAGAAATGAGCGCTGAAAGACGTGTAAAATCATGAAGCTGTCACAACGAATGCGACACTCCCTCACATTGATGTTCATATCTCATTTGTTACAAGAGGTTTTAAAGGCGTTCCACTCAAATGGATATCAGGATGTGCAGGAAAGCCAAACAGCTGCATGTCAAACTTTAACAAGTGCCGTTTTCTTTACCCTTATTTTGGAAGGAGCAGGATTCAAAGCACCAGCGGGGGGGGGGGGGTCCGAGTGGTTTCCCCCTCTCGGTTTTCGGAGTGAACTTTTTAAAACACCCTTTGACCATTTTCTCTGCACTTTAATTGGACTTCTTGTCAGTATTGCCCTCAGGAGAAAAGACAAATAAAAGGCATGAAGGCAAGAGAGCGAAAACCCAGAGTGTGAGTAAGTGTGGAGGGAGCGCAAACGGGAAGAAGGAAGAAAAAAAAACATATAAATGAAATAAACAGCTGGTGATGGAGCTGTCAGTTTGGAATGAAAGGGTGATGCAAGAGAAAGTTAGAGGGTGATCAGAGGTCTTGCTCTCACTTTTTAACTACATCAGTGTGTAATTATCTTCAGTTTGCTCTCAGGGTCCATTTGAAGCCCTGGCTGTCGTTGAATCAAGTGGGACAGAGACAACACGAAGACACATCTATCCTTCCACATCTTTAGAGAGGTCGCACACATGTTTACTTTACCTTGACCTTTCTCCCCTCCCCACTGCCCCCCCCCACACACACACACACACTTCTACCCTCTCCTCTACCGTTTTTCTCCCTCACTCTCTCTGCTGCCCATCATCTCCTCTCTGTCTCCTGATCATCTGTGTTTACAGTGCATTGTGTCAGGCCTCAATAAGAGTCCCCTCTTAATGACTCTCATTAAGTCGTCCAACATGCTCATGACTGGATCAACATAGGCAAATTCAGCATTGTGGCCTGCACACCGCACATCACGCAGTTTACAGATCGAAATCCCACCGCAGTGGATGAACGGACACGGTTTCATCGAAAACAAATCGGGAAAGTTTTCATCCACTCTCGTGGATTCACCCAATAAACTAAGTCTGGCTTTTTGCATGAGCTCAACATTGACCCCATTACTGGGGTGTGACTTCAGGACACAGTTCAGACTTTGTGCAAAGTCTGTGGTCGTCTGAACCGACGGAAATTTCATCAAGTGAGAAAAAAAAAATAAAAAATTGCGCACAAGAAGAAAAAAGATTGTGACAAAAAATGACTTCACTTCTTCTGAGGTTGATCAATGAGAGGCAACAATTTACTGATAATTTCAGAGTGATTTAACTGGCAATCTCAGCAGCTCGGTCGAATCACTTGAGTCTGAAACGCCTCGAAATTGCTCAAGTTTTTGGGGTGTAAAAAGACATTTGATTCCCAAACTGATTCTCGTTCATGGCACGCATGCACGCACGCACGCACTCATACTCAGACGCTCATTTTAACTTTCTGTGGCTTTGAAACCATCCTTCTGCTTCCGCAAAGTTCTCGTATTAAAGGTAGAGGGCGCTCTGAGGATGAAATCCTCATTTTACACTGACCGTTTATTAAGGTAGTATTTTTTAGTAAATGTTTCAAATCAGTGCGTACAGTAGCCGTGCAACCAAAACACTCACAGACTCCTAAGTCAACACCCCCCCCCCCATCCCCTCTACCCCCTTTTAGCTGAAGTCTAAAGAGACTTGATGTTTATTTTACACTATGATTACTGCTCACCAGCTTTTACTCAACTTGCAAAGCAGGAATGTGACTCTGCACTCCTCATTCAACTTATCAGGTCAAGTTTTTTCTTCCCATTAAATTTTAAACTAGCGCAGAATCATCGACACTTTGATGTCTTCAGCTGCATCGAGATAGAAGAAATGTATACAAATTAATAGAATTTTCAAAGTGAAATGCTGAGACACAACAATTTGAAAGTTGGCAAAAATGGTAATGAGCAGCCTCCATGATGCTCAAACGATAAAACTGATTTTCCTCTCGCAAATCAATGATTAATGACGCGATGCAAGTCCGTATGTCTGTTGATTCCTGAAACACTGATTGTTGGGGGGGGGGGGGCGAGATTTCAATGTTTTTATGTGAGGTGGAAGAAAGAAGAAGACAGTTTTGTGTAAAGTGAGCTTGGCTTCTTTTTAAAAATTGAATTCTTTTTGTCTCATACTAAAAAATGAAATGAGGTCACTCTGATCCAAACCTTGAAGCAGAGCTGAACATTTATGGTCACACACACGCTTACCAACATACAGAAGGAGAGGCCTTCAAAATAAAAGCACTGTGTAATGTCTTGTGTCTTCTCTAAATTCTGAATGTTGAATAGCATCACCATCAACCCCCCCCCCCCCCCGGCTCACTTTTAACCATTGTTTCCACCGACTATCCATCTTTTTGCTCTAGCAGCCAGCAGCAGCAGCAGCAGCAGCAGTAGCAGCAGCAGCAGCAGCAGCAGCAGCAGGAGACTATTTCATGCTGCGCGTGTAATAAAAGGATTAATTTGTGATGCTCCGACTCAGAATGGCCAGTAAATGGGACAGGGGGGATATAAATAGAGAGCACCTCACTTCAACTGTTTCTATTCTCTGACAATGATTGCTGCAAATGAGGAAACTAAAAGGACGCGAGATGAAGCGTTACCTCTCAAAGCCATCAGCCCCATCAGAGCCTCGGCTGTGGGACTGTCAGTCAGGCGCCTTCGCTCAGATTTGATCTTTCACCTCCTTTCTGTTCTTTACCTCAGCTTGATGGCTGCGTGTGCCAATCCGGATTCACCAGAAGAACTGTGCAAAAGGCTGACATAGCACCATCATGTGTAAAATACTGACGCTATGAGCAGTTATGGAGGAGAGTGCATCACTCAAACAATGAAATTGGAGGCACAAATGGATCCACTCTCCCAAAACACACAGTCACAGCTGAAAATCCTCATCTTAAAGTGTAAAATAACTGCTGAGTGTGAGTTTATTAGGGGTTTAATACATTCAGATGACCTCTTTAAAGGATTTGACCATCAGGGGAAAAACCTCCATCCAGATATTGATGGTAAACTTTGTAACGAGTGGTAAGTTAACAAGCTTTAACTAATCATTTATTCATTGATCTTGCTGCCATCTGCCGTCCAGTTTCGGGTCTGACTGCTGTGTTCCGACTCTTCTTTGGTGATGAAGCCACCAATCTACAAAATTCGTAAAAGAACCGTGCTGAAAATTTGTTCCAAGATCATCTCTCAGGTCAAGATGAGACTCTCCCAGATCAGAAATGTTGGATTTGGTGGAGTTTTATTTGAAACACTGGCACTTTTTTTTTTTTTTTTTGGAAGTCTGTTGTTGTTCACCTTGTTGCCCGAGTGTCTGCAGTACCGTCCGAACGAGCTGGCAGGATGATTGGGTTGGGGGAAAAAAATGACTGCTTTACAGAAAAACAGATGGGAAAAATTGGCACCTGGCTAAAAATGATGCCATTAGGGCCTCAGGATGCAGCGATGAAATTTACTACTGCTCTGATTTTATCACATTATCAGCCGAGGGACTTTACACTGGCGGTAATCAATTATTAACAACAAAATTCTACTTGTTGTTACACTGTAGGACGTTGCCGCAACACAGATCGTGTGTTCCATGGATTTGGTGGGAGTTCAGATGGTATTAAACAAGTGAAATGAGAGGGAATTTCTCACTGTGTGTAGAACCAAATCAATAAGACCGTTGTCTGTGTGACGGTGAGGCGACACAACCTGTCCTTGGCAGAGACACACAACAACGGAACTGCTGAGCCACAATATGTCCAGCTGGATTTACCTCCCCCTGTCCTCCCTCTTTCCCCACCTCTCTCTCTCTCTCTCTCTCTCTCTCTCTCTCTCTCTCTCTCTCTCTCTCTCTCTCTCTCATTAACTGTCATGCAGGACTGTCAAACAGAATCAGGGACACACTCCTCAGCGTGGCCTCCAGGAACACGGAGGTGTTGTACCAAAAGTGAAGCGGAGCCGCGGGGCCCAAAGACAGCTGCTCACTTCACAGCACAAACACGCCTCACATTTTGTCACTTGTAATTTTCGATTTTGTTTCATCCCTGGCCTTTATATACTTCCCTCACTCTTCTAACACATTTTTAGCGCCCTTCAGCTAAAAGCATGTCAGACTGAACAAGTTGGGGCCCTACTTTATATTCATAGAAAATGTTGGAGGAGTTGGCGAGATGTTCAAAACCTGAAATCTACTTTTTGTCTCCGTGAACACTGAATACTTGCTCGAGCTTGACGTTTGCTGTTTGTTGGAAACTGAACTGAATTTTTCAACGTTCATCATTACTCGCACGTTGCCAGTAGCCGTGAAAAAAAAAGTGACTTTATAAATTGCTCTTTTTTTGTAAACAACACAAACGAGCTGCAGCTTTTCACAGTGATAGCGGTGACGCGGGAGGACGCTGTGTTCGGAGTGAGGGTCCGTGCCAGAACCGGTGACCTCGTGGTCACCCATCGATCAGGCGTCGTTTGGAAAGAGAAAAAGAACAAATAAAGACTTTTTTTCTGGTTTTAGACACAAAAAAACTCCTGCCATTAAATTAATAAGCTAGAAGTCTGCACGTAATAAAATAAGATAGTTTTCGCCTCTCCTGGCGTTCGAGTCACAGGCTAATGACCAATCAAATCCACACTT
Source organism: Malacoctenus gilli (assembly GCA_032164315.1). NCBI lineage: Eukaryota > Metazoa > Chordata > Actinopteri > Blenniiformes > Labrisomidae > Malacoctenus > Malacoctenus gilli. The sequence continues at coordinate 3,524,211 of JASSRZ010000053.1, read as the reverse complement.
TCTCACACACTCGCTGCCTCTGCCTGCTAATGAACAGACCCTTCGAAACATTAACAGCTTTGACGTAACGCTCCACATAACTGTGATCTGTGTTCGGGTCAGGCTGAGCAAATTCAATTAAACCGTATTTTTTAAAGTGCAGCGTTTGCAGTCCAACAGCTTTCAACAGGTTGTCAGCGGACAGCAGCGGCTGATGGGAGGTTTCGAGGACGTTTGGTCCGAGTGAGACCTCATAGATTTGAAGAAAAAGAACCAGTAAATGAGTTACTTCGCACCTTCTGGAAGCTGTAAAATAGTTGTGACATGGGCAAGCTGTGCTCGGGGAGAGAAATATGAACGCCACTTCAGCTCTGATAAAAACCACTTTGTCATTTTGGGCCTGATAATAAACTTTTACATTGGACTGACGCCCACATGATTTCAGCTCTCTTTTTCCCGTCTTTGTCCCTCTTATCTTTATAAATGTCAGCACACGATTCACAAGTTTTACCACTCAGAGTACGCGTGTGCCTTTTGTTTCCCCGTGTTCATGGAGAAGTATTGGCTTTTTGCTGGATTCATGTGCAAAATCAAATGACTCTGCGCAACAACAAGAACGGGAGCTCGCGTTTCTTTTGATGTTGCGGAGGGAAAAGCTGCTCGCAAACCTTTGAACGTGTCATCCAAAGTGACCTAAATTTGAAAAAAAAATCCCATTTTTTTCCTAATTTCATGCTGATAACAATAACACCCCTTTTGAGTGTTTTTTCCGCTGTGCCAACCCCCCCCCCTGCTGGGTCCAAATGACTGCAGGAGCAGAACTGTACTGAAAATAAAACTGTGCCGTTGGAAGGAAAGTGTTTCTCTGAGAGCGAGCTCAGAGGACGCAATAACTGCTGGTTTTAAAGGAGAAGACGGTGATTTTAAGAAGAAAATCTGTCCTTTTTGAATCAGAACATCATCACCACCGACAGTAGGTGCGATAAAATCCCTGATTTATTATACAGGCATGCATCTTTCCTGTCTTTCTTAGAGGAAAAAAACAACGTTCTTATTTGCTTACCCACCATTCTGAACAAGCCACAGCGAAGGGTAAAGGACGTGGCAGTAAATCAGTTTAATGCTCTGTGAGAAACAAACACAAAAGGTTGAAACTCTCCTACAATGAAAAAAAAAACAGCCATTCATCAATAGACTTTCCCGTACAGCGAGGCAATGGCTGCCGTCGGATCAAACACACACTTGTTCAGGACCAGACGCACGCACATGCACGCAGCCAGAGTATCAATACAGGTAGCGTTTACTGTCAGGTGCTGACAACATAATGAGAAAACACGGTGTGACCTTGGCCAGTGCAGGAGGGGGTAAAACGGCAGCGCGCAGGCAGAATATGTTCTGAAAGTCAGAGGAAGCCGTTTCCCAAACTGAGTGAATCAAACGCCAAGAAGCAGGTGTTGCCTCAGCAGACATCACCACAGCATTTCCAGGGTGCTTCAAGATAGAACTGAAAAGTCGCTTTTTTCGCTTGAAATATGTTTTAGCTCTCTTGTCTCTATTTTGCTTTCAGTCTGCTTATAGATCTGTTCTTTGACTCTTCAGTCTCAGTTCTCTTTGACTGTAAAAGAACAGCTAAAGGGACCCGAGCATCTGCGTCCAGGAAGGTGTCGGAACAGGGCTGTTGTCCACTCGTCTCCGTTTCGTTCGTCTGGACCGGAGCTGCTTATTAGCTGCCGCCGTGCGGGGCGTCTCTCTGGCATGGACTGAGGAGCTGTGCAGCTCGATGGTTGACCCTGCGGATGTTAGAAGCGCGGCTGGGCGCAGCGCGCCTCTGAAGCGATCAATTTGTCAGCACCAGCGCGTCGCCCAGAAAGGACTTCCTGGCAGGTTAAGAGGACCTCTCAACCCCGCAGCGAGATCACATGACCTCGTGACAGCACGAGCGGCCGCAAGCTGTGAACTTCCTCCTGGGTGGACGCAACAAATTCAGTGTTTCTACTTCTACAATATTTCTCCACCCTGCGTCCAATTGGCTGGAAACATACAGTCACAGAAATCTCAGCGGACAGGAGGATAATTAAATTCAGTGCTTTGGTCAACGCAAGTATTTTTAGCCACTGTCTGCCAAAAGTGTCCCTTTGTGCCTCATGTCTGTATTTTTACAGTCTACATGAAATACAGGCGAACTCTTTATGTTAGTCCCTCGTGATGATAATAAGCATAAAATGTTGAAAGATCCCTTACATGTCTCATTTCCGGTTTTACTGCACTTGCTGCTGAAAGCTGGCAAGCGCAGAAAAAAAGTCTCTTGTATAGTTTTCCTGCATAAATTACAGGTGGAATGAAGCAACAAAGAGTTCTTTGGCCCGCCCAGATTTGAACGCCTACTCTGTGTCTGATGGTGTTGCGCAAACTTGCAGTGCCGGCTGAAGGGTTTGGGCATGAGGCTGGACACGCTGCACTGGTGTCTGTTACAAATCTCCTGCTGAGCCACGGAGGGGGCTGCAGCACTGGAGGACTCGCAGGTGAAACCAGGAAGCTGTTGTAATTTGGACTTCCGATGCGACACCCATGTGAGAGGCTGTGGTGAGTCTATAGAGTCAAAAAATTTAAGCGTGCTTGATACGAGGAATGATGCTTTTTAAAGAAGGACCATCTTTGATGGCAGGAGCAGCAGTCACGTGACCTGGCTGGGACCAATGGCGGTACTCAGCTTCCCCACCTCAAGTCTTTGGACTCAAACTTGTAACCCAAACAAGTTCAGCTGACAAACCGCTGGTTCGCCACAGCCCCTTTACAGTTCATTATTCTTTTTATTAATATGTATATGACCCTTAATATGTACATGACCCTGAATGAAAAAAAATGAATGTAAATGTGTTTTATTGGGTTTTAGTTTTGAATCAGTACTGGGAGAAAAATTGAAACTGCCCTTTTTTTAGCTCCCTGTTCAGTCTTGGCGGGAGGGAAACCTGATAAAAATGTAATTACCTCGAATGCACCAACAGATGAGTCGAATCAATCATCACACAGGTGGTTTCAGGATAATTGACAATTAGAAGAGGGGGGAAAAAATCCACTCCCATTTCCAGCTGACCCAAGAGCAAAAGAAACCAGGAAGAAAATGTCACAAGAGCAGAGAATTAAAATACATTTTCAATTTATAAAAACTCATGGTTATAATAGAATCAGTGGAGCATTGCTAATAAGTTTATACACAATGGGCAAAAGTGGCCCAGAGACTAAAATGCGGTGGGCTCGTAGGGCGCTTAGTTTACATTCAGGTTGTTCACAGAGGTTCACACCACTGCAGAAGCGTCTTGTGACGACAGAAGTGAAATAAAATCAGCTGCGTCTCTCAATCCCGACTTACATCCTGATGTTTTCGGGTTGCTTTCTGATTTGACTGAGCCGATCCACTGTTTAGAAACCATCTCTCCTCACCTACAGCTGACTGGGAGGTTTGTTTTCTGTTTTGTATCTGGCTGTCTATTGTTTCTACTTTGCCCCTCAGATAATCCATTGACCACCGATGTCTTCCTGGTGATTCAACAGATTCCCCTCCCACAACCAACAGCCGTGTCGTTCCTGTTCAATCTATTTCTGGGTTTCGCTCATAAGCTCCGGCGACAGCATCTATTTGCTGAAAACTAATACTGTCTTGGGCTGTGATACTGTGCTTATTGCCATCTTATCTCCTGATGCAGCCACCCAAACACATTCAGTATTTGGAGGCTCCCTCATACCCGGCGTCCCGATAACGGGCCGTGCAAATATATATGGAGAGACGGCGTGCCTGCCTCTCGCACATCCATACACGCAGACAATTTTCAACAAAAAAAAGGAAAAAAAAACACACTTTGGGAGCTCACACAGTGGTTACACCCACATAGTGTCACAAAGTTGCAGTTTGTGGACCAGAGCGTGACAACTTTCAATGCTGACTTGCCAGGTCAGACTCCAAGATTTTTATTTTTAAAGATTTTTATCTTACAGCTGGTGTTTTCATGATCATTGAGCATCAAGCTTTCCCTTGAAAGGCCTGCAGACGTCTCACACACAGTTAAAAACTGTGGTCTTGGTCCTGATACCATGCATACTCATGCAAAGTGCAACAAGTCATGGGAAGCCCCCCTCATAAGGACAAAAGCAACAACGCTAACAGACTGAATAAAGCGTATCAAATAGCTGTTTTAACTTGTCTTAAAGTACAGCAGAGCAGAGTGAAGCTCACTGATCACTTCTAATATCACAATACGAAGCTGTTGACACCACAGGGTCGTTTTTTTAGCTGAAGCACTTGTATTTTTGAAACTGAAAATGATCAGTGTCAGATTTTCACATTGCAACACAAAGGCTGCCATTGAATGAAAATGTAGGCATTCACAGGAACCAGCACAATTGTTACACTTGTGATTTTACACGGGAGCTTTTTAAAATACAGCCCCATTTGTTACACTGTGAAATCACAAATTACACCCTGCAAATATGTTGCTGTCTTGTTGCGATTATAAGATGAATCTCCACCATGTTCATGTAACAAAGTCCTGCTGGTTGAGCACTTGCAGTTAATTGTCCTAGTTATTTGTTGCCGATGCACTAACCTGTGTGAAAACTGTTCTGCCTCTGAAGGGTAAAACCACATAGATAATTCAGTGGGGTTTTTTTTGCAGCAGCAGCTCTGCACAGCTATTTCAGCTCATTGCTTTGGTTCAGTGACACATTTAATGCACAGAGTGGTTTAGTCACTGCATCTCATCAGCCTCATTTTTTTGCAGCAGTAGCAGAAGGCAGCTGCTTTTAAGCTCTGATAAGCCAAAGGGCACGTTCATGAATGCAGAGAGATGTGTACATGTAGCTGCTGTGAGAGGAATATAGGTCTTACAGTCCATTTAGACGATGATCAAAGGCACATGGAGCCCCCCAGGGGTAATGAGGAAGAAGAACATTCCTGTCTGAATCCGGTGAGAGCATTTGTGCTTTTTGTTTTGACCTGAAACTGAGAGTGAAACATTGGGCTGCGACTTCTCAGCATCACACCCGGTAATTATTAACCTTCCCAACAAAAGGCTAAAAGGACAGCCTGTAATCAGCCCACTCAGCAGATCACACTCACTGAATCCTATCAGTGTTTGTTCCCTTCGCTGACATGAGGAAAAAAAAAAAAACTCCGTTCTGAAGAGAACTGTCAGCAAAAAAAAAGCCTCAATAACAAACTCCCTTGTTCTGTCCGCTCACATAATGACAGACTGCTGCTCTTCTGCAAGAGGTGACAAAACAAAGTCACACATGCAGGCCTCTTCTGAAATGTAAAAATTGGTCTCGAGTGTGCGGCAGTACAGCAGCCGACTTGTTTCTCAAGCATTTTCCCCACACAAAGTCAAACAGTAGTAAGGTCTCTCTCTCTCTCTCTCTCTCTCTCTCTCTCTCTCTCTCTCTCTCTCTCTCT
>JASSRZ010000053.1:3503319-3518777 GCA_032164315.1 Malacoctenus gilli | reverse complement strand
TTGTTTCAGTCCAAGAGAAGTTGTGTGAAGTTTGCATGATTGTCTTGTGTGTGATCAGGGTTTTCGCCAGACAATCCTCCCACAGTCCCAAGACGCTCTTAGGTAAAATATCCATAGTTGTAAATGTGCGTGTGTGACTGTGTGTCTCCCTCAGTGTTTGTCCTGTGATGTAGTGGCGACCTGGTGTATTTTGCCTTCACCCAATGTGCTCACTTAGCTTCAGCACCCTGCAACTCCAAGTTGAATTATGCAGCTAAGACGATAAATTAATGTTGCAAGTCCTGTTTTTCTTGTCTGCTTTGGGCCTGTTTGTTTTTGAGGTGGACGAAGTGACTGCTGGCACACTTGAATCATCTGGGGTCCTAAAAATTGATTGGTCTTTGATTTTTTTTGTGGTCTTTATGTCTGGTTTGGTTCAAATACAGTTCAGACATCTGATGTATCAAGACGGGAGGCTGAGCGCCTGAGAAATGCGACAACGTTCCTCATTTCCTTTTATCAAGTCTCCTCAAATGACACCTGTCTGTCTGACGGGATCCTCTCAAGGCTTCAGCCATGATGCCGGAAAGAGGGAAGAAGCAGCTCAGCAGATGACGGCTGCAGTTCACTGCAGGCTGAACGGCGCCCTGCTTTCTCCCTCAGAACGTCGAAAGGACACATTGGAAGACTACAGACTCAGTTTCAACACTCGATCAAATGCTGTGTATTGATTTATCCACTCCATGTGTACTTCAGTGACGCACCATGTCACACATGGACATTATAAATGTATAATTCTATACAATAAATAACTTGGTTCAACTCTATTTACATTTCAGAGTCCAGTCGGTCTGACTTGCATTGAGTTGTATTTAAAAGCTGTCTCTGATTCGACAGGATCGTCGACTGTGCTCAGTCGTTGTTCCTGATCCCTGGCCGGATAAAACCTTTGATTCACCTTCTGAGTCTTCCCACCCCATCGCTGCCCTCCTCACTCCTGTGTCCCTTCCTCTTTTTTAATCCCCTTTGTTCAGCCAGCGACGCTTGATCTATTTCTGCCGGGCTTCTGTTCCCTGCCTCTTTTCTCGTTTTCCCCTTTCACCTCCTTCTGCTCACTTGCTCCCTTTCCACCCCCTTCCTTCAGCCCCACTCGTGCTCCTTATCGGCGCTCATATATCCTATGTAGCAGGGGTTGTATCTCACTGTAAAGGCTGAGCCATTTATAGGCTGCAGGTTATTGGCTGAAAAGGGGGCGTGGAAAGTGACAGGGAGGGGGGGGGGCTCTCATGTTGAGGCACAGTGCAGCAGATTTGCAGGTGTGTATTGGCATGACTGCATCCAACACACAAAGACGATGAAATGTTTCAAGCTGTGTTCCAAAGGGGTGCTACTTTTTGCCACATTTCAGTGAGAAAATCCTGACAGAGGCTCCCAGATCACTCACGCTTGATTACAAAACTCTAACAAACAGTGACTCACACCATGGAGCATCACCTTGCAGTCATTAATACACGGAATTGCATTCATTTATGAGCCAAAAACACACAAAACACGATTCATCCCAGTCATTTCCGAGTGCATTCATGGTGGGGAACGGCATTAATTCCAAGGTATTTAGTTATAATAAAGAAAGTCAATGATTTGTCTTGCTTGGTAAAATATGTGTGTGAGATCATTGTAAGGCAAATGAAAAAAAGGACAAGAATGGCAGAAGGATAAAATAGAGGATGTAAAGATTTGAGCATAGGAGTTTTCAGTGCCTCAGAGCCACAGAGTCTGATGGATAAAAGGGCTATGGAAATGATGCGAAGTGAACATCCTCCTTTTGCCTCTTGTTGAAAGAATGCCTGTGTGCAGATGATTCAGAGCGCGACAAACGGAAAAAAGGAGTAAAACATGGAAGTGTGCAGAAGAGCCTGGGTGAGAGAGAGAGAGAGAGGGAGGCAGAGCAAAGCAGAGCAGCGCAGAGGAGGGAGTGTGTGAGAGTGTGTGTGAGGGAGGGGCGAGCGAACACGCTATGCACGTGATTCAATCTGTTCACATGGCCTTGTATTACGCCCTTATAAATACTTAACGTGAGACTTTTAAAAAAGCGTCTTTTACACAGAATTTGAAATGCGGGCGGGAGGCCCTAAAAGCCGGAACGCCGAAATCAACAACGACCAAAATAAATAAAATAAATAAATAAAAAGCATCAAATGCAACGAAGGATGAGACTTCATCTGAGCGAATCCCAGCCTCAACCCGGAATAATGCACCAATAATGCATCCCAGCATGTTCGGCCTGTGTTGTTCATCGGAAGCGAGCAGAAGCCGTCATCTGCTCCCTCGATCCCCCCGTGTTATATAATGACGGATAGGCGTGCGGCGCTCTGCGCTCCTTTCCTATGGAGGCATGAATCAAACCCGAGATGTGTCCTAAATAGAACCTGCACACGCAGACGTCGGTGCGCGTCGACCAGCTGCAGCCTCGCTCCTGCGTTACTTCCAACTGAACGTCAACGTGATTAGGTCTCCGTGCGCCGCCTTGGCCGCAGAAGGGCTCGTGCTCGGATTGGATGAGGTGGTGCAGTAAATTGGGATTCCTGGATCGTGGCTAAGAAAGAGTCTGCAGTGGCTGAGCCAAGTGTGTCAAGTCGCGTTAAGTTAAATTAGGACGCGAAGCATGTCGAAGGGCCACGTCTACGTTCGAGGGACGCTGGGTTGGGGCACATCGATTCTTATGATGGTGAGCTTGAAATGAGACGTGGCCCGCTGCATTAATTATATGCATCTTTGATTTCGCCACTGAAGGACTATCACTGTTTGCTGGTTTCAGATCAGTCCAGTTGTGTCTAACGAATAATGACCACTGATGTGTTAAACAGGGGATCAAAGAAAAAGACTGAATGTAAAAACATATATCTGAAGACACCTCCTGTATGTCCTTTAATCTGGTCGTTGTATCGATTCAGAATATCGAGTAATTGGACCGATCTGATTGGGCAGGGCTTGTTTTTTCCGCTCATAGTATGTTTGAGTAAGTCGATCGGCATCATACCGTCGTCTCTTTTAACGTCACTATCAGAAAACGACGGCGTTTGCCAATAGTACCAGTCGCTACTACACATCCTCAAACACACGCCTACATAGCAAGGCAAACCCCTTCACGTACGAACACACGCACAAGCACACGCATACACACACACACACACACACACACAGTCGGTAGCCTCCCCTCGCCCATGCGGAAACGAACGCTTCGAGCATCCAGCTGCATCCTTTCTCCAACATGAAAAACACACCTCGGTCCCTTTCTGTCAGTCATCTGTTAGAATTATGAAGCTTCACACCGACTGACGAACGATGCAGGAGAAAGACTCGGTTGTATGTGAATTTTCAGAGGGGTTTTTTTTCCCGCGTAACTCGGCCGAAGCTGAGCTGTAGGAAATAGTAAGCTTTCACAGCAGCACATGACACCAAGAGGGGGGGAAAAAGGCTATTTCGATCTGAAGCCAAAGCGGCGATCGTGCTGTCAGTGGTATCACAGAGCCCGGGGTGGGCATGTTGGTTGCAAGCCATCTTTACATGCGATGTCAACGCTATCTCGGTGGGACCGCTGTATGTTAAAATGAGCGGCTCGTACTCAAGCGATGCAGCGCGGAGCGTTTCAGCACCGCGGACAGCTCTCAGGCTTTTAATCCCAGCGTCCTCTCAGTCTCTCACACACACACACGCACACACACGCGCGCGCACACTCCCTTCCGACAACAACACAGCATCGTTCCCCCCCCCCTGCAAAAATCTTGCACGGGAGGAGAGAGTGAGTAACTCCCTCTTAATCCCACGTCTGTAAAATCTCAATCAAGCAACATCTGCTCTGCTGCTTTCCACCAAGTCTCTCCGCGTAAAAACACACTACTTCAGGCAGCCTGCTCGAACCCGAAAATACACGTCCCCCGCCTCGGTTCCACGGCTCCTACCTCGTCATTCCCATCCCGGGGCCTCCCATTCCTCCCCCGGCAGCAGTTCCGTTCACCGGCTTCATGTGCTGGCCGCTCCCCGGTCCTGTCGCGGGTCCTCCCGGCATCACCGACCCCATCATCCCGGCGGCTCCCGGCTCCCCGGGCTGCCCGCCGCCCTCCATGCTCGCTTCGTTCCCCATCTCGGTCTCAGCACGGGAGACGGGAGGGAGGCGGAGAGAGGTATCGGGTCAGATCGGCGGCGACTTCCTCTTCTACGGCGCTCTGGTGTCGTCCCTTTCGATGCGGTCAGAAATGAAGAAAAGGGGTGTTTAAAAAAAAAAAAGAGGAGAGCGGACTCAGCGCTGCTCCTCCATCACCGCCATCACCATCATCATCCTCATCCGCGTCAGCCTCAGCACCACTATGCTGCCTCCTCCTGACGTGATGACGGGAGCGTGCGGCACGGCCGCGACGACGGAGTAAGAGGAAATAGACGCGCGAGAAAGCAAGATTAGATTAGATTAAATCAAAGTTAGATGAGTCCCGCGGGGACGCAGCAGCAAGATTAGGGATACGAAAAGCAATAGGGGGGGATAAATGAAAGGAGTTAGGCGCTAGTCGTAAGAAAAACAGGCCGGGTCATGTAGAACATCCCATTACGAGCCTCCAAGAATCACCCAATGAGGCTATTAAAGCCTCTGCGCGTTATTTTATGAACTTTGATGTCTCCGCAGTTTACAACATTAAGTTTTATGCCATCATAAAAAGACTACACTAATAGTAGGTACTTGTCCCCTGACCCAAAGCAATCAAACTCTACAAGTCCACCAACTGGCAGACAAATAACCATTTGTTGTGCACTCGCAGGACATGTTTCCAGCATGACTCGAACGCTCGAGGAGCAATAGTTGTCTGCGTAATAAACGTGACTCAAGGTCATCGCTGCGTTGGACTTAAAAAACAACTCCAGTGACCAAAGATTCCGAAATCATACGACGCGCGAAGCCTCACACTCAGGAAACGGGAGGCGGGGAGCGACGGCATACGTGCGCGTTCGCGATTCTTTTTTTTTTCGAAGAAGAAGCGCGCGGAGAGGATACTCTGGAACGCGCACAATCGACCGCACCGGAACGTCACGTGTGTAAAAAACACTCAATGGTTTCACACACCTGCTCTTTGCTGGTGCTCTTCATAGCGCTGTTTGAGTCCAGAGAACCGTGGAGAATTCGCGCCTTTGAACGTTTGACAAATTGGAGGTCGTCGTTATCCGAACAAGTTGCTTTGTGTTGATTTTAATAGAAAAAATGTCTATGTTTTCGAAAAAAATATTCAGTTCCAGTAAAAGCTTTTTTTCTTTTATCAAAAGTCACGTTTTCAAATGTTAGAACCTTTTAATTTTATGTCACAACATAGTGTAAGACAAGACTCATTTAGCATCATACCAGTGTTGAAAAGATAGGAAATATAAAGCCACATGCAGCCTGAATGTTTTTCTGCATCTTTCGGCTGTTGTGACATCAGATGATGATAACTTGTTACTTCTGTCATGAATACAAACAGAGCTGCAGTGATGTCGATATTACTCCACTCTTAACTTTTGCATTGTCTTACCCTGTACTTTTATGATCAGAAACTGAACCTGCTTGAAGTGTGTTAATAATCCTGAAAGGACTCAGTCCTCCTGACAACAAACAACTACACAACTATACGCTATCATGTGTCCACAGGACCTGTGATGTATCAGCAGGACACACCAAACATATCAACTTACCTTTGCTCTCTCCCAAATGCATGTTGGTAGTAGGTGTGATGCGTCGATGGATACCTCCGCACCCGTAAAAAATGAATAACTGACTCACACACACTGACCGCCTCGTCATTGTGTGACATGTCAGTGTAACTGTACAACTATGTTTCTGAGTGCCTAACCCCTTTTTACCCTCAGTCACTGCTCCCACACGTTAAAGCAGTGAGTAGTAACTGTAATCAAGAGTTGATAAGACACAGGTGCGACAGCAGACAGGAGGAAGGAGCATCACTTACACCAGGGATGCGGGACTCCGGTCCTGGAGGGCCGGCCCCCCAAGACTTTCTTCCTGCTCCCACACACCTGAATCAAATGAACGGCTCGTTAGCAGGCTGCTGCAGAGCTGGACGACGACACACTGAATCAAACCAGTTGTATTGGAGCAGGGAGACGTCTTAAACTGCTCGGATACGGTCCCTCCAGGACATAGTTTGGACACCACCGACGTAAACAGACAAGAGGGGGAGACGTGGGATAAGACAAAGGTATTCCACAGCGATGAGACTCAACAGAGAAATTCTGAATATGTCCGAAGTGAACGTCACAAATATCAAGTGTCGAGAAAACAGTGAAAAAGCAGAGTCTGGCAAAATTGACCACAATATGACACAGAGGAACATTTGGAGCTGGAAACTTTAGAGTGAAGGTGGGAACAGAGACACACAAAAACAGTACACAAGGAAAAACACACTGAAGGTGTGACAGTGGCTCCTTGGGCCTCTTTTCACACGTTGTTTTTTTCCTTCTTTCAGCATGGTCACAAAAACAGATGGAGCCAAGGACTAGGGGTCCGATCGGTTCTGAAGCCCGCTCAAGGTAACACTTGTGCATTCAAGTGAACATAGATGAGCGAGGCTCCACTGTAGAGTAAAAACCACCAACCACAGTGTTACCGCTGACAGCTGTGAAACGTTTTGTCTTGTATCCAACAACACGGATCCACAAATTACACAAAAAAGAAATGGGACTGGGTTGCGCAACTACCTGCAGGACAGACTGTACATAAGGACAATGTGAAAAATGGGCTGCAACATCAGTTTTTTTACTGTAAATAAGGTTAACAATGATTAAGACAGGTTTAATGCAGGATCAATACAGGCAAAAACAAGTTATATTGACTTGAAAGTGTCCAACATAAATACTGGCACGTCGGCAAGGGGGAAAAAACACACCGATGTTCACAAATAGTTAACACTGACTTAAACATAGTTGAGAGAAAGTGATGTAAAAAAAAAAGTGGGAGGAAATTGTCTGAAACCCGTCCAGCAGTAACAAAACAGTCTCTAAAAGAAGCGCCTGTGAGAAGCGTCTCACACACTGAGCCACTGGGAAAAGGTCCACTCTGTGTTCCGGCGCCAAGCATCCCCCTCTGAGGCCAGGCTTTATAGAGATGAACCAGCGCTGCCAGCTAACTTCAGCGCAGCATGTATGCTGTGCAGTATCTCTCTCAACACAGAGGAAAGAGCCTAAGCACTGCTGGCACCGCAGCAGCAGACGATAAAGAGGAAAAAAAAACAATTATTCTCGGAGCTCATACTTTATTTTCAACCTTGAATTTCACCAATAACGCGAGCGGCCTTTTTTAAGGGGCTGTTGGTCCTGATTTTAGATGCTAAAAGAGGGTGATGACACCAATCTTTGACCAAGCCACTGTCCACAACACCAATTTGACTTTAATCCGGGATGAATCCGATCATTCATGTCATCATCAATAATTACAGACACACTGATGTGGACAATTTGTAATTCAAAACGTTTGAACGTCCTAAGTTTTAGACACCTCGCTGCTCTGACACACCTGAATCCAATGAACGGCTCGTTAGCGGGCTGCTGCAGAGCAGGAACGAGGTACCATTAAATTAAACAAGGTGTGTTGGAGCTGTGTGACGTTCTGAGGACATTAACACCTGAGGACACCTGGAACAACAACAAAAACCAAGAAAAAGACGCCATAAAAAACAACCAGTCCATTTATTCAGTGTTATTGAGTGTTGATTATCATGTAATTGAGAGTCAGTGATGAATTGCAGTCGATCAAAAACCAGTGGAAAAGCAACAGTGTTTGCATGTTTGCTCACTTCAATGTTTTGCGAATATCTCCCGATTATCAAAGCTCCCGGATGCGTCAGCAGGTTTATCAAATGGAAGTGCAAGTTTGGACACCACTGAATGAACTCCTTTACATTGATATGTTGTCAGAAAGTGAGGACCCAGTCAGCCACTGCAGAACAATAAAAACAGTCTGGAGCCCTTTAATGGTGCTTTAAACCTGCACTTTGTTTTGAAAACACGGAATTCTGCTGGGTGACACTTAAGTCTTTCTCTATATTATTTAGTCAGACATCCTTAATCCCCCTCCTGTGAGCCCTGAAGGGGTTTGGGAGATGCTAAAATGGACCAAAACATCACTCTCTTTATTGAGAGACAGGAAAGTTTTCCTAAGCACAGGACTTCAACTTGGCACGACACTTTTGGCGTCCCGTAAAAGTCACAAGGAAAACACATATAATGTGATCGGCAGGCTCTTCCACAGGGGGTGGTCGTGCCGTTTCCATGGACAGTATCTCTGACGTCCTCTTTGTCTTTGTTTCATCAGTTTGCTTTGTGTGTTTTTGTGTACATTTTCTGCCTCAGTTCATTTGTATGTCTGCAGTTTGGACTTCCTCTTTTATGGAACGTTTTCAGTCAGTTTCTGCACTCGCGTCCTTCATCCACCAACTCACAACACCAGAGTGACAAGAAAGGCGTTTTGTTATGTAACCACTGGAGCAAACAGACACACACCAGTATTTTTTGATTGCGAAATGCAACCAAACAATTAGCACTACCCATTTCCAGGATGTCGGCACCCCAGCCCACTCATTGATACAGTCATGAGTGGGACTTGAGTAAAAAAAAAAAAAAAAATTCCACCTCATGTTTTACTGGAAGAAACGATCCGGCAGCTGATTAATGCGTTGCGCTCCCCGGAGGGGGCAGAGGGGAACCTTTTCAGTGAGATCACAGTCAGGTTTCGGGTTAATTGCGGTCAAAATGAAGGTTGGTTTTTTTTTTCCATGCGAATCTGTGAGGTTATTTGTGACACGGGAAGACCAGGAGTGAGCAGAGTGCTTCTGATGAGACTCCAGTCTGGACCAAGTGCTGTGGGCAAGGACACTGGACTGTTATTCTAACACCCAGGATCTGCTCACAAGTTTGTTTTCTTGAGGAGAAATGTCACTTCCTTGACTTCAAGATATTTTTTGCGTAGGAAAAAAATCAAAACACACATTATTGTTTATCTTAGAAGTAGATTTTTAAAGTCCTTGACAAAAAATATAATGATTCTAGAAAGATAAATCTAGATTTTTGGGAGCTTTTTGGCCAAAATTTGTTGGATTACGTTGGAGAACGAGGGAAAAAGACCTTTTGTCTCAAACAGGTCATTTCTTTTCTACCTGTGTGATCACAGTCAAGCAATTGGAATGCTTTTTTGAGGCCATAGATTTGTATTGTTGAGTTGGAGTTGCCCACATCCAGCAGTAAAACTTATAAACTGGTTTTAGGAAGCTTTGAAAGCACTATCAACATCCGTCATTGGTACAGTCCCAGACTGCGATGGCAGGAGTCCAAGCCATCTCTTTTTAATCTGCTATCATGACGCGGCTGATTAATTGTTGGAGGCCGACATCCAGTTTCTCAGCCGGAGTAAAGTTTCCTGCACCAGCGGAAGGTCTCGGCCAACCAGGAAACCCGCGACAGCCGAATCGATCACTTTGACAGACTGACTCATTGACGGTGTGGGGGCGCAAATACTTAAGGAGATTAGAAGGAGCGACGTGCCAGCGCTCTACTTCACTTTGAGCAAAGGGGTCGAGGCAGGGAAACCCTATCGGTCAACTGTGAATGGCTGATTGAATGACGGATGCTTCAGAGGGGACCTCAATCAGCACTTTCACCGCCCAAGTCGGGAGGCAGGAACAGAGGAGGTGGCCGGCGCCATTCGTCTTCCTCCGAGGAGGCTGCGCTATCTTTTGCTACACCTGCGCCACACAAACATGTTGGGAGGGAGGCGCTGCGAGCACCTCCTTTGGACTCATTGAGTCACTATTAAACCATCAGCTGTCACACTCGCAACTGAAATATGGAATGTATTTGCACATTGGCGTTTCCTACAATTCCTGCAAACATGAGCGATGTCAACACATTAAGGGACAAAAAACTAATACCATTCAGTTTGAGAGCAAAGCTTTGCGATTTCAATGAATGAGCATAGAATTAAATATGATTTGTTAGCCAAAAGTGAACCTTTCTAATTTCAAATATAGCTGTGAGGATCTATTCATTCTGTTTAATCCTTCAGAGGAGGCTTTTATACATACGTTCGACATTTGTAAGTATACGTGTAAATCTCAACAACGAATGAGGTGTCGCGGTAACACAATGACATGAACCCAGAAGACACAGGACAGGAGAGAGCGAGCCACATGACGCCGGGTCGCAGAAACGTCATGGAGACATAAATCAGAAGTACCAACGAAGGACAAACTGTCACTATCGTTCCTGTCTTTGATCAAGGACCGGCGAGGGGAACGAGTCACCGAGTAGACTCGTGGTTTCAGTGTTTGCTCTGTGTTTCACACCACACATGAGGATTCCAAAGATTGGTGTTTGGTTTGTTTTCAGGTTTTTCTAGGAAGTCCGAATGAGGTCTGGTGAAAACAACTGCTTTTTTCTTCCCTCCTATGAGCCTGAAGACAACATAGTTGAAGATTATCTTTGAATTCTCCTCATGTGAATTGTGAGCATTGCATTTATTCCGAAAACTACTGCATTTCATCTACTTGGATGAGACTGTTTTATTAATGCAAAGAATAGAGCAGTTTTTCAGTCTGATTGATACATTTTACTACACCGTGGGCGGATGAGGAAAAAGTGTTTTTAAATGGCTTTTCGTACCCTGTGGAAGTCATGGCAGGCAAGCAAAAGAGCATCAAACTAAACAGCACATCAGTAAACTGCTGCATTTGGAGTGAAATAATTGGCTTCATATTCTTCTTTCTGACAGAACTTGCCACATCACGTGGAAAAGGTTCGAAGCAGCGGAGCGGCCACAGTCAAATTGTTGCCCACATATTTCTCCAACCATCCCCCCTCGACAAAGCGCCCGCACCTCCTCCGTCATCCTGTGAACGCAGAGTTAATTACTGTAATGCGCGTGACGGGAACGATTCGGGGCTTGTCAGCATTCTGCTTGGGCAGCGTCCCAGTGTTTTCTGCGGCACGGCACATAGATGGAAAGCTGTGATCATGGCAGCCAAAGAAATTTGTAATCATGGTTGTTCTTTAAAAAAAAAATCACCTGTTGTTTCAGAATATACAGAAAGGATTTTGTGGTTAAAAGACAAACAGAGCAGATGTGATTGACTGAGTCCCAATTAGCTTCAAAGAACCAGCTTTTGTGATTTCCTCAGTTAATTAAATCATTTTTCCCCTCATCCAAACAAAGAAGTCTTTGTGTTGTTCATTAAATTTCTTTAAAAAAAAAAAATACTATTCCCAAAATACGACTGGTTGGGACCAATTGCATCGTGTGGCAACGAGCAACAGTGGGAGTACGAAGGTGATGAGTGTTCTGGTGAGAAAAGCTTTCGCAAATCTGTGCAACTGGTACGTACGGATTACATCTGACGTCGCTTGCATAGCCTTGGTAGATAAATCTCATACATCTTTGCTGCACCCACCAGGAGACCCTCTCGGTGCGGGTGCCACATGTTCAGCATCCCTCTGGAACTTGGAAACTACGAAAATGCCGTGGATGCGGTGGGAGGAAAACAGATGAGGGAGCACAGGGGGTCACCGGTGCTGCGGAATTCATTCTTCTTCGGCCATATTATGTTGGGGAAAAAAATCCAAAGGACAAAGAAGAAAGGCAAGTCGAGGGGAAAAACAGAGGTGCTCTGTGAACAGCTGCAGCCTGGCCCTGTTGCTGTCAGTCGACAGGGTGCTGCTGTGCCGACAGCGGGGAAGGTTAGAGGACACGGAGGGACGAGGCTCCACAAACAGTTAAAGGGGAATGGCTTCCAGCAACAATTTAACAGCTTGCGTATGTGTAAGGTGCTGGATTTAAGAGGAAACAAAGTGTATAAGTGCTTTTATGGGGAGAAAGTGGCCCGCGGCAGTTTTGTCCGTTTATTGCTTAGGTTAGGTTCACCACAAGGCTTCTCAACAAGGCGCCGTTTTACATAAAGCAGCATATGGCAGAGTCGATAAATGAACGACTGAGTCATCACATGATTTCCTCTTCGCAGAAGCCACAAACACACACACACACACACACACACACACACACACAGGAGGAGAGAAAGGGTAGAGTAAGCAGAGACCTTGAAACAAGGGATGACACCGATGGCGCGAAATACACACATACACACACAGTTCAAGTTCAAACTTTTCCTGCAGCAGGCAGCTTGAGTTATTGCTGCACTAAAAAAGCACAGATGCATCCACCAGCATCCCACATTAACGAGTATCCTGTTGGGCCGCACCTTTGGCGAAGCAGGTGCACTTTGAGGACCCAGGACCTCAGCACCCATCCTTGTTGTCTGGCAACAATGCCCCCGGCAGATTTGCAACATTTGCATGGCCAAAGTCGTGCAGCCAGCAGGACACTGGGAGAACCACCACAAAAGACTCATGTTTTAATCCAAGCAGGTAAGCAGCAGGTCCCCCTCAGCAGAAGAGTCTCAGGTTGTTTCTATCAGTGCTGCTGGGATGTAGGGGAAGTAAAAACAAAACACTCGATAATCAAGTATCAGATTATGTTATCTAAGAGAATGAACGCTTGTTATGTCCTGATGTAAACTCTCAGCATGGCTCATGAGAAAAAGTAACAGCGGATTGTAGGGGTATCTCATGGTGAGTGGCTCCATCTAGTGTTTGTATTGGGTAAACACAAAGGAATTAACATAGTCTCCCACTTGAGTTTAACATGGGGTGGGGGCTGGTATTCGTTCAACCTTTTGTATCTGTGGGAAGGACGAAGAGAATTAAATCAGTTTGCCTTTATTCTCATTGAAGTCTTGAAGAAACAAAGAAAAAAGTGTGTTTTTTAATTGAAAACTTGACTTGAAAACTTTCAAAATCAGATTTACATCAACATACTGTCTATTTCAAGAGTCATTTCAGCTTTTCTGAGATAGACAAAGCTCACTTGAATTTGTACAATTTTGACTTGAGTGGTGAAACAGAGACCCTAAACAACACAATTAACAGTGAGCTGCACAGGACTGAACAGCTTGCACAGAGACATGGACAGAGGACAGCGAACAGAAAAGACAATGCGAGGGGAGAAGAGCCGGACGGAGGGTGGAACAAGAAATAGATCAGTTGGGAAGAAGATGGACAATGCTATAAATAACCAGGAAGAATAGTGGAGGGGAAGGTAGGAGGTTGTTTGCTTTGGGTTCATGGAAATTTCCACAGCTTGGCCTTTCAGAGGGAGGACTGCTGCCGATCAATCCTGGGAGCTGTCAATATGAGCCAACGCACAAGACCTCCCCCACTTCCTCACAAATTATTAAAGCTGCCCTGAAGAACTGCTCGTACTGTCCTTGGTTTCCGTCAAATGAGAACTTCCCTCGCTCCTGCCCTGGTTGTCGTGCTGATGTTATCACCCCTGATCTTCGAAGCAGCATCTTGTTCCAAGTCAAAAACAAACTCTTTATTTGGGGGGCAAAAGAAGTCTAAATGTGTTCATATTTAATAATTGTGAAACAGTTCTCTGACCAAGTAATTTTTTTTCAAATTCAATGAAGACCATTAATATATTTTCTAAATTAACAACAACAACAACAACAACAACAACAACAACAACAACAACAACAATAATAATAATAATAATAATAATAATAATAATAATAATAATAATAATAATAATAATAGATCCAGTGAGTCAACGCACACTCGGCAATGACATTGAATTCCCACCGTTGTGTTCATCACAATCGGCTTCCTGATGTATTGTGAAAGTTGTATAATCTGCTGTTCTACACGCTCTGACCAATAGAGGGCGCTTCGTGAACGGCAGAGGGAGACGGAGCAGTGCAGCGCTGAAGGTATGTAACACGATTTAGGAGTGAACCTGCGGATGCCTTTCGTAACACTGTGCATTCGGTCAGACAGACAGTATATGTGTCACGCAGATGGTTTCGCCCCGAGTCATGTCCATCTTATCTCTGAGTCATGTCTCCAAGCTCCCCCCCCCCCGCACACAGCTCAAGTTTCAGAGATACGAAGGTCTGACAGTTTTTAATTATAACAAGCTCTAAAACGACCCATGCTCCAGTTTATAGCTAAACTCAGGGGTGTACGTGTGTTTCTCAAACACCGAAAGGTTGCACATATACACATATGAGCCTTTTAACCAGACATTTTTTAAATAAAGGAAGCTCAGTAATAGTTTTTTGTCTGTCTAGGTTTTGTACTCTTGTAACATCAGTCATGCCTTCATCTTGCCAATGTGGGACCACATAGAAGCTTGGATAACACAATATGCATCGACCACTCCCAGGGTGCAGGTTTCTCTACTGGTGTGAGAGTGAAAGGATGTGTGAATAGGTGAAGGTGACTGATGATTTGTAGGGGATTGGGACAGTTAAACAAGACTTTATAAAATGAATGAGAGGACAGCCCAAAAGTGGAATTTTTCCCCCATCTCACGTTCAAAATCCAACAAACTACTGTAAACACTTTTACATTGCAAAAAAGCAACCTGATTTGAAAAAAATCAAACAATAAACAAAACTTCAGGCCATTTTGCTTCAGTCTTTCAATGATAGTATTGGAGTCTGAATAACTTACATACAATTGGCCAATTTCATTGAAAAAAAAATGAATACATTTTCCACCATTGAGTGTTCAAGCCATATTTTGAAGCATTCTCGTCACAATTATAATTACATAAGGTATTTATTAGCATGTATGAGTAATAAAAGAAAACATATTTTTAAATGATGGTCTTTTTAGATGCATTATTATTATTATTATTATTATTATTATTATTATTATTATTATTATTATTATTATTATTATTATTATTATGCTACAGGTTTTCAGGAAAGCAAAAGAGACAATGAGGAAGACTACAGAGAAGGTTTAAAAACCTGAATGAAAATAAAAGTTACAACGGTTATTAAAAAAAAAAATGAAACGGTTCTGACACGGGATTGAAATCTAAACATTTAAAACCGAGCTGCGGTGTCAGAAGTTGAATGTTACCGGACTTTTTGACCGTGGTCACGCTGCCTTTGCAGCTCCCGGTTACCCACAACAGTTTGGATGCTCGTGCACTTCCGGAACTTTCGTAATGGCTTTTTTTCCCCCCCTTCTCGTGCATAGCGCGTGCAAGCACCAACAGGACCGACCCTCCTCTTTTAGCAAGAAAAACCGGTGAATGAGTGAAAGCGGCCGAGGCTGCCCTCCGCTCCTGCACACTTCTGTGATAGCAATAAAAAGCTGCTCCACTTGGAGGGACTCGCCGCTGAGACGGGGACGGAAGGTGAGAGACGCACGCCGGCTTTAATGCCCGTTTTGCGGCGGGTTTCCTATGATTAAAACAGCTTTATTTTCTCCATGTTTACGTTCTTTTTTTTTTTTGCCTCCATGGTGCCTGAGTGCGGAGCGTCAATTAGGCTCCAGACAATAGAGGAGCACGCTGCACTTGTGCACCTCCGCTTCCTCCTCCTCCT
>JASSRZ010000053.1:3490534-3503219 GCA_032164315.1 Malacoctenus gilli | reverse complement strand
GAGTGCGGAGCGTCAATTAGGCTCCAGACAATAGAGGAGCACGCTGCACTTGTGCACCTCCGCTTCCTCCTCCTCCTGCTGCTGCTGTCTGCATTGCTGTTGCAGCCTCTTTTTGTGTGCGTTATGAAACAAGCAAACACGCCGCTTTTCCTTTTGGGTTTGTATTTTGGTATAGCGTTCCTCACAACAAGCCCCCCCTTCCTCCCTCCCTCTCCCTTCATCCTCCCCCCGCGCAACCAGCCGCGGTGGACGCGAGAGCAGCGGGGCGACGGGCAGAGTTGTGGCACATCTGCAGGCATAAGAAGCCTCGCAGGGAAATGAATGAGCGGCTCCTAAGCAGCTGCGTTACCTAACACGTGGTCAGACTATGGTTGGGGGGGGGGGGGTCACCAAAATAAAGGGAAGTGGCTTCCGAAAAGCCTCGAATTCAGGGCTTGGATTTCAGGTCAAGTGCTCCACATTTTAACACACAGTCACTCATGAGCTGTCAGGTGTAGCTTGGAGTTGAAGCTCCACTTTGTGGATCGTTCCCCCCCCCCACCATCCCGACCCTCCTTCTTGCCAGGAACATTCTACTGAGGCGAATGGCTGCTGCTGCTGCTGCAGGAGAGTTCAGAGGTTAGAGAGCAGACAGGGAGCCTGAGGCTGCTACTCAGTCACTGACAGGAATTCTTGCTTTTGAAGGAACCGGCCTGAAACACTGGAGCATTTCA
Organism: Malacoctenus gilli; assembly: GCA_032164315.1. Taxonomy (NCBI): domain Eukaryota; kingdom Metazoa; phylum Chordata; class Actinopteri; order Blenniiformes; family Labrisomidae; genus Malacoctenus; species Malacoctenus gilli. The sequence continues at coordinate 3,502,506 of JASSRZ010000053.1, read as the reverse complement.
CTGCGAGTCAGCTGCAGGCCCGGAGACCTGAGGCAGCGTCAAGGTGACGGTGGTCCGTGATTGGGTCCCGTCCTGTCATGTGTGTCCAATGTTCGGGCTGAATGCGTCCTAGCCAGAGTGGATTGTAGGTCATCCTCGTGGGCCTGATTGTGTTGGTGAAAGAGGGCAAACCATGAAAAAAAACATGCGCTCATTCAAAATGGAAGTTACAGATGTTGAGCAGAGTTACAGGATGAGGATGTGAACGCACAAAAACAAAAAATAAAATCTCATGTAGAGCAACAAGAAATAATACCTTCTGTACTACACTAAGGATTATTATACCTGCATAACACACTCGTGGACACTTTTAAGATGGTCTGTCCCAGACATAAGTCAGTCCATCTTTTAGTCATATAACAGTCACATTTAGCGCCTCTGTTAGCCACAGGTTAACAAAGAAACTGATGTTTATTGTTGTGGTGCTCGAAATAACTCAAAGACGTCAGCGGCGATTCGTCTTACTGCAGCTATTTTTGCTTTTTTAAAGTCTTCTGCGGCGCTTTTTCCTGTGCTTCTTCTGTCGGTTGCCTTTGTTATCCTTCTTACTTTGTGAGTTTGCAATAACTTTGCAAATATTGGTCGGGAGGTTTCGAGGGGCTTCACCAGAACCGTGGCTCGGGGTTCCTCAAGATCTGTGAAATGATGTAGATGTGTGGGATGTCAAAAGGGAAGTTAAAACTGGAAAAAGCACAGTCAGTCCATGGAGGAGAAACAGAGTGCTAACAGCGAAATAAGCACTGAAGACCTGTGAGTCTGTGGATGCCATGAGGTTGTTGTTTTTTTTTCTGTCGTCGTGCAGATGTCACAGTAGAACTCCGGAACTTGAACTATGTGGTCGCTTGGGTTCAGCGGTTGGGTTTGGACGCCGTCGGCCACGTTTGTCCTTTTCCGATCCTCCGGCTCTGCGTTTTCACCCAAAGATCTCGCGGCGATAACGAGCCTGCGTGCTGGTACCAAGCGGCGGACCTTTAATGTTTCTGTTTGCAAAGCTTACATGGCCATTTCTGTATCCACCTCCCATGCGGCGTGGCGCTGAACGGCCCGTGGCAGGAGGATTACCTTGTGATCGTCTGATCCTGGCTCCTCCGTCTGCCTCGGCCGTCGGGGGCTGTTTCACAGACTTTGTGCTTTTAATCTGACCTTGGATCGGATATCTCGCCAACCACTTCAGCCAGATGCAACCCGAGCTTATGAAACCACACACTTGCCTTTTTTTTTTTTTTTTTGCTCTCACTCTCGTTCCATCTTTCTGACGACCTCGAGCAGAACGGAGGCCAAATGTTGCGCAGAATACGTGTCGTGTCTGTGAAGATTTGAAGCCTCGGTGTCTGTCTGTGAGGAGACTTTTTCTTCTTTGAGGTTGTGGGATTGTGATGAATGCAGCTGTGGGTTGTATGGAAAGAGCAGGTTGGCTTACATGAGAAAGTGAGGAATGCATTCCTTAAACATTTGATATGCTGCTTCATTGTTCACTCGCAGCACAAAGGTTCTGTGTTCAGGCCTGCTTTGGACCTTCCTGTGCAGTTTCCATGTTCTTCTCATGCTTACTGATTTTGTCCATGGAGACGTCAGATTGTCTCCAGCGAGCCACATGGATGCTTTGCCAGAAACTGTGGTCTCGAGGTTGAATGAATGAATGAATGAATGAATTCTGAATGAATCCTGTGAAGGGACACGCCGTCATATTTATCTGCACACAGAGCTGGTTTGGATTGGAATCAAACCCAATATTTACACTCGCCTCTCCAGCGCTGGCGCACCTGTCGTCCGTGCGGGACGTCGGCAGGCCCGTGGCGTCGCCGCAGCGAGCCGGCAGCATACATTCGTCATCAGGTGACACGCTCATGCCCGACGTCATTCCCATTCCGAGCGACACGAACGAGGACTCCCAGAGCGTCCTTCCTGATCAGATCACAGGCCGCTTCCAGAACCAGACAGGAGAGCCCTCAGGGTCCGCTTGGGGAAACAAATCAGGTCTCAGCGCAGTGGCACCGAGGCCCGTTTGCCACGAAGCAATAAAGACAAACTTTGAATTTTATTTACACAGAAATCGCAGACCTTCAGTTGGAATGAAATGCCTTCTGTACCTACCATATGAGAAAGAATGTGTTGTGTTCTCAGGGCCACATGTCAGCATTGTTTGGATTGTTACATGTTGTTTTTACATTATTTTTTTCTGCTAAATCAAGCCACAAAGTTGCAGGAACATACTGTGCTTGTACAGCAGCCATACTTCAATTTTTTTTCCTCCTGGTGGATCCTCTCTGCGCTGTCATTTCGAATTTAGGGATGCTAAAGAGAAACGGCGATGTGTTGCCGGCTGACTCGGCTCGACGGCTGGCCTCCAACACTGCATCGTATTAGCTCGATATTTTTACTGCCGTGCAGACGCTCGACTCTCGGCTTAAGTTTGACAGGGTGACGCTCTGTGGGGGGGGGGGGGCTCCTCCACTTCATCCCTCCGCTCAGCCTCGCATCACTCCTTCGCTCTGTTCCTGTCCTCTGCTGCCCGCTGAGCTCGTTAGCAGGAACAGAGCGCTCGCAAGAGCACGGGAGCGAGGGGGGGAGGAGGCGACGCCTGCTGCCGCGGCCGCTGCCCCCCTGCTTGACATTTCTGCTCCGTGATGGCAGCCGAACAGCAGATGAGTTTTTATCTCTGGCTTCGCGAAAGACCCTGCCTGACAGGCAGACGGACGAAAGTTATAAAGTGCCACTTAAATGTGACGCACAGCTTATTTCCTTCCCTCAATGCATTCAGTTGTTCACCAAATGAGGAGAACATTTTCTTCAAGTGGTATTTGTCCAGATTTTCTTTGTTTACTTCGATCTTGTTGCTTCTCAAAAGATTTGTCGGACTCAGCGCACAGAGCCACAACTCCTTGACTCCTAGTTTTTGCGAAATTGTGAGGACTTTTCAGGGGCGTGTCCCACATTTGATTGGCATTTTAAATTGCCATGAACTGATCGTTACACTTCCCAGTTTATGCTCGGTTGTAAAACTGTGCGAATGAGACTTCATACAAAGCTGCAGTTGAAGTTCCACATGATGCAGGTTGATGAACCACACTCGAGTAAACACACAACCAAAAACGAGGTCACTTATTTCACTTTATTGGGTCTTTATTGATTAATTGACGACATGCTCAACAGCTTTGAATTTTCTGTTAACATTTTGATTGGAGTTACTTCCACCAATCCGATCGCGTGATGTGATAACCTTCTGAGCGCTTGAGGAGGACAAACCGGGGGGGCTCCACCAGAGCGGGACTCCCCCGCCGACGCCTCTCCTTTCACTCCTTAAGCAGCGGGTGAGCGATTGGAGGCGCCGGCGTCCTCCTGACCCGCACTCCTCGCACAACACAACAAGGAGGAGCGTGATGGATGTCGGAGGGGCAGAGCGGGTAGACTGACCTCCGCTGCTCGAGTTCGGGCGGGGGGGGGCAGAGACAGAGACATCACAGCAGGACGTTCAAACTTAAGTAGAGATTTTATTCAAAGATTTTACACGCTCCCCTTTTCACCTCATGGTCTCGCCGTTTAAGTCAATGGAGCGGAGCGTGAAGGAGGTGCAGGTGGAGAAATGTAGGGCAGACAAGACCCTGCTGACCTCATGTTTTAGTCATTTGTGAACGCAGCGTGACAGGAGGAGATGGGCTGCTATGTGTCTGACCTACAATGCTGAACTACTTACCTTCATATTGTTTACGTTGCTTCATTCCTCGCCTTTCGTTTACTCTCATAACGGGATTTGCCGAGAAAGCTCGACGAGATCCGTTGTCGAGTTGCGCCAATTAAACTCCTGTACATTACGCTGGTCCCTCACTGGATGTGACAGATGTTGCACTCTGTCTTTTCAGCTGCTGCGTTTCTGTTTTTTTTTTTTCTTCCCCTGGCGAGTCAGAAGCAGAGCGAGAAAGCGTTAGGATGAAGGGATGGAGCTGATGACAGGAGCAGCGAGGTCCAGGCGTCGCAGGCAGCGGAAAGGTCACGGACTCCGCTCGCACTCCTCTCGCAGCGTCTTTAAGCGTGACAGCTGCTCCCAAACTAATTGCATTGAAATGTGACATTTTACATTCGAAAGGAACTCGAGATAAACCGAAAGAAATTGATAGAAGTACAGTTTTTTTTGCAATTTTAGCAATGGAACTTTCGGGAGAGAAAAGCTCTTGAACACAGCTCCTAGAACTGAGTATCTTCTCCCAAAGAACATTTTCTGGCAGAACTTAAGAAACAACCACTCTAGGTCTTTTGCAAGAGTTGCTCAGTGGTGGTCCTCCACTCCCAGATTCATGCTGCTGATCCAGTGGACTGAGAGGTCCTGACCGCACTGACCTCTGAGCGGAACAATGCAGGACAAAGGAAAGCCTTCAGCGCTCGCCGTGTCCGTCTTTACTACTTCCTCTGTCCGTTTGAACTGCCAGGAAGTAATGTTGTTCTCATAAAACAGACGTGACAGAGGTCTAATTGTACAAATACACCTCCAGTTCTTTTTGTGGCCTTACGGTTTGTTGCTAGGTGACATAAAGGCTGCTTCTTTGCTTGTTTATCTTATTTTTCTTCTGCATTGAAGCATAAATAGTCTTAGAAACAAGACGGTAATAAGAAGGAAATAATTCAGTTAAGAGAGCATCTCCCTCAGATTGTTCCATATTAAATAGAAAGCGCCCTCAACGGAGCGTCATTCGAGCGCTGATGTGTCCTCGGACCGTGACTCGACCCGCCCCCGTGCTGCCTGCCGTCGCCCAACACGGCGATCACAGAGGGTCTTCAGACTGCACCATCTTTCAGGTCCACTTCACTCTGGAGAGCCAATCGCACAGAATTTCTGCGGACATGCAGCGACCACAAATCCAAAGTACATACATTATTCACTCCTCGCATGTTTCCAGTTAGCCGCTTACATACAGAGAAGCTTCAGCTCCGCATCGGCAGTCGTCACACGTTCAGCTGCAGCTGCTCATCATCCAATACTTTGACATGACTTCCTTTTTTTTCGATTGAGTTTTTGAAAATTTCAGACCAATATTTACCCAGTTTATCATTATGTAGGATGAAAAAGTTTTATACTCAAGTCCAAAGAACTTCAGCTGACCAGAAGAGTCAACGATCACGCTTCTATCGATCGCCGTTTGGTCGCAGTTCCGCTCTCAGTGGGGATTCTGTGTTGCTGCTCGTCGCTGTGGGAAGTTCCAGAAATATTTGCTGCTGCTTCTGTGGTTCTTGCGCTGAAGGGACGTTTCTTTTAGCCGCGCAACAGAGCGCTGTTTGAGTTCCAAGGGATACATAAACAGGGAAGCGCTTCACCTCGTGGTCGCGTGTGGGCTGCGGCCTGCTGGAAGGTGACTGATTGAGCTTGCTTCACAACTCTCGTCGGTCCTTTCTTTGCTCATGGAAAGCTCCCACCAAGCTGTTGTTGCGGAAAATCCCTGCCACCGCCGATACCTTCAGGGCCTCATCCTGCTAAACTTTTAATGATTTAATGTGGTTTTTCTGACCACATGCTCGCTGGAAGTTTTTCCTCTCCGAGTGAAGGTTTTTATTGACGACTACGAGACTCTCTGGATGCTTTTCAGAGCTCCGTCTGAATGGAAAGAGGGAGCATGTGTGCGTTCCTGCAATTTGGATCTGTTTGCTTTTGAGATTTTTTTTCCTTTTCCGAAGGTCGACCGAGTTTTAAACTTGGAGTGAGACACATGTACAAGAGGTATGGTTTCTATCACTCCTTCGAATAAGGTTATCTTTCTCTGATGTTCCCTACACACTGCAGTTCTCAGTCAATCCCTTTGATATTTCACATGCAGATGGGCACCGGTTCGAGGCTGAATCCTGGCGATTTTGGTTGAGTTCGGGTCAGATCAGGTCGGATGGCGTCGGGTCGAGTCCGGACATTTGTTGGGGGAACGCCGGTGCTCGCCTGCCGCGTGGCCGAGTGCTCTTTCGAGTTTCAATTTGCTTTCGAGTGAACCTCAAAAGGGTCAGTTTTGCGAAACTGAAATCACGGCCTAAGCTGCGCCATCGCTCAGCTAAATATGTAACTTTCAGTCTCAAAACCTTTTGAGCTTCACATGCGCCCGACTTTGAAAGAGTCCTGTTCCATCGCCGGCGCAGAAACACTGTTTGCAGCGGCGTCGGCTGGCCTCGCTGCGTTCAAGGTGCTCTTCAAATTTGTAACGTCAGATGAACAATAGCCTTTCAGTAGTGTTTGAACCTAAGTCGCATTTGAGTTGAGCTGCGCTGTACTTTCAGGGTGCAACAGCAACATTTATCCTCGTGATGGATTCGCCTTCGAGTTGTTGAATAATCATAAATCACCTGAAATGACTGAAACCACAGCATCGACTTTGCCTAGAGAATCGTTTCAGTGGCTGCGTGTTGTTTAGGAAGCGTGTGTTACTCGCTCTGAATCGCACATAAACAGTTTGGTTAGTATAACGGAGAGCATCTGTGACCCGTCACGTCTCCTTCCTGTGGGTGCAGATCGCAGCAGGTGTTAGGAGTGATGTTATGTTGACCGATGCCCCCCTCGGATAAGCCGAGCCGTCTCCTGTGAGTGTGTGTCAGGCATGGCTGGGAATCTCCGCTAGAATGTTTACCTGCTTATGTTAATAACGGTCATTTATGGACGAGCACTCAAAGTACAGATAAGTACTTATCTCGTGTCCCATATAGATGAAAGGACTCTGCGTATACCTTGAAACAGAGACATGTGCACCTCTTTAGCACCCTGCTCCAGCCTGCGGTTTATTGAACCATATTTGCACATCTCTCAATTTATTTTCAATATTTTTGTGAGTAATATTTTAAGGGTTTATTCAAGTATAATAAAACCAAATCAAACAAAGTGAAGCAAATTTGAAACAAGGTGTGAGGAGGTGTGAGTCTGAGGGGCGTTCACAGCAACCCAGGTACTCCACCAACTGGGTCAGCAGCAGGTCAAAGAGTTGGATTGTGTTTGTTTGTCATTCCACAGTGTTCAGTTTCATTTACTGTTGAGTTTAATAGCCCTAAAAAGAGGCTCCTCCCACCTGCTCATCGGCCAATGATGAGCAGAACAAAAACAACAGTTCGGCGTTTTGCATTCTGCTCTTTTCTGAATCTTTGATTCAGACTTTGCATCCACTTATTGTTTTTTTTCCAGAAGGAAAAATAAACTCCAGCAGCTTTATCAACAACAGCTTTTTTTCTGCTTTTATGCTGAAATAAATGCTTTCAAAGACTCTGGTTATGGGTTCTTTTCCAGGCCACAGCACAGAAGACATATCTGCTCTCTAATGGCCCCAACATGTTGTCGCATAAATATATGCATTAACTAAGCGCTGGGCCAAAAGCTTTTTGCATTTCGTTTGCATCTGCATTAGTTACTTAGATAACCGATGTGTCGCGGCTATTTTAATCTAAAGACTTTGATTTTCTTCCATTAATAATTAAGTTCAGCAGACAGAAAGGTCAGCGGAGACACAAAACACACAGTCTGCAATCGGGAGATTCATTATTTTACATTCTTGCAGAAAGCCAAGGACTCATTTTTTAGTATTTATCCAACGTAATTAAGTTTAATTCACTTTTGGGTTGTTTTTGGAAATAACGAGATGAGGTGGTGCAGCGCAGTGATGAGGTTGCAGATTTTTCCAAACCACGATCAAACACAGGAAGTTGCACCATTGTTTACTCATTTTGACTGATAGTGGAAACTTTAAAATCATTCAAAGACGAGCTCGAAGCTCGCCCACTTTTTTTTGTGGTGGAACAGCAGAACAGGCTTCCTGGTCGGTCACACAGCGAGGACCTTTCCTCACTCAAATCCCCACGTGAACCTCAAACAACCTCTGTGACCCAACTCAACGCTCACCGATTGGCTGGAGAGCAGCCAGTCACAACCTGCTGGAGATCGTCTTGGCCCCCCGATCTCTGATCCCTCCCCCCAGCCGCCCTCGAACCCTTCCCCTTTGCAATGAAAAATCCCTCAGTCAATGCATGCATGCATTGATTCCGTGTTCAAGCCTGTGCATGATTTACCGACGCTTTGCATAAACTGGGACATTATTTCTGACTCTTTGGCTTTGATGCTGTCTGACTTCAATAGATTGGAAGGGTTCTCCTGGATTAGATTGACTTCTATCGACTTCTCTCATGAGACGTAATGATCTGTGGGTGTTGGGTTGGGGTTTTTTTTTCGTCAGTTCTTCTGGTTTCTTGGCTGCCGGCATGCTGTAAACTGAGGTGGGCGGAGATTAGATATGATAACCCGGTGGGATTGGCTCGAAGGGGTTTATGTGTTTAAAAATATCCTCTGAGGCATGTCGGTGCGGGTCAGCATTGTTCACTGATCCAGGTCACTGATTTGTGTGTGTGTGTGTTTGTGTTTGTGTTTGTGTTTGTGTGTGTGTGTGTGTGCGTGTGCGCGACCTGCAGGCTAAAGAATTAAATGGAGGCTAATCCAGAATAAACTTGGACACGCTGTTGGTATTTACAGGCTCAAAGACAGAATTAGAAAGAAACGGTGTGTCTGGACCGAAATGAGTGGGCGTGCAGTTGACGCGGGCGGGGCACTTTTAGCGCGGCTGTGGCCGAGTTTAGATGGACTCTTCAGTTCAGGTAATTCAAATTATTTGTTATCCAACGTGACGCAAACCGTGTAAGCGGCCGTCACTCAGCACAAGCTGGAAAGGCACCTCGTAAAGAACAAGACAAATTGAATTATGTTGCACTGAAAAGCAGAGTGATAAAGTGCTGGGAAAGAAAAAGATTGAGTAGAATTAAGACAAAAACAAGACATCCAACAGCATGAATCCCCTCTGAAGGTCATAAGATCGGGTGTTGCAAGTGACAAGTGAAATGATCATAGTCTCATAAATGTTAATCTATCATGGACACGGGTCAGCCAGCAGGGCCGACGATGATCGTCAAGCCAATAGGTGCTTTTAACACAAACAGAGGAGCCGCTTACACAGACGCAGTGAACAGAAGCTGGCATTAAGAGCAAAACAGCAGGAAAACAACTTATCAAAGCTCACAAATCACTGACATTTGTTCTTTTTAGATTGTATTTTTTCACATTTGGGAAGAAAATGCATTTGTGGGATGGGCAGCAGGGCTGAGTATCTGGGTGTCAGCCAAGAAAAGTGAGCTTATCCTGTTTTGTCAGACAACGTCTAAGCTCGACATTGTGCACAATAGTGTTGGAAGCTGATCTGCTTTTAAGATTGTGCTCACTTCATTAAAACTCTTTACATTGGGTTTCTGTGCGACGTGCTCACCAAGTATCTTTTATGGTGAGTCTTGCTTGTTGGACAAGACCATCTATAATTTAGCACGTTAACATTTGCTAATTAGCGCTAAACATAAAGCGCCGCCGAGGCTGCTGGGAGTGCTGTTAGCTTTTTGCTCGGAACGTGACGCTGATGGCACTCAAGTGGAGAGTCAGAGGATCACCAGAGCTATTAGCGTCCATCCTGGGGGGGCCGTGAATGTCGGAAACTGAATATACACAGTGTGTCGAATTGTAGTCGAGCCGTTTCAGTGAGACATGAATCAAAGGCTGGGGAAAAAGCCCAGGCGTGTCCAGCTACCGGATTTTATGGCCATCAGTCAGAAGCATGTCTGCACATCTGTATCTTTGACGGAAGCCTTAAAAAGGATCATGATTGGAGCAAAAGAAGAAGGAGGGAAAAAGCACGTTTAGGTTAGATTGCAAACAGTCACTTCATCATGATTGGCTCACAATTAAATGTAGATATTCGTATAAACTACGAGTAAAACAAAAGGCAATTGTGGACCTTGTGGCTACGTTTTCAACATATGCAGTCCACCCCCCCAAACTTAAGTTGCTGGCGTTGTGTAACCTCATTAATAGCTGCGATGCACAACCACACATGCAGTAATGAACACAGCAGAGACTTGCCTTTCTGCACCAACACACACTGGATAAAGAGCCTCTCCGTGCATCTTTCTCACCCTGTGTGTGTTTGAACGGCGCCTCTGTATATGTGTTATGTTGTCTTTGGATGAAAGCAACCTGACTTGATTGGTTAACCCCCCCCTCCCTCCTCCCTCCCTCCCTCCCTCCCTCCATCCACCCCCCAGCCACCACCACAAGGCTTCAGTATTGTGTAATTCTGTTATACAAGCGAGGGGACGTGATGCAGATCTTCTAAGTCTGTAAGCCAGTTCAATACAAAAGGGAAGGTATTACACAATATCCATTTACGGTCATAAACCAGAGTGCCCGGTGGGTTAATTATTCCTGCAAATGAATGACCTGCTTTTGGGAAGCAGGTGCGTGCGGTCAGTGAACACCGGCGTCATGGTCGATCGGGTTATCAGGTGGCACAGGAGGAAGCGGGTCATTTGTTGTCGGTGTTCTCGGACTCGCGAAAGTATCGAACATGTACGCAGGGGAGACTGCGACCTGAGAGAGAGTCAGCGTTTCAGAGGGCTGATGAAATTCAGCTTTCTTTCTGGAGAAAACATTACTGTTTCAGTTTCAGGACATTGAACGGTCACTCAAATGGTGCTTTTTAGGAAAGTTTTGACTTGATCTCGGCTAACTCTCCACCCACATCCCCCCCCACCCCCCCTTCTCGTCCTTTTGCCTAAATCTGGCCTGAGCTCCTGCAGGGTTTATAATGAGGCCCTGGTACACACTGTTCAACGCTGCTGACGTCTAAAACCGGAGGTACGGGACCGCTGGGCCTGTGCGTCTCAGACCGTCTGAGACCCACTCGGGGTGCAGAGCTACGCTGGGCCTGCGCATCTTGCACTCAGCTGGGACTCGATAGGTTTAAATGAAGGTGAGAGGGCAACAAAACACAGTATTTGGTACCGTCAAGACTGACACAATAGGTACATTCGGTACATTCTCTCTGTGTGAGAAGTGAGCCTTCTTAATTAGATGTGGGTTTTTTTTTTCTTGCGTTTATTTTATGTGTATTTGTGTGTGCGTGTGTTCAATGTCCTTGCATCTGGGCATACGTCTTGTGTAACTTTTTTTTCTGGTAGCTGAACAGTGGCATTATTAGCCAGATCTTATGTAAGACCGCTTATGCAAGCCGCTGTCTTCTCACTGCCCCCCCCCCACATCCCCCCCTTTTCCTCTATCGTACATTTTTATTTCTTTTCTTTCTTGACTCCCTCCCTCCGTCGAGGGAGCTTTCAAGAGGTAATTACATGGTGTCTCGGGGTGCATATGTGGATGGTGAAAGTGGCCTTGTTTTTTTTTTCTTCTATTTTTTACCGTTCAAGTGCAGCAGGTAGCATTTCTCTAAAAAAAAAAAAAAATGGCACCTGTGCGAGTCGCCTAAATCACAGAGTGCTCGGTGAAGCTAACCACAGAGTACGATCGCTGTGACTGAAAGAGAACAGTCGTATAGATTTCACTGTAAGGTTTAGAATTGTGATATTAACGTTTTGCATTGTTCACACGGTATTCAGCGAATCTCAAGCCCCGAACGGAGTCGCCGAGTAAAGAAAAGGGCCTTTCAGCGCCACAGTTGATCTAAAACAGCTTCGAAAAACTCAGTCCTTTCGTAGCTGCCAACAAAACTTGTGTCAATAATAAAAAAAAAAAAAGAAGAAATCTGGCAGTAAAAAATTGAGAAGTGCTCGCGTTCTGCGCAGGATTTCAAGGCTCCGAAGACTCGATTGCCCAATTCCTAAACAACGCATCTTTTCTCACAGCCGCCTCTTTCCAACACTGACCCTGGATCAGTCCGTTGGGGAGGAGATCCCACGTTTACAGAGTGACCTCATGCATCTCCGTTGTCCTCTTTTTTTTTTTTTTTTTTTTTTTTGATACTTGAGAAATTTAGGTTATCCCCCCTCCCCTCCCCCTCCCTGTGGCTGTGGGGGTGTTTTTAGGACATCAGACAGGCTCCCCTCCCCCGCGTCTCTCTGATCAGCGCCCCTCTCCCACATGTCCTCCTGTCTCGGGG
>JASSRZ010000053.1:3437857-3449945 GCA_032164315.1 Malacoctenus gilli | reverse complement strand
CTCTCAGACAACTGGCCCTGAAAGCGCTCAACGAGCGCCTAAAGCGCGTGGAGGACCAGTCGGCCTGGCCCAGCATGGACGACGAGGAAGACGACGACGAGGACGAGGTCCGAACCGACACGCAGCCGCTCCTCTCGGGGGGCCGCGACCTGTCGTCGTCCTCCTCCTCCACGCCGAGAGCAGCCGGGGGAGCCGCTGGCCTCTCCCTCTCTTCCACCTCGTCGTCCTCGGCGTCGCAGGGCGGCGGGGCTCCTTCCTCGGGCGGAGTGCAGCACCCAGAGTCCAGCATCATCAGCTTCGAGGACGCGCCCTCCCGATCATAGCGGAGAGAAGACACGTGTACAGATCCGCACGCTGTTTTTTTGATGTCACTGTGGGGTATACTAATGCGTTCAGCGTCTCTGACTAGTATACGGATACATGCAGTGACAGTGATTAGGCTTACACTCGATATCGCACACGACACCCAACTACTCCTGTGAAGGCGTGAAGACTGTACAGACCAGATGTGTCGGTTGTAAATTGCCAGCGGGCAAACTGAACACTTTCTTCTTCTTTTCCGTCAGAAAGTCAGAAAAAAGTTTGTCTTGTCCAGATTCGAACCCCCCAACCTGCAGAGCTCTGTCCACCGCTTCATGTGTCTCTTTCTCTCGCTTTCCAAATAAATAACGGAATGGGTGTAACTTTTATCGGGGGGGAGTAAGTCTTCTTCAGAGCGGCCATTTTTTGTGGACACTGTTGAGTAAAGACGACAGCGCGCCGTTGCTGTTGAGAAGTGGCTGCAAAGGACGTCAGCGCCGGCTCCGAGCGTGTTGCCAGGCGCGTGACAGGAGGAGCATGAAACGCATGGACTCGGCATAAGGAGGAAAGATGCTGCTGCAGGGCCGTCCTGCTGATGAACTCTGATACCAAACTTCAAGATGAAGAGAAGTGCCAGGTGGAAATGATTTTACGGGCTGCGGCCGGGCTACGGCCTGCCGTTTCCTTTGGATCCATGTCTTGTTTTTTAACTCCCAACGCTGTCGTGTGGTGGAGAACAACTTTGGTTTCCCGGGTTGAAATCGATACGAGTGTGAGACGGAGTGTCGACGGATCTGTAGATGACGGTCTTGGTTTACGAGTTAGAGGGGTTTTTTTTCTTTTTATATCCTGGTTTTCATCCTCATCCTTTTGTCCAGCTCCGCCGTCTGAAATCTGAAAACGATGTGAGCAAAGTTCTGAAGCAATAGCAGTGCAGCGTGACGGAGCAAGGTGACCCGACTGCACCGGAGCGGACTGTAGGATAGGAAAATCCAATGATTCGCAAGTGGTGGCTTTCAACTTTTGTGTCCGTGCTGTTGTCTGCCTTCGTCCTTTATCACAGCCATGAGGAGAGGAAGCTCTAAAACCCCAGTGCAGAAGCAGCACGGATTGAATATTATTGAGCGATTGATGGGCAGCTGAATCATTTCATGGTGAACTTCATGCAGACCCCTAAAGGTCAGATATTTGCTCATTTTGTGAGCAGTAAATGTCGCATTTTACTCTCCCAATCAAGTCACTGAATTCCTAATTCCCCCTGGGTGTCTATTTATTAGAGTCATAAGCGGGCACATTTTTTCCCATGTTGCAATTATAGTGATGACGAATTGAAACAACATTGCCAAACACGTGAGAGTCGGAGAGACCTCTCACCAAAATAGTAAAGTCTCGTTGTTTTAGTGTACCAGAATGCATTAGAGGGGAGCGTGTACAAATCTCTCCCCAGCACATACGAGATTAGAAACGGTTACAGAGTTAAACAAGAAGGAGTTGAAATGTGGTTTTTACCGTCATTTCTGAGGGTTTCTGGCTGATCAGAGGTGCAGTGCCGTTAAAAGAGCAGTAAAACTTAAGCGGACAGGAGTCTAAGTGTGCAGTAGTCCCACTCGTGATGTTTTTCAGCCAGTGCTGGAACCTCCGGTCCCTGATTTGAAAGAATTAAAGCAATTGTTAGTGTTTTTCACGTCAAATTTTGAGACGGATCATTTCGAGATCAGTCAGGTCTGGATAGAGTGTTTCTGTGCTCATCTCGACAAACGCGTCTCTCCCTGCATCTTAAAGTCTGTCATCTGGTTCACTTCTGCACTTCTTCACCAAAAACAGGAGGCTGCTGCTCCTGACCTCACAGACATTGTTCTCTGTGAAACATCTCGAGTCCACAAAAGACCTCCCATGACATAAAAGGCTAATTGGTACTTGGCACTTATGTTGGATCCCCTATTTATTATTTATACATATTTGAAGCAGATGGTCCCACGATATACATAAAATTAAAAGATAGGTTGTCAGGAGGGATCTCTGTCTGGACGACTGTTGGGATCAGGGTTCATTTCGTTTTGATATGATCGGGTGGAGAAAAACCGTCTAAATACACATGTTTGTATATTTGGGGAAGCTGAATTCTCATGTGTTGTAGTACTGAAGAACGTCGCAGAATTGGACTCTTTGCTTCAGAACAAATAGCAGAAATAGTATGTGAGCACTCTGATCTGTGATGCAGCAGGTTGTTTTTGTTTTTTTTGTCGTTGGAAGTGTTTTTAAGGGGAACCGATAAGCCATACTAGAAGTGACAAAATTCTGTGTGTTCTGTCCTGTTTCACCTCATTCCTTGGATTCATTTCATCGTGCTCTTAACTTGGCGGGGAAGGCTTTTACTTTGGGACTCTGGTGGTAAATGTTTTGATCCCTCAATCCAGTCTAACTCTGCTGGGAAGATTTCAGCGGCTGTCGATGGGTGGGTGGGGGGACTCATCCTGCACTCTGTTGTTTTCATACGTTCTCACTGTTGAGCGGTCCAACAGGCTGCCACGGCTGCTTCCTTCCATCGCACTGTAAAAATCCGCAAAGTTGCGAAACACGTTTGAACACCGATTCCTGCAGAAAGCTGCAAAGTTATGCAAGACGGGAGCGTTGTGTAACTTTATTAGCGAGAAAGGAGTAGGACTGTGGTTGGAGGCTCCGGACCTCCACCTCCTCCTTTAACCCCTTCCTCCTGCCCCACATTGTGTTTCCAATCTAGACTCTGATCGCAACGGCTGCAGGCGGCACCTCCACAGAGGAATGCTGCCTGCCTGCCTGCCTGAATAACGTCAGTGTCCCCAAAACTCCAGGCGAGTGTGATGGAAGATGTCCACATGCAGTGATGATTACACTGCAGCAGCCTCAGTCTGCAGAGGCTAAACTTAGATTCAGCAGCACACTTGTGTGTGTGTGTGTGTTTTATTTTCCTCCCCTACATTGGTATTATGTCTGTCCTGAACAGGCATCATTGGCATGCTGACATTTTCAAAAGTTTCCTTTACCCAAACAATTTTTCTCTCTGACAAACCAAATGGAAATTTTTATTTGGGACAAAAAAACAGTATATTTTATTAATTGGATTTTTTACATCACTGTGGTGTTGGGACATTGTGTAGTTTTTATTCATCCCTAACAGGACGAAGCTTGAGTCTTTGTGCTGAGGTCTAGTTACACTGTACATCCAGCTGTTCCATTTGCAGACATGTAAATTTTGTCGCATACGTTCGTGACTTTGCCAAAACAGCACATTACTTTTAAGGTTATGAAGGGGGGCATAGAATAACAGCAGCCGCTGTG
The DNA here is from genome assembly GCA_032164315.1 of Malacoctenus gilli. Classification (NCBI taxonomy): domain Eukaryota; kingdom Metazoa; phylum Chordata; class Actinopteri; order Blenniiformes; family Labrisomidae; genus Malacoctenus; species Malacoctenus gilli. The sequence continues at coordinate 3,446,327 of JASSRZ010000053.1, read as the reverse complement.
ACCCGAAGACAAAAAGCTGAAACCTGACTGCCGATGGCTCGACTCGTTCCGTCATCAAATGTTCACACTCCTGGTCCATTTTTCTTTGTTTTCGCTGATCTCATTTCCCGCCGTCGCCCTGGACTTCTGCTCCAGCAGACCCTATTCACACGGTTGACTCTTCTCTCTGTACGAAGGCTGTTCACGAGACTTTTGTTTCAGTTTTCAAATGTGTTTCTTTTTCTCTATATGAAATAAAAAATGATTGTATGAAATTTGGAGGATTTTTTGGGGGGGTGTTTAATATTGTCATCCTTTTTAGTATGTGGCTGAATTATCTAGAAGGGAATGTAATATTTTAAACCTTCTGCTCATTTCAGAAGTTAGAACAGTAAAATATTACCTAAAATAGACTTCAGCCTACAAGTGTGTTTTGCAGTGACTTGTATGGTTTTATTCAAACATCTTTACAGGAAGCTGCAACAGAACAACTGTTTACAACAAAGCATGAGGCTCAGAAATGTGATCATTTACTGCACTGAGCCAAAATGTTGTTTCAATTTGAATATTTTTTATATTATAATGACCTTTTAATATCCAAATACTGCTAATCAGTCCCCTCATGAGTTTAGATTTCTTTGTGAAATATCCCTTTACTATCATGTGTTGAGTACTTACTTAAAAGATCCGCCAGGTGGCGCTATAGGCACAGGATTCTTCCACAGTTCTAAAGCAATATGAGCAGCAAAAAGCTCAATAAACTAAGATAGCAAGTGTTTCCATGGGAACACAGTTCTAACAGTTGACTTACAGTGTAAAATTTTAGTAATCATTTTATGATAATAATCAAATTAATTATAGATAAAGTCTCAACAGTTCGTTTTAAAAGTGAAATCGAGAAAAAAAAATTGTGAACCAGTCAGAAAGAACCCTAAAGTAGAGATTTGGGAGGGAAAGGAGTATTTAAACCGATTATTTTAAAAGGGGGTGTTATGGTTAATTTAAAAAATGTTTCATTTTTGGTTAATTATCAGAAAGCTTGGGGGACGCCACGTCTGAACGTGGACGGTGTCCACGGTTCACTTTGACGCTCTGACGTTTACACGTTCCCTCGCAAGTGCTCAGACCGCATCGTGCCCGCGCAGGTGTGGCTCTCAGGCTCGTGCCCGCTACCCCTCCCCCCAGCTACAAACTACAAGCCCTGGCGGCGCGCTCCCGTGAAGTAATTCATTGTATCAGACAGAGACGAGAGGAAGCAGCGAGCTACTCGGCTGGTCGGCGGAGCTACTCAGCGCAGGGAAACACTGAAAAACACCACCGCTCGGCACATAAACTGAAGGTAAACTACTTTTTTGGGTTAACCCGGGATTGAAAAGTGTTACTCCTTTTGTGTTGTTCAGTTTTAAAAGTAGGAATGGTTATTATTTTTGAAGTTGTGTGGAGCTCCGAGAGGCCGTGCTCGCGACGCTAAAAGGAAGCTAAGCTAACGATAGCTGAGTTAGCTTTTCCCCTCATCGACCTCAATTTCGGTGCCTCTTCCGCAATTGCTCCACAGTGAGAGAAAAGAGAGAAACCGGTACCGGATACAGAGCTAGAAACTTAGGCCCGAAACACCAAGATAAGGCTTTAGCATGGATATTATAGTCAAGTGGGTAAAGTTGGTGAAGCTTTTAACAAGAACCGCATAAACTGGCCTGGATTGCTGAGCTGTAACTAAACAATGAGGCGCTTTTACTGACTTGCCTCGGCTGATAAAGCGGCTTCCCGGCAGCTCGGGGTTTCCTGTTCACTGTCCGATCGTAAAACCATTTATGTAAAAGACAAGAAGACACCGGAAAAACAAGGGTGTACTCCAGTGCTTCGGTCTTTTACTTGTATTCACATCACAGTACATGCAGGTGTTCGTGGAGGGGCGATATTTCAACTTTGGAGGGGGTTTCAAGTTGGCGATTTTTTGAGCAGGGCGTCAGTGCTGTGAAGGGGTGTTGGTCTCTGGTGGGGTGGTGGTTTTGTACGCTGTGAGGGTCTCGCATGGTGTTCAGGGGAGTTTGGAGCTGGGCCACCCACCCATTCTTCCACTGCGGACACACTAGCCATCTGTTGCCTCTGTGATGACGCCATCTTTCTGGTGACCCACCCAGTGGCTTTGCTGGTTTGAAAAAGCACTGTTTGGTTCAACACTGGGAGCTCTTACAGCAGGGACACAACTTTATCTATACAATGGATACAGTGGAGGGTGGACAACAAGGGGCAAATGGCAATTTTCTAACCCAGATCCTTTGGGGCTCTTGGTCTAACGAGGGCTTGTTGTTATTGGTGTGTACTATTTGATGAATAGTCTTCATAAACTAATAAGTTAAATGTTATTTAGTGGCTGGAAACAAACTGCGTAGAGAAGATTGATTTGAAAGTGCCCAGATTTTTTCTTTTTTTCTGGAAGGTGGGGTTGCGGTTTATACATGTGTGGCAGTAACGGCAAAATGATAAATTCAGGCTGTCAAAGATGCATCAATTTAACAAACAATGGTCTGTGTCGTGGACCATGGCAGTGTTTTAGTCGCAGCGGTGGAGAGCATCCAGAACGGCATTCATTCCTTCAGAAAATACTGTAGCTACACTCAGCGGCTGAGACATGGGTGTGAGTGTGCAAGGTTCAATTGCAGCGTTCCTGTGCTGTCACCGTCAAAGTTAAATTCAAATTCTCGTCTATGAAGATTGATCATATCAGAACCTATTAATAGGAGGGAAGAAAAGTCAAATTTATTGCCCTCGGTTTACAAAATGTTGACGAGGTTTTTGTGTCAGCATCATTTTCTTGTAGTAATCTATTGCGGTAATACACTTTCTTGTGATGTCTGCAAAAACCTGTTGATGTTGGTGTTCAAGGATTATAATGGGATTATGATTGTAATTACTGTCAGATTTGAATGGGTCCCGTCAGGAGTTTATGTGGCTTTGTGGTCAGTGGACTTGGAAGTCAGCGTCCAGGATTGGCTTCATTGTCTTTTAATTCACATAGAAAAATGTGAATTGAAAAAAATCCTGTCTGTCTGACTTGCTCCGATTCCACCTCGATCATAATCCTGAAGCCAGACAGTCTTCTAAACCATATTCATTTTTTGACTGTGATTCCAAACACCACCAATTGTAAATAGTTGTAATTTGTATAATTTATCAACATGGTATAAAAGTCACGATACACTGTCGTTGGTTGTAAAATGCAATATGCGACAGTGCACATAATAAATCAGGCACACGTCCTATGGGGCACAAGTTTACCGAGATGGTTATAAACAATGCTGAGTTTGTAATATTCTATATTGATCCTTATTTGTGTAATGATAAAAGTTGCGAGTAATTGATTGCATTTGCTGATCTTGTTTATGTCCTAACCCTCACTGGTTAACAATGAAGCTCAAAATAAATGTGGTATTGTGGAACACTTGCACGTCGCAGCAGTCATCCCGTGCATGTAGAATTGACAGATTGTTACACATAGATGAAAGGTCTCATCATGTCTGTAATTAAAACTGACCAGGCTCCTCCTCTTCACTGTTGTGTTTTGTTTATTTTGGACAAATGATAATTCTTTCCCTTACACGCTCATAAATAAAGTCAGATTGTTGACTCCCATGGAAAAACATGTCAGGTGGCAGATGAAAAACACCTGCCAAATTCCTGTCGGGCAGTGAACGATTTATCAGCAGGCAGTGTGTTAACCATCCTTAAGCTGGGCCTGATTTTCTGCCATCAAGTCTGCGTGGGTTATTTCCTGCCAAAAAACACACACACACAGGCTTTCAGATGCAGCCACTGCCTGTGTGGGGGCTATCAAAAGGGAGGGATGATGAATCATCAAGTACACAGCATTCACTTTAATAAAACATTAAAAGCTGTGTCATACAAGCCAACAACATCTAATGAAAAGTGTTTCACTTAACACTTGTTGATTAACGAAGCAGCCACACAGCGACTTTGCCTTTGACAACTGGTCGTGTGGACACACGCGAGTAGGTGTGATGAGCGAGCCTGCTGTCAGAGACACTGGCTGTTTGATGGGATGACTGTTGTCACGGGTAGTGGACATAGAGGGAGGATGAAACTTACAGAGCTTTGTGAAGCGTTCTTCATATAATTCACTGAAATCTCCTTGGATGTAGTTTTCCAAAGTGAGTGCTCACAGGTTGACCAACACTCCGATGGTGCACAGAATGAAACAATGGTAATAGGTGTGTACTCGGCCCGGCTGCCAGCTGTCATCCTCCTCCACTGACACCTGGACGTTCTCCATTGCTTACTCTGAACCAGTCCTCCTCTGTTAATTTGATCCTGTTGGCGTTATCCACCCCTCCCTCCTTATCTGTTGTTTGTCTGTCTCTTTTAATTTCATCTCCTGCTCTCATGCTTGGCAACACAGATGGGGCGTGGATTGGCACAGGCAGCCTGTTCCTTAACATTCGCTTGATCAACGTGAATCTGACTTGGTCGTGGTTAGTTTTCATGTCTGTCAAAGTTTGGAGCCTTTTAAAATAGAAAATTTGGACGTGTCTTTAAACACTTTGTCATACTATAAGCCGTGTCACTGTCGCACGATGTTTGTGTGTGTGTGATTTCAAATTGTTTGTTGGATCTGTAAAGTAAAATTCGCAGGTGATCTTCGACTTTGCCTTCCGCCTTTTTCATGGTGCCCTTTTTTGTGTGTTGTTTTGAAGGCAGTTGCCTTTTTCAGTTTAAAAGTTTGCAGCTAACTTGTGTATGTTTACATAACAGAGTTGGAGGAGTAGGCATTGTGGCCAGAAAGATGTTTTTGTTTGTCAAAGTGTTGGAGCTGACATGAATTTGAGTCACTGCTTTTCAGGATGTGACTAAAAGTTCCCTTTAGCAATTTGTCAAAAAGCGTAATTGTTCACGTTTTATGTGGAAAAATCAAGTATAAGTTACCAGCACAACATTTTTTTGTGTTGGGAGGGGGCTTGATCACATTTTTGAACTTCATGTGCAAGACTGAGCAAGAATAATAACAGACCTGCAACACCTGCAAACGGAGGTGCAGCAGCTAATTCTGCCATGAGAGCGGTGGACAGTGAGTTCTCAGTCGTATTAATATCCAGCTTGATGGATACGTATGTAGTGTGGTCACGAATATAATGTGTCTTTGCCATGACATAAATGACTATAAACATGAAGTGGACATGGATGTTGGCTTCATGTGTTGACAAAACTGCAAACAACCAAGGCGGGGGAAAAACCTGGTCACAGTAACAGTGATGCAAGGTGTTGATCTCATTCGGTCTCCGTCACGTTTGTGTCATTATGTGCCGCATTTATCATTCATCAAACGGATGTTTTGCTGGGTCAGTTCAGACACAATATTCTGAGCTCCTAATGGTTATTTTCCTGTTTAGTCGCCCTCCTGCATGATACACACTTCCTGGTTGTATTTTGTCCTGTTATTTTCCTGGTATGTGTTTTTCATGTAACATTTATCATTGACCTTTAGTCCATGATGCTCCCTAAATCCCATTCATTCATATATTCTCCATATTTTCCCTGCTGTTAAAACCTCTGCTCCGTGTTTGATGCAGTTCGCATATTGAATATTGTGCTGCTGGACACTCAGGCGGCGCTCGTTAAAAGAAGGGCACATATACATTTTCCTCCCAGCTAAGTAACTCCAACATTGACCGCACACCCACCTCGAGGCTACGGCTGCCCCCATTTTTGTCTTTCTCTTTCCTCAAGTCATACAGGGAATGGTCTGATCTTTTTTGACACTGCTGTCCTACTTGGCGTAACCATCTACCATTTATAGGATGCTTGTAGCACCTCTCTGAGCACTGGTGCATTTCAGAGTGGAAACCTGGTGGGACTCTGCAAAAGGCTGTGGGACTGCAAGTCAATTTTGAGCTGACAAGAATGATTAAACTGCTTTTGTCTGCACACTTTAATCATCTCATGCTCACGTGTGAATATAACGAGCAGACCAGTGTTCCCACAGCGGGAGTCTTCTGTGGGAACACGTCTCTGGAGGAAGTGTGTCCAAATGTGCTGGGCTCCAGAAAAAAGCACGGCTATTTATAATTTTTTTAAAAAAAAAGTGATAAATTTGCCCAAAAAAGCCTGGAAATGTTGAGGCAGCTTTTAGTTTGGAGTGTCAAGACAGATAATGCTATGAGACATCAACAGAGAAAATGAATTTGAAAATTTTCTGTAGTCAGTCCAAGAACAAGTGTCAAAATGTAAAGCAACTAAACATTTTGGGACACCCCCCCTCCCCCCACACAGTCATTTTCACTGTTGGGTTACACCACCCCTCCATCACCACCAAAATAAAGCCATTGCCGGTTGTTTCAAAGAGATATCTCTTTCATTTTTTTCCAGCAGCAGCGATCGAATTCAAACCCACTTCCCCGCTGATTGATTGAGGGGGAACAGAAAAGGTGTCGGGGAATTAGCTCCTAGCCACACCTCCGCCTGACTCCCTGGGATGGAGATAGCTGGGTTGAAAATAATGATTGACAGCCCACGCTGCCGCACCTTCCCGGATCACGGAGGAAATGGCATTCGGATCTCTGATTTATTACCCTCCTGACGTGAGGTCTTGTTGTCCTTGTGCAGTAAGAAAGTACAAAGTACGTGCTCTGTGTTGGCGTGAAAGTCGTGTCTCTCAGCCTGCGCTTGCCTTGACAAATGAGGAGGGTTTGATGTGTTGAATAATGCAATTGTTCCCGTATGCCCACACTCAACAGCGTCAGCTTTTGGGGCTCAGCAGCTCCTGCACGTGGGTTTGAAAAGCAATCACTTCCTGTCTGTGCTTTATCATGCTGGTGGTAGAATGTAACTCTTAATTGTGGCTTTCTTTCACCACTGCAGGGTAATTAAGAGTGTAGTGGGATCAGTTCAGCAAAATATCCATCAGATTTCCTCATAGTTCCTGTGTTTGTGACATATTACTGAAAGTAACTTCCCTTATATGGTCAGACCCGAGCTGCCACTAGCCACTGATGCAACACTGCATCGCACCAGTTTGCCTCAACTTCTCTTTACTCCGAAAGGCAAACTCATTCTCACACCCGCACGCATGAGCCCGTCGGGTTTTTCTGTGTCGTCACTAACTGGAAACCACACATGGGTTTTTTTCACTTCCTGGAGGCTTATATATTGTATATCTGCTACAGTGACACCTTTGGCCCAGTTCCACTCTGCATTTTAAACGGGACCGCATTTTCACAAGTGTGACTCGATCTGTATAAGCAAAGTGAAGGCAAATTGTGGCTGCAATTATGAGAACGTGTTTTTTTTATGTGTATCTATCTTTCAATTTATACTTGTAGTTTTGCACCAACAAGAGGTTCGTGACATTGGTTTTTGGAATCAAGTTTGCTTCAATTGAGACCTAAACTGTGGGGGCTTGGGAATGTCAATCTTGTTGGCTGCGAACTGCCTTTTTTGTGCCTAACCTCACACTGATTGTGCAAGCTCAACTTGTGTAGCTGCATGAAGGCAAATCAGGGTTGAATTTGAGCACTGACAGGAAATGCAAAAAAGATCTGAACGTTGGACCCTGGACACATTGTCACTCTGTTGGTCACAGCAGCCTCATCCCAAAGCACACATCATCGTTTAAAGACTGATTGTCAGTTATTTCCTCGATGAAATGCACCGAAAGCAATTGTTGCTGGTGGGCCTGTGCCGTGCAGCGGTACATTGCTCCGCACCGTGAATGTCACATCATTGTCACATTTGTCTTAATGCTGAAACTCTTTAATTTTTTTTAAAGTTTTTGTGGAGTTCAAGCTGAAAAGCTTTAATGGCAGCTGTGTTCCAATTTTTTCCCCCCTCCTATTGCTCCTTGATCTTAATCATTGCTTGCTGCTTGTGTTGCGACAGGGATGGCAGCCATCCGTAAGAAGCTGGTGATAGTGGGGGATGGAGCATGTGGAAAGACCTGCCTTCTCATCGTCTTCAGCAAGGACCAGTTCCCTGAGGTCTACGTCCCCACCGTGTTTGAGAACTACGTCGCTGACATCGAGGTGGACGGCAAACAGGTGAGACAGTCGCAGAGACTGAGTGACACCGCTGCTCATCTTTGACACCTTGGTGAGGATGGGCTGATGTGGGTTAAGATCATTTGTCTTGCCAGGATAACTGTAAACATCAAACGTGATTTTTCCAAATAAACGGACAGCATTTGTTCTTCACACTGGCACTGTTAATTTGGGTGGTTTTCTGATTGCCACGGTACATCCCCGCCACTTTTCAGCTCGACAATGGTTTATGCACTGCTATATGAGCTAATTATGTTCCCTGGGTGCTTAATCGTGCTCAGCGCTTTGATTCTACCTTCAGGGCCAAGTGAGCAAGTGTTGATAAAACTGTACTGCTCCATTTTCACATCTTCTCTCACACTGCAGCAGTCATCTGCAAAGTCTGGCTGGTTTTTCTGCAGATGGCTTCTGTTGCACTCAGTCACAGTGTTCCAGTGTTTTCA
>JASSRZ010000053.1:3390534-3409665 GCA_032164315.1 Malacoctenus gilli | reverse complement strand
TGTGTGTGTGTGTGTGTGTGTGTGTGTGTGTGTGTGTGTGTGTGTGTGTGTGTGTGTGTGTGTGTGTGTGTGAACAGGCCAAGAGACGACCCTCCACACGCCACACACCCTCTCCTGCAAATTATGTCGGCATGGTTGCTGTTACCAAGGCAACTGTCCCAAGAGTTAGGGTGGGGTGGGTGCAGCTGGTGTTTCATGACTGAGTCCAGGGTCTGTGTGTAAAAAAATTATGTGTGTGTGCCTGTGTGTGAGCGTGCCTGTGTGTGTGTGTGCGTGTGCATGTGCGTGTGTGTGCTAGAGAAAAGAATGTGCTTTTTTTGCACTGAATCAGAGCCATTCATCTTTGTGTGGTCAAAATGGGAGACGTTTGACTGGGTCAAATTTTTCCCCAAATTTGTGCTTGTGCGTGTGCGTGCATGTGCGTGTGCGTGTGTGTGTGTGTGTGTGTGTGTGTGTGTGTGTGTGTGTGTGTGTGTGTGTGTTTGCACCATGCTGTGTGCAGGAATATGGAAGCAATGCAATTGTAACCCGGCAGAGAGAGAACCGGTCTGGTGTTTGTTTTAATATGGGGCAGATGCAATTGACTCACTGATTGGATCCACTTCCCTTTCGTTTAAACGACCGCGTTCGCCTGCTCGTGTGTTGACAGACACTTTCCCAGCTCCCCTCTCACACGTCCGACTCTTAATGCCGCTTTGATGAAGTCAGGAGCCAGTGGGGCTCTGCGAGCAGCACATCAGCCTGTCTGACCCACTGGGATCCCGTGATCGTAACACATGCTGAACGCTGCTGGTATTTTTTTGCCGCTGAGGTGGTTTCACAATCAATTAGGTGGGATTTTTTTTTTCTTTCTCCCCCCTTCATACTGAATTAAACAAGGTCATGCTGCTCTTGCGGCATGCACACTGTAATTCAGATGAAGTGCTGGATGCTTGAGTAGGCAGAGGGAGATGCGAATTCCACCAGGCTTTGTATCTCGGAGAGGAGCGCGTCTCCCAGGAGCAACTCCTATTCAGCCGGAAGCTGTCGGGTTGACGAGCTGAGTCCATACGTATGGTTTTATTCAGGAGCTGAGAGAAGTTGTTGTTTTTCCAACAATAATCTCATGCAGAGCTTGCAAGGAGACTCGTTGAATCTTTCAATGTCATCAAACTGATATCGTTTAGCGCAGCAATTTTCGGACCGTTCCTACTCGTTTGAGGGTCACGATCCCTTTTTCGTTGTCTTAAGCTCTCTGTTCACTTCCTCCTCTGTTCCCCTGTCTGCACCATCCCCTTTGATTCCTCCCGTCTCTCCTTCGGTCCCCTCCTCTGATGCGTCTCACCTGCCTTGATTGTGTCCACCTGTGTCTCATCAGTCTCCCCGCAGCGCACGGCTGTCCACTTTCTCCCAGCCTGTCTTCCCCTTCGCTTCTGCACGATTTTTTTTCTTCCCCCAAGAGAAATAAAAGGCTTTTTTTTCTGTTTTTATATTTCCTGACTGCAATTCATCATTAAAAGTCACTTTTCAGTTTGTTTACCTCCCTTCTTACTCCACACACCTCACTGGAGCAGGTGAGTTATGTTTTAATGTGTCGATCTGTTCAATAGAGGTTTGCTGTTGTTTGAGGGGAAAGTGAGGTTTTCTTTGGGAGTCGTTCCGTTTTGGATACGTCGTTACTTCATAAACTCCTCTGAGGAAAACAAACTGAAAGGGTTTGATTGTGTTGAATTCGCAGAGCTCTCACTGGTGCTCTGGCTGGGCTTAATGAGACAGAGATCAGTGGGAAGCAAAACAATTTACTTCTCTGACCGGCTGCCGAATATTTACCGCGCACCTCACTGAGCCTCTGCTGTCTCCCTTCAGCGCGCAGGACCATTCCTCTCCTCCCTCCCTCACTGCGTCACTGTGGCAGATTATCTCCCCTCTTCAATCCAGCCATGTCTTCTTCTTCTTCTTCTCGTTTTCGGGGCTCATTTCCTCTCTGCCCATCCATCTCCTGTGTTTTTGCCCGACTGTCAGCATGTTGTGGTTCCTCTAATTTCTGTCTCCAGCGCCGAGTCTCTCGTCCCCCCCCGCTTTCCTTCCATTTCTTCATCCGTCTTCCTCCTCCTCCCTCCTCACCCGTCACCCACCCAATCATCATTTTTCACTCTGTCATCGCAGCATTCTCCTCATCTCGCCTTTTTCCCCCCCCCTCTCTATTTCCACCTGCCCTCCTAACTTTTTCTCCCCATAATTTTCCCCTCCACATTATTACATTACGATTTTCCGTCACGCTCATTCCTACTCTCCCGCTTTCCTCCCGCTTCCTCGCCAGATTCCGCTTCCTCTTCAATCCTTCCAGATGTCCATCATCCCTTCCCCGCCGCATCTCCGCAGCCTGATTTTTACAGACGCCGTCTCTTTTCCCCTCCTCGACCTTTCCCACCCAATCCCCACCTGTCCTTCCCTATTCCCCCTCGTCCCGCTCATCCTCCGCCATCTCTATTTATTAATTTCTTACATCAGAACTTCTCTCGGCCCATTCCCCCTGCCCCTGCCCCCCCCCCCCTTCTCCCTCCCGCCTCATCTGTCCGTCATCCTGTCATGTTTTGACATTTTTCCCATTCTCATCTCCTAACTGTCTTCGCCCATCATGCCGTTTTCATCTTCTTGTCACTTTGCCGTGTCAGTTTTTTTTTTCATCTCCTTCTCCCTCCCCCCCTCGCCGTTCACCACTTCCCTCGCTTCGACTTTCTCCACCTTCACTGATCCGCGCGCTCGCACTTGTTTCGGGGTTTTGACGGCATCTCGTGAACGCGCAAGTTGATCGCTTGAATAATTCAATGCAACTCAACGCGCACAGGAATTTTCATCTTACGAAACAGTCTTTTCAGACATGTACACAAAAGATCCACCGCAGGGGATCGCGAACACTCTCCATTCATCCGACGAGCCTCCTCTCCAGAGTTACTGAGTTTTAGACTTGTAGCAGTTCTTCCTTTCTTATTTCACGCCTTCTTGTATTGTTTTTATTTGCTCTTTTATTCATTTGCTGTCCGAAAAGGTTTTGTGACGAACAAGGAAATCGATATTTGCAGGAGCAATCATAGTTCCTAACCGTAAATTCAAAAGCTCCCTTCAAGGCAGACTTCCCATCTTCATTATGGTTTAAAAATAGGCGTGAAAATGTGCCTCTGTTTCAAAATAACTGTTTCTGTGGTGTGTTGTCCTTCCTGGGTTGCGGCTGACGTGGGACGATCAGAATAACGTCAGACGTCGGTTCACTCAGTCACGTCTTCCAGCCCGTCCTGGGTGGTGCCGAGGCGTTTCCGCCTCCGGCCCAAATACGTGATCCCTGCAGTATGTTGCTGGGTCTGCCAGAGGGTGTTTGGCGAGGTTGGACGGGCCCTCTGAGTGAAATGGAAGAATGAGCTTCCAAGTCTCCTTGATGCTCTACACCTCGGGGTCATTTTGTCACCAGTTTGGTGTCTTTTTTCAGGGTCTGTTGCTGGAAAATGGTGTTTGGCCACGTCTTGCTGCAGTTTTGTAAGGTTAAAGTGCAATCAGTGACATGAGGGGGTCGTCTAAGACGTCCTGTTCGAAGTCCTCTGCCACTGTTGTTGACAGCTTGCTGTCCAGGTGCTTTAACCTCGGGATGGAAAAGATGAAATCACATTGAGGAATAACTTAAAGATTCACTTACAGGCTGAGCCTAAATTGAGGTTTCTGCCTCATTCCTCAAAAAGCTAAATGTTACGCCGACTTTCAGGTGCCGTCGCGTCTCTGCGAGTGATTGTTTGATGGGATGTTTTTCTCCTGCGGTTCGACCCAGGTCCCCCCTTATCTCAGAGGAGAACGCAGCAGAGCGCTGTGATTATTTTTCCACCTCCAGTTTGTGAATAATGTCGGTGCCACCTGAACAAAGTGTTGGTTTAAGCTTCTTCCGGCCTGCCTGGGCTCAACCGTGGCCTCCCTCTCACCCCGGTCCCCTTCTCGCCTTTTCCCGTCGTTTCCCACATTTCATATGCAGTCTGCCACAGTTTCACACTCTGTCACAGGCGGCTCACTGGCACCTCGACGGCGTCTCGCCACTCGCTTGCGACTGTCACGTTCTCTTCCTCCGCTCATCCGGCGTCCTTGGCATCCCTGAACCCCCCTTTTTTCCCCCCTCATTCAACCCCACACACAAACACAACGCGCACGATGTAGCGAAAAGTGTTTAGCAGAAAAAAAAACACATGCGAAACTTTGTTGAAAGCGTTCAAAATCCTTCAGCGCTGCTCTCTGTCGTCTCCTCCAGTCTGTGCTCGTGTAGATAGCTGCTGCGTGTTTGAAGAGGCAGTTTGGAAAAGAAAGTTAAAGTCGCGAGAAGTTTTGTCTTTGTGTATTGTAAGAGCATGTCGTGCAAGCGACAAACGTAGTTTCTGAAAAAAATAGCGACACAAAGGGACAAATTAAAAACAGGGGAAGAAAAAGTTGCCTTTCTCGGATAAGTTTGCTGCTGATCCAGAATTAAACCGATCCATTTCACTCCTCGCTGCCTCTTGGGTGTAATTCGGTGATGTAAACGCCGCTGCGCTCGAAAGCGGCCCTCGTGCTGCACCATGCTGCGCGGTGGTTGTCGCACTTCGGCGCGCCGTGTCGCTTCAGAACGAGCCGCTCGAAGGAAACGCGCCGCGTCTGACAGGCATCGTCCATCACCGGGGGGAAGCGTCACCCGGAAACCCACCGAGTTGCGACTCCGGACTTTAACACGACTGCTTTGATTAGAGTGAGCCCGACTCCTGCGTCTTTTTCATCCGTCTTCATATAGGCTTCGTTCGGGAGCTGCGACCAGGACACTGCGAGTTTAGGTCGAAACCAGTGACCGAGCAGATGAACGCACACAACTTTTTTTTCCTACAGTCGACCAAAAATATGAACAAATCATAAATCAAACCGGCATCTTCCTGCTGCGAGGCCCCTGATAAATCCACAGCTTGTAACTTTGTCCTCTCTGACTGCGCCTCGTGGCGTCAACATTGTTTGTTCTCAGTACAACAGCTTGTTTGGCTGGGAAAAAAGTGTTTACCCATGAAGTGGGCCAGTTTTCTGGCTTTGTGAGTTCAAACAGGTTGTTTAAGTGCTGTTTTTACTCCACACTGCTGTTCAGAGCTGCCAACGTGTGAAGCCGTGCCTGGTGTTGCTTTAAAGCCCTGTATGTCGATGCCTCTAAGCTCTGCCGGCCAAGTCCCATCCACTGAAGAACACTTGGCATGAGAATGCATGAGAAAGTGAACATGAGGCAGACGGACGTGCGGCCCCCCCCCCCGTCCTCGCTCAGGTATCGGGCGATCTCCCGCAGCATGTCGACGTGGCGCAACGGCGCAATCATTTCAGAAAGAAGGAGAAAAGTAATCTGCGTGTTTATTATCTGGTCCGTCTGGAGATGCAGGCCAGGTACGGCGCGTCCGGGTTTGTTTCCTCACAAAAGATACATTCACAGTGTCTTTTGTTTTTGATCTGGCCGTCCGGTCCGATAAAAGGAGCGGTACGGGACGCTGAGGGTTTGCCTGCGTGCTGGATGCAGCAGGTTGTGGGGACGCGCCTGTGTCTCTGCAGCGTGTCAGTTTACTCAGTGGCCTGTAAGGGAAGCAATCAGCATCCCGGTTGGCTCCAAAATGTCCCAGCATCTGTTGCTGCAAGGATTCTTTACATTGCATGTTGGCTACGAGCCTTCAAAGGCGCAGAACCCCCACTCACAGTCTTTATACTGCTTAATCCCCCCCTGTGCTTAATGGCTGGTAGTTGCAGAGCTGCTATTCTCCTCATTCAACTTTAATCAAGAGTGTGAACATGCACTCCAAATCTGTGTCTCCACTGACGCTCATCTTGTGCGTTTTTTTTCCCTTTCGCCCGTCTCTTCGCTCAGAGCTGATCCAGAACGGCCGGCTGCTGACGCTGCCCCTCGTGGCCGGGGACCTGCACTCGCTGCTGCCCGATGAAGACAGGCGCCGCCTGTACGTGGCCATGAAAGACAACCTGCTGTCCACCAGCCTGGACGACATCACGCAGAACCCGCGCAAGGTCAGGACGGCGACACGCGAGCGTCTCACACTGTCAGTCATATCCGCACAGATTCACCCAAGGGAGGGTGCTACACAAACACTTGACATTGATTCGGTCCTTTAAAAGCAAACAAACAAACAAATGGGTAAGATAACGGATGTGTCAGAGGTAATTACAGATGGTTGTAGAGGAAAGTCCCACCCAGATGACTAATATCCCCTCTGATGCTTTATCTTTACTCTCTTTACACTCCTTACACTTATGCACGTCTGTGCATTCTCAAAAAGCAGTTTAGGAGCAGCAGTTTTTTCTGGGTTATGTATTTTTTTCCTTGTTTTACATTTTCTTTCCTAAAAAGTTCTCGTCACACTTTCCACTGTATTACAGAAGGCCATCTTTCAACCTCTTCTTCAACCTCTTCCTCCAGCATCTTGCACTCCTGCTGCACCCTCCAGTTTACTGATGTATCACGAAAACACTAACATGGACCAAAAAACGAACGATTCATCTTTGTTTGTTTTTTTTATCATGAAGTAATGTTTGGCAAATGTTCATACCACGGTTGTGGAAGTCAGGGCACTTGAGCAAGAACCTGTTAGCCTGACAACATGACGTGAGTGGGAACAACTTTGCTGCTCAGTCTCTGTAACCCCGAAGACCTCGAGGAGACAGCGGCATGATGAGTTCCAGTCCGGCATAAATCCTTCTCCGCACATCCCCAGCATCGCTCCCCTTCCCGCTCTGTCCACGTGGACCGCGGCGCAGCGCGATCACCTCAGCGCGCTGGCAGCAACCAGGAGGTGTTCTGCATCAGACGAGAGCAGCTGGGTTCCAGGACCCAGCCAGCA
Organism: Malacoctenus gilli; assembly: GCA_032164315.1. NCBI lineage: Eukaryota > Metazoa > Chordata > Actinopteri > Blenniiformes > Labrisomidae > Malacoctenus > Malacoctenus gilli. The sequence continues at coordinate 3,402,805 of JASSRZ010000053.1, read as the reverse complement.
GTAGATCAACCAGCCATCCAGTCTTTAATCACCAGGGGGTGGGAGATGCTCCCCATGTTCTTGTTTCACCTCTCGATTTCCTCCGACCTTTCATTCAAAAACCTTCAGTCCGGCCTTTGAAAAAGGCGTTTGAGCTTCGTTTTTCTTCCTCTTCAGCAGACATCAAACTTTTTTCACGTCTGCGAGAATATGAGACCCAAACGCTGAGGCAGGAAGCGTGCCGTCAGCTCCGGGCTTCCCTGAATCAGCTGGCCACGTTCCCACCGGACGTACAGTGGAGCAGAACGTGTCCGAGATCGGTTTACATCGTATACCTGACGACAGGGGAGCAGATAGGCAGCGTGAAGGCAACGAGTGATGATTTTCAGATCCTACTCGATATGAACACACGTGGAAACAAGTTCAATTCCACCTGTTTTTCTCTGAAAAAGAAATCAAACCGTGAATATGCAACGCGACAGTCTCGCATTTCCCCCCAGACGGTCGGACTGGCCAGTCAGGAGGTTGAGTTCAGGGTCATCACTCTGCCCCGTCGCGGCGAATCAATACCTCCGTCCGTCAGACGGGGCTCGAAACAGGCAGACAAGCAGACGGGCGAAGCAGACAGCAGTCACCCACTCAGCCAGGCGGCCGGCCAACTCAAGGCTGGATAGTCATCGCAGCACTCATAACTTAGCTCCATGTGGGCTGTAAAGTTATATATTTGTACCTACAGTATTTATAGTCTGTTTATACCATTGCTGCGGGCGTGCAGTTTTCCCCCTGCTGCGTTAAAACCACTTTTGGTGCCGTGTTCTCCACATTGCTCTCGGTTTCCTCTGCTGCCGGCGTCCAGACTCTCATCACGGCAGCTCGAGACAAACTGAAGAGCTCTCGTCGGCCCTGTCTGAGAGAGACGGACGCCGTCCCATCAGTCTTTCCCGAGCGCGGCGTGGCGACGGTGTCTGAGGTCACATTTTTCTTTCATCCGTCCAGAAACCCTCCAAACATTCCTTCTGCGTGAGCCCACAGCTACACACGGAGGGTCAACGAGAGTTTGACTGAGTTTGTGGCTTCTTGGTTTTTTTTTTTTTATTCGCTTCTTTACTCATTCTCACAGCTTCCATTGTTTCCTGTCCGGCTCTGGAAGCCATTAGTGTGGAAACGTCACGCTCAACACACGTCTTTTATTGTTTGACTGGTGAGCCCGCATAGTCCCCCCCCCCCTAAATGTGTGACAAAACTGACAGCCAGCATGCTCTCTCGCAGAGCGGCAAAATTCCTATGAACCACAGTGCGCCGACCAGGTGGAGCTCCTTTAGCGGTGGTCCGCCTCCTTGTCGGTGTGTGGTACGTGGAGATAAGGGGGGGGGGGAGCGTGGTCGGCTAATCTAATCTGATCGTCTGGGCTCTGCTCGGGGCTCTGTGGGAACGGCTGCATCGGGGAGCGATTACTGGACGTTCAGGAATGGTTTCCTGTCACCACCATCAGTCCTTCATTCATCACAAGTGCGAGTTCGCGCCACAGTTTCTGGATTCGAGGAGGGATGAACGCTCTTCGCAGCTCTAATAATCGAACACGGATCCCTGAAGTCCTTGAAGGAGTTCTGATGACAGCTGACTCGTTTCATTTAGTCAGTTTTTTTAACTTTTAAGTGATGTTGCTTCAACATCCAATTCTTTGCAAGCACTCTGCAGTTTCTCCGGCATGTGAGGACAATCACTTATCACATTGATCGCATCTCTCGCTCACTGTCGCGGTCTCTGGGGGAATGACGGACTGGGGGAAATATTCCGATTAGTCATGTCACTGTCATTCGCCTGTAAACTTGACACATCTCCCCCCCAGACACATATAATCTGCACCTCCTTTCTTGGCTCCGTCCCTGGCTCCACTTGAAAGCAGAGGGATCATCATCGCTGCGGAGTTGCCGGATTGCCCTGTTTACGTGCGCACAAACAGTCCAGCTCGACCGTGATTCAATCAGACGGCGCATGTTGTTGTGATTACCTCGGTTCCATCGCTCCATTGATCAGCGTTTCACAGACGAGTCGTCCGGTGAACGCGCCCGTTTTTTTTTTTTTTTTGGCTTCCCCTCATCCCCGATAAGCCCGTCCACGTTTCACCTGAACTCTGGGGTGAGCTCATCCAGAAACCTCACACGACTGAATGTAAACACCCCTGATTCTGGAGAAGCCTGTGCGGTTTGATCAGCCGCGGCGATCCAGACAGTCCAAAGGAAAGCCATAAATAAACCCTCAGCGACTGTTTGAAAGCATTCACGAAAGGCACGCATCCCTCCGCTCCTCCGACGTGACTTTGGACCGTGGCCATGGCGTTTGCAATCCACGATAGATCCCGTCTCCCTCCTGTTTGCATTACAGAGGTTGGAAAAATTGCGTTTTGGAACGACGTCCATTTATTTTCTCTCCCGGCTGAGCGACCGCAAGCAAATGCGAGTTACAGAACAAAGGCCCGAGGAGCCGGCCTGCGGACTGGCCCGCGTTAGAGAAGGGTGCGTAGCGTGTGGGTCGGCTTCTGTTGCAGGGAACGGACAGGGTTTCATCAGGGCGCCGTCACCTCTCATAGAAGCTCACGGGTAAAGCAAAGAGGGAAACCAGGCCAGATGGAAGCAGCGCGTGCGGAGCGCAAGCACCAGCTTCACACATGGCAGCCTTTCATGACTTCACGTGTTTGCTGGTATCACTCACATTCACCCACTCGTTCGCCAAGTGGCCAGCCGCTCCCAAAGCAGGTATGACAGGGACTTGAGGATTCGGTGTCTTGCTCAACATTACTTTGACAGGGTGAGAGGAGGACAAAGGAACCTTCCAAACTCTGCGTCACCTCCCAGTCAGGAGGTCTCTGTTTGATTCTGGGCCAAAGGAAGTGAACCAGTCGCACCTGCATCGCTTCACTTCAGCTTCCTCCCATAGTTGTATGTTTTTTCTTCCTGCGCTGTGTACTCGTGCATCCATCTGAAGGCGTCATCAGATTTGAGATTAATTAGTCTTGCAGCCACCCTCCCTGCTGATCTGAGAGTCTGGCACGTGATAAAGACTCAGCACTGCAGCCAGCTGCTTTTCCTCCTCCGCTCCCTGAAGCTGCTTCTAAAAGGTGTAGAAGTCCAACCCTCCCTTCTCTCTCTCTCTCCCCCTCGTTTTCATCCCAATCAGCCCTGTTTTGCTGACTCGCCGTGCCTCTCGCTGCTTTCCTTTCCCCTTTCATCGCGAGCAATAAAACCATTTTTTCCCTAAGTCTCTCTTTCTCTCTCCTCCTCCCTCCTCTGCAGCTGTATTGGCCCGCCAGTCCAGACCGTGTCCAGGAATGCCTGATGGCGGGGAAGGACCCCGAGGTGATTCAACACGCACTCACAGTCACACCAAACCACTGCATTGCGTAAGGACAGCGACATGTAACAAGAGTAACGACTGTGTTGCCGTGACAGCAGGTAAATCGGCTTCAGGCCGCGCTGCGGGACAACGAAGTGCGTTCAGACGCAATTTTACGCGGATATGATTCAGCGGCATTCAGGCCAGAACTGAGCAACGTTTCTCAGCTTCTCTTGCCTGAGCTGTGGCGCAACACCACAACACAAGAAAACCATCTGAAGGAGGCCTGCGACAATAAACTAAGAAAGTCGCGGGGCAGATCCCAATCGAGAGCGGAACCAAAGCTGAATCAATTGGATTTATGTGGGAACTGTCAACAAACAGGAACGCTGCGATGCTGGTAACGGTATCAAGCTGCAGGTTTGCGAGATGAGTCCGGATAAGAAAGTCAAACGTGGACATTTGTTGGCGCAAAATGAGCAAACAGACCGGGTCCGACCCAAAGGACGATGATCACAATCAGTGTCGCTTAAAGACTCTTTGTCTTTCTTGTGTACAAATCTGGCACGTAAGAGAAATTCACCCAATAAGAAACATACAGGGCCTGATTTTGATTAATGAAGCTGTAAAAGTCGCTTGAGCTTGTTGTGTGCTTCATTTTTGAGGACTGTCAGAAATCCAGCCAGTTCTTGTCGCTTAATCATTCCCTTCTATAGGTAATGAAGCAGCAGCGTGCGCCAGTGCGTGTCCGTCTAACTGTCCCGTCTCTCTTCTCTCTCCCCGCGTTCAGCTGGAGTGCGCAAACTTCCTGCGAGTCCTGCAGCCCTTCAATCAGACTCACCTGTACGTGTGCGGCACCGGCGCCTTCAACCCGCGCTGCGCTTTCATCGCCACCGGCCTATTCCACCAGGTGAAGCCACGGAGTGTCCCGTCTCGCTCGTGGGAGGAGGGAGATCCACTCTCACGACCATGTTTTTTTAATCACTGCTGCTCTTGAACAGATGTTGCAGAACGGGACAGGATTTTTATTTGCTGTCAGCGTGATTCGGTGGTAAAAGGAATCAGACCATCAAATATTGAAAAAATACGCACAGCAATGCAGATTCATGCCGCGATTTTGGCCCCAAAATATTGTGTTCGATTCTTGTAGTACATTCAGCTGCTCGTTAACAGTAATTTTAAGGCATGCTGGCTTTTTTTTTTGGTTTTCACTACGGTGCCACCAAATTATTGAGTAGAAACAGTTTGTTATGGGTGGATCTGCTCTTTCTCTTGCATCCTGCTGTTTAATACATGTGCTCCTATATACACAGGAAAAGATATTATAATAATAGATAAAATGAGAAACCAGTTCCTACCACCCACATTGATGTGTGTGTGTGTGTGTGTGTGTGTGTGTGTGTGTGTGTGTGTGTGTGTGTGTGTGTGTGTGTGTTAGACTCCCACTCTGAGCCCTTATATACTGGTTGAAGAACAGCTGAATTACCATATGTGGTGTCTGCCCCTATGCCCATACATGCACACACATATATATCTGGCAGGGTTCATCCTCTGCCATCTGTCTATAATAAATACTTTTTTTTTTACTCTTGTCAGTGAGCCTCCCCCACGTGGGGGGGGGGGGGGGCACCAGACACTTCTCCCAAATGTTAATTTGACATTTTAAGTCAGAAAGATGTCTCCAAAGTGACCCTGATTGGTCCATAGTTCCTCATGCTTTGACACATATAGGTCATGCTTTTGTCAGAAATGGGTTACTGGTTCTAAATGTCCTCTGTCCTGGAGGTATTTATAAGTGTGTGGGGATGTGCATTACCACGTTTGTGTCAGGTGGGCATGTACTTAACCTGAATCTTTTTATACCTTGTTTATACGATAAGGATTAGGAGAGCCTGGCATAAATGTATCACAAAATCTGCAGTTGAGATGAGCAAAATATTTTGGATTGCACGTGAAAACATGCCAAAGTTGGAGAGAGGTGAGAGTTGGGCTGATGGAAGCGAGCGTTCGGTCCGTCTGACTCTGGAGGAGTCTGCAGGAAATCAGGGGAAGTCGATCTCATGTCTCTAAAAGGCAGCAGCGCACTGGCTGTGTTTGGTCTTGGACTGCATTAGTGTTATGCACTGCCAAAAAAACGGAGTCTTACCAAGTGGATAAATCAAAATGTCACAATTAGCTGGTTTCACGAGCAGATCTTTTTTTTTTGGATTGATTCAATTTTACAAATCAGCTTTTTCAAAACTTTCTAGCTGGAAAAGGCAACGAAATAAGTCTGAACTCCAAGTGTCAAGATGTGGTTTTAGGTCAAAGGTACAAGGGAATGCATTACACTGATGGGAAGGCCAGACAAAGATAGAGCCGTGTGTGTGTGGGTGTGTGGGTGTGGGTGTGTGTGTGGGTGAGTGTGAGTCAGGGACCAGCTAATCCCATGAAAGGCCATGTGAGATCTGCACAGAGGTTCAGACATGGTTCTTAGAGGAGCTGGTGGTGCTGACTGCTTTCACACGTTTTAAATCCCTCCACTTATCCCAATTAACCTCAATTAGCTGCTCCCTCTGTGCCTGTGTGTTGCAGGATTGTTCAGCTGGCTGCTCCTTTTTCAGCTTTGGTCATTACATGAAATGTAGAAATTAGAGCATTAATTAAAGAGTCACAGTCTGCTAGTTTGCCCGAGAAACGCTCTCATTTGTTTCTCTGTTTGGCTGACTCTCTGTTTCTCTCTCTTGCTCTCTCTCGCTCTCTCTCTCTCTCTCTCTCTCTCTCTCTCTCTCTCTCTCTCTCTCGCTCCCTCTCTCTTCTGTTTTCAGTCAGAGTACCAGACTTTCTCCTACAGTCAGACAGAGTGTGGGAAGGGGAAGTGCCCCTATGATCCGTTCCAGAAAACAGCTTCTGCTGTTGTTGGTAAGTTGACAGCTGAGGAGAAATTGATTTTTAATGAGCCTGGAAGTGTTTTGAAGCATTATTGTGCTCGCTTGTTTCACGGCGATACTTTATATGGAAGCAAACAATCCCTTCAAAGTGCATGATCAGATATTGAATCACAGAAACACTCTGGCAGCTCATAAAACCTGTGTGGTAGTTGTTCTGATTAAGAGCGCCTCCTGCGTTGTGTGCAGATGGAGAGCTGTACGCCGGGATCACCTCGGACTTCATGAGCCGCGACTCTGCGTTCTTCCGTAGTCTCGGCAGCCGTCACGTCATCCGGACCGAACAGTATGACTCCACATGGATGCAGGGTGAGAACAGTAACAAACAAATGTGTCCTTCTTTTATTGTGCTTCAGAACTTTGGTGTCCTTTTTGTTTCCCTCATATACACAAAATCCTTCAGTGTTTGATCTGAAATCAATCAATTCGTCGCCACTGACTCCTGCATACAAGCATACAATACATTTTGTACTTTATTTTCCCAAATGTGTTCCATGGTGGCACTGCAGGTTGACATGATTTAAAGGCACCTTTTCAGAAAGTGTCTTCAACTTGCTCTGTAAACTGAATTTTCTGGACCAAACTGAGATATCTTTCACTGTAAATCTCAAAAATCTTCGCCCGCCCGCCAGCTTGGTCAGGTCGGCGTGTCGACGTCTGCCACTGATAACAACAAGATACATGTTTGCTCTCTCCACTCTTTGTAAACTCAGCCGTACCTTCATCATACCTTTGCTCTATCTCCTTGTGTACATGCTTACATGAAGGTTCTGTGCATATCAGCAGAGCTGGACTGTACTGCAGCTGATTTGTTGTAATTTATCTGTGTGTGTGTGTGTGTGTGGGTGTGTGTGTGTGTGTGTGTGTGTGTGTGTTACTCTTGCTCCAGATGCCCAGTTTGTGCGGGTAGCGCCGCTGTCTGAAACTGATAATCCAGAGGACGATAAAGTCTACGTGTTCTTTACTGAGCGCGCTCAGGAGGCAGAAGGGGCTGCTGGGAAGGTGCTCTACTCCAGAGTGGCCCGTGTGTGCAAGGTAGGGTGTGTGTGTGTGTGTGTGTGTGTGTGTGTTTTTTGCAACTTCGTGCATGTGGGTTTGTGCCTGCACAGTGTAGGACGTACGTGCCGGTCAGTGTCTGTGTGTGTGTGTGTGTGTGTGTCTGTGTCTGTGTGTCTGTGCGTCTGTGCGCGCACCAGCTGAGGTGTTTGTTGATGTCTCTCTCTTGTCCTGATGCATCAAAACGGAGTTTGTGCGTAGGAGACTGTTTATGTTTGCCTCTATCACTGATCGCTGAGTCTTCGGGTTCACTGTGATACGTGTCCATAAATTCTTGTGCTCATTTGACTTGTTTCAGCATGTCAGTGTCTGTTTATCACAAACTGGGATCACTTCTTTCAAACTCCATTTGTAAACCAATTTGCAAAACAGTGAAATATTTATGTGTCCAGATTTCTGTGCTTTTGGCTGTAACATTAGAAAATGTACTTTTGAACACACAGAGGAAGAAAAATGATGTTCAGTGAATTGAATAAAAGCCTAAAATATATTCTTTCATCCTTTATGTGAGATCGATTCCATGCAATGGAATTGTGGTCATTTTTATGTGTTATATTCTCAGACAACATGCTTTTTAATCTCTATCGATTGCCTCATTTCCACTTTATTTAGATATTTCCTGTAGGTAAAACACTGGCTAGACCTTGTGTAACATCAACTTTTCTGATGTGACTGTTGTGCAGAACGACATCGGTGGTCAGAGGAGTTTGGTCAACAAGTGGAGCACTTTCCAGAAGGCTCGCATGGTGTGCTCGGTCCCGGGACCGGACGGCCTGCAGACGCACTTCGACCAGCTGCGTGAGTACATGCACAGGCATCAAACGGCAAGCGTGCTCCGTGCACAGCAGAGGTAATTGCATCAGACAGGCCGCGACCACTGAGCCTCATCTGCAGCTGGAGCTCTGCTCTAGATGTTTCATCGAGGGTTTAAACTTCAGGTCATTCGCTGCGTGTGTGCGCGTTTGTATCTGTCAGTGTTACTGTAGGTGCCCGACGCCAGAGAGAGAGAGTTTGCAGACTGATGCAACTTAAACGTACTTAACCAGCGTCGTATTGTATGTGTGCATAGCACCACTGTTACCACGGTGACCGACGGGCCTGACGGTCACCTTGGGTTTGCCTTCGTGCCTCAGCCGTAGTTTCCACGGCAACTGGCCTCAACATTTAATCGCGTTGGGTTTATTCATTATCAAAGATTCATGCCAGCTTTCGCGTGTGTGTGCATGCAGAAACAAGTCAATGCAGTTTCTTGGTCTGTTCTAAAAGTGACTTTTGAGCAAATGGGGATCAGAGCTGCACTCTGATTTTGAGTCTGTTTTTTTCTGTTCAGCCAAAATTATTGGATGGAGAGAATGTAGGACTGGTGCTTCAAAACATTTAGTGTGTGAAAATGCAAAAGTAAAGGTCCTGTTGCCCATCATGGAGCTTAAATTAAGGGTTCCCTGTCTAAAAGCACCCCAGATGGGATTCGAACCCACAATCCCTGGCTTAGGAGGCCAGTGCCTTATCCTTTAGGCCACTGGGGCCTGTGCCCCATGGTGTATGTGTGATGTTAGCAAACGTTCACAATAGGTGAGAAGCATTCCACAAAATCTACGGTGTGGGCGCTTGATTGTTTGCTTGACAGGGTGAGCAGGTAAAAGGATCGGGTGACCAATCCTGGTCCTTGTGGGCTGCAGCCCAGCATATTTTCAATGCATCTCACCTCCAACACACTGAATCTCATTGGTGTCATCATGCAGCAGGGCAGCTTATTGCAGTCATGTGTGAGGGCTGCAGCTATCCAGGACCAGGATTGCCCATCCCTGACAGGTATAAGTTGCTTTTTTTCCATTCACATGTCTTGATGTAATTTCTCCACTATGTCAAATATCATCTTTCATCGTAGTAGAGTAACCACCAATATGAGTGACACCCCAGATGGGACTCGAACCCATAATCCCTGGCTTAGGAGGCCAGTGCCTTATCCATTAGGCCACTGGGGCACATATTTTATGCTCTTTTGTACGAATTTAATGAAGGTTCACAATAGATAAACAGCATTCCGATGAAAGTCACAATGTCCAAAGTGTGGGAGCTTGATTGTTTACATGGCAGGGCGAGTTGGTGAAAGGATGAGGTGACAGGTCCATCAGAATCTCTTAACTATTATCCAAAAGCCAGCTATCCCTGTGGTTACTTTTCTGACACCTCCTGCTGAAAAGCCCAAAAGTCAGAAGGATCGCGAGGCCCCCGCTTCCACAGTCTGTATTCATACTGAAAATCAAGATCAAGCAAACTTTTGACATTCTGCTCTACGGGAGGTTTCTGTCCAACCTGGACTCGCCTTTGGACACATGCGTTGCTGTTAGACAGGTGGACTGTCTCCCCACAGCACTTTTTCTTTCACATGTCTGAAATTCATGCTTCCACTGACTGAATAGATGGATATCAACAGTCAACACATTGCCAGACTCCCCTGATAGGATTTGAACCGACATAACAGTGTTAATGTAAATCTCAACATTCAGATATAATTTTGCATATCGGGCCAGAGTTTAGCAGTTCAATATTGTTGGACAGGCATTGGTAATAATCCATCATAGTCTTTGGAGATTGATGCTGTCAGCCTTTGGTTGCTTGTCCTGTGTATTCAAAGCTATAAAGACACCGTAGCTGCCTAGTCAAAACACTTAGCAGAGGATGGTTTCGATCCATCGACCTCTGGGTTATGGGCCCAGCACGCTTCCGCTGCGCCACTCTGCTGGTGGGAAAGGAAGAGAGCAGCATTTTAACAATACAATGGCTGCCTGTAGAGGCTGCCACTCATTTTGTTGCTATAAGCCAGTGGTGGGCATTCCAGGTCCTGGATGTTTCCAATGTGTTCCTGCTCTTACACACCTGAATCTCGTTGCTGTCATCATGCAGCTCTGCAGCAGGAGCCCGATGACAAGCAGCTTATTGCATTCTGATGTGTTGAAGCTGGGACACAATGGAAACATGCAGGGCTGCGGCCCTCCAGGACCAGGATTGCCATGGACTGACATTCCCACAGGTCGTTCGCTGAATTGACCCCCGATGACACGTTTCAGTTGGTAAGGCCAAAGTACACCCCCCCCCCCCCCCAGTAGGTTTTCACTGCGGACCGGCGCACAGAAACAGAGGGATTGTGTGGCGTGGTTTCTTATCGCTGCTGTTTCCGTACACAAAGGCCGCTCATAGTAAACAGTGTGACTCCTGTGTTCGCTCAGTGTACGAACAGGATCACTATTTGTGTGGACATACACAGTACATTAGCACTGCCAATCAATCGTGCAGTCTTTGATGGAGGCCAACCCTCACAGGCTCACACACACAGACTCACTCACAACAATAACAAACAAACTGGAAAACACACACGGAGCTTTTTTCAGTCGCTAACACGCATTCTTGAGCCTCGGCCTGTCTGTGTACACAAAACAGTTCGGACTTGTTCGGAGCATAAACATTTCTTCCCAGAGTGCCTGTGGCCACGTTTCACCCATCTGATAAGGCTGCATACAAATTTGTTTGTGAACACACTGAAGCACCACACAGACGCGTGCCCAAACATACACACACGCACACACAAAAACAAAGACACACTTCAATTTAAACCTAAAACCACAGAGTTCGTTCAGAGTGGAGCGAATTTTTTGGTTGAAAATGCTGCCAGCCAAGCAGCACAATTGAGGTGAAGGATCAGTCACGCAGCAGCGCCAGCACTCACCTGGCTGCTCGTATAACGGCACCATTTGGGTTCAAAAGGTCTGAGATCGCACCTCAAAATTCGTTCTGCTCCACAGATATCAGATGTTACTGCCAATGAACAGTATTCATGTCATAAAGGCCTCAGCGTTGACACATTTCAAATTCAGTTCAAGGAGGCCACACAGTCCGCTACTTCTTTATTCTTTGTTTCTCGTTTATCAATAACTCCAAATTTATGACTCTGGGTCAAAGATGGACTGGAACCCATGGGGCAGAGGTCCACAGAGGACGGATATTCACTCATCGTCTTGTCTTGTCTTGTCTTCTCTTGTCTTTCTGTGGTACTGCACGCAAATACCCCAAAAAATCTCCATTGCACCACTAAGTGTTTGTTGGTCTCCTAACAGGTTGTTGTAAACAGTGCAAACAGGTACTTCAGTTCTTTGTGCCGTTGTATATTTTGGTTGCTGTTGACTCACATATTTGATGATGTTTCTGAACACTCCCACAGTTGGCCTCTTCTTGAACGCAGCATCTGGCTTGCGATGCCTGCTCGGATTGACTCAGTGTTCAAGGCTGCTCTGAGTTTATTGTTTGGCTTTTTTTGTGTGTGTCTGGAGTTTTCGATCCTTTGTTCCCTTTCACGAGTCTGTTAAAAGACTGGAGCTCTTTCTGTCCCTCTTGCTGGTTTGTAACAATTCAAGCCTCACTGGATGTTAATTATTCAAAGGGCAAACAGTCGGATAGCAACAGCAAAAAACACTTCTGGTTTCCATCCAGTCGGTGCAATTTTGGAAGGAAAGCGTTCCACGCTGCGTGCTGCTGTCGTCTGCTGCTGGCGCGGTTGCGGAGGAGAGTCGTGCTATGAGGTTTCTGAGCTGCAGACAGAAAAACCCTCTGTGGTCAGTCTGACACTGAAGGCACTGAGGTGTTCTCAGACACATTCATCAACTATTTCTGTGCGAGATTCATTGTTTCCAGACATCACGCAGCATCTATTGAATGTTTGGAGGAGATGGAAGAGTTTGTTGGCTCTGTAATGTAAAAATACATCATAAGGGGGAGCTAGAAAAACTCGTTCAGCTCCTGTAGTCTGTGTGTAGTAATCTGACTCATTAAAAATCGATTTCATTGGATTGGATCGTAACATCGAAGTGTACTAACTTAAAAAAAAAACTAAAGATAAACAATTCCGCCTTATTTTCAGCCTGTAGGAAGCAAAAAGGGGCAAATTTATTCCCAAAACACAAAAATTTGATTCAATTTTT
>JASSRZ010000053.1:3344738-3376500 GCA_032164315.1 Malacoctenus gilli | reverse complement strand
GTCTGAATGAGCTTTCAACACTATTACACTGTGAATAGCTGAAAAAAGTCGAAATAGCATAATAGGGCCCCTTTAAGTTCTCACGTCTGTGCTTTCCATGCGTCTTCTCAGAGTACTCCACTTTCCTCCCACAGTCTAAAAAAAACCGTTGAGTCTAAATTGTCCGTATGGGAGACATTTTTTGTGTGTGTATGTGTAATTGTGTCTGTGTTTGTATCTCCAGCACCCCACAACCCTCAGTTGGAAAAAGTGGTATGAAAGTTGGTCGAAAGCGACACATGGATGTGTGTCGGGAGTGAGTTATGGGAGGTTTCAAGCGACCGAAATAAACGCCGCTGACGTGTTCCAGGCAGTTTGATCAACAGTGAAACCTGAAATGCGTTTGTTACTCAGTGTTGTCAAAGCTTTCCCGCCGTCCGTTACACCAGTACAAACATTCATGCAGCCCTCCGAGAAGCCTGTGACCTTTCTATCCGTTCTGGATCTGCCGGGAGTGGTCGGGAGCGACGCGCTGAAAGCGGCACACTCATCCAACCCCGGGTTGGCTGTGCGTCCAGCGAACTGATGCGTTCAAGCTGCAAACCCACAATGAGTCACCGCTCTTCTGTGCAGCGCATCACCTTCTTAGCTCATTTACTGTGAAGAGAGCATTTGGGCTCATCAAGAGAAAGCAGCCCGAGGCGTGCTCGGCTTATGTTTTTATTCATGTCGGGTGGAGGAAGGAGTGGCGGAAGGTTTTAATCCGAGCCATCTCTTCTTCTTCTTCTCCTCCTCTCTGCGCCGTTCATCCGCAGTGACATCCTGAACGGTTCCGCTGTGTGCGTTTACCGCATGGAGGACGTGGTGCGAGCTTTCAAGGGGAACTTCCTTCACAAGGAGGGGCCCCAGTATAAGTGGGCAGAGTTCACGGGCAAGGTGCCATATCCTCGCCCAGGAACGGTGAGTAAATGCTCCCAGCTCTCTCCCACAGGCCATATCTGCATTCTGTGCTGTGGAAAATGGACATGTTATATATCAGGATGCTCCACAGAAATTAACCAAGAGAAAAACAAACAAACAGTGGAAGTCCAAATTTCCCACTATTAAAGAGGCTGCTTGCCTCCAGTAAAATCCCTTTTTTCATTTATTCTAATTGCAGCCCTAATTTGGTCTAATTAATGCCTGATTTAATATTTCTTGCATGCCCTAATTGTGTTTAGCTTTCTAATTGAAATAAGTGACGTTTGTTTGTGGTGATTGCATTGATGGACCAGGAAGCCACACACAAATTGAGCAGCTGGGTTAAAGTGTGTTTTGTAACTGATAAAAAAAACCCTCTTGAAATTGCAAAAACAATGTTCGCAGATAAACAAACATAAAAGGAAAATAAGGGATTTACGCTCAGTAAAGAGACTTAGAAGGAAGCAAATTGATTTTAACGATATACAAATATTTGGCTAAGTAACATCATGGAAGGGTCATTTTTTTAGACGTGACTTATGTCCTCCTCCTTCCTTCCGTCTCTGTGTCCCCTTTCTCAGTGTCCCAGCAGCACATATGGAAGCTACAGCTCCACCCGCGAGTACCCGGACGACGTCATTTTCTTCAGCAGGACTCACCCGCTGCTGCAGGTTCAGCTGTTTTCTCACTTTATGGAATTAGATGGACTTAATTTAATTAGACAGCGGCCCGCTGAACAGTGGGTCAAGTCATCGTTCGCTCTATTTTTATCCAAACTCCTAAGTGAAAAGAAGAAATTAAATCAGCAGACGGTCCCCGGACCACGTCAGAGCCGGAGCCCTCCATCATATTAACGATGCTCAGACTGAGAAAGACTCGTCTGAAATATCATCGTCTTATATTTGGCGGTTAGTGTGAGGCGCTCTCTCACTCCCGTTCCTGCCTTTTCGCAGGAGAATGTGCTGCCTCTCGGGGAGCGCCCCCTTCTGGTCCGAGTGGGCGTCCACTACAAGTTCAGTAAGCTGCTGGTGGACCGGGTGGAGGCTGTGGACGGCACCTACGACGTCCTCTTCATCGGCACAGGTTGGCTGCTCACCGCAGCGCAGCAGTCTGGCAGTTCCCTGGCTCGGCCGTTCACGTTATCGAATGTCTTTCGCTCCTTCAGACTCGGGACTGGTGCTGAAGGCCGTCCACCTGCCCCGAGAGCACGGTCAGAGCCAGGAGGTGACTCTGGAGCAGCTGCAGGTCTTTCAGGTACGCAGACGTCACAGTGACCCTCCACTCCTACAACCCTCTTTCATTTCTCTCCTCCATCAGTGACCGTCCACAAGAAAAACCGCAAAAACCTATTTCCTGACATTATTTTGGAATTATAATGCTTTGCAGACTTTTCATATCGGCCTTCATGACAAAGAATAAACCAGGACCTGCTGTGACTCCATGTCTGTTCGTGCCACATGGAAACTAATTCAAACCACTGAGTTAAAGGAAAGCCTGCAACTGCAAACACTTCAACTCCTGAGAGATAATGTGAAGCATGTGTGATCTCTCAGTGACAGAAAAAAGTAAAACATGTGACATTTTGTAGGGTTTTTTTCAGATTTGGCAGATTGCTGATGCTTTTCCCCTCTTTGTTAGCTGTTTGTGTTTCCAACGGACACGCAGTGGAGACTCCTTAACATGTCTGTCTGTCTGTCTGTCTGTCTGTCTGTCCTCCCTGTATGTGTTTGGTATGGTTTTCACTTTTGTTTTCTGTCCTCACAGCATAAATCACCGGTGACAGCCATGACGCTCTCAAAGAAAAAGGTAACGAGAGAGAGCGAGAGGGAGTGAGAGAGAGAGCGAGAGAGAAAGAGAGGGAGCGAGAGAGAGAGCGAGAGCGAGAGAGAAAGAGAGAGAGAGAGAGAGAGAGAGAGAGAGAGAGAGAGAGAGAGAGACTCACTTTGAAACTTCCAAACTCTTCTCCTCTCACTCGCGAACACGCACAACATTGCACTTCTCACTCATCTCTCCACCTTGCGTCTCCAAGGACAACTTCATCACCAGTTGCTATGGTTACCCCACCTCGATCGGAGCTGTAATGAAGAGATGCCACACATAGGAACTCACACACACACGCGCGCGCGGGCAGAAGCGCACACAAGTACACCTTGCATTATTAAAGCCGTCTAGGATTCAGACCCACGGTTTGCTCAGACACACAGCAGGATTAAAAGAAGCGAGCATCGCTGCATCGCTTCCTCCCACACACAAGCGCGCGCTCCCCGTGGCCACGCTCTGACATTGTTACACCGTGAGTTGAATGCTTGACTCGGAGAGTGAAGACATATCGGGTGTTGCTGTCGATTGTCAGCATGTTTCTGTTTCAATGAAGCGAACTTAAAGCCCTTTCACCCGCCTTCCTTTCCCCCCCCCCGTTTCCTCCTCCGTCCTTCACTCCTTCCTCCTCTTTACTCACTGTTTTCTCCTTGTTCTCTATTTCCATATCTCACTCTCCCCTCACCCCTTCTTCTCTGCCTGCCTCCCGCTCCTCCCCTCCCAGCAGTGGTTGTTTGTGGGCTCCAGGGAGGGTGTGTCCCAGCTGGCCCTGTACCAGTGTGAGCTGTATGGTCAGGCCTGCGCCGAGTGCTGCCTGGCCAGAGATCCCTACTGCACCTGGGACGGACACGCCTGCAGCCCCTACATGCCCACTGTGCGCAGGTAGGGACATGAGTGCAGTGCATTATAAATACCTTGTACCAGTTGATTTATTTAAACGAATCAGCTGTCATATGGAGTAAATCTTCTGAAATCTGATTGGAAACACTTTTGTTGATGATTTGACATGAGGTTAAAGTTACTCTTGACTCCAATCTTATTGGCTTCGCTCTGAACATTTTTCTTCCTGATTAGACGCTTGTTCCACTGCAAATAAAAGCATGTGGCCCGACGTCGGCAGCGCGTTTTTTTTCTTCTGGTGTCAACCAAAGGCATAGCTCTCATATTACTTTATTCTGCTGAACTCTACTGGAAACGACACAAAGTGTCCGTACTGTCAGAGTTCTGCCTCCCGTGTCACCACCACGAGGAGCGCGACTTTAATCAGCCCGACTTTGTCTATATAGTCATCACAGTGTTTTCACTGCATCTGACGCAAGCTTACCGCACCGACTCTTGGCTGTAACTCCTTTGTTGACTGTGGCACGCGTGTGTCTCTGCAGGAGGAACGCTCGACATTTAGGGGAGGATGAGGATCCGCTCACTCAGTGTGTGAGACAGGGAGGTGAGCTGCTGCTTTCACTCATCCCCATCAACACTTTCACGATAAGTCAGCTGCCATCTGTTCAGAAAATCCTCTTAATTGGTACATTTAGTTCCAACTTGAATACTGCGAGAAGTGGTTGCAGTGATACTTGCTGAGTATTTTCTATCTCCAGAAGGATTAGGATTCAGTTTGAGTAATCGAATGGAAAGCATTAGGGAAATCACTCAGTATGATTTCATTCATATGCACTGCAGTGTCAAGGAAATATCAACATGTTGTGTACCACAATGAATATATTTGCGCATATTGGCTCTAGGAATGAATGAATACATCAAGAACCGTGGGGAAAACGATGATGCAGGACAAATTAATTTCACTACGTTTCCTTGTCGTCACTCAGCCGGGCTGCAGGTGGAGGCGGAGCAGAGGGTGATGATGGTCGCAGAAGGCAACAGCACCTACCTGGAGTGTTTGCCCCGATCCAGACACGCCGCCGTCGCCTGGTACAAGCAGGCAGGCGAGAACAGCCCAGAGCTGAACCAGGTACTCACTTCCCAAGGCTTTAAGGCCCAGGTTTTGGCAGTTTTTCCCAATTTTGTATATGTTTCCCTGGTTTGATCTCTTGTTTCGTCCTGTCTCCTGTTTTGCATCTTCCTGTGATCACATTACACACATGCGCATGTGCGTGCGCGTGTGCGGGTGGATGTGTAGGTCTGTACTCTTAACTCAAGCTATGGAGTTTTACCTGTCTGACTTGAAACACTTTCTCATCACTCTGTTTGACTTTAGTTTGTATTTTCAGAGTTTCATCGATCACTTGTTTTTCTTGTTCCATCTATTCAAGATCAGACTTGGTTGTTTGTTTTTCGATCACACGTGAAAAGCCTGAGGGTCGAATGGGCACAAAACACAGCTGGTGGTACTTCCACTGTGTGCAGACGAGAGAGTTGTTTTCTCGACTCGTTGGGGAACACTGAGCTTCGGCAATATACTTTGTGTGTGTTCTCCCCAGTCCACACCGTCGCACTCGCAGTGTGTGAAGGCTGCAGTGTCTCGCAGTCGCGCATTAACTTGATTCGGACACTTTCCAGCCAACCTCAGGGGTGTTAATTTTGGGAATCGAAGATGGGAGTTAGAAAATATAGTCAGAGATGAGAAGATGAGCCTGATATCACCCATTTGTGACAGGACCCCATCTGTTGGGTTTCAGCATGCTCGGCCTCCACCTGACGTGTCTGATCTCTCCCGGCAGGTGGTCACAGGTGACCAGCTGGTGGTGATCGAGCGGGGCGTCCTCATTCGCCGCGCCGAGCTGTCACACGGCGGCGTCTACCATTGCCAGGTGGAGGAGCATGGCTACCACTGGACCGCGGTCACCGTCCGCCTCTCCGTCTGGAGCCCCTCCACCAACCGCCTTCTGGCCTCCTGGTCCAGCGCGTCCTATCAGAGCGCAGGAACGCAGCCCTGGTACGAGGACGTGATGGCGCTGATCCACCCCTCCAACCTCGGCCAGCACTGCAAGGCCCTGGGGTACCGCCCGCCGCGCAATCACCGCCGCCACGGCGACTTCCTGGTGCAGCTCAACAAAGAGAAGGAGAGGGGGGAGAGGCACAAGCATGGGGGAGGCCGAGGAGGAGGAGGAGGAGGAGGAGGAGGTGGAGGAGGAGGAAGAGCAGCTGGAAGGAAGAGCAGGAGCAAGCCCCAGCAGAGGGCGCCACGGAGCGCTTGAAAGCTTCACAAAGCAAGAGGGGCAAATCTTCAGACTTAAACACACACACACACACACACACACACACACACACACACACACACACACACACGCGCACACACACACACACACACTGTATGTACAGAGACTTCATGCGCATGCACTTATTTACAAACTTGTCATTATCGTGAGAAACTTTGAAGCTAAGCTACACTGAAGTATGTACAGCAGAGACTGTGTCACTGGGACAAGAGAGAAGAAATAGCTTGGGTTGACTAGCATGTAGAATGAAGGATTTATGTGTCAGTTCAGTTCAGTCCAGACCAGGTTGTGACATCAAAACAAAAACAAAGCATCATCCGGAGCGTTTACAAACAAAAGAATAAGGGTTCTGTCCCTTAAGTCATCACTTAAGAAACCCCACCCCCCCCCACCTTCATGAAGCAATGGCTGCATGAGGAGAACCTTTCGGTGACTTTGAATGTTTTTGCTCATTAATTACAGATCACATGTTCACTCTGCGTCCCCCCAAAGAGAGCGGACGATTCTCCATTGATTTCCTACCTTCCAGGCACAGAACTGGTTTCCATTCATTCAAGAACTCGAAAAGTCCTTGACTTTTTTTTTTGTCACAGTTTTCGTCGTCGCCAGAACAATTTTCCAAAGTTCTTTTTCAAGGACTTTTCTTCTTTAGATGTGACGCAGTCGAGAATCGGCGGCTCAAAGGCATTTCAATGAGGTGCTTTGCTGCTTCGAAATGAAAAATAAAGTCACAGCAAAAGAAAACGTGCTGTAAATTATCAGATTTTCCAATATCTTTGAGCACATCAGCAGGTTGTGGTCGTTATGACATGACTGCAGATGGAAAGCAAATTGTAAGAATGATTTTTTTTTTTTATTTTGAGAGTTTTTATAACAATTTCAACAGTGATTCATAATTAAGGGGCCAAAACATTCCAAACCGAGGGACGGCTTGTGGATTATACGGTGCCAATCAACAGCAGCTTGAGAGGCGGAGGTGAAACGTGTGCGCACTGCTGCCCTCTTCAGATAGGTGGAGTCCGACCACAAGCCTCCAACCACACAGATGAAAGGCGGAGGAGAAACTTTGATGCGGTTACGAATCAACTTTCCCAGGACGTTTGTGCTCCGGGCTGCAGCCACACACACACACACACACACACACACACACACACACACACACACACACACACAAACGCACACGCATATGCGCACACTGCAGGAGATGTTTATGTTCGTTTATGTTCTCGTGTAATGTCAGCTGGTAAAACTTGCAGGTACGGCTGCTGCAGACTGTGTGCTGTTCGGTCTGCTTGTGAACAAAAGAGAGAGAATTCTCTTTGTCAGCAAAGAAATGAGGAAATCGGCCGAAGGCTCCCTTCTGATGTTCTTTCAGGAGCTAAATAACTTCTGTAAACTATGTTAAGATGTTAAAAATTGTGACGCATATCGCTCATGTTATTGTACTTTTAAGCAGTCACGTCTCCATGACATGAGAGCGAGACATTCGCACATCTCGACCACCAAAAGAGAAGAGCTGATGCTCGGACTTTGGCACACTGGACCTTGTTCAACACGAAGACACGCTGGAAAGGTTTCCCTGCAGAGTTGGACGTGGAGGAACATTTCACCATGAGGACTGTACAGAACCTGCATGTTTCCTAAACGTTGAGCCTTCAGTGACTGGCAGTGAGTTAACGCCTCGCTGATGACATCTGACTGTAAACCGCCAAGCGAGTCCAGCTTACGAGAAGGAAGAATTTCCTTGCAAAGTTGGAAAGCGCCGAAGTGGACCTGCGTGGACGGACCTGTGAGACTCCTGCCACTTCGTTGACTCTTGCGAGGCAGCGGATCGTGATTTGTTCTTCGAGTTGAAACGTTACAACTTCCCTTGCTTCTGTTTAACTTTATTCTCAGTGGTATTTATTATTTTCATGTGGAGGGAGACTGAGTGGTTTACAAGTCCTGGCGAAACACAAGCATCCTGTCACGAGACATGAAGCGTGTGTTCGTTGGTCTTCTCCTCGGTGTGTCCGTATTGCTTCGTATTCACTGATTTTGTTCTCGCCTGCTTCCACTTGTTGAAAGTCATCTTGTCATTAATTTTATGGCAGGAGTGTCCAACTCCTGTCCTGGAGGGCTTCTTTCCTAAGACCCTGAGATGTCTCCGCCCCAACACACCTGAATCAAATGAATGGCTCGTTTCGCAGGCCTTCTGCAGAACTCGATGACGACATGCTGATTCAAACCAGGCGTGCTGGAGCAGGAAAGGCGTGTAAAAGTCTTCATAAGGTAGCTCTCGAGGACTGCAGTTGGACCCCCTTGAAAAATGGCAATCACGCAGACTCCCATCAGTATTCAAACTCACGATGTGTTTTGGAGTTACGCAGCAACTTTCCAGAGTTTAGCCCGTTTCTGTCCCAGAGAGCCGCAGCTGCAAACCAAACGCGGCAGCGGCCCGTCGGAGCTGCGTCGCTCCTCTGTGTGTTCGCAGATTCTGCTGCATGAGAGGGGGGAACAAATCAAGTGAAATCCATGTGCGCGCCGAATTTATTGGCTGAATTCGAACCAGACGGGGTGCAAATATTTGTTTCGATTTGGTGTGTGACGGCCGACTTGAAAATGCATTTATACGCACGATTAGACCCAAAATAACAGCGACATATTTCCAGTTATTGATTTGTTTTTATGCCAAAATGACGATACAAAACATTCAGCCCTGTTTTTTTTACGACGGCTGCATGTGATTTTTTTTCTGTGTGTGTGCCTGGTGTGTTCACGACATCAGTGAGATCAGAGTGAGAACAGTTGAAATAAAATGTCAGACGTTGGACGGTTTTGTGTTCCAAACGCAGACGTCAGCAAAAGAGGCAAGAAAAATGAGTTTGGGCTCCAACGTCTTGGCTCCAGCCACATGTGAGAGCTCACTTACACAGAGCGACTTCTGAACACATGTTTCAGCGAGAGACTAAAATAAAAGGTTTATGAGTCAGTGTGTGACTCCCAGTGAGTGGAGCTGTTTTAAGTGTCAGACGCTCCCTCAAAATTCGAGCTGATGTGGATGAAAATCACTGAAAAAGTTCAGCCTGATAAAAACCAAGACTGCAGTCTGTTCTCATGTTAAATCACATTATGTTCATACACAAGGGTCTTCTGTCTGAATGGCTGAAATGTCATGTCATAACTTCTCTGTTAAACCTTTTTTTTCCAGCTTTCAAACAGAAGAATTCTCAGTTTTACTCTGTTTTTTCAGTATTATCAGTGTCTACAACCACGGCACGTTGTCTCGTTTGGCTTCTCTCTGCAGCTGTGTGTCCTCGTGATGCAATGATTTCAAGTCTTGCTGCGGATTTTTCCACGTTTCACGTTTTCCCTGCACGTCGGCGGGTTCTGACATTTGGCCGTCCTGCTGCCTGATCTGAACTCCGAAAAAGTAATCCCACCAATTTGCTTTGTGCGTGAGCAAGGACGCAGCAACTCTCGTGAGCCCGGACTGGTGACGTTCGATTGGTCAGGGCTTAGGAGAAACGTGAAGAGCCAAGTGGCAGCAGAACATGGTGTATCATAGGTTTAGCATTGCTTGTTGATCTGTGAGAAGAACAAATCAGCTATCTGGTACAGATCACCTGATGATCGGCCACTGAGAGCGAACACGACAAACACTTTCTTTCTCACAGACACGGTTACCTAAAATGAGCCCTTATTCTGTGGACTGAAGATGTTGTTTCCCCAATATTTATCACTCAATAATTTGAGGAATGCACCTTTTTTTTAATATATAAATGGCATTTCCAAAACATTTCTCTACTTTTGCTTTCACAGAGCTGGAAAAATTATGTTATCCAAGATAAAGCGACACATCGTCGGCATATAAAAGAACTCATTGTTAAACAGTTTGAACCCCCCCCCCCCTCACCTGGACCCACTTAGCTGTGCTCAGGTCAAAGATTGTAAACACTCAAACTCATATACTATATATCCATGGAGATATCTGGCAATTAGAAACAAAGAAAGATTTCAACCCATAACAAAGTAGCCCCGCAGTCCAAGCTGCTTTCAAGCTGCAAAAAGCGTTGGCAAGCCGAGACGCGAGCTGCCGTTCTGCTCGCCAAACTGCACACCCTCAGGCAAACTCGAGATGTGCGTCCGTTTTCGGGTCTTTCTGTTTTTCGGTAATAAAAAATACCCACGACTCTGATTTTCTTTGAATCGCTCCGAGAGTCCAACCGAGTCCGCGTCACTTCTAACAGCCGAAAATATGAAAATAACCCCCGCTTGTCTTGACCTTGGCTTGCGGATTCCGTGCGCACATGATTGTGTGACTTGTGTATATTTGTGTCGGCTCGGCGCAGCACACAAGTGGGAGGCTGAACTCCTACGAGACATTTTTATGGCGGACCGCTTTAAACGTTCAGTGTTTCCCTGAAAGACGGGATGCAGAGCAGCTCATTCATTACAGCGGCCTCGTGTTTCGTTCCCGTTCTGCTGTATTTACATCTCGGTGCCAATATCATTCTCTTGTGATTTTCCAGAGCGACTTTTCCACCGATGGAATGAAACTGTCAGCAGATGATCTCCTCAAGTATACGGGGACTGTTTTTTCTTCTCTTTCTTGTAAATATGTATAAAGGTTGGCTTTTAAACCAGGATGTCTGTGTCTGGTGCGTCTTTAAGAAAACCCTTTCAGAATCTGTGCACACTGAGCAGATGCTTTGATAAAAGTAGCAAGTCAAACCCACGATTTTTAACCAAATGAGCACAAACCCCTGATCCGGATCTTTGTTGTGCTTTGAACAGATCTGGCAAATTAACAAATGAAACTTTATTTTAGCTGCCCAAACTAAATTAAATTACAGAATTCCTTTCGTGTCATCTTTAAGATTTATTTCTGTTGTGCAGCTTTGACCCACATGGCAAATTTATTGGCAACTTTGCCCTAATTTTACAGCGCTTGACATTAATTTGACATCCTGTGGTAATAATTCTAACTATCTGCAGCCCATTATAACAAACCTTCAACCAATGAAGGAAGGTAAGTCTTGAATCCTTCTTTTTCATTGGACGAGCTTGTCAACAGCCAAATTCCACTCGCTTTATGTCGTTTATTAGGTCCAAAAATTGATCCTTGTTTTACATACGAGAATGAATTTAAAACAATGAAATATGTTGAGTGTATGGTTTCAATAACATGAATAAATCAAAATTGTGTATAAAACAGCTCTTGGCTCTTACAAATAGCCTCTAGCATCAGGCCACAATCCTGCCTGCTTTGAGTTTCCTAGCATCAGCACACCTGATTGCAATGAGCGCCTCCCTTGTCAGGCTTTCTGCACGGTGACACATTCATTAGATTCAGGTGTGTTGGAGCAGAAAAACGCTTTGAAAACATGCAGGAATGCAGCCCTCCAGGACCCGGGCTGCCCACCGCTCGCCCAGAATTAGCTTTCCAATTTCCCGTCACATTATACGTAAAGCCGAACGTGAAGTGGGTCGCAGCGGTTTGCCAAGTGGATCGCCCGAATAAAAGTTTGGTAAACACGGCTCTGGTCTGGAAGAACTCCCGTATAATTAGGAAATGATCCCCGCCTCGAGGGCTGCTTGTCTTCACTGCAAATTCCAGTCCGCCTTTCAGACTGGCGCTCCATTTAGCGACGCCAGCACATTTTTGTTCCAGGCGTTCTCTTGCTCGCCACGCACGCTTTAATTCATGTATGTTCTCTGAAACGGCAGCATACCATTCGATCCCAGTCCTGCGCCCGCCTCGGCCAGACTGACCACAGGCACTTTCTCAGTCAGTGCCAAACAACTGGGATGCTGACAGCATTTACTGCTGTTGGTTTATCATTTGAGGGGGGGGGCACAGGCTTTATTCTTAGAGGGAGATTCTGCTTCTTGAGTTCGTGGCTAAGTTGCATTCGTTGCTTTGTGTGAAGCTTACGGCTCCTGTATTGTCCACTATAACATGATATGGCACATGTACGTCTAGCTGTATTATTCTCTTCAGTGTCTGGTTTTTAAGTGTAATTAGTGAAGCGGAAGATGAAAAAAACATAATTTCAGCATTTAACATCATTGCTTGTTGTAAGATATGTCAGTTTATTTTTTCTTTGTAAAAAAATAAAAAGCATTTAAGTGTCTTGAATGTCAAAATAAAGACATATTAGTTTTCTACACTTTCTTATTAATCCCACTTGGTATCCAATCACATCACCTTGTGGGCGGGTGCCTCCCCCATTAAAGAAGCCCCGCCCCTGCCTCCGCTTGCCCACACGGCAACACGATGATGCGAGCAGCTCCTGTTCGTGTTCTGGTGTTTGTTTGTGCAGCAACGCATTATGGAGGCCTCTGGTCAGTCACATGTAACCGTGACCTCCCTCGTCTTCTCGCTGCTCAAAGGCTCTTTCAGAGCATAATCATGGAGGAGGACCTCCCGAAGGAAGTGAGAGTGCTGGGAACCTCGATCTGAGAAAGAGGATGTCGCAGCGAAACAGACAGGCAAAGCATTTAAGGCAAATTAGGGCGTTGCGGCGCTGTGTTCTGCTAACAAGAAGACATTCCTCTCCCAGAGTTTCCTTTAAGCCTCCGCTGCCTCACCAAGTTTTGATGCCATAATCATACAGTCCTGACTATCTCATTAGCCTGTGATATAGAAGAAAGGTGCAATTTCAACCTCAGTCAGATAATTACACGATCTACTGAACTGCTTGCCAACATTTATTCACATTATGCCATAAATAGACATTAATTGCCCTTAAAAGGGAACTTTTCTGAGCGTTTACGGTTCTTATTTCGGCATCCAGGCAAGTCAAACGTCTTTTAACTCACTCTGACTTCATGGATGTTGGCCGGAAGAAAGTGGTTGGAGAAAATAAAACCACACTGGAAAGTTGGTAGCGAAGTTGAGGTTTTTTTTTTATTTTAAACAGCCGTGCCCAGTGAGAGAGGAGTGAAATCAGCTACCACAACATGAAGGTTTCGGATGTTCTACAACAGTTTAGCAACATTATCAGTCTGGGTACCTTCATTAGTTCAGCTAATATCAGAAAAAATTGTGATCTTTTTTTGCACGAGGTGAATCCTGGTATGTTGATAATTAAAAGAAGTAACCCAAAACACTCTTTGAACATGGGAGTGGCCCTGTTTTATGGTTGATTCACTCCTCTGACATGTGAAGCATCTGTGTCTCACTCCACAACCATGGACAGTGTGGTTTAGCAGGAAGTCAGACCAGATCAAGTCTGGTCACACCGCTTTGACGCTCAGACCACAATCCTGCAGTGGCCTGCTGTTCTGGTTTCTGTCTTCTGATTTTTACTTCTCATTATAGGAGTCATGCCGACCTGCTGTCCGATCCTCCTTCTTCTTCTGAGTACAGCTCCCTTACCTTGATCGCACCCACCTGTGTCTTGTTATATCCCCACTTTTTTGTGTAATTAAGGCCCTTCCAAACTGGGTGATCCTATATTTCCCCACATGCTGCATTATGTGCCAAAGATTTCACACGCTTCACGCCTGCAGTTGACTTTATGATGTCAACTTTTACTGAACCAGAGGAGGCAACTTGCATCAACATGTCTCAAAATGCAACTACTAGTTTTTGTAATCTCGTGCTTGTTGCATCACTTCCTGCTCTTGTACTATTGCACTTCGCAGTAGTTTCCAGATGATTTTGCAGACATCAGTTGTGAAATTCCCGACACCGCCAGACGATCATCTCAGGCTTCCTTTGTGCACATGACAAAGACGACGCCCACCTCGTAGGAACCTAATACTTGAGTCACAAGGCAAACCTTTTCTGTGGCTCTTCTTCTGTCTTGAAAGGTCAAAAATGTACACAAGTGCCTGCACTGATACTGGTTTAGGTTTCCCCAAACGTACAAAAAAGTGAGTCTGTGTGAGCAAGTTTGAACATTGGGAGCTCAAGCTGAGGCAGATCGGAGACCAGATCCCATGGGGCTCAAATTGTTCCTGATGATTTCGCAGCAGTCCTCGGCCGTGTCTTCCTGACAATGCCAGAACCTCGACCACTTCTGAGATGACCTGTTTCCGGGCGATGACCAAAATTACCAAGAAATAAAAGACAATGCCGACATGATGACAAGCCGATGGAGCAGGCCGCTTTTATAGAGCCAGTGACTCAAAGGTTTTATATCTGCTGGTATTTTATGTTTCCTCCAAAGGGCTCAATAAAAGCACACGGCACAGTTGGGAAATGTATTGAACACAATCAGTGGACTGCGGCACTCAGGAGGAGATGAAATTTGAATGACTCATGTATCCGTTGGACCTCTTCCTCCACCGCTCACTCGACCAGAAAGTCTCTTTTTCACTGTTTCGCTCGTCAGTGTGCCTTTTAAGTGTAATAAGAGGTTTGTGCAAATCACCACAACATCCATTTCGGCATTTCATGCTGAATGAAACTGTCTGTTCCTGCTTAAGATTGGACGTAACAGCTAAGTGCCTCAGACGCTCCTCTGCCGCTGTGGGACTCGTTCCAGATGAGATTTAAGGACATCGTGGTTGTGTTAAAAAGGAGGCAGACGCACAGTTTCCTGTCATAAACAATGTGTGCATGAACAATTGATAGTCAGCTTCAGTCCCCCTTGTTATGTTAAGCCTCTAAAATTCTACTGAAATGTCTCACACGTGGTTCTAAATAGTTTCGAACACATCAGTCAGAAAATAATGGGCCTCTCTCTCTGAATTAACCACAGGATCTCCTGGTTGAACACCCTTGATAAATGCTTTGCTCATTTTCCTACAGCAACCTTTCAGAAAGTCCCACTGACTCTTCAAACCATCGTTATCTTTATGACAAAAATAACAGGACGTAAGAGGGAAACCGGCCCGAGCCAATCATCCACTCTTTTGTGCAGCCAACCTTTAACCACGAGATACCACATGTCTCTGTATCATTCTCCAACCGTTCAGTTGATGTCTCGGTGAAACCCTGAGTGGATTACAGGGGAAAACTGTGCCAAGAGGTCCAGTGATGAACCGGGTTCATCGGGTTCATTCAACTTTTTTGCAAAAACCGGGCTGGTGGCATGCCAGTGGTCAGCAGTTGGGGGGGTTTGTTCTGAACACTGACAGTGATTGGATCAACGTACCGTGATCCTGGGCACTTAGATGGATCGTCCCCATGTGATCACTGCAGCCCCGGGACCAGCAATGACCCTGCGCCTTGTTACCAACATATCTCCTGTGCTATGAAGCAACCACCTTTATGGATATTTAAGGATCTGCTGGCTGTGGCTTTGATTCGTAACCCACTGCAATAAGTTTCTCCTGATCGCTGTGCAGTTGACTTTTTGTCCGCAACCTCTCTCGTCCAGGCACATAGCTGGAGAGCAAGTGTACGGGTGTTTACCAGCCAATAGGACAGATCTGTCAGTGATCATGTGGCTCGTGACAATACAGGAGAGTCCTGTTTAGTGGTGGCAAACAAAGCACACTGGAAACATGACCTTAGTGGTGAGGATTCAACTGTCTGTCCTTCCTAACTTTATTCCAAGTGAGGGTTGCAAAAGCTGAAGCCTCCACCATGCCACCCTCCCATCTGTGCATTTACTGCATTCTGAAAAGATGATAATAGAAAATACAGCATTATTACAATGGAACCCTCTTTATTTTGTCAAACTGAATACATCCCACGTGTTTACAATTCAAAGGTTTTGCAGAGAAGGAAGAAAAAGACCCAAATGTAACATGAGCAATGGTTTCGTTGTGGAGAAACTTTTTGAACCGAGCGGAATGAAGCAGGTTCAGCACAGGTTCAAGATGTCTGACAAACAGCTGACTTCTGCTGTGGCTGGGCTCCAATGAATTCATATATGTCAAAAGCGGGTTTGGAATTTTATAGGCCACGACTTAACATTCTGGCAGCAAACGTAAACATGCCGACTCCCATTTCTATGATGTAGAAACCACATCAGTATCAGGCCACGTGTTTTCAGTTCGCTTTGTTTCTCCTCTTCTCTTGAACGCTGCCTTTCTTGTGGCTCGTCCATGTCTGGTCAAATCGCTGCTTTCTGACACTGATGTCTTCCAAAGACAGAAACAGAATCTGGTGGAGGCTGCAGCGGTAAACTGGGCAGCTTTGGGTAATTGCTCATTTTTGAAGTCTAATTGTCTAATTAGGTGATTTTTTCAGGCTTTGATGTTTGTGGAATTAGGAGACCCAAACGCGGGAATGAAGCAGCTGACTCCTTGCTGGGAGTTGAGGACGCAGCTGGTCTGAAAGCGAGGGCGAGATTAGAAATTTTACAAGATCCTTAGATGTGGTCGCGGTGCAGTTTTTGGTCCTCCGCTGCAGCGCCGTTTGACGTTTGTGCCCACATACGGGGATTTATAAATCTACAAACACCGGCCTGATCTCTGCTGTTGAGACAAACGAGCTGGATTGATGTTTCCTCACAGTTTTAGCCTGTGGAAGCTTGATTTGACTGCAGAGGTTTTTCATGAGGGCTAAAGAAGAAAAAAAAGTGCATTTATATTGTGTCTGATATACTTTGTAATTGAAGCTATACAGAAATTACTCAATACTCTATAACATAATTGTAAAACACAACCCTTTGTCTCCAGAGAGTGATATTATTCTCTTGCTGTCACGATCATGACACTTTCCTGGCCTGCTTTGGAGCCTGTGGTGCTGAGGCAGGTGGAGCATTAGGGCATGGTGTTTGTCTCCATCTGTTGGAGGAGCACAAATGCACAAGGAAGGACATTTTCGAGTGACTATATATACAAAAAAAATTAACAGATAAAAACACATTTAACTTAAGCACTCCGCAGATTTATCATGTTTGTAGCTCCTGCTGGAGCCACAAACGGATGTTATAAATATATGAAATACACCTGTGTGTGAATGATTTGTGTTTGAACAAACCAAACCAATAAATTTCATATCCGATGGTGTATTTTACACACATTGTAGGAAAGAAGTTGTTGTTGATGTTTCTCGTTATTATATTTGCAACTTCAACTCGTGTTTTGTTTGAGGCGGAACCTTTCATCGAGGAATTGCGGGGGACACTATTTAGCTCGGACAAGGTTGCTGCTTACATCTTCCAGGCTTGGCTCTACTGTGGTGAGTGATTAATTTCGCTCTAATGTGAACAATAGAGACGCCGCGTGAATGTGCCGGGACATGAGTGTGGATATCGCCGGCAAACGGCCTCCGTTGGGTCAACGTGTCAGACAATGAGGAGCGAGCGGAGCAAACCGCGGAGCTCCACGGGCCCGGACAGCTAACGTTATCGCGCTGCGCTAACAGCCCGTTCAACAACACAGCTGACAGCGAGCTAACAAGGCGGCTAATAACAGCAGCACGGAGACTTCCTTAATGATGACAGAGAGCCCTTTATGTCCCCACTTCTCCCTTTGTGTTAGTCGACGCGACCGCGCAGTGTGCGGGACCGCGGCTCCCTGGAAGTCTGTTCCAAACAAGCTAACATTAGTGCTGCTTGGCTTAATCCTGCAACCTGACATTACGTCATTTTGTCGACTAAACAGACGTCCTGCACACCAGCTGCAGTCTGCTCTGTTAGACCTGTGTGTGGCGCAAAACAACAGGGTCAAAGGTGTGTCAGGATTACACATGTTGTCCTCCTGAGGCGCAGTCTCCTGTCTGCAGCAACCAGAGCTTTATTACCAGATGAGTAACAGGAAATCAGAGATTGTCCGGTCATGAGGTCGGTCATCTGATTAAATCATAACATCGAGCCACGTCTCTGTATCTACATTCTCATCTTGTGCCTCATACAAAGAGAAAAAACAGACACTTGTTTTCTTGGTGTTGGTTGTCGAGAGTTCAGTTGGCAATTTTTCAAAGGGAGACTCTGAACCTCCCACAGTCTGTCTGTTAAGAGGTCCCACATCACAGTTTATTGTAGTTTACTCATTTGTTTTGTTGGATTAGTTTCTCAACAACAACAGGAGAGAAATAAAGTCCCTCAACTCACAAAAACTCAATAATTCAACTCAGTTTTTACATTTTCGGTTTACATCAAACTGATAATTTAGTGATCGTCTGCAGGATGTTGCTTCCTGAAAGCAGCAGTGCTGAAACACCTTTTTTTTGTATCCTCATATCACTACTCATCAAATAAACTATAATAAATTGCTCAAGGAAATATATGCCATATCAAACATGTGCTACAAGTACAAAATCAACCAATTTAAACTTGATACTGAGTGTGAGGAAAAAAATGCACAGAATTAGCATGAATTTTTGTGCCACAGGGACTGAAACATTGGAAATGTTACAATTTTGTCAAAAGTAGAAAAGTTTATAATTTGTTTGGGAGCAGTGGTACAGTGGAAAAGTCTATATCACCACAATAAACACTGCTCGTAGAATTGTTGCTGAGAAAAAGCTCCGTCTGATGCATCTGAAGTGACTTTGTTTTGGTCTTTTTCCACCTGCAGGTGGAGGGATGAGTCGCTCCCCTGTGATTGGCACTGAGGTGCCAGAAACGGCTAACGGGGTAGCGACTCCTGTGGCTTTGGAGAACGGCCCCCATGTCTCGGTGAACTGTGGGGGGAGCAGGTTGCCCGATCCGGGGGAGGAGTTGGCGAACAGGCCGCTCGGGCACGCGGAGAACCACGTCGAGCTGGAGAACGGCGTCGACGATGCCAAAGGCGGCTCGGACACAGAAACGGACATTACCGAGAGAACGTCGGGTTTATCCTTACACTGCCCCCCGGTGGCAGACGGTGCCCCCCCTGCTGAGACAGGCTCAGGGACTGAAGGGTCAGGACCCTCCGACACGGACATTTGTAAGGCCCCTGAGACTGTGGACTGTCCCGACGGTCTGTGGGACCTGACGCAGCTCGCTCAGTCACAAGAGCCGTCACGGAGTGGAGACAGCGGTGGCGCCGACCGACCGCAAACAGACACAGAGACTCTCGACGGAAGCACCGGCTCGCGGCAGGAGGAAGAGGAGGAGGAGGAAGATGGGGAGAGAGAGAAACAAGACGAGGAGGACGACGAGAAAAACGCAAAGAAGTGGAGAAATCAGCATGCGGAGAAGAGAGCCGACGCGGAGGTGAGCCGGCGGCGGGATTATTTCGGCTGGGTGGAGGGAGTGCAAGGCATCATGGGAGTGACAGAGGATGAAAGGTAGGAGATGGAGTGAAGACAATGTCTGCACCTCATCTCTTAATCTAAAAGTAGCCGAACCATCAGAGATTGATGCCCTTTGAACAGACTCTGGTGAGACTGGTATGCTTGAAATGAAGCGCAGCCTGACTGACAGCGAGTTAATTATAGATTTTCCACCAGATAAATCCTGAAAGTGAGACAAGAAGCTGTCCGTCAAGGAAACCAGTGAAATTCATTCACCAGCAGGAGACGCGGCCATGATGTGTGTCTATTTAACAAGTGCTATTTCAAAGTTGTCGGCCTTTGTTTTCTTCATCCTTTTGGGTTTGTCGCCTCCTCTTGCAGTCCTCAAGACATTACTCCTCCTCGGCACCCGGTCCCAGCACCTCCTCCTCTCCCTCCACTCCCCACCTTCCCTCGGACGACGTCCCCTGTCCGCCTCACATCATGGCCCAGGTGTGGGTGCGCAACGTCCGCGGCATGCAGGACAGCAAGAGCCTGGATGAAATCAGTCAAGCATGTGGAGGTAAAGCTCAGCCAGGCTGCTCTGACCGCCACTTTCACTGGAGTCCCAGTCTGAAGCTTCTCACTTCGTCACTTATAAAGATTTTCCTGTAGACAGTATCAATCATATCTATACAAGTGATATGTTATATTTCTACTGACAACTGAAATGAGTGATGATCTGCATGAATATGTGTGAAAAGTAGCATTTTTTTTTCCATCCCTGTTGAGAAAAGATTGCAACAACTCTCTCGGGATTGGCTGAAATGCATCCTCAAAGGGTTAATCAAGCTGCTGCTGTTTGCTCCCAGGTGGCTGCGGGGCCCGAGGAGGGGCCAGGAGCGGGCAGTCGGAGGGCCGGCGGGCGACCATCTCCTCGGCCCTGGAGCTGGAGGGCACCGTGAGCCACGAAGGGGACCTGACCAATTTCATCACCAAGAACCTGGAGCAGAAGATCAAAATGAGCTCCAAGCCCAGTCTGGACTGCAGCGACTGTGAGTGCACCGGCCGCCTCGGTTCTCCTTGTCTTAAGCTCTGGGAACTCATGACCAGATTAGCTGGACTGCCCCAAGGAGGGCTGGTATCCCAGTTAGTTACTGTCAGTAGTAATTTGTAGTTTGGGTCGCGTGTAGACCACAAAGACCTAATGTATTTGCTCATTTTAGTAAATTAACTGCTGCGCCTGTGATCTTATCAGCACATATCAGCAATATTGGGATAACTTGGTCAGTGTTTGTGGTTATTTGCCATCCCAGAAGGGATCTTTCCTTGAATGTAGACTGTTTCAGTGGGACTGCCTGTAGGAATAAATGTTGAATCAAATCTGGTTGGAAGTGAGACCACCCCGACAGACTGGACCCCCCCCCGGTGACCTCAGACAGACATGTCAGAGGTGGAGCGGAGGTCACAGAAAGTGTCCTGCACATTCCCGACGTGCTTTCCAATTCCAGCCCTTTCTTTTTTTTTTTTTTACCTCACTGGATGAGCTTGAACTGAATAATTTAAAGGGGGGTGGGCACTCTCTCTTTCCCCTCCGCTCTCTTTATTCTCCACTTTCCCCCCCAGCGAAATAAATTCACCTTGGATCATGTTGGAAGGAGAGAGCAGAAACAGCAGCGCGCACACGGAAACGGATGTTTCCTGATCACACACACACACACACACACACACACACACACACACACACTCCCTGCTGCGTGGTCATTTTTCTGAATGAAAAAGGTTTCTGACACCCTCCCTGTTTTTTTCCACATCTTGCTCCCTGTTTGTATGTGTATATATATATATATTTGTATGTGTCGGTTCAGCTGGTCGACTCGGCATCTATTAGCTGCCATCTGTCTTGTCACGTTCTCCGGAGGACACTCCGCCAAAGCGCTGCCCTCCTCTCAAAAGCCCCCCCCCCTCCGGACGAGTGTCGGCTAAAGCGGCCACTCAATTTAAGCACAGGAACACAGTCGATACGCCCTCCGTGGCAGCTCATTCCTGCTACCTGCTGATTCAATTAAGATGGATGGCTCGCAGACGTTGTTTAGACTGGAGGGATTTATTACCGGGCTCCCGCCGCAGCCTGACAGGAAACTCTCTCACGGAGAGAAAAGGCGCTTTTCTCCAGAATCCCACCAGCCTCCTGTGTTTTTGTGCGCGCCCCGGGTTTAATGGCTCGAGACACGAGTGCTCTTTTGGTTAAGTGCATAATTTGTAAAAAATGAGGGACGGCCGGCTTTCTGTGAGAGCAGGTGTTCCTTCATGTGAGGGTAATTCTTCAGCTGCTCTCTGGTTTGTTTTGTCTTTTAATTTCCAAATGTGTGGTTTTTTTTCACAACAGTGTTTAACCTGCTGGTTGAGACTTGACAAAGTTTGCATCTGCCACCAGGCAAGGATGTGAGGACCAAGTGAGCGAGTTACACTTTCAAAATAAAAGCCTTAAGGACAAGCATGTTTTTCTTTAACTTGTCGCTCAAAACTAGAGTCTCACATCAACCAGTATTTGTCGCGTATCATCGGTTTGTGTTTAGACTGGTGTGATGCGCTCCACTTCTCCTGCAGGTCTGTGGCTGCTTTCCATCGACTTCTCTTGTGGATCTAATCCATTGGTTTTCTCTCTTTAGCGGACTGTTCGGGTCCCATCTACCGAAGCAGAGGGTTGTCGCGGCGACCAGCCGACATCCCGCCCATCGACCCGGCCGTCCTGCTGGACCTCCAGAAACACGCCCAGGAAGTGGCGCACAGCGTGGAGATGATGATGCGGAGCCTCAACGGGACCATCCAGAACGTGAGTTGGAGACGCTGTCAGCTGCTTTATGCTGATTTTTTTTCTTTGTACATGCAGTGATCCTGAGCCACGCTTTGAACGTTAGATAATATCACCTCAACAAAATATTTGTTGTCTTCTCCAGATGACCGCGCTGAGCGTTGGTTACATCCAGACCTACAGAGACTCGGTGGACAGCCTCGGGGAGTCTGTGGACATGAGTATAAAGGTGAGAAGCTGCGTGTGCGAGTTCGCTAAAAACCTGCATGTTGCAAGATTTGTTGCTTTACAATCAATATTCGACAAGTTGGAGCTCCACCTTCAGATTCTCCTATTTGTTTCTCTTTGCTCCATTAGGGCATGTACACGCTGATGGCTCGCTGCGAGGAGCTGGATCGCTCCATGCAGCCCATCCACACTCTGGCGGCGCAGATCCGCGACATCAAGCGCACCCTGGACGCCCTGGAAGCCATCTGCAAGTAAGGCGGCCCCGGTACGAGCGCACGTCCCCGCCGCAGAGGTCTTGATGAGGATGTCCAGCGAGCAGCTCCACACACACACCCCCCCCCCCCTTCTCTGCAGGTAGCACTCACCCTGCAGCAACGTGTCCCCCTCCGGAGTCCTGGAAGCGTTGCCGGTCGGCATGTCGGACGATCGGTGCTCATCGTTCCTCCGTTTGAAGATGGCCATGTCTGTGTCGTGAGGTCTCGAATGAATCGTGCTTCAACCACTCGGGGCTGAGCTTTTTCCTCCTTTTTTTTTCTGAACGCATTTCCTCTAAATCAACAAGAAAAACCAAATGTCACAGATTGAGACGCTTGTGCACCAACACACACAGATCCTTTGGAGGTGGTGGGACAGACGTCTTTATAACTTTAAGCTCTGAACGAGTGGAGTTTGTTTTGTTTGATGTTTTTTTTGCCGTCCAGCCTGCTTGGTTCAGATTGCACTAACCTCTCCTTCCCACGCGGGGGCGACGTTTCTCTGTGTCTCCGGGGAGGCAGCGGAGCATGAACTTCTGAGAAGACCATGACTTTTGCACAGGAACTGAGAGTCTATTTTTTAATCTTATGCAACAAAGATCTGATTCTTTCACTCCAGGCTGACTTAGGGAAGAGGAAGCATCTTTTCCGTCTGTTTTTTAACGTGTCCTTTTATTTATTCACTCCCGCCAGCGTGCATGCGCGTTTGGGAAGCAGCGCGGTCGGTACCGAGGGCCGCGCGGTCGGCTTCGGCACCACCGAGGGTCTTTTCACTTCGTCAGCCACTCGCGCTCTGGGTTTTTTTAAGCAGCCGCGAACCCGTTTTGATCGCCGCTCCCCTCCGCAGCAGCACAGACGCGCCCCCCCTCCCCCCTGAGCAGGATCTCGCTGTCCTCCTCCCCCTTCCCGGTGCAGCCTCGGACACGACTGGACCTTCTGTAGCCTCCACAGTCACTTTAATTACGACGACTCAGTTTTGTTCTTTGTAACCGTGTACAGTGCATGTTACAGGCTCAGCTGAACGCAGGCACGTGTGTCGCAATCATCTGAACGTCACTAAACGAATCGATATGAAGTATTTTGACATAATTGCAGCTTCTGGTTTTGGAGTCAAAAATCTTAACATATTTTAAAGCATTCTAATATTTTCAGACACTGTTTTTTTTTTTTTTTTCATTTTCATGACTGAGTTCAAAGAATGAATAATAAAACGAATGCGTGACTCGGTTGATGTTGAGTCGGACGTTTCACTGTTTGAATGGTGGTTTTCTCACACGACGGAGGCCTCGGAGGTGTGGCCATGCACCAGCTGGTGACAGAGCATCACGTGGGCAAAGGAGCCACCGCAACTACATACGAGTGGTAATTAGAGCCACAAACCGACAGGCGTGCATCACAGTTTGTGCCCACGGTTATCGAGGCGTCGGCCCCGCCCGACGAGAACAGCTGCCCAGCTGACTTCAGCTCCCCCTTCAGGGACTCGCTGAACAGATGACTGGGACGTTTGTGTCGGCGCAGCGCGTTTACGTCGGAGGCTTCATTCATTCACCCTCCCCCCATGGCTACTGTCCTGCCCCTTCCACCCCCCCCCCCCTCACCTGACATCCACACGCAGGTGAGGTTGGGTGGGAGGGCCGTGGCCGAGGACACAACTGCAGATGGCAGGTTTAACTGGGGGGGGGGCGCAGGATGTTGAAGGTGCCAATGTTTGCGTTATCGTACAACCTCATTTTAGACGGATACCTTTAATCAAACCAAAGAGTAAATTTAAATCACCTGGCCATCTTTTTTTTTAATTCCCTGCACACAGAAAGCACCTGCGTTTATCAGACTGATTGAGTCAGTTCACTCACACTTCAGCCACCTGGAGGCGGTTTAATAACATTCAAATTTGGTAAATGTCGAATGATGAAGAATTGTTGACTTTTCGTCATCCTGCCAGAAATGAAAGAACTTAGAAGAACAGTAAGCGGGGAGCATCACTGAATGAAGTCAGGAATCGGCCTTTTAGATGTCAACAGTGGGGGTCTTCTCACACGCAGTGTGTATTTGCTAATTTGTGTCATGGTAACTTACAGCCACGTTTTCGCCTGCATGTTACTTCCTGGTCTGATCCTCTTTGGGGTCCATTTATCCATCGTGCGTGATTTGTTGAAGGGACTGTGGCACTTCTGTCGATGCACTGGTGGGATTCTTGTCGTTGGGTCGTAATACATGTAATACATGAGACGTTGAATACACATGCACATTATATAATTGAGATGAGTTGTGTTGTCTTGGTTTTCCTGAACGGGATACTTTTGTGTCAGTTTTTGGTTCACGCCACAAAATGAGTGAAGAGCAATACTGCGAGCATCCGAGGCCTTTGAACCTCTGACCTGTTCCTGAGGTGGAAGATCCCTTCGCTGGTCTCACAATAAGGGTTTCCCTGTCACCGGACAGTTACAGAAAGTAGCTGGGTTCAAATTTTCTTGGGGGGGGGTTGGTTTTCAGCATCACATTTCGATAGCTATCATCAAATTGTACCAGAACACGTCCGCGGCAGTGAAGGCATTGATACTGTTTTCAAGGTGAACCTAAAAAAAAAGGCCTTTTTGAAGGATCCAGACGAAAAAGCGATTTTCTGTTCAAAACATATATAAATATAGATCTAAATGTGATTCATTGCTTTTCTGTTGTACAATCAGATGCACCTGTGTACATACGACCTCTTTCTGTAACTGAAATAATTTCGATACCCTTCGTCTGAGTGTATATTTTAATGAAAAATGACAAATAAATTTACATGAGCAGCAGAAAAAAAACAACAAAACTGCGTTTGATTGCTTGTTGTTGAGCCGCAGCAGTGATTTACGAGGACGGGATCGGTGTGGCTGCGACAGCAGAGGGGGACGACGTCCGTCCCCCCCCCCATTATTCCACGGCTGCATGGCCGAGAGGTCTGACTTGACGTGCAGTTCCACATGATGTCAGGCAGAGGAGGCGAGAGGGGCTCAGAACAGGGGAGGGGGGCGCTGCAGCCCAGGCGGGGAGGGGCCACAGGAGTCGGTTAAAACACTGGTTTTAAGGGTCATGCAGAAGCTGTTGTTTGAGGCCGAGGCGTCACCCGAAGCAGGGCTGCCGGGCACTTCGACATTTGAGGTGAAATCTTCCAACAAACTCCAAACTCACAGTCTCACAGTCCCTTAACTGGCTGTTTCAGATCCATCGGCACTCGATGCCGGGAGACGCTTTTACTTTGAAAGGGGCTCTAATCGCTGCCTACAACCTTTCACTGACAGCCATTGACAGATTGTCATCCTGTTATTGAAGCAAGTCAATGCAGCTTTTCCTCAATGTCCTAAATCTGAGAGCAAATCGTTTCTGTTAATCACAGTTGGATGTATCTGTCGATGCTGATCAGCACAAGGAAGACCGATTTAGGACAGTTTTAAATTTAAATGCTTGATGCAAAAAAACAAAGTTTATATATGGGAGCATGAATTGAAATAATAATGTATTTTAAGGCATGTTAGAGGTTCAGTTTTGCCCAAAACACATAAAATCCTAACATCTAATTTGCCGCTCCGTCTTGGCAGACAGCCAGTTTGGCTTCATTTGTCCAGGTTGTGAAATCGTCTTCTCTGACATCTCTGCTTGGAGTCTTGAGCGTATAAAAACTAGATGGCCCTGTGACACCCTGAGTAACCCCCTCTGACCTCCCTTCCCCGCCACGTCACCGCTCAGGACCGAGAAACCAGGAGATCGTAGGCCTCAAAATGAAGAGTTGAGTTCCATATAATAAACATTCAGCATAGAGTTACATGTAAAAAGTGCACACACAAAAAAACACCCCAAAACAGAAGCCATTGGATATTAACTGTTGAGGTGGAATTAGTAGCTGAAGCGCTAATTTTAATAATAAAGCGATGTTTCTCTGATATTTGTCAGCTTCCTTTTTTCCAAGGGGACCTGTGATGCCTCTCCAAGTCTTTTGTTGGAGTCCTAACGTTCTACATTGAGACGGTCGATTAACAATGAGGTAAATGCAGTTAGCCTTTGACACAAGCTCAGCTCTCTGTCTGATGGAGTCTTTCTGTCTGGATAGTTACTCCAGGCATGAAAAGACACTGAGGAGCCAAGATTCACACGGGACATTTTTCACCCTGACCAAACCGTGAAGCTTCATAACAGCCCGACGCTCCTTTCTGGACCCGACAGTCAATAGTATATCTTTTCATGTGACAACTCTGAGGAAATGGCACTTTGACACCATGTAAAGTGTTCAGTATACTGCTTGTATCTCTCCGTGTACATTTACTGTCCCCTCAAAACAACCTCACAAATGACCATTCATGTCCAAACCCCTGGCAACAACACTGAGACCACCCTGGAATTAAAATAGAGCCCATTGTGTCCTTTTTTTCCCACCCCGGTGTCATGTGACTCGTTGGCGCTTGAAGGTCTCAGGTGTGAAGGAGGAGCAGATGTGTTCAATTCGGTGTCATCACTCTCGCAGGCCTCTACTGATCACTGGAAGTTCAACATGGCGCCTCTGAGATCTCTTTTAGGATCTCAAAAAACAAGCCAAACAAGCTTGTTGCTCATAAAGAGGGACTGAAGTTGTAAAATGGAGCTGCAGCGCAGCAGCCAAACAGTGAAACGGGAAAGTTTCCTCTCTGAAGGTGATGCGCGAGAAGGCCGGCAAACAGTTGGCTGAAGACCAGCCGACGAAGATGACTGACACCGCGTTCCTGGTCCGGTGAGACCAAGAAGAACTTCACTGGTTCCAACTGGTGTGGCAGCAACCAGGTGAGTAAGTGCTAGAAATTGACGGTGGACACGCCAAATATGAACACTTTGGAGTTTTTCCACTTTTGGGGGCTCTCACTTTTGTTGCCAGTGATCTTGACATGAATGGCTGCACATCAAGTTTGTTTGAGGGGATATTAAATGGATCCACTTATACAGGCCGTACAATGACTACTGCGAGTGTTTTTTCTGTGTTTTCCTATTCAAAGGTGTAATAAAAGTGGGGCTTGTACTCACTTTTGTGAGAGACTGTATGTTGCAGTATTGTTGTTTTATGTAGGATCATTTTACTTCACTTTCGACATTTCATCTGTTCATAGATCTCAAGCAAATCAATCAGAGCGACGAGAACATTCAGGATTTGTTTGAAAATTAACGACGAAACCTTCAACTGTTTACGGCGCAAACTTGCATTTGTTGAGTTCCTGAGCGCAACAAAAAACTTGGAAACCATGACAACAGGCCCCCTCCCTAAAAGGTTTTCACTAAATGAGAAGTGAGCGACTGTCTCTTGGCACATGCAGTGATTGGTTATGAATTCCAGCAGCGGATATATATAGTCCTCTATTGTTTTTCCGGCTTGTTGTGTTGTTTTGTTCCAATCCTGTTGATCTACGAAGCAGCTTGCCTGCAACCAGCAGGGTTTCCTTTGTCAAGGGCACTTCTGAAGGGATCACACTTAAGGTTCCAGGCAAAGGCTTCCAACCACTAGCAGCAGCAGCACCACCGTCCAGCCAGGTGCGCTCAGGGGGCCGCCCCCTCCGTCTGCGGGGACCTCCAGCGAAGGCGCCGCAGTCCCCGCAGTCCCCGCGCTGGACTGGCCGCTTCCCGCGGGCTCGCTCGTAGAGGCACGTTTTGCGGTGGCAGTGGTCGAAGTGGTCGTCGGCGTGGCGACGCTTGCGGGGCTCGTGTCCACCGTTCCGCGATCGGACACGCCGTCTTTGGGCGACTGCTGGTCCGAGGCGTCCCGGTCCGCCGTCTTGTACCACTGGCACTGGAAGTCTTTCTTCCAGATCTCGGCCGGGTCCGGTCCGACCGTTTTAGCATCAGTGTCGGGCTGGTCTGTGGTGGTCTTTGCCTCTTGCTGAGAGAGAGAGAGAGAGCGTGAGAGAGAGAGAGAGTGAGAGCGAGAGAGAGCGAGAAAGAACGAGAAAGAGAGAGAGAGAAAAATGAATGTCACATCTGGAGACATCAGAACATTTTCCTGTATCAGTTTGATCCAGTGGTGCTCTGAAAGGCCATGTTCATGTTTTATATCGATATATATTTCTTTTTTGTGTTTGCAAAGCCTCACTCGTACAGAAAGTGATACATTGCAGTGTTGTGACTAACCAAACTCTAGCAGATCTTCCTCTGTTGTCTGAATGACAGCTTTTGCCCGTTCCTACTGTGTGAACACAGAGGATCCCCAGGCAGCTGGACTCCCTGCTGCTGTTTTTTTTCCCTCCCCTCTGTCTTTTCAATAAAAAGGCGACTGGTTGTCTTTATCAGTCCTGACTCAAAATGAGTTTTTACCCGCCACCCAACTTTGCCGCACGGCTGAGAACGTCTGTATACACAGGCCTCCACTGTAAGTAGCAGAGAAAGTTAAAGTAATCAGAGCGATCTGAAAGGGAAATTTTCAGAAAAGTGTTGGAAGATTTCAAGATTTTTTTTTGTATTTTTTTTCTTCTCCCTCTAATCAGAGCTGTTGTGTTCAGCTGCAGACAGCTAATTAACTGGAAAACTCATTTCACATTCACCCGGTTTCCGTCGGAGGACTCGGTCACCACACGTCCCGGGGTTTGTTGTGCCTTTCGGAAACGTTCTTATAGCGGGCTTTTGTGCAGTGTTCGACGGAGGGAAAATGATGCCTTGTCACACAGGTTATTCCATTGGAATTCAATCACAACACAAGGAGTGCAGGTCTCCAGAAGTCCATTCTCACCTTGTCAGTGACTTTCTCCGTTGCTCCGGGGAGAGGTGGCAGGTGGAGGTAGACGGAGCTGTCTGGGTTCTGACGGACGCAGCGACCCCTCCCCTGGCAGAGGGAGGCCGAGCACAGGCGCGTCGCGGTGGTCACGTTGGTGGAGTAAGGTCCCAGCACCTTGCGGACAAACTCGGCCAGGTCCTGGCACTCCCTCTGCGAAAGGAGGAAAGTCGGGATCACTCGCTCGTTTCGCATTTTCAAACGTCTTCCAGGGCTGATTCCAGCCGACTTTGAGGAAAGGCAGGATGCCCGCTGTGCAGGGCACCTGTGTGCGAACACCCCCTTCGCTCAGATAATGACGCATACCTCAGTCTTGGTCTCGCTTCTCTCCCAGATCACAACCCCTGCTGTTCCCATGGCAGCACTCTCTCCTATTGTGTTGACCAGGTCAGCCTGTGGAGACACAGATGGCTCAGAAACGGCAGCCTTCACTCCTCACATTTGTGCATGTGAGTTTAATGCCCTTATTTCACAACGGAAGGGAAAGAAAACTGCTTACAAACAGAAACACGAAAGCCAACTAAGATACGAGAGATAAAGTGTCTGTTTGAATCAGTGGATAGACCGAAAGTTTGTCTCACCTGTGATAGAAAAGTGTTGGTTGAGATATAGACACTTTTGACCAGAGGGAACACTGGAAGATCAAACTCTGCCACGTTCAGAGAGGCTACTCGGAGAGCTTCTTTTATTTGACTGGACAAATAAAGTCTGGCTCCAGACGTTCCGCCCTGAAGAAGAAGTAAAACACGTAGCGCATCGTTTCTTTTGTGAGTCACATACCAGCTCAGCTCCAATCTTCATCCCATTCAAAAAAAATACAGCTTACTCTCGAGCTCATCCTGGTTCTATTTCCGTCATTTTTATATTCGTTGTCACTTGAACTCGGAAGA
Source organism: Malacoctenus gilli (assembly GCA_032164315.1). Classification (NCBI taxonomy): domain Eukaryota; kingdom Metazoa; phylum Chordata; class Actinopteri; order Blenniiformes; family Labrisomidae; genus Malacoctenus; species Malacoctenus gilli. The sequence continues at coordinate 3,346,593 of JASSRZ010000053.1, read as the reverse complement.
TTACTGTAAATCTCATTGTAGCGCACCGTTTCCTTCTCATCCTCGCTCCATTCTTTCCCTCGTTTTGATCCAGTATCGATCTATTAAATCCTGATCTCGTTCTTCCTTTCTATTCTGATTGTGACTCTCACTCTTCCTATCAATTTCACTGTCTTTTTGAGCCCCAACCTCGTTGTCCCATCCACCCTGAAGTTTTTACTACAGGTCTCTCAGTTTTAAAGGTCTTTTTTTTAAGTTTAAGGCTAATTTGCTTAGTGGGCAAAACAACAAGGCACTCTGAAGATTTGTCACTGAGTGGGGTCGAACAAAAAAAATGAAGCCCACCTGCAGCTTCTCCAGGCTGAGGAGAGGGTAGAGGGCGGAGCTTCTCTTCCAAAGCCATAAGAGATCATCATTCAGAGCCATCTCTGATGCAGGGCACATGCCAGTGTAATTGGCCAACATAGTTTGCGCAGGGTCACCGTTGTAGCAGCTGGGATAAGGGGAGATGCCCCACAATGCTTTGGGTCTCAACCTTCTGGCCTCCCGCAGAGTCTCCGTGATCAATGACTGGGCGGCTGCCTCAAAGTCAACCTGTGAAAAGATTAGAAAAATGTCTGCGTTTCAGAAAGATGGTGAAGTGCAAAGGTGGGATCGCCACAGCGAATTGCCAATAGTATCGATAAGCACCTCCACCTTTTCAATGAACTTTGCCCACCTGTGACCACTTGTCCACCTCCTCCGGGGTCCAGGACGGAAAGAAAGTTCGCAGCAGCTTCCTGGACGCCTCGCGATACATCTCCTGCTTCTCTCGGTTCCTGGACCACTGGGGGACCCACTCTGTCCAGCGGAGGACCCCCAGCCCCAGGTACCGCGGAGCGGGCAAAGCCGCATCCAAGTCCAACTGGGTCCTCTGGAGGTGGCTGTATAAAGGCGTGTGCTGCGGAAGCCCCCTGTTCACCGGCGTGTCCTTGTCGACAAAATAGGGATAGTTCCCCAGCGTGTCCTCATAGAAGACAGCGACACGGCCCGCTCGCTCCATCCCAAAAGACCTGGGGTCCAGCCTCCCTGAGCAGGTGGAGTCCGGGATGGCCCAGAATATGATAAAAGGCTGTCCGGACAGGAGGGGGGGGCGCGCCGGCTGAGGGGGACCAGCTGTGCACAGGCCCGCAAAGGCAGCGAGCAGGAGAAGGACGGATGAGGATGAACGCCGGTTAGTTCTGAGACGAAACGGCGTCGGGTCTGGGTGCGACCAGTGGTCCGCGCACGCCATTGAAGCGGCTGCCTCTCAGACTCTCACCCCTCCAGCCCTTTGTAAGCAATCATGTTCCTAAAACACACAAGAGGAAGAAGGAAATTCATCAATCTGTAAAGCGATTTGGCAACAATACATTAAAGCCAGTGACCCACTCCTGGTTGATGATCCTGAACAAAACTCCTATCAGAGTCTCAGTGCACAGATTAACAGAAACACAGCCAGCAAATCACAAGAGCTTTACAGTATTCAGGGGGATATTACTGCAATATCTTCTGATTTGAGAGTTTCTTTTTCATGCTGGCTGAAAATAAAAGCAAATTTCTTGTTTTCTGCCTTTGGATTGAGGTGCAACATGAGACGATAACGCAGTAAACAGCCCTGCTTTATCCTTGAGAAGATTTCCAATGCTATTGTCGGTGTTCACGGACTGGTCAGTTAAAGTGGCCCTATTTTACACATTTTGGATGTCTTTGTCTTCGTATGCAAGTCCACAATGACGGAAATTCATCAAGCTCTTTTTCTCAAAGACCATATTTCATTTTATCTCGATCGTCTCCTTCAGCCCTAATAGACCCCCCTTTAGAAACGAGCAGAATGAGGCTCTTCTGCATTAAGCCC
>JASSRZ010000053.1:3307124-3324774 GCA_032164315.1 Malacoctenus gilli | reverse complement strand
GTGTGTGTGTGTGTGTGTGTGTGTGTGTGTGTGTGTGTGTGTGTGTGTGTGTGTGTGTGTGTGTGTGTGTGTCTTCCTACATAGACTCTGCGTGTGTGTTGAGGCCTTGGCGGATGTTTTCTGTGCTCAGCAGCCGTGTCGGGGAAAGGACAGAGAGAGAGAGAGAGGGAGGGAGGGAGAGAGAGAGAGTGCAGTAGGTGTGAGAGAGAAGAAAAAAAAAAAAAGCGAGTGGGGAGAGAGAAAAAAAAGCGTGTCCCAGGAATTTACAAATGAAAAGAGAAGGTTTTTCTCTTAATGCGATTAAATTTTTCCATTTCACCGCTTCCCCGGCCGACAGTTTCAGTTCTTTAGGAGCGCAGAGCTGCAACGCAGCGCCGTCTTCAAGATGGGACGGCAGGGGGTGGGTGGGGTGGCGACAAGCGGGGAGGGGGGTGGAGGGGTTGCGGGGTGCAGGGGGGGAGAAACGGCAAATGAGGAAGAAGCGCTGGCATCAACGTTGCCGTTCGCAAACCAGGTTGGCAGCGGTTGGCGCAGTTAACAGACGCGCCAGCGCTGCGATTCAAGCTGAGAAATTAAATTGAGAGAGTGGCAGACAGCGAGAGACGCAGACAGACGGGGAGTGACGGGGAAATACAAAAAGGATCAACACAACACGAGCTCACGCGTGTTCAAAATGAGTGAGACGCGGTTTGTTTCGGCTGCGGGCTGTTGACACGATTACATTCACTCGCTGCAAAGGAGAACCGAGGCGTTTGGAGGGCAGGTTTGGTTTTTCTGTGAAAGCGCCGGAGTTCGGATCCACTTTAGCGTCAATGTCACGGAGAAGTGCTTTGGTGCTCAGAACGCCGTCAGCGACATGCGAATCCCAGCAGATTTTTTGTGCTACTCGTGTTTCTCCGCCCGACACGGCTTCAGCGACGACTGTCGGAAACTCACCTGCGCGACAGCCTCCGGAGGCGTTAAAATGAAAGGTAATACCGCGTTAAAGTGACCTCTAGTGGCTGTAGTGATTGTGACAGTGGCAAAATGGGAGGACGAAGAGTTGGTGAGGAGAGATGATTCACGGAGATGTTTCAAACACGGTAAAAACAGACAAAAGAACAACAACATTACAACATGTCTAAATCTTAGACAGCTGATAGGTCAAAGGATTAGCACAAGTTGTCAGCACAAGTTTCTATAACAGCAATATGCTGGAGAATCAAAGGCACAGCACTGATCAAGTTATGTTACCATAAATTAGTTATTACTACCCCCCCCCCCCCAAAAAAACCCTCAACACTTTTTCTTGAAAAATCAACTCAGTCGTTTCAGCTTCTCTGACTGTCTCCATGGTGATCTTCTGCTGAACCTGGTGTTCTCAAACTTGCCATGTTTCAACCAGTCTGATCCGAACAGAAAACCCAACACGAAAAGGATCAAACAAAGACACCCCCCTCCCCCCCAAAAAAAGTGAAAATCGACATCTGATACCTGCTGTTAACACTCCCGAGTCCATGTTACATGCGATTAAGACCGTCGTAGTTAATAATTCAGTGGCTGCAGCGTGTTGATAGGAGGCATTGATAACCCCCCCCCCCCCCCCGCCATCCTCCAGATGAACGCAGTCGTGCGTGCGCAGTCTTCAAGTTCTCAGATAACTTCGAAGGGGGGGGGGGGGGGGTTTGACGGGTTTAATGGCGCTGAGTGTGCTCGAGTTGCTGTGGGGGAACACTGGAGTGTTTCCACGCCTCGCCGCTCAGCTGGGTTTTTCACGGAGAGGATGTATTGGGTTGTTTTTTGATTTTTTTTCCGTTCCCACCCAACGTGAACAAACAGGTCGTTTGTAAAAAATAAATAAATGTTGCGTACCTTTGGGAGAGAGAAAATCACTCTCGTGTCGAAGTGGACCGACGCAAAACGACGCGCCCGCGAGGTGAAAAGGAACAAGCACCCTGGGGAGTAGTTCAAAGTCTTGAACAGGTGCGAATCGTCATTAATCGTCTGCTGCGTTGCTGGTTTGCGTGCTGCCGGCACATGTCTGACTTTCGCGGGGAGAACAAGGTGTCTGGGAACGCGCTCGGTGAAAACGTATTCCCCGGCGCGCGCGCAGGAGCTGTTTTTCACGGGCGAAGATGAGAGGGAGCCGAGGAGAGGGAGCGCCGTCTGCGGCGGCGGCGGCGGCTCGGTGAGATGCTTTGAGAGGCGGCTCGGCGTTTTTAAGACGACGGCACTTGAAGGCAGAGGCGAGCGGTGCCCCATCTGGGCCGCTTTTGATGGAGAGGCTCGGCAGCCGCGCGCCGCCGCGCAAACTTTCTGACAGATGCCTCTCGCTCGCAGCGGTTTACCGTAATTTGCTGAAGTGTTCAAACCGACGTATTCGGAGTGGATGACAAATCTCCAGAAGGGTGCCAGGGGACGATGTGGCCATGTGTTGATGTCTTACTAAACTAATTTAGTGGAAAGGAAAGACACCAGCGATCCCCGGTATTTTTAGTCGTTGGTAATATTCGGCGGCGAGCGTTCCCCTCTTCAGTGGAATCAACAATCTAAAGTTCCGCTCGCAGGAGCAGGAGGCGCGAGTGCCGCTCGGCTTCCAAAGTGCCTGTTTGGCCGCTTTCCCCTTCTGCCGCCGCTATTTGCAGTTTTGGCCGCCGCGCAGCCCTGTTGTTGGACCAAACACACCTATCTGTGACCATTAGAAAAAGGCCTTTTATTTGGTTTCAATAGCAAAAGTGGTCACTCCGGGGAAGCTTGTTTGAGGTGACACGGACCAGTCACGGATCCAATGCTGTCGTCGTGACGATGGCGTCTGACTCGCCGCTCACGACCCCGCATGCATGCGCAGGACGCCACTTCTTCTCATGGCTCAGCTGGCTCTGTTTTTCAAGTCTTTCAGTCCTGCCCCCCTGCCTGTCCTTGTGCTGAAGTGTCCTTGGGCAGGACACCGGACACCAGGTTGCTCCCAGCGGCGTGCGAACGAGCACCTTGCGAGGCAGCTGTCCGCGTGCCCGAGAGCGGCGCAACGAGGTGGTCTCTGCATGGCTCTTCGCCGCACAAGCTGTCTCGTGGACGCGCGGCTGAGCTGGAAAGGACGGTGAGCTTGTGCGGGAAGCGCCGAGAGAACCACACAAACTGCCAGACGAAGGAACGAAGGAACGCGGCACCGAAGCTCAGAGTGCTTTAGACTCGATTGTTTACTTCCGTTTACTTACCATGTCACCATGACACCCCCCCCCCCCCACCCCACCCATGTTATTCATGGAAACGGGAGGCCTCGCTTCGATTGGGCAGCTCGGTCCAAGCAGACAAAAGTCCGTGTGAAAGCAGCCTCGGCTCGTTGAACACGACGCGACACGTGAATCGGTTAAAGCACCAAAAGCTTCATGAGTCAATAGATGAGAGTAGATCAAGATTTCCTTGCACAAACTCTTCTTCTCTTCTTGATTGACTATTAGTCGGTTTAGCTGCTTGTCTCTGCAGCCACCTTTTTTAATGTAAACATGAAAGAAGACAAGTTTTTCTGTTGATTTCTTCAAGGCTGAATCCCAGAGAGTCCATCACGATGGACAACGTGGACAAATTCAGGTGCGTTTCACCCAGTTTCATCCCTAAAAAAGGAAAAATGAACCGCAGCCTTGTTGAGATCACCGTTACGATCCGTCTGCACTGAAACGAATTCGTCTGCCGCAATAATGGCCGGTTAAAATGGCTGCCAGGGAGCATGAATAATCCGCCTCCTAATGAAGTTGTGAAAATGCGACCCCCGTCTAATCGCATGAGCCCGCCCGTTGGCAGCGCGAGCGCCGCAGACATGAAGACGAGTCAATTTCGTCCAGATGCGGACGCTGGAAATGTCACCTGGGACTCTGGCGCTGCGCGCGCCATCGCCGCACTCCCCCCCCCCCCCGTCTCGCAGAGCCACCGCGATCCCCGCCCACCGCGAGTGCCACGCGCCCGGTGCCAGGTGCGCGGCACTCGCTCGCCGCCGCCCCGGCCTTTGTGGCGTATCGGCCGCGGCCATCTTTGCACCAAAGTTCCGGCCGCGCGCTGCCCGGTAACTTTGTGTCTCGGAGCCAGCTGGCGGTGTGCAGCAGCGGCGAGGAGATGTTCTGCAGGAAAAATGCTGAGCGCCGGCTGCCAAAACTGTCCGAGTCCAGCAAGAACGCCGCACCAGACCTGGCTGACTCCAGAAATGTGTGTTTGTTCTGCGTGTGTGTGTGTGTGTGTGTGTGTGTGTGTGTGTGTGTGTGTGTGTGTGTGTGTGTGTAGTCAAGGGGCAAATTGGCCTGTGTGAGATATATTTCTGCCTGTGCTTCCGCTGAAACACCAGCAGATGAATTATTGAAAGTATCTTGGCTGGAAGCCACGAAACAAAAGTAAAGTCAAATACATTGCAGAAAGACTCCAACAATCCGTGTGTTTTTCCAGCAGTACAAGGAGGCTTTTGAAAGGAGACGTGTTCGATACGTGCGGTATATTGTTCGCGGCAGTGAGTCGCTGGGTTAAAAGTCAGATTTCCATCGCCCATTAAAATCTCCGCTTCTCCCTCACGCTGCCTTGAAATCTCTCGCTGCCTCCACCAGTCGCTTAAAAAGCTCAAATTATTTGGCTGCGTCAAAAAATGCAACCAAGGACGAGCAGGGTGCAAAAAAAAAAAAAAAAAAGCGAACAAAACACGCTTGCAGCGGAGTGCAATCTTCTTTTTGGACGGGGTTGAGTGATGTTTTTTTATCGCTCAATGCCACTTTCAGACCAGATCTTTGCATATTTCAGTGATTTGCAAAGCTCCAGTGACTCGTTACGTCCCGGAAAAGGAACCTAAATGTTGTTTTTGTTGAGGTGTCTGTTAACAAAAACATGTGAAACTTACAATTGCTTTTTAAATTACAAGACCCACTTTTCCTGTATCATCTGTTACTCGCTGGCCCCCCAGACGGCTTTTTTTTTTTTCCCCGCGCGCCCACTTTTTGGCTCCGCCGTCGACCCAGAGTAGACAGCCGGCCATTCAGCCAATGAACCAGGAAGCCAGCTATCCTGCACGCCTGCCAAGCACTCTCTTCTCAGGGCAACAGACAACAGTGGGGAGCGGGCAGGCTTCTGGTATCTAATGGTTCGTGCCCACCTCTCTGAGCTGAAAGTGGACTGGAATGTTGTTTACCTCAAACACAGCAGGCTGCCCCTGCAAAGGAAGATCCAAAAAACCCCGGCGCTCCAAATCTGAGACTCGGGTCGGAAAGACGACGCAGTTTTAACGGCCGCGTCGACGCCCTGAAATGGAGATGCGGCTCAAAGGCGTCGGCGCGAGACAAGCTCAGTGTCGTGACGGTCATGCGGCTTGAAACAGGCTCGGAGGAACTTGCTCCTGCGATGCTGGCGTTCTTGAGAATCGGCTGTTCTGCAGCACAAAATGACAGAGCTCAAGCAAAACAGAGCTGGGGACAGTCGGACGACCGCATCCACGCTCCTGCTCATCCTCCACATTGCATTCCTATCAAAGGGCTTCGAACTTTGCATTGCTGTTCTTCAAACACAGCATCTGATGGTTAGAGCTTTACACACTGACAACATTTTCCTCTTGCATCTCGACGTAGGCTCGTAAGAATCAAACTTGCTCTCTTGCCAGTGATCATTGGACGTATGTCGCACAGGGTGCCTTGAACTGAACTGATATGACTGCTGAAGCCTCACCCGAGGCTTAAACTGGGGGTTCTGCTCCTCAGGGTGCGAGTTCTGCCGGCCACGACACTGCCGTGTGATCGTTCCACCTCTAAACTAACGACGCCATTACATTCACTCTTTCTGGCCCCTTTAGAAATCAGTAAACACATTTCTTTTAAAGTTTGTTGGAGTAATGCGAAGGTCAGACGTTTTTGATTGATTGGGTGTAAAGAAAAAAACCCAAACAACCCTTTTTAATTAAAACTGACATATTTACAAAACTCCCTGTGAAGGAGAAAGAGGCAGGCGGAGTCACTCTGGCACCACAAGTGACATTTATCTCATTTGTTTCAGGGAATGCACCGACGTATCTATTGAAGCGCTGAGTGCTTCACAATATCTGTCAGCGGCGACGGGCCCCGTGACCCCGCCGACACAAGAGAAGCCAGAGGGGCCATCGCGGCGCCATGCGAGACATTATATCTGAGTTCACTGTCTGAAATCGCATTGAAGGAGCCTCAAGTGGCGTTACACACCAACCGGGGCACATTCAGCCTGACTGCTGATGTTCATGTTGATGTATTTAATGCCTTTCAGTGTCCATCATGCGGCGTGAACCACTGTATTCACAAGATGGGGCCCGACGCACTATTGAGGCGGAGATAGAAAAGCGAACGTGGGGGACAATGAAGGTGAAGTAGGAGGTCTATTCAAGTCCCTTTTCAATGGCCTTCAGCACACACCCGCACAGACACGCGCACGCGGGCTTCAGTTTGACGTTGAGCGATGTCAGAAAAGGCCGAAGGTCATTTGTAGGGTCACGGAGTCGCGTGTCAGACCGGTGTCACGGTCAAGATTGCCGAAGTTCAAATTCTCCGGGGCGTTTTTGGGCCCAGGGACGAGACGACGCGCGAGAGAGTTGGATTTGTTACACCGCCGAAGATGTACTGTGACATGTTAGAGTGAAAACTGGATCAAACATTTTGTCTCCATTTCTGTGGAAATTGTGGCTCTCACAGCGTAACAGGAAATTGAATTGAAATCTTCACACTGAACAAGATTTTTCATCAAGGGAACCGGGACAGAAAAAGGAGAGTTCAATTGTTCCCTCAGAACACATCTTGCCCGCCTTTGGCTGCTTCGGAAATCATTTAAATGCTCAAATACATCCGAGGGTGTGATGTGAGCGGATGAGCCGAATGTGAGTGAACAATGCAACACTTACTGGAGTCGAAATCCCCGCCCACCCACCTTGAATCTTCAGTCGGAGCGGCCAAAAGGGCAGCGGGTTGCGGGGCGGCCCGCGCTCTGGCGGGCTCAACGAGGCATGCGGCGCGCTCCCGGTGACCTTCAGCACACCTCGGACCGTCCAAGGAAGTGGAGGGACCCGCGCCACTGCCTCGATGTCTCTGAATTGATGACCTTTCGCAAAAGTCTGCTCGATAGGTCTGTTTCGCCCCCAGGACGCGAAACTTGTTAGTTTCCAGCATCTGAACCGACCGCGGCGGGATCATTTATTAGGACACTCGCCTGCACTTGCAGCTCCCTGATCCGCTGAGAGGTCAGGCCTCAGTTGCTCCAGAGTTACCGTTCAGCTCGGTGGAGGCTCCCCAGCGAAACCACCTCGCGGATGTTTCCTGCTGATCGCCGTTTCACTCCATACTTTCGTCTTTAATGGCCGCACAGTTTGCCACAATTAGATTGCTCAAATTCTTGTAAGCAGACCTCGGAAGTCGCCGGGGCCGGTTCGCCTTTGTTGTCGCTGTGCTGCCGCCATGAACGCATCTCTGGAGACTGAAGCCTAAATCTGCGAGCCAGAACCGACCCATTAGCAAGGGATTTGTACTTCAAACGCAGATCGCGAATGTTAAACAGGGTTCCATTCATGCTTTTTTTTGAGAGAATGAGATATTGCAGTTAAGTCGCTCAAAGCCCCTCTCAACAACAATTTCGGCACAAATTAAGCAGCCACAAGACAGGAACCCGACAGGAGTCTGACGCGACTCCTTGACGCAGTCGCCGACTCGCCGCAGATAACACAGCGAACACCACGCGGAGCCAATCCAACAGGGTCCAGAGTGGCTCTGAAAGCGGCGATGGCTTTACTTTCCTCAATTTCCACCAGCTCCCCCCTGTGGGACCCCGTCCGGCTCGCAGGCTAACTGGAAGACGTGACCTCGGGGTCGTGTCCCAGTTAGCGCCGCCTTATAGAACCTCCAAAGGACCGTCATAACACACCGCCGAGCAAAACGGCTGCCTGGCTGGAGGAAGGGTCGCTTTTTGATCCTCAAGTTTGGCCTAACTATACACAAACGACACATGTGTAAAGGGTTGACACAGTTGCCGTTTCTCAATACCAAGTACGCTGAGTGCGTGCTCCCGAACTTCTGAAGCTCGGACTTGAAAACATGGAAACCTAATGAGGATGGGAGTTCGCGGTACGGTTTTTCGACAACTGCAACGGCAGCGTACTCGTGACGTCACTTCCTTAGCTTCGGTGTCTGCTGCCAGAAATTTTTATTTTGTGTTGTCAATTTTGATTAAAATCAAATAACTACATAAAACAAACAACTTGCCCGTTTTTTAATTACTGCTTACAGTTTTGTGTTCGCTCCTCTGCCATCGCTGGTTGTAGTGAAATGCATTCTGGGATACATGGCTGTCCGAGTCCACACACGTCACCATCTGATGCATCCTCGGTAAAATGGGCGCAACGAGTTCACATCCGGGTATCTAACCGGACTTGAACTGAAATGCGAACTTGTGTATTGGAACAGGACTTGGGCGCTGACTGATGACGTTTCTCAAGTGGACGCAAGTATGGACAAGTACGGGTATTGAGAAACGGCTAGAGTTTCCTCTGCTGCTACAATGGCTACGAGCCTTTGGCGACAAGCTTCGTAACTTTAACAGCAACTCTGTTTGTTTGGTTCAGAACAAATTCCATGTGTTTTGTTTTCTTTGTTTGTTGTTGTTGTTTTTTTTTTAACCAGCTGCTAACTGAGCGGTGCGCAATTAATCAGGGATCTGTGTGTCTCCCCCGGTCTCTCAGGTCCATGCTGTGCTCTTATTTATGTTGTCTGCCGCGCCAGCCTTCAGACGGCAGCGCGTTCATCAAGCGACAGACGAACGGCGCTCCCAGCACCGGCGTGGATCCTAATTGATCCAAACTCGTGCGAGCAGGATCCCCCCTCCCCCCACCCCCCCGCCCCCCCTTTGCGTGAAAGCGCCTCGTGTTACAACAGGCTGAGCGTTTTCCACTCGCATTATTCCCGCGACAGCCATCGCGCCGGGTTTCCAGGCGGCCGTCGGTGCGGCTCACCGGCGAAACACCGGATCAAATTGGTGACACGTCGACGAGACACAAGCAGCCGCACGCACCCAAACACGTTAGAGCCCGTTGGAGCGGCGCGGCGCGGCGTGGCGTGTTTGCGGTGTGCCTGCGTGTCATGGTAACCATGTGAATTGCCTAAATGTAGTGGAAAGACGCTGGGAAAATAGTGAGTGAATTTTTCTTGCTTGAACTTCTGATTTTGTGCTCGGGTGAGCGTGTCTGGAGGTGGAAACATTTGTGCGTGCGTGTCTGAGTGCGCTCAAGCGCCGCTCGCAAAGAGATTTGGACGGGGGGGGTTTCGATACAGGGACGGCGGCACAGCCGTGCGCGCTGCTGAACTCGCGCTCCTCGCCGTGTTAAACACACAGTGAAGAACGGAGACAAACAGGCAGGCATCTGCATGTGGCGGCATCAGTTGAGTCACAGTGGTCTCATCACCCCTCCTCACTATGAACCTGCTTGACCCGGGCCACACACAAACACACACACACACACACACGCGCGCGCACACAGGCAAAACACAAACAGCAGTACACACCAGACGCAAACACACATTTGTATCCCCACAAGGAAGTAAAAAAAAAAGATGATCACTCCCAATGCCCCTCCGTCAATGTGACACACAGTAAAACACACACACACACCTCTTTTCTTACCTCCTGAAGTGTCGACATTCACACCCCTCGGAGTCCGCGACAACAGGACTCATCTGTCATCGCACACACAAAATATAGGGGAAAGAAAATAATGACCTGTGTGTGCTTGTGCACGTGTGCGTGTGCGCGCGCAAACAGCATGCACATTCCTGGAGCCGCTGACCCGGGCTCTGTGGGTAACCATGGCGACCACTGCTTCACCATGGAGACGACCGTTACTCCCTTTACTCGCCCTCCTCCGCCTCCCCACCCCCCACCCCCCCTCGCACCCCCACCCTCTCCTTCCCCTCCGCCTCACCCCCCCCCCTCCCCCCCATGCTCCCTCCTCAGCGTTGCTCCTCGCACACCGCAGTTACGGGTCGATAGCCAAAACAGGAGCCAGGTGTGCTCTTCATCATCGCCGTTGTTGTCGCTTTCACTCTCCTCCTCCTCCTCCTCCTCGTCCTCCTCGTCCTCCTCCTCCTTCTCCTCCCCCTCTTCCTCCGCCTTGTTTGCATTTCTTTTATCCGGCTTCCTTTCTTTCGACTTAATTCAGTGTGTGTGATCTCTGTGACTGCTCAGGTTATTATACTCTGGTGAAAGGATTAAACCGGCGACATTTAATGTTGTTCTTTTTGTTTGCAAATCCAACTAGGAGATTCCAACTAATAAGGAGCCCCGGTCTGTTCTCAGTGGTTACACCATGAAATTGTCTCCCTGTGGCTTGCTGCTCCAATTTCCAAACCCAAAACTATAAAAAGGCACTCTGGTGTTTGGAGACATTTCCCTCGCAAATGTGTGCGGATTAAGTCTCGTGTTTCAAACACTGTTCCTTATTAGTGCACCAAATTTGTATTAATCTGCAATTAAAAACATTCCCCCTCTCCCAGTTTGCATAAAACTGCTCTCCCCCGATGGGCTGCTGATGGATATTGGGCAGCTTAAACTCGATATTTGTGATCTATTCCAAAGCCTGAGCGCTCTGGCTTTTATCTTCCCAAACTTTCCTCCTCCTCGCCCACTTTGGCCACCAGCCTTCCGACTCCTGTCGAAAAGCGGCCGCCGAGACGTCGTGAGGGGATGAAAGCGGCTGCGTCGTTTCGCTCCAATCGAACGGCGGCTCTGATCACCGGCAGCGCCAGGTGACAGTCTGAGGTGACATTCGCCGGCCGAGCGGCGACACCTCCGTCGTTTACCCGAGGCTGGAGGTGAAAGCAGACGGGGCCGACGGAGGAGCGGCGCTCCCGTCCGGCTCCGTCTCAGTGATCACAGCTGACTTTAATCTTGCAGCTCCTTCATCAGTTTCGAGCAGGATGCAGTTTTCCTTGGCAGCTGCTTCTTATGCGAGCGGTGAAGTGTGCCCGTTTTTTTGCAGAATGACATGATGTGATAAATCATGCGTTAGTGCGGCGAAAGTGCAAGATTTAGTTTGAGCTAGAAACTTCCGTAAACGGTCGACTTCGTGCGTGTGAACCGAGGGACACTTGGAGAGTATAAATCTGACGTGACGTCGGACGTGAAGAGAGTTTTTCGGTTCATAATTGCACCTCAAAACTGTCTGAATGATCACTATGAGGCCAAATGCCACAGAAATCCTTCAGTCTTCGTCCCCACTGGCTCCAAACACGGCGTCCCCGTCCTCCCGGTCACACTTTTTGGGGTCCGTGTCCCGGTTACGTCATCGACCAACTGCCGCGGCCGCGTCATCCGCGGGGGTTCTCTGCCGCAGGAGATCATCCTGGCTTGCCATCCGTCATCCGATTCCACACCCCGGCGGATGAAAAAGGCCCCTCCACCAGGTTTGCCTGCAGGTTATTCCAGGCAAGGGCCCGCCCGTTAGGTCCGAGCCCCGGGCAGGCTCTCCTCGGAGCACCAGAAATTTCTCTGACGAGCCAGGAAGCATTTTGAGTGATGTACAGATCGATCTTTAGAGTGTAATCTCTCGATGTACAGAAAAAATAGGACTCGTGCGTTTTTCTCTGCTGTTCACTTATGATGATTTGCTCCATAAGAGGAAGGAAACGTTAATAGTCCCATCGAGGTGAAGGGCAAGCAGGCTACGCTGTTTTCAGAGGTTTTGTGTTGACAGAGGCTTTTTCAAAAGGTAGTGTTACTTTCTGAAAACGGGTGAAAACAATGCATATTCGTTGGGGCAGAGCTTCGATCCGCTAGTTTAACGGGATGGGATTTTCTCTAACAAATCACAGTCCCAAAAGTCGATTTTGTTTTTGGTCGTTCGACACCGGTGTAACGATGAAAAATGTGTTTTTGCCAGAGCTGTAGCAGGTTCTCAAAGTTCCCAACAAAACCCATACACAGAGCCGCGTTGATCAGTGACAGGCGAGCAGCACGGTGAACACAGCCTTCACGATGGTGGCAGACATCAGGCACGACGCTAACGGGCACTTTGTCGAAGGGTTTCTCTCCCCCCCCACCCCCACCCACCCCCACCTCTGTTACTATTTTGCCCGCGCACACGTACACAGCCACTCCACCCACACAGCTGTCACTCCTTCTTGAATCACTACTTCCCGGCCGCCACACATTAATGTGACTGATCCGAGTTTTGTGGGTGGTAATGTCTGACCTTCACTCAGTGGCCGCAGACAGGATGTCCTGAAGGTCTGTTACAGCACAGACAGTCCAGACCGTCGGAGGGTGGCTCACAATCCGATAGTTATCAGCAGAATCTTACCCGCAGCAAATGTTTAAAGAAGTGGGAAGAGGGGGGGGGGGGCGGAGGGGGGGGGGAGTCTTTCCTCAGCTGTCCCCTAAATTGAATTGCTAAGAAGAGTGATGAAGTGCTTCTTTGTGTGTCTGCAGAGGTGAACACCTTCTCCCCTCACCTGCTGCCCGCCGCGCTTTCGGAAAGTCAATTTTTGCGGAATTTACAAAGACAGGCTCATTTTAAGATTGATGACCACGGATCTCTGGAATCTTATTAGCCATCCCGAATGGATTTTTCGTGGGCCCCCGGGTCAGAAAACTTACCACCTATAAAGCACCATGTAGCAGAAAAAGCCCCGAATGAAGAAAATCCCCCCCTCCCGAAAAATCAGAAGCAGCTGTTACTTTTTTTTTATTATTATTTTGACCTGCTGAGCGATGAACACTTTTCTTAAAACGCCGCAGTTGAGTTTGTTGTTGTTGTTGTTCAGGAACAAGAAGTTGGCCTCAAACGTTTGCGGCGCCGTTCAAACGGTACAACCGCGCACTCGGTTATGCGCGCGGATCCGTCCGGTCCTGTAGGCGCACGCACGCCGCGTGGATGTCTGCCGGCGTCGGCGCATCCTTTCGCACCTTTGCAACGGTGTGAGAAGAAATGACACCGAATGTGTCAAAAAACACAAAAAGCAACAAAGAGGCTTTGGTCACGCCGGGGTTGAAGGCCAGGACCACATCACGGGCACGCCACGGGCCCGAGTCCTGCACGCTCACGCGTCGCTTCTCATCTCTGCGCTTCGGCATCCCTGCGGCCATCTGCTCACCGTACAGCAACGCTGGTTTCCAATCCCGGGACGAAAGGTTAGCGCCGCGGATCCCTGCCAATCAGTGGCATCGGTACCGCGGCACACATGGAGCTCCATGAGGTCAAGATCGTATGAGTGGAACCACAAGCCCATTTTGAGGGGCTGTCTTCTGGATGAGGTCCACAAACGCTCTCGCGTTGAAGTTGCAACTTTAGCTCAGCCTCACTTTGGATTTGTTCCGTTTACCTGAAACCCTCATTTAGATAAACCTGTTTTTTTTAAGCCTATCGTGACTGTTTTTATCTTCTCATCTGACAATTGAGAGTTAACGAGCAGTGGTGCGGATTTGCTGTGACTCCCTCTGCCTGCTGAAGGTTTTGATCGTGAAACGGCAAATGAAAACCCCTCAGTGTCCCACCGCGAAGACGAGTTTTTACCGCAAAGGGAGGCTTCATGAGAAACTCGTCCGGTTGGGGTAAGTTTGAGACGAGGAGAGAAGTTTGACGCGATACCGTCTTCCATCGTCACTGCAGCAAATGCAATGGGTTTGCCTGTCTGGACCCTGATTGTCTTTTTGTTCGACGAGAAACACATCAGAAACACTTGCACTCAAACACGAGATTGTATCTCACAATTGATGGCGCAGAGAGACCCACACATGTCTATAATTGTAACTGATGTCCCTGTCAAAGGTTTTCATCGGGTAATTACTGAGACACCTGAAAATGAACGCGGGAACGATTTATCGATGATGAAACCGCGCACGGCACTGCTGAAGGTCTTGAGAGGATGTTGCTGAACGCTTGCAATTGACGCTTCGTGGCCCCAGTTTTTGTTGCACATTTTTCAGGACAATCACACTTGTTGGGGGGACACAAGGCGAAAGGTCACCGCTGCTTTTTTTTCCCCCTCCCCCCTGACGACCGGCTCGCCGTTCCCACCCGCTTTCTGTCTCGAACCCGAAGTTGAAACGCCATGAAAATCTCCACCACGCCTGGCTATATATAGCACAGGTGAAGTTCTGGGATTCGCAGCGAAAACCACAGCGGCTCCATTCACATTATTGCAGAGCGGTGGCGTCATGCACCAACAAAGGTGACACCACAGGTACTTAAGTCATCGTTGCTTCTTTTTTCTCTCTCTCTCTCTCTCTCTCTCTCCTTCCCTCCCCGTCTCTCTTTTATCTCCTCACCCCCACTCCTCGTTTGCATTCATCTTTCCTGTCGGTTCATCTGCGCCGCTTCGCTCCTCATCACCTACTTTTTTCATCTCCTGTCAAATGATCTCTGAGACCGGTTTGATCCCCACACCAACTCATCCCTCCTTCCCCTCGCGCCAGTCTGTCAGTCTCACCCTCTCCCTGATTGTCGACTGTGTGTTTTTCTCCCTCGTTCCTCTGCTCATCCGCCTGCCGTCTTCCTTCGCTCCGTCTTTCCTTTGTCACCTTACACGTCTTATTCTCCTCTTCTGACCTTTCTCTTCTCGTTCTCCCCCCCCCCGTTCCTCCCCGTCCCCCCCGTTTCCTCTCGCGTTGCTGCTCTTTTAAAGTGTGTTCAAAGCACAGATAAATATGTGCTCGGGGTGCCGCGCGACAGAGAGTTATTCAACACCACTCAAAATTGAATAACATACAAACCACAAAGCATAAAAATGGAGTTACGATTGGGAAAACTCTTCACGATGTTTTCTGCTTTTTCAGTGTTGGATGCTTGCCTGTCGCTTGTGTGATATTCGTCAAATGAAGCCACAACATAAGAAAGAAATATACGTGGTTTCTTCTTGGTCCACTGTTGTTTGAGTCACCAATTTAAATTTAGAACAATGTTTTTGGAAGGTAAAGATACCCAATTCCAGCTCCAATCTGGACTGGTTTTCTGTTGTTTCCCATCGCACAGACAAATCTACAGTGAGAAAGCTCTGCAATTCATCCTGGTGTTCCACAGGGCTCTGTCTTCGGACCCCTCACTTTCACGTCGCCCTTGGAATCACCATTTAATCATATATCGTCCAACAACCTCCTGATCGCATGAGCGTTTTTTTGCCTTCTCATCCTTGCTCACAACTTGACTTGCTATTTTCATTCATGTTTCCGAAGCACGATAGTTCATGTCATACTTGCCGATTTATGAAATCCTGAAGCTCAGTTCTTCTTTTTGAATCCTTGATGCATTTTTGCATCGCTGGACGGATCGTTGATTTGCCGCTGTTGCTCTGCTGCCAGAGATTTTCTTGTGAACACTCTCGAGTGGAGTCCTGAACTGATCCTGTTGATACTTCACACGCAAATTGTTTCTGGTTTGAGGAGAAAGGCTACTGGTGCTGGAGGAGTTCTGTAAATGAATCTAGTAATCCAGGGACACATGGGCGCTCAACTGCTTCGAGATACTCAAATGCATATAGAAAAAAAAGAGAGACTTGAAATAGTTACGCTCCATAGCTCCGGTTTACAAAGTTCTATATATGAGTGATTATGTCCTCTTTGTCTGACTTTCCTTCAGTGACCTTCCCATAATTTGTGTGTCATGGTTTATAATTCTTCCCTTCACTCTTCCTCCTTTTTAATGTCAGCATTCTTTCTTCCCCTCTTATCTTCCGTTTCCTTGTGTCCGTCTCTTATTGTCTTCTGCCATTAGTTTACCGTCTCTCCCCTTTTTCCTCTCTCAGGCCTTTCCTTCCCCTGCTCTCCTCCGTCCTGTTGTCTCCTCCACTCCCTCACTCTCTCATTGACATTGCTCTTCCCCCGGCGTCTCTCTCTTCCCCTCTCTCTCTCTCTCTCTGGGTCCCTCCACCAGCCCTCGTGCGCGCGCGGCCCCGTACACACCCGCCGGCGTGCACGCTCTCCTCATTCATATTCCACCTGTGTCAGTCTCCTTGGAGTTGTCTGAGGGAATCAAATCCACCTTCAAATTCATCTTTTTATTCTTCTTATTCCCTCTCTGACTCAAGGTCTTATTCGTTTTTTTCCCCCCTCCTATTCTTCCCTCCTGTGTTGTGCGTGTTGTGCGTCACTCTAATGGTCCGTGCAGGTTTGTTTTCTTTTATGGTTTGCACGAGCCGCTCAAAAAATTGCATAACGCGCCAGCGGTAGACATACATTCAGCTCCTATACAACCGAGCGAAATTACATTATGTGTCAGGAGTTTAAACAAAGACATCTCGCTGAAAGCAAGCGATAAAACAAGGACAACGTGAAATGCGCGGGGGGGGGGGGGGGGGGTGGAGTTAGAAAGAAGGAAAAGCCTGTCTCGCCTCTGCAGAGGACAGTCAAGGATACGTGAAGCTTTAAAGGAGATCACCTGTGTTATTTATTTATTTTCCTCCTTTCAAGAACTGCCGTTACATATTTCCTCTGGCAGTGGAGAAAAAAAAAACGCCCAGCGAAAGTTAAAACGGAGTGAAAGGTAACACAGAATTCAGGGAGCGCTTGTACCTTGAACTCCTCCGGTCTTTTGGTGTGATACCGTTCTTTTTTTTGGAGGAGGAGGAGGAGGAGGAGGAGGAGGAGGAGGCGGCCATGGACGTGTGAATCAAAAAGTGCCAGAGCCTTTTCTTCTGGGCTTTCAGCCACACGCTATCACCTGATAACAGGTGATTGTGGAGTGCGACCCCTCGTCTCCACTCCAAGGGTGGCTTCAGACCTGTTACTCAGCCGCTCGCCGACTAAAGGCTGCGACGCGCGGCTCGAAATCTCCGAGTGCGCGCCTCGAAATCTCCGAGTGCGCGCCTCCTCTCCTCGGGTCAAAAGATAGCTGCCGTGCTCAAAGGGACAAAAAAAAAAAATGCCTTCAGTCATTCAAATACTTTTCGGAAGCCGCCGTAAACACAATTTTTACTCTGAACTGAAGGAGTCTCAGTATTATGCTGAAAGTGTGCATTCGATTAGATGTTCCTTTGAATGTTTTTTCACACAAACAGAAATTTAATGCAGAATTCCCGTGTTAACAAAAAGAGGAAAAAAACAACCATGTTGATGATTCAGGAGAGAGGACTTGTTCTTTTACATGTTGACTGCAACACACAGCGTTACCATTAGCGAGTCCAATAGGGACACGAGGGGAGTTTAAGCCATCGCGCGATCGCTCGCTTGTTCCGGCGTTGTGGGAGATCTCCGTAAGTGTGGCCTCGGATCGCATGCCATTGGTCGGTGAATGTAGCGGGCTGGGTGTGGAGCTTGCTCCATCATTTCTCCTCCCTCTCGCTGGTTCTGTCTGACAGGCCGGTGGGTCTCCTGGTGAGAGCTGACCTTTCTCCTGAAGGAGAAAGAGAGTGAGAGGAGGCAGCCGAGGCGGGTGGAGGAGGAGGAGTGATGTGTGTAAATGAGTGAATGGTAATTCAGTCGAATGGGAAGATAATTGTGCAGCTCACATCAGTGATGTGTGCTCATACGAAGTAATGGCAACCAAGTAAATGGTAATTATGTGTCTGTGTTGTTTTTGGGAGCATTTGTGTCAAAGTCATTCTGCTTTAATGTGCTTCCGTGTCTTGCGTTGAACTCTTTGTAGTGTGTGTGTGTGTGTGTGTGTGTGTGTGTGTGTGTGTGTGTGTGTGTGTGTGTGTGTGTGTGTGTGTGT
>JASSRZ010000053.1:3292140-3304227 GCA_032164315.1 Malacoctenus gilli | reverse complement strand
TGTGTGTGTGTGTGTGTGTGTGTGTGTGTGTGTGTGTGTGTGTGTGTGTGTGTGTGTGTGTGTGTGTGTTGGCTCCATACATGGTAAATAGAGATATTTGCGGCATTTGTCTTCATGTGGTAACCATGACGACATCGCAGTGGGAGAGGTTGTCTGTCTCGGCGCATTATGACATCAATGTTTACCCCACACACACACACACACACAGATGCGTGCACACACACACACGTACACACTCTCCCTCTATATGTTGAATGTGGCAATCACTCAACACTGTAGTTTATTATGCTCGGAAGTGCATAAACAGATACATTGGCTCTGCTGTGTAAACACACACACACACACACACACACACACACTCAAATGGACGAAAATACTCTGAGGGGAACATGCTCGACTCTTAAGTACTCTGAGAACATGTTATGGAGTGGTGACCACGTGTCTGTGTGCTTGTGCACATGTCTGTGAGTACAACCAGTTTATTTTTTTCTATCAGAAGCAATGCAGTAAAACATGTGACAAGCCACTCCACGCTGTTGGTTTGGACTAATTGACAGAACGTCTTTTTTTCCTTTGCCGTTCGTGTACACAGTTACCACACAAAGAAGTAAAACAACATGATTTCATCCTTTCAAATCATAGCTGGTGATGAAACGGTGAGGCATGTTTGGAGTTTGCATGTTCCTCGTGTATGTCTGCTTCTCCCTGGACACTCCTGTTTGCTGCCACCCATTGCTGAAAGATGTAAAGCTGTTCATGTTTTTCACGGTTGTCCAGCCGCTGAGAGTCGAGCACCAACCCGACAGAAAGTGGACTTTGACTAAATAGCACGTTTTCACCTTTATGGTCTCAAAGAGCTCTCTCCCTCCTCGCACATCTCACCCATTCACACACACCACAGGTGACAAAGCTGTCATACAAGGTGTTATCGGGAGCACCTTGGGGGGGGGGGCATTCATTTTAGGCTGACAGGGTTTGAGCCAGATGCCCTGCAATCAGAGGATGACCCACTTTACCTCATTCCAACCAAACCTCTGGCCACAGGTGTTGGTGGGAATCACCCAGTTACTGAGGTGTGACTCTGTGGTTAATGCTGTGACCATGGGCCCACAAAAAAATCTGACAACTGCGATGTAAGACTTGGATTGAAAGTGGTGTTCCTAATTCATCTGTCTAACAGGACTTTTATCGTATTTTCATGACACTAGATGTAATCACAACACTGAACCTCTGAACTGACTGGAATAGCAGTAACTCTGAATCTTTTGGCAAATATGACATCAGGAAACGATATGATGAGGGTGAATTTAGCGAACACGGCAAAAAATTAGAGAAAGCTGAGTGCTCTGAGACACAAGTTTTTTTTCCATGTGATGATGGAAAGGTTGCTTTTTTTTATCCTGTACGATTTTACTTCTTCATAATACCTTTGTATATATCAAGGTGCTTGATTGTGAAGGATGCATTCTTAGTAAAATGTGAGATGGAATGAGCAGTGTGAAGCCATTGGATTAAAATAAGTCTCTTGTTTGGACAGATTTCATCTCCAAACAGCCACAACCAGAGAAATTTTCAAAGATTTTTTGTCTTATCGTGCCTGATGTTAGCGTACTCGCGTCAACGCCTTTATTTTAAAAGTGGTGTTTTGGCTTTTATAAGGAAGGAACGAAAATGTTGAAAAACTGTATCAATCAAAGTGAATTAGCAGCATCAATCCCGCCGACAGAACAGAGTCTCGACTTAGGTTGTATTTATAGGGTTCAAGCTATTATTTCAATTTCGGTAACATTTTGCTCTCACATGTAATTGCAGAAATCTTCGGGTAGAAAAAGAGACAACAATGGGGCTGGAAACAATCTGGCCGTTTATCGTCTCATCTCCATCATGTTCAGCGTAAAAGGAGCTTGAACTGAGAGCGAGTACAACCGAAAACTAGGTAATTGTCCCTCGCTGCACAAAAAACACAAAGAAACAAGAGTCGGTATGCAAATGATGATGGATGTTTATGACCGATAATTTGGGTTGTAATTGCGCTTTGTTCACTCTTCCTGATCAAAACCTCTCTGTCTGACTCATTTGTTCCCCCATTTGATTCCCTTTCAGCCAAGTCGCCATGTTTCCACACGATGAGTTCAATTTTTTAAAACACGGACGCGCATATTGGATTCAACCCCGAGATTAAAACCCATCTCTCGAAATAAATAGCGCTGCCGTCTGAGCTTTAAATAATCGAACAATCAGGGCTCCATCACAGATCAGCGCTGATATTTAACAATCAGGTGCCGATCGGTTCAGGGAAATTAATCGCGAGCCAGATAGATTACCGCCCCGCTAATGAAATAGAAAGCGGCGCGGCAGAAACGCGGCGTCGGAAAATGGGAGCTGTAACCTTAATCAAACCCTCTCACGGTTGTGTTTTCCACCTGTTGGCAGCACAGCTGGGTGCTTCGCTGCTGTTTGGGAGGGGACGCGGGGAAATCACTAACTGCATTAGAGGGAGACAGAGCGGGCTCGAGGCGAAAATAATGAAATAAAGCGCAGCAGCGTATCTGAGAATATCTCCATGCGTGCTGTAAACATCTCAGACTGATGATATCTAACAGCGTAAAAGAATCCGAAGGAGGGTTTTTCCCCCTGATAATACGCAGGTGAAGTCATGTTTCCAAATACTATCCATCACCTGGCTGTGTGAGCGTGTGTGTGTGTGTGTGTGTGTGTGTGTGAGGGAGACAGATTGTGTGAGATACAGCAGGTGTGTGGGTGACAGAGAATTGGACTGAGAGAGAAAGAGAGAGAGTGAATCATTCCCTGAACAGACCACCTCGACAGCGTGATATCAGATGCATTATTTGATGATTGGATCGCTGGCTACAAAAGCTGATAGATCTCCGCCTGAAATTGATTTCTGTCTGGATGTGACTCACACACACACACACATACACACACAGACACACGCACACACACACGCAGAGGGTGTGAGACAGCAAGCCAGGAGAAACTAATTACCAGTTCAGAGTGTCTGAGAAACCTGAACCCCAATGAAAACACCTGAAGGACTGGCCTGGCTGGCAACTAGAGACAAAATAAATTGGGAAATTAATGTTCTATTATTGGAGCGAGTGGGTGCGTGGGCCCGTATTTTCACGGGGGCCTGATGATTCGATCGCCTTTCGGGTCACATTCTGTCTGTTCAGGGGGCCGCTCCGCTGAACGGCCAGAAAACACTCGCTCTGCATAGCGGCCCGGTGAACTTTGAATTACCATGAACCCAAACTGGGAACGGTTCCCCGCTGATGCTGGCAGTCCCGACTTTTATGATCCGTCTAATTTTGCATCCATTTTTAAACAGTTATCCTCCCGTTTAACCCATGATACACTCAGTGATGAACAAGCTTCAATTGAGTTGAAGATAACATGCAGCTTAGCACAATGTTAGCTTCAATAACTTTCTACAAGCAAGAAAAATAACTTCACTAATCAGCAAAACTGTTCAACTGTAGGTTTCTGCTCTGCTAATCAATGATTAAAGCTACTTTATCTGATTGCTGGAAAATAGATTCTAAATGTCTTTTGAGACCTGAGTACGACCAAACTGTCACAGCAGAAAGTCATTCAAATTTGCAGTTGACTCCTAATTTGCGCTCACGCGCCACATACCGTCTTTTACCTCGTGCCAATTACTGAAAATCATTGTTAACGCACTTCGGGTGTCATAAACATCTCACTGAAGATCTACAAAGAGATCCAGCTTCAGATGTTTGGTGAAGTCTGGGGGGGGGAGGATGCTCCACGAATGCGGTTGCAAAAGCGTAGCAAATGAAGTGGCTGGTGAGCGTGCAAAGGGAGAAGTCCATTTAGGCGAGTGTGCATCTGGTGGGGGCGCCACAGAGTGTGCCCACCACACTTAAACGAGCTAACAGCTCGGAGCTGCACCTGCGGTCCAAAGGCTCATCACCAGACTATTAAATTTAACACTGATGATGCTCAACACCATGTGAACATCCAAACGGAGCATTTTTTTGTCTTGAGAGGGAAAAAAATATTAGAAAAAAGGGATGAAATATGAAGGATGACAATTCCTGATTTGTTTCCCGGTAACTCAGAATTTGCTCTAAATTGTGTTTGCACAAAAAAAGAACGATGGCGCCTGAGACAGGTAATCTAAATGCGCGTTTTATTTGTGTCACAGGTCAGAAAGAACTCTAATTGCCCAAGAGTGCACAATAAAATGTGACAATGTGTTGGTGAAGGAAGTTAACAATCACACAAATGTGTTCCAGTCTGAATTTAGGTGAAAAAAGACCCTCTGTAGGAAAGACGACTGTCACCAATTCAGAGCTAAGAAGGAAATCAGAATCCAGTCCCTTCAAATCAAAGTGATGGAAGACCAGCTGAGGAAACAGCCTGCACAATAACAGCAGCACCTCCGTTTGAGACGGAGCAGGTTTGCACCCACTTCTTAAGCAGAGCAAATTTGAAGGGCAATTTATGACGGCGATCACTCGGCGTGTGGCAAATTACTCTCCAGCACCGATTCCTTCCAGTATTTTCTTGCCGAAACATGCAAAATAGGTATTCATGAAAGCGCACGTCCTCAATCGATTGCGTTCCTTACTTCATCTGACTTGTACGACGGGATTTTGTGTACCGTGTTTGTGTTGGGTGTAAATAAAGTTTGAGCATGTTTTCACAAACGACCCTTCAGTTGAGAAACGGAGTGATGTCCACCATTATACTTCAAAACCCTCGTGCAACTGAAACCGCATATCTCGCTCTGATCCGTAAGTTGGGAAAAAGAAAGACGTAAGTCAACAGCGAGATGTTTGGTCAGTTAAAAAGCCGATAAACTGACTTTAGAGCCGCCCTCTTTAGGGCGTGTGTGTGTGTGTGTGCGCGCGTGCGTGTGTGTGCGTGCATGTGCGTGCGATGGGTTGGGGGTTACCTCTCTGTCAGAACTCTTCTGTCACACTCTGTAATGATCAAAGCTCTCCCCGGTACCCCCTACCGTACACACTCACACAACCAGTCAACTGGACAGGAATTGCTCAGCCATGCAGCCCGCGCTCCACACGCGCTCATACAGGATCTCACACACGCACACGTATACATACACGCACACGTGCACGCTGCCCCCCCCCCCCCTCCTGTTCTGTGTCTCTCGCCCCTCCGATTCCTCCCTCTTTTCTTCTTTACGTCGCGCTGCGTTTCTTCTCGGGCTCCCTCAGTTCCCGGCGGAAAGTTCTTTGTTTAACGCGGCGCAGCGGTTCCTCGTCTCGTCCCCCCGCCCCGCCGCGCCACCGGGCTCATCGCCCCCGTTACGCCGCGTATTTTGTTATGTTTCTCGTGCTGGTTTTTTCGCAGTTTCTTCCTTTAAATCCATTGCCGTTCCGCTCGCTTTGTTCCCAGACTCTCTGTATGGGACTCTTAGTTTAGCTTGTTTGCTTTCCAGCTCATTGACTTTCACTGTTTCAGTCTGTCTAACTCTGCTCAGTGGATCATTTTTTTGGTAACGCTTGCGAACCTTTACACTCCCGATTTGCATCGCCTTCCCATATTTCACTTTTTTGTCATCATAAATATTAATGTTGTTACTTCTCTGCACCGTCTTCTCAGCTGCGTAACTACTTTTTACTGTTTTTCCACAGTCATCTTCCTCCCTGAACGTGTGAGTTTTCCCAACTATACGAGTACAAATAAAGTTCAAACGCAGAAACCAGGTAAATGCATGATTCTAACAATTGCTTCACATGTCATCAAACAAATCAATCCGGCACTGCGCTAAAACTTCTCAACACCAATGTGTAACTGAAAGTTAAGCGGCAAAGGATCAGATCACATATCAACCAGAGACAGTCCCACATGAACATCAACACTCAGAATCACCAAATGACTCGGAGTGTTTGGACTTGAGCGTTTAACTGAGCAACAGTGAAGAAGCCGGACAAGCGCAGAGAACATGCAGCTCTGCAGGGAAAAAGCCTCTCAGACCAACAGATCATCACGTTGAAATGACAGAAATGACCTTTGTAACATGGTTACGTAACATGGGTCGTTTACCATTTTGGTTTGGAAGCATGTTTGCTCCAAAGGAACTTCTTCAACTTCTTTGTTTCAATGCAAGGACATTTCAGTGAAATTGGAACTGACTGACAGAAACCTGTTTTTTATCCTTTGGTTCATAAATAACAGTAATAAGGTTTCTCTCATTATTTCAGGTGCGAATTACGATCATGAGTTGTTGGTCCCCCAACTGCTTTCTGACGTAAATCTTGCCAACAGCTTCTTTTTGCTACCTTCTGTGAAATTTTTTTCCAACGTCAGTCAGAAATGACAGTCTGCGATAACTGAAGTGATCGAGCCACCTTCTCCTCCTAAACCCCCCCCCCCCCACCACCACCAACTCACGGTACGTCTCTCTCCCTTTTTAAAGGAGAGTTCCCACCTCCCCTTGTGTCTGCGTCCCCTCCTCCAGGCCCTGGGACAGACCACTGAGCAGAGAGACAGGAAATGGAGCAGAGAGACGCGACAGCCCAGCACGAGGCTGGAACCGAACCCACACACGCACACGCGTGCACACACGCACACATCTGCACCAGTGCAGCGCAACCACCAGGAAGCCCCATTTGTTTTGTAACTTGTCGCCCCCAGAGATGCTTTCCTCTATTACTCACAACTGATTATTCCCCAAATGTCCAACATGCTGAGATACAGTTTCAAATAAGCTCGAAATGCTTTGAGCCTCACATCAGAGAAGTTTTTGACCTCTAACTTTACGCCCCCCGCCAGCCGCACAGCCTCTGCACATCGTAAATCTCCAGTAGTCGTTCAGCTTTTGCTTCCAGCTTCAACTAACTCGGAGGAATTAAAGCCAAAATTATGGCCGACTCCACTTGAAGGGAACCTAAACAAGGCACTCAAGCTGAAATATGTCCAACATTCCCTGCATCAAATTCATTGAGCCCACAGTTCATTAATCAAACACTCAGCACTCTGTGAAGCATCCGAAGTTTGATGTACAGCATGAATGTTAAAATTCCCGCTCAACATCAGCGTTACGGCTCGTACGGGTTTGGCCTCTAAAATCCAATAATAGGCGGCGACTGATTTTTACGTGACGAAGCCTTTCTACACACTGAGGTCGTACGGCCGCGCTAATGTAAGCTCCAAGTGCCTCGGGACAAGGCTGGATGAATTCCGTTCATTATCCCAAAGTGAGGCGCTGTACATCAGCGCTGGATGAGTTTGAAGACGACAAAACAAGATGAAAACATCCCTTCGCGGCATCTTGTCCATTTTTTTTTCCATCAATCTCTTCGCAATCAGCGTTCTCACTGAGGCAATGCTGCCGACACCTGAATCCAAACAGTCCTTTTTTGACAGAGTAAGAACATCCAACCTCGGAAAGCAGATTGTTTTAACAGCCACATTGAAGATTGTTCCTCAGCGAAAGTAATTGCCCTCAGTGGACGCGTGCGGCACATGTCAACAAAAGGTTGAGATGCAATATTGATATTTTTTCTCGCTGGAAATATTAAACTCCACGGCTGTTTTTCTACTTCATTTATCATAAGCCTCGCTGGTGCTTCAGGAATGTAAATGCTGACTTGTTTTGGCATCGAAACGCTTATTTGGCTGTGTGGTCGCTGCAATGAGTTGCGACAGTGAGACGTTTGGTGTCCTGATGGACTCTCGCGTGGGAGTGTGAGACGCTGGGTCGTCTCGTGGTTGCCCGGTCTCTGCGTCACCTCCTGTAAGAGGGACGTGTCCGTATGCTGCGTACCAAGAAGTCCGACTCTGTCCAGGTGGGTGCTGGACTCTGCTTGTTTCCACCTCAAGCGTTTCTTTGCAGATGATATTGTTCTGTTTCGGCTCCGCGGCGAGTGCTGCCTGCAGCAAGTTGGTTTGGGTGAGCTGTACATGTGACGCTGATGATGTCGGTCTTTAAACTTTGAGTCAGGTGGCCGAAAGGAGTTGTAGTCCATTACGTTTGTCACCGTGCGACTCAGTCGCACCAATTCAAACATCTGCTGAGCTGCTTTTCCAACTGAGCGGCGCTGGAGCCGATCCCAGCTCACCGCGGGTGAAGGCGGAGTGCTCCCCGGACAGGTTGCCAGTCTGTCACAGGGCAAACACAGAGGGACACACGCATCAACAATTAGTCCCCAATTGACCTCGAATGCATGTTTTGGGAGGGTGGCGGGAAGGCCCGGGTGCTTACAGGGGGAACATGCAAAAGCACAGAAAAGGGCCCACCTGGCCACAAAGTGAAAACCTGTCGGCTGCAAAGTGAAAACGCTCAGAGGCGCATCGCTCCTCAGTCCCAAAGTGAAACTATTCACACAACCTGTGAAGAAAATAAAAGGTAATTAACCAGCCCAGCGTACTTTGTTTGGAAGGATCGTAATTTATTCCCACCAAGACTCGATAATTTATTTATGTCAGTTCCAAGGCGTTTATTCAGTGTTGGGCAATGAGTGGAAAACTTCAGGGGGGGGGGGCTGTTTCTTTGATCGAACGATAAATTTAAAGTTAATTACTACGAGTTCCATTTAATGACATGTTTTAATTTCATTTGTATTCATCAAGCCTTCGGCGAAACCGCTTGCACCCCCCGTCGGACGCTCTGCCGCCTCGTTCTCGGGTTCTGCCCCGACAGCCCCGCGAAACCCCCCCTCCCACCTGAAATCACCTCACGTACGTTTGTTTCTTCCGAACGTCGCGTGGCGCACGGAGGCCCACGGGCCGCCTCGGAGGCTTCTCCACGCCGGCGATTTTTCCGAAGGAAACAGGATCAGCCCCGGATTTTGACTCGACCCTAAAAATAGCCCGGTCAAAATGCGCCCATGCAGATTTCGGCCGCGCTTCCTGACCAGGAAAAAATAACCACAAGCGCGTTTGAAACGTGGCAACGGACTGATCGCAGCGACGCCCAGGAGCGGCGGCGCCGCACGCCACGCGCTGCACAGGTGACAGGCCCCGAAAGCGAGATCAGACGGCAGACGTGGATCAGTAACCTCAGTCACTCGGAGATTATACTATAGCTGGCTGGGGCTGACGGTGCACCGCGACCAGAACAAAGCTGAGAGACAGCGAGGAAAAAGAGACAGAGGATAAAAGAGCAAGAGAGAAGCCCAGAGAGGACGATTATAAAAAAAAAAAAAAAAAAGCCTGCTAGTCATCGGCTCTGTGGAGCTGAAATCCCCTCTCTCAGCTCTCTGGCTGGTGAACAAGCAGGGAGCCACAATGGCGAGCAGATTCCCCCGGATTTGGAGCACAAAGGGTGGGCAGGCGTCCACCCAGTAACCCTCCCAAAACCCCCCTCCACCGCCTCGCCGCCCAGTCGCATGCATGGCTCCCCCTCCTCGCACTCCATCCCACATCTGATGTGGCCGTCCGTGGTCGCCTTCAAACTCCTGAACCGGGAGCCGGCCAGCTGGCATCGACGGACGCCCGTGTTAATACGAGTGTGTGTCACAGTCACCGACTGAACGCTGCAGCTTCTAACCGGCTGTCACTGTCTGGCCACACGACACCATCGTAGCTGTGGTAATTGCGGGCTTGTTTCACACCGGCATGCATGTTGGTATCGATTTACAAGTGGCACCCAGCACCTGTAGCCCGACATGAGCGGTATTAGAGTTTGACAGGTAAAAGTGAATGGCGGTTAGTGCTGCTGCTGAGCAGTTTCAAACTCAGTCGGCGTCGTGAGGCGTCGCACGCACTCTCGCCGTCTCTGCCGCTCACTTTTAAATAAAGTTTTCCAAAGAGTAGAGTGAAGTCCAGCCAGCTCGCTGGCTCATTAAGAGTCAGTCAGTCTCATCCCGCAGGGACCCGGCAGAGGAGGACCCCGTGACCCATTTCTGGTCCCCACCCTCAGACGAAGAAAACTCCTGGCTCGCTGTTTATGGCGGCCAGGTGTTTAGTGCTCTTGAGTTTGGCACAATCATTAGGCTGGTCTCAGACAATTAAACAATGAGACGATTAAGCCCAACTAATGACTAATGTCGAATGTCTGCGACACTGTTATGTCCCAGCCTGAAACGAAGGTGCGGAGACGGCAGCAGGTGGCCGAGATGAAGCGCCCGCTTCGCCAAGTTACAACTACCAACTGTGCGTGTGTGTGCGTGTCTGTCTGTCTGCATGTCCAGGAGAGTGTGTCAAAACCAGACTCTAATCACAGGGATTGTGCCACTCGCGTTTGCCATGACAGTGATAGTAATTGCGGCAGCGTTTGGCTCCTCTGCTAATAGAAGTGTGATGAGCAGCCAGGCGGACTCCACGACTGATCGCCTCTTCAGAAATGGACTTCAGAGGCTCTCTAATGAGATTCAACAGTGTGTGTTTAAACAGAGGGGAGAAGCAATTGGAGTTCTGATGTTTTATTTTTCTTATTCTTGCGATTAAAAGTCTCTTCTATGAAAGATGTGAGGAGGGGGGAAGACAAAGCAGCCCACAGAAAGCAGTGCAATATGGACACAACTAAAAACTGAGCAGCTATATGCAGCTTAAAATACTCTTTATTCAAGCTGAGACTCACAGTGTTGGAGGTATAAAAGGCTTTTCATTTACTGGAGATTAGCCATGATGTTTTCACGTGCACACTGGAACTGGTTATGGAAGGAGGCCTATTGATTCTGAGGTCCAATAATCGATTAATGAACCAGTAAACTAATGAGTAACTGCGCTGGATAAATGTCTGGCACACACACACACGACCACCGGTGAACACACGAGATGCCTGCAAGCTGAACACCGGCTGTGTGGAGCGCCCGGCGCTGGGTGGTGTCGAGCTGAACGGCCAACGCCGGGTCACGTCAGGTTGCGAGGAGTCGGACCGAGCCCTCGCTCCGGGGTTCACGCCAGTACCCGAGTATCACGCAGTCCAGCTTTCCTGCGTCGCATTCAGCTCTTTAAGATGTGTTTTGATGCAGGGGGGGGGGGATACCCGCCCATTCAAAATGACTGAACGACAACAACTTTTGTCGCCGTTTGATACATGACGTGGTTGTAACCCCCTGGAAGTCTGTCCATCCGTCTCTCGACAATCCAGTGCGGGTGCACATTAATGGGCTGCCTGTCAAATATTTTAACTGGTGGAGCCGTGCTGCTTGGATTACAGCGGTAAAAAAAGGAAAAAAAACGCGAGACAGCCTTCTGTTCTGAGTGACGTCTCAAGGACATCGCCGCAACCTGGTGTCACGCAGAGTGTTTTAACAGGGCTTCCTTGAATTCCAAGTACGTCCTGTGCAGCAGGATTAATTTCACGAGGCTCCGGAGTCGGACACCTGATATAACCCAGGCATTTAATTTAACATATAGGCGGCTTTTTATTTTTTTTGAAAGATGGTTTGCGCCCGGGAACGACACAGGTCCTGGAAGTATTTCCTCTGCTCTGCCGTTCCCTCCGAGCTTTTATATACATCATTTTCATGCACTTCCCGGCATTCAATCAGCCCTCAACCCGCAGGTTTAACTCAGAAATGTCACACAATGCGTTACTGCGGCAGGATTATCAATCAAAAAGTGGAAAGGTACAAGCTGTTTATGGACATTTTTTACTGTCAATCCCAACTTCCCCTGTTTTTTTTTTTTTCCTTCTTTTTTTTTTTTTTTATACGGCAGTTCTTTTCAAGGCTGTCCAAGCAGGAGTGTGACGCTCCGGCTCGACGGGAGGATCAGCGGCTCAGCTGACCCACAAAAGGTTAAAAATCTGATTTTCTGCTCTCTTGTAAATGTAACCAGTGACTCATAGCGGTCTGCCTTCAAAGCCGGATCGCACTTCCAAACAGTTTCTGGGCAAATGACCAATGCCATCAAAGAAAAAAAGCTTTGATTCCCATGGCATGTTTATTGATCATAACACTGCCTTTTGATATGTGCTGCTCGGAGAGGGAGCGCTCCCCCTGCATATCAATGAAGTCCCACCGACAGGCAGATAGAGTGGGAATATCATCAAGGACCTATTCATATTTCATGTTATTCTATTGCAGCCTATTCTATTCTATTGTGTTCAATTCTGTGTGTGTGTGTGTGTGTGTGTGTGTGTGTGTGTGTGTGTGTGTGTGTGTGTGTGTGTGTGTGTGTGTG
>JASSRZ010000053.1:3260405-3277485 GCA_032164315.1 Malacoctenus gilli | reverse complement strand
CACACACACACACACACACACACACACACACACACACACACACACACACACACACACACACACACACACACCTGTATGTATAAGCACACTCTCAAGAGCCCACACACTCACAGGGGGCAACAAATGCACGCACACGTCCAGGAGACCGTGAAGCAAAAAAACCTGTCACACACACTCCGAGATATATGGATGCACATGCACTCCACACATAGGAAGCATACATTCATTTATGCGTATGCATGCAGGAGTTATACATATGTATGGTGCATGCATGAGACACCCACTTGGAGTGGAAGTACCCCCCCCCCCACCACCACCACCACCCCTTCCCTCCCCAGGGTCCCATCAGACCCCCATGCTGCAGTGAGTCAGTCTGAAGCCGTCTGACTGTATCGGCTGACAGACGGCTCTCTGAAGGGAAACACACGCATCTGCCACAGCATCCCAACAAGATCAATACTGATGGCAACAGAGCTGAATGAAAATTAAATTGAACTGAGATGAACTGGATTGATTCCGAGTGGTGAAGAGGAGCTCGTTTAAGGCGAGCCCAGCCGACTGCTGGCAAAATAACAAGATGGAGAATTCATTCAGTCGTGGTCTTTTACCCACTTGAGTTTCATTCAGAGCCACAGTTGGATTACCTGCAGTACCTCGGCTGATTTTTGTGTGTGAGGCAAAAAAAAATATTGAATATTATTCTAATTACACAGTGAAACATACTTCAGCAGAAAATAAAATCAGCGCAATAAAAAAAAACCTTCATCCCATGTTCGAAAAGGGAAGTAATCATTGCAAGGAAAGGAACGACTTGTAAATTCAGTCCTCAATAAACAGGACAGCAGTCGAGCAACGCGTCACTTCTGCCTCACATTACCAGAGATCTGTTTCCTCTTGTCATTCTTTCAGCATTTGTCCTCACAAACAAGAATAATGGTCCCAGTTGTTCAGAGTTTTTCCAGCATCTCATGTTCTTGTTGACATAGTAAAATCAGCACAGAAGCACTTGCAGCAAACTTGCACCTCAACAGGACTTGTTTCCGTTCACTTGTTTGACGTCCCTGTGTTTGAATAAACTTCTCATAAAATATCAAAATGGAAAATTCTCATGATTAAAGCTTGTTTTCAGCGATTGAGTTTATATGCAAAGAACTGATGCATTCTACGTGTTGTTTTGAAGTGTGGTCATTGGAGACCATGCAGTGGTTTTCAATATTCCCACTTTAATAAAAACTGACAGCATGTTCACTCATTTATCTTCCTGAGAAAATCTTGTTACATCATTTTAGGGTCTTTGGGGTGCCGGAGCTCACATCAGACCCTGGACGGGTCACCAGTTCATCACAGAGAGACAACTGCACGCACACACATTCACATCCAAAGACAATTTAGTGTGTGGTGTATGACTGCGGGGGGGGGGGTGTAGAGAGCTCGGAGGGAACAAATGCATGCTGAGGGAGAACATGCAGACTTTGCACAGAGAGACCCGACGTGTTTCAAACCTCAGACTTCTTCCAGATTTCCACAGTTCCTGTCAGGTGCTAGAACTATTCATAATAATTTTGTGTCAGTTCAGGTGAAAGCACACAGAAGTTAAGGATTTGTGTGTGTGAAGGTGGGGGGGGGGCTCTCTGTGCACTGTTTGGTTTTGACTGATGTGTGTACAACACAGTGAGAGGGATTCATGCTCGCACTGCTTGAGAGCGTTGGCATGTTTAATTAGAAGTAAGTAGTGTGAAACGTGCTTCAAACATCTGCTGGATCTTTCCATCCAGCTGTCTTTGAACTGGTTCTCAACTCTTATGCCCCTCTGGGTGACTATTTCAACTGTGAACAAAGTCAACAGGCTCTGTGGTGCACGGGGAGACAGTTTTGTCACCTTTCTGAAACCGATATCTCTTTAATGAAGTGCAGGATTGAGGAGGAGAAGGGATCTCTTCCAGAGCAGCGACATGTCAATACATTTAAAGATCTGACGGACAAGCATGATAAAAACAGAAGGCTGCCATGATCCAAATTCAGAGGTCTGACTTTGGGATGCCCTCAGTAATGGTTTGCATGGAGAGCACATTTCTAATCAGCTGTCACGGCAAATGAATCTTGTGACCCTCTCACATGGGACAGATAAAAGACAATAGTAGGAAGAGGAGGCTCAGAGGCACATTGGGCTGGGAAAAGAGCATCAGTGGCAGGATGAGGCCAACAAAGATTTAATGTCAAGTGAGTTGCACCAGCTTGAACTCTTTGGTAACTCAATTGGTTTGAACAGTGTTTCATATTTTGGTTTGAATTAATTCAAATGATTTTTGTCTAGTTGTAATGTTCCCTCTTTTTTCTTTTCTGAGTGTATCATTCCATGCTGTGTTTTCGTGGGGCTGAATGAAGCTCTTTGAAATTTTAGGAATGACACAGCTTCACCAGCCTGAGCTTCACTCAAACATAGCTCCAGGTCGCCCCTCAGCGTATCAACGTGGTATTACAACCCTCTCAAACAACCTCAAAGACGCCAGCCTCATGAAACGTACAGCTGGTTGATCAGAGCAGGTGATACGTGCCTTCACCTCAGTCTCTGAAAGTCCCCAATAACAACACAAAAAGTCACTAGATTTGTCGCCAGTCACTTTGTTGAAAATTAGTCGCCAGAGGGTCAGAAAACTCGCTAAATTTAGCAAGAAAGTTGTTTTTTATTCTGATTTTAAATATTATTATTATTTATTTATTTATTTATTAGGTGTCAGATGTCGACAAGTTCAAGACAGGCAAACTGGTTAAGTGTATTCATTTCCCTGGGTCTCAGGGACCTGAACGCACCGCGAGCTGCTAAGAGACCTGCAGACCGGAAGTGACGACAGAGCCCGTCCCCCCACAAAAGGCGGAGTGGCGACAGTTCCTGATGTTATGAAAACTCCCCGTTTAGATGTTGGGTAACTGGAGTCTTTCCGTCCTTATACAATAGCACGTGCGCAGCTGAGCGGCGGCTGCCCGCGTACTTTGGTTCCTCCCGGAGCTCCGAGCGGAGCAAGTCCGTCCGAGAGGCAGCATGGCGAGGAGGAAGCAGGAGAGTGCGGACACGGGGGCCCATACAAAGAAAGTCAAGCAGGTGCTGAAGGCAAAGAGCCGCGCGTCCAGAGTCAAAAAGACTGATGCAGGTACGACGAGAGTCTGCAGGAGTGGTCCTAACAAGTGCACCGAGGTCTCTTTCAGGCACGCAAACCTGAATGAGTCCACTCGCTTGTGTACCTAG
Organism: Malacoctenus gilli; assembly: GCA_032164315.1. NCBI lineage: Eukaryota > Metazoa > Chordata > Actinopteri > Blenniiformes > Labrisomidae > Malacoctenus > Malacoctenus gilli. The sequence goes on along the minus strand of JASSRZ010000053.1, from coordinate 3,274,241 downwards.
ACGCTTATGAACGTAAAGGTGCTGTGGGTCAATGTGCAGTCGGCGTCAATAAAACTGCAGGTTTTCATTCAGTAACATAGTAACTGTGCATGGCTTTTGCCTTCAGGGTACAGTTTGTGTTGAGGGGCTCTAAACTTTCTCTTTCTGTTACAGTAGAACCTTCATTTATCACAGATGTTGCTTTTTGCCCAGAACACTTGCTGATGATCTGTTTTAATTTTACTGCAGCATATGAATCACGATCAAGCTGTTTATTCATTAACTCTGTTTTAGGTCTTCACTTCACGACACTAATGCCTGGATTTTTGTTTTTTTCAATGTAAACACAGCACCTGTCACTGCAGTGTCAGTTCACACACATCTGCTGTTGTTCCTGTCACCAGCGTGCTATAAGCAGGTGCAGGGTCGGATGATGTGCTTGGTTACTGGAGTTTGTCGGCTGACCCGGATGCAGGACACATCTGTGCGTCTCTGCTCCCCGCTTCAGCAAAACATGAGCAGCAGTCTCTTTTTTCTGAACCGTGCTTCTGCCTTTTCCTCCGACTTCTGTCCTGAATCGAAATTTTCTCCTTTGGTCAGTGTTTGTCTTCAGGAACTATCTCTCAGCTTCCATGGTACAGTACAATCTTTGGAGATTACTGTACTCCTATTTATCATGTACTTTCTCATTGGGCTTTTAAATATCAACAAGGTTTGTTTTGGTTTGTTTGTTTAGAAATAAGTGCAAAAATAAAGGTTTTCAAATTTACCTGTTGGCATTGAAGTCATATGTATATCATTGATAGTAAATACAGCAGCATTAACTCAAATTCTCGCTGTTTTTGTCTTCTCAGCGAGCGACGTTTCAGAAAAAGAAGAAAAGCTTGAGAGGAAGGTCAAAGGCAAAAGACAACTGTCCTCCAACCGAGCCGCAGGGGGCGCGCCCGTCCCCGAGTCCAACAGCAGCGCCGCAGTCCGGACCAGCAAATACTTCCAGTCACCAGCCAGAGAGGAGAAGGACAGCGAGGACGACTTTGACATGGTGACCTCGCCTCCAAATCTTGCGGCAAGGACGAACATCAAGAAGCAGGAGGAAGAGGAAGACAGCGAGGACGAGGAGGATGATTGGGAAGAAGTGGAAGGTTTTTCTTCTTTTTTTTTTTGTTTCTTCTCATACCATCATTTTCACTCATTTTTTGCTGACTATCTCTGGTCTCCTTTTGGGTCCCGCTTTCTTCGGCGAGACTTTCTCAAGAGAACCATGAAATCTTTCTGTCTCCGTCAGAGCTGGCGGAGCCGCTGGGCCCAGTCGACCCTCCCGACCCCGTCCTGCCCTCCGAGCCGGTGGAGATCGAGATCGAGACCCCAGAGGTCAGAAAGAAGTAAGTCGACGTGTGTTCACGATGTTCACACACCATGAAATAATTTCCAAAGATCAGAAAGTCATTCATCTCTCCCTGAATGTGCCTTTGAAGGAGATGCGTTTGATAAGATCCACGTGGTTGCATATAAGCAGCTCCGAAATTAATCGAAAAGAACTAAAAAGTTCCCTCTTTTGTCTACAATCATGATGTATATTTGAATTTACAATGTTTAGAATCTACATATTTTAGCCTAGAGTTTTTTTAATGGCAGTCCTTTGATTTTTGATGACCGTTGTCTGTCCAGACGAAAGAGGCAGGCAGAGTTTGAGACATACCTGCGGCGAATGATGAACCGGTTAAAGAAGGACCTGCTGATTGACACGCACAAGGTGAATGCGCACATCATGCTTCCTCCTGATACAGTGCCACACTGATTCTCTGCCCCGATTCGTCCTTGTAAAGGACGTCAGGTTCTGTTTTTTTTAACGTCTGACGGCCCCCCTCAGGTCCACCTCATGTGCCTGATAGCCAGTGGGATGTTCCGCAACAGGCTGTGCTGCGAACCGGACCTGCTGGCCATCACGCTGTCCCTGGTGCCCGCCCACTTTGGCGTGGTCGCCAAGGCGCGCGTCGACCAGAACTATCTCTCCGGACTGCTCAAATGGTGGGTGCTGCTTCGGTCGCTGCCCGCCACTTTTCTGTTCATGTTTTCACCTCCCCTGCCTCCGTTCACTCCTCCCAGGTTTAGAGCAACGTTCACCCTCAACCCCAGTCTTCCCTGCGAGGAGCGTCCGGACCCCAGGGCTCTCCTGGAGAGGCGGCTGGCCAGTCTGTCGGCCAGAAACCACCAGGAAATGACTCATGTTGGTATTTAACTTGGCTCCTTCCACTGCTTGCAGCACAACCTCATGCCCTGTGTGGTAACAGTTAGAATAATAATCACTTCTGTGTGTGTTTCATGTCTCCCGCAGCTCTTCCTGTTGGTCCTCAGGTCTCTGCAGCTCTTCTGCCGATTGGTCCTTTCTTTGCAGCCGATTCCTCTCAAAGCACCATCAGCCAAGGTTTTGAATAGGTTTTGCCTCCTAAATGAGTGTCTTCATCAGTTCATACTGTTGTTTTATGCATCATTGAAAGTAGAAATAATGTTTGTGCTTCTACTTTTTTAGTCTTTACAGATTATTTACTGTGTCTTGGTCATTTTTCCAGGCTAAAGGAGGCAAAACATCCACTGGTGCCACGAAAAACTGCGACACAAGCCAGAACACCTCCAAGTCTAGCTCTCCCGAGCCTAAAGTCTCTCCTGGCACAAAGAGACCAGCTGGAGGAGAGAAGGCCAAAGGAGACAGAGGAGGAAAGAAGGCAAGGAGGAAGGGGACCAAGGATGAGGAGGAAGAGGAGAAGAGTGCGGCGACGGGAGGGCAGAGACCCAAAAACACGAAGCGCCGCAGCGTCGCCTCAAAGGTCAGCTACAAGGAGAGCAACAGCGAGGAGGAGGAAGAGGAGGGGCAGAGTGACGAGGACTTTCAGGTGGTCAGTGAGGCGGACAGCGAAGATTCAGAGAGCGGGTCAAAATCGACAAGGGGGAAAAAGGGGAAAGGAAAGAGCAAAGCCAAAGAGAACTCCAGCAGCACTGCGGCTACAAAGAGGAAAAACAGCGGAGGGAAAAAGCTCAAGGAAGAAAAAGAGTGGGAGGAAGAGGAGGGGGAGGAGGAGGTCGAGGAAGGGGCAGGAAAGAGGAAGGGTGGGAAAAAGATGGCGGGCCCCGGAGCAGACGAGTGGCTAGAGGTGTATGTGGAGAAAACGTCCGCGTGGGTGTGTGTCGATGTGCAGCACGGCATCGTGGTGCCGCACCTCTGCTCCAAGCACGCGACGGCGCCGGTGACCTACGTGGTGTCGGTGGACAACGAGGGCTTCGTGAAGGACCTGGGGAAAAAGTACGACCCCACCTGGATGACCTCGTCCCGGAAGAGGCGGGTGGACGACGAGTGGTGGGAGGAAACGCTCGTAACGTTATTGGGACCGGACGATGAAAAGGACAAGAAGGAGGATAAAGAAGTAAGTCAGAGTCTGAAATCGTCAGGCCTTCAAAATAAAATCACTGCAAGGTCCTGCTTGTTCATGAGCATGCCATGTTTTCTTGGACTTAATTGGAGGGGGTACCAAACATCATAACGAATCCCCTCCATCTCCATCCTTTTTCTTCTTTTCCTCCAAGACTTTTTCGTGGTGCCGTTTTGCTAAATTAAGTATTGACCACACGTGACCTTCAAACCAGCAGACCAGTGCTTTCATCAAGCATTCCAGAAAATGCTGACCAGATCGCTCATCAGGCTTTTTCTTTTCCTGTTTGCGTTGCGTTTGCCTTGTTCGGCCCACCCAGCTCCAGAACAGGCTCCTGAACAAACCCCTGCCGATCTCAGTCGCCGAGTACAAGAACCACCCTCTGTACGCGCTGAAGAGACACCTGCTGAAGTATGAAGCCATCTATCCATCGACAGCCACCGTGCTGGGATACTGCAGGGGGGAGCCCGTGTACTCCAGGTCAGATATCCATGTTGACGTCACAAGAATACTTCGTATGATCGATTCGACAGTGAACTGATGTTGCTTGTGTGCTCCAGGGACTGCGTGCACACCCTGCACTCCAGAGACACGTGGCTGAAAGAAGCTCGAACTGTCCGACTTGGTGAGGAGCCCTACAAGGTGACGGTTTACTTCTGAACTACTTGTTGTCAAGCAGATTTTGTGTCCTTCTTTTGCTTTTTATGTTATTTGTGAAGAACAAATCACAGTTGGCTTTTGTTAATCCTGGAGTGTCGCGAACTCCAAAATCTAACGATGAAATGCTAAAGATTTGAGGTCGGACGATGGCTGTTAACTTTATCCGTCACAAAGCTGGTCTGACTCGTACATTTAGGGACTGATCTCACGTCTCGCTCTATTTCTTCGCTGCTAGATGGTGAAGGGCTTCTCGAACAGGTCACGTAAGGTCCGGATGATGTCGGAGATGAAGAACGAGAACGACCTGGCTCTGTTTGGAGAGTGGCAGACGGAGGAGTACCAGCCCCCCATAGCGGTGGACGGGAAGGTATCCGTCCATCTCTGGATGTCGTAACTGATCATGGCCTTCAGGCTTCAGGCTTCCAAAGCTTTCTTTTGTTCCCCTTCAGGTTCCTCGGAACGACTACGGGAACGTCTACCTCTTCAAGCCCTGCATGTTGCCGGTGGGCTGCCTGCACCTCAGGCTGCCCAACCTGCACCGCGTGGCCAAGAAGCTGCAAATGGACGCCGCTCCGGCGGTCACAGGCTTTGACTTCCATGGAGGATACTCGCATGCTGTGTAAGATCCAGTTTAGTTGCATAGGGTTAGTTTGACTAAGATAGGTTATGTCCAGTTAGGGTAGCTTATTCTAGACTGTGTTGAGTGAGGTTGTCTGCTTCAGTGCAGTGCAGCAGGTTGCAGGTCCTTTGAAATAAAGGCCCACAGAGGTTGCAAAGAGATGAATGACAAACATCTCAGGAAAAAAAATTGAGAAAGAATGCGGTCCTCATAAAATCCTGTTTTGTAAACTTGTTTTAACTTGTTTTGTGTTTCTTGCAGGACTGACGGTTACATTGTGTGCGAGGAGCACGAAGAGATTCTCCGAGCTGCCTGGGTGGAAGAGCAGGAGCTCCAGAAACAGAAGGAGAGAGAGGTATCTGTGGTTTTACAGTCATGTCCTGAACTGGACTTGCAGTTAACTTAACAAGTCAAAAGGGTTGTTCATGAAAAACATGTTTATTTAAGGGACAAGTAGCGAAACCTTTTTTTTCCTCCTACTTGCCAGAAAAAAGAAAAGAGGGTCATCTCCAACTGGGCTCTGCTGGTGAAGGGACTCTTGATCCGAGAGAGGCTGAAAGAGCGCTACAGCCAGAAGAGCCACGGGCTGGACAGCACCGCAGACACAGGCGGCTTTTCATCCGACGAGGAGCAAGCAGAGGGAGGCGGCCCCGGGGCCAAGACTGCGTCCGAGACCCTTGCCATGTCGTGGCCCCAAAACAGGCAGGCCGAGGAGGACGGCGGGAGCACCAGTGGGCTGAAGAGGAAGAAGAAGACCACAAAGCGAGAGCAGAGGGGTCAAGAGCAACATTTGTTCCCCTTTGAGAAGGTGTGACTGGAGTGCGAAATAGCTGGAGATCCCTCTGCTGTTCAAAGAAAACGAGCTGAACAGGCATCTTCTCAGGTATAAAAGCAACACTCGACATCATTTCATGTGGAGTGATGGACCTGGAAGCTCTGAAGCTTAAACATCAACACTAAAATGAGGAAGAGGAATTTGTTCAAGCCTTGATATCATTGTCTGAACTTTAACGACGAGCTAACATGCAGCCTCTTTGTCTAAGGAACACGGAAGTGTCACCCTGCGGTCGAGGACTTGGCATGACGGAGCAGATCTGTTAAAGAAAGCGTCAGTTGTGGGCTTAGTATTTGCATGAAGCCACAGTTTGATATCATAACCGTCAGATTTCAGGGGATGTGCTCTAAAAGACCCACAGGTAAAGAAAACCAGCTCTGAATACTCCCCTGAAGCTGTTAAATAGATTGAACGAGTGTTCCCACTTCTTAATCGATCACTATTGTTCCCAAATGAGGGACGTTTCTCAAGCTTGCCAATTAGAAAGAGCAGACGGTTAGCCATTTAAATAGACTGGGAGGCAGGAACAGGCACTGCAGTTTGTCTTGTAAAAGCATGTTGTGTTTTTCTCTAACCACAAGTCGCATTCAGCTTCCCTCACTTTGCGTAACTGGTGGATGCAAATCTCAAACACTGCAGTCAAGGCTTTGGACATTCTGCGTCCCTCTTGACGTCTCACCACAGTTCGATAGTTTGACCTCCTTTTTTTTCTCTGTTTTGTTGTTTGTTCCTCAGAGGTTTGGAGGCTCCTGCTTCTTTCACCATCCTTGATGAATTCACCCTCTGTACAGCTTGTTGTCGACGTTCCGCCATTTGTGTGTCTCTGTATGTCCATGCACAGCCGATGACGACTGAATTTATAACTGTTTTTGTATGAGAAGTATTTTTTCTAAAGAACATTCACACATGAGAATAAAAGCGTAATGTAGCTTTCTCCTGTAGTTATTTTTGATTTATTGCGATATTTCTTCACTGGGACTTTCATGATGGGGTCACCATAAAACTATCCCAACCAAAGAAGAAAACTCCCAATAAATCAATCTCTTGAAAGTGTGTTAAACACCTTTTATTCTTTGTCAATTGCTGTACTAAAGAAATGACACGGACGGTTCAAACCATTGAGTCTCTGAATGATTCTTCACCCAGAGAGTAGGACGACGGATCTGTGACTGTTCATACAGAAGCTGAGCTCTAATCTCCAAACGTGTCTGAACAATGCCACATTAATTCCATTTACAGTGTGCTGAAGATCACTGTAACGAGCCCGTTTCTGCTGGAACTCTTCATTTCTGAGTGAGGAAAAAAAACAGCACTATTTCACTGGTTTCAAGCAATCTTTTGCTTTTAAGGCAACACTTTTTCCAGAAAATGGCGAGGAACTGGCGTGTCATTCTGCAGGGGGAAAGGCTGGTGGAGTGTCAGCTGCGTTACCTGCTGATCTGTCTTTTCTCCTCAGCAACTCTCGAGTGATTACCAGAGTGTGTTTACCCCTGGGGGGGTGGGGGTGGGGGGCTCGGCCCTGTGCTCCCCTCAGGCCCTGCTGTAATGTACAGTGGAGGGGAATGCCTTGTTTATCCGGCTATAATACCCACATTCCCGTTGCATCGTGGGCCACATGCTCGCCAAAAAAAAAATGCACACAGTAGGGGGCAACTAAGAGCTGCAGATTTGTCCTTTCATTGGTGTGTTTGACAGAAATAGCAGAGAGCATCCTCAGGTCTCATTTCATGAAGATGCAGCAGACACCAACGTATCCAGTGGCATTTTTTAGACCACGCAAACCCCCCAAACGGTAGTTACATTAGTAGCAGGCACCAGCAGATATGGCTGGTAATTAATTCAGATTCTAACTATCCTCTGAAGAGTCACTTGGAGTATTTCGAGAACTATTTCGAATTAATCGGTTCTTATATTTTGACCAAGTTTCAGTGTTGCACAGTCGCACTGTCTGAACCAACAGGCTGTAATGATTATTGTGTTTGGTGAAACATGCAGAGGCTACTTGGATCAAAAACATCACAACTTGTAGAGTCAAACGGCCCTCGGCCGCATTCCAGTTTCTAAAACTTCCAACAACACAAAGGTGAGTTTATATGAATACTTACCCCGTGAAGATCAGTGTATATCAGTGAGAGCTTGTCCGGAGGTGTAGTGGATGAATGAAGGAACAATGGATAAATGATAAATTATATTTAAGTACAATAAACAACATGCAATCAACATTGCCACTTTTATCACCATAACTTGCAACTAAATTGCAACAAACTGTCTGATTTTCAATTTCCAGGCCAAAATGTTTATTTCCTCACAGAGAAAATCCATCATAGACTTTAATGTACAAAACATGCCTTTTACTGAAGATGAATCAAACGTGAATATTCAGAAACGGATCATTTGAGGGTTTTTTTTTCCTTTTTTTTCCATTTTGTTGGACATTTCTCCATAGATAGTGCTTTTACTTAGAATACAGTACAGTTTAAGTACGAGTAGTTGGAGCTGGAATACAAATGTCCAGCGGTTGGAGTGGACGTGCTGAGCTCCGGCATGTGGAACCGCGGTGAGCTGGAGGGGAGAGGAGGCAGGCTGAGCCACTCGGACGTGATGTCATTGATAAGTACCTCGGTAACCGTCTATCTTCCGCCTACCAGCCAGGCTAAAGAGTGTTAAACGCTCTTTGCATTTCTGCGCACTAAACGCGCCTCAGCTCTTGAGCGCAGAGCGAGCCCACCCTGCTCCGAGAGGTAAGCAGCCCGGACTTTAAACCGCGGGATCCTCCGCGGCGCTTGTTTAAATGGACCCGTGTACTCGGGGGGCACCGGAGGGCCTTGTTTACATCTCAATCCCCGGACTCGAGTGGAGGAGAGGCGGAGGCACAGCGGGAGGGAGCGGAAGGGAGGGGTGGCTAACTGGCTAGCTCTTGCTTTGTTAAGTGGCGTTGGAGGGCAAAATTTGGGCTTTTCTCCAAAAACTTTCGTAAGTGTGTCGTGAGGTCACTCGACAACGTATCTTGTGTGAGTTTGGCATTCCGCTACTTATTTGCTCAACATAACTGGCAGCACGTTAGCCAGGGAGCTAATCCGGCTAACGGCGAGTTAGCCAGCCACTCTGGATTTCTCACAGCGCTTCTTCACCTCCTGAATCCACGTCGGTGCAAGACGCCGATATCCACCTCGCACTGAGCAGTGGATGTTTTTTTTTTTTATTGTCGTCTAATTTTCGCTTTGGACGCTTTTTTTTCCTTCTCCCCAATCCCTGTTATCAAACCAGTGCTGACTCGCTGTAATACATTAGGCTTGCAAGATGTGTGTCACCCAGTTTGCTGCCTATTTTTAACTCGGATCGGGCGGAATGCGAACAGTCGTCTGTCGCCGCGGCTGGCCGGCTGGCACGCTTTCCCGACTAACCTTGTTTTATATCCAGGTGAATATTTGCGAAGTCACATTTGAGCCCCGGCGCCTGCAAACAACTTTGATCCTGGGGGTTGTTTGGCCACACTGAATCCCGGTCATATCAGAGGAAGCCTGTTTGGGGCCTCTGTGGCGTCACTGTTCTCGCCGTCATCCTTCATCGTAAACTCGTGCAGTGCTTCAGTTTAGGTTTATTTTTCGTGGTGAGGCTTTAAGCCGAAAGAAAACCATGGCCTTACATGTGCGTAACACTTGGGATGGCGGTGTAACTGTGTGACAGAAAGGAAAAAAACACCCTGAGACGCACATTTGATTTGGCAGGATACTGCTGCTGATGCAGGGCAATGTTAGTTAACCTGTCTCTACTTTTTATTTGTGCTTTGAGGCAAAGTCATTTGTCGGCTGCATGCCTGGTTGTTTATGGACACAATAAGCATATTCCATTGGGAAGATTTAAAGGTCAATTGTTGTGAATTTTACATTTTCGTTCGTAATGTTTTTTTTGTTTTCTTTTACAGAGGTAACTGAGAAAAAGTTTCACCTTTTTTTTAGACCTCAATAGCTTGAAAGTTCACAGATGACAACCAAACATCCACATTTACCAATTTGCTGTTGTTTGTTTAAAGTTATGTTGAGTTATTCCTGTCAAAGCCAGGCCGTTTCTTTTTGGTATCTGGCGTTATTTCACAGTTTCAGTTTACCAATGTCATCATAAACTGATTTCCCAGTTGTGTCCTTTCGAAGTGAAAAAGGAGAAGCGTAGATCTTGATGTAGGAGTTGAGAGGAGGGATTCCAGTTGTGTGTTGTATTTTTCTTCTTGCAGCTGGTCAGAATCGGTGTAGTGGGGCTCTTGAGAAATCTGGGGCCTTATCTGGACACAGTCCAAGGCCGTACGATGGTGTGTACAAGTCTGTGAAGAAAAATGAAGTTAGTCAGCAGGTCACACTTTGCTGCAAATAAACCAGGAGCCGGCACCCGGCTCACACTTGGCATTAGCATGTGGCTCTGGTGATCCGATCACAAGTGGACAGCCCCGAGTACGTCACTTCACACCTGGTGTTGGAATGCTCCACATTAGTCCTGTGCAACGGCTTGTGACGGGATCCTGCTGCTGGGATACATTTGCAGAGAAGCACATGGTATTTTTATTCCCATGCTGAACAAACAAAGTGTGTTTTTTAAGTGGCTGCTGTGAGTTTCCTTTTGCGTGTTATGGAATTAAAAATAGGCTTTGTTGCTGTGGCTTGTCTCCATTGTTTCGCAATCAGTCTATAATACAGCACTGTTGGCTTGCCCCTGCAGTGGTCAGCAATTGTTCACTGAGGCAGGGCCATACAATAATGTTTATGTTTTTCCAACAATTTGCAGACGAGTTGAGATGAATGAGTCGGACAGAAAAAAGTCCTTTTAGATTCAAACACTTTCTGTTTCCCTCCTATCATTGCACATGTTTTTTTAGGTCACACATCTTCTGAGTGTGTTCCGGCATTGTAGCTGCTTGACATTAAAAATGATCTCATCAGTCCTCGATTCTCTCGGTTCTTGCAGCTGAATCTTTTTTTTTTTTTTAAAGCAGTGTGCAGGCTGATTAGCTAACCTAAGACCTGAACTGGCTCGTTGGTCTTGTTTATGTTCTCAGAAAGTTTCGTCCAATCACGTTTACTCCTCCTGCCGAGATAATGCCGATCGTCAGGCTTCTCGGTCACACAGTTTGGCCTGAAGATCAGTTCTTCACTCGCTGCATGATTAGTTCAAGCTTATCTCAACGACGGAACAAAAAGTGGACGGTGGAGGGTCAGGAGCGAGACCACCAACAGTCAACACACCTTCCCCTTTCCAGCAGAAGAGTCGGAAGTGTTGCTCAGAAATTGCTGACGAGACTGGATCTATTTACACAGACCTGGACTGTGCAGATGTTTGTTTGCTTGAAACGGTCCTCTGTAGCTTATCTTCATTCACTCAGTGTGAAGCCAGATTTGACGCATCAATTGTCGAGAACGTCGTGTCAATCATGGCTCCATCGGAACATCGGTCAATTTGAAGGGATTCCAAAGAAAATCAAACGGCACACTTGCACCACAGTTGCTGCAACTATTAAAGGAACTAGTATGTTCCACATTTTTTGTTTTTAAAAAAAAAAAAAAAAAAGTCACACAGCATCAATATGACTAAAAGGTTGTTGACTATGCAAAGTTTGTCAGAGTTAGAATAAACTGCAAGAATAAAAGATGATTGTTTCTACCTGCAGAATTATGTATTTCTGTCACAAGTTCTATTAACTCTGGTACATTTTGGAGGAATACATTGACGAGGCTTTTGGGTTCCGTTTTTTGGATTTTATTTATCTGTTTTGGTTTTTTTTTTGTTTTTTTTCTTGACCAAACTACTGGCTGAAAACATTGGCCACAAAGTGAATAACTTCAACAGCGGTTCTGTATCACATTTCAGCCTCTGAACTTTTGTTAGGGCAGATCTTCAGCTTGTGAAATTATTGTCACAAAAACCGCACAAAGTTTGTTTGAGTGTTAAAAGTCAGTTTTTCTGTCTGAGTTAGACCAATACAATTGAGATTCAATTACACGTGCATGTTTTTTTTCCTCCCTTTTTCATTTTGTTACTCTACTTTTTCTGTCATCCTTGTCTTTCGAATTCTAATCTCATCCTCTTTTCTTTTTTTTCTCCTCTACTTCCGTCACCCTCCTTCTTTTTTTCATTCGCTCTCTCCAGCCTGATTTATTTATTTTTATTCCCTCTCCGCAGATTGAGCTCTGACCGGCTTTCCAAATGAGTGACGGGGAGTGCGACTTCTTCTGCTTCTTCCGCTGCTGCTGAGAGCGCTCTCCACGCGCCTCGCACCGACCGGAAGACAGGGTGTCTCCGAACAGTGACTCCCGCAGGTGGAAAGGTGGGGGGGGGAGGGGGAGAATCAGCCGCGGTGGTGCTGCTTCAGTCGAGCCATTACAGCTAATTGGACCGCCGGGATCCGACAGGTAGGCAGGCCGTCTACCTGTCCGGGTTATTGATCGAGTCGACTGGATGTCTGTGGACATGAACAGCCAGGCGTCGGACAGCAACGAGGAAGACTTCGGGGTGAACTCTGAAGAGGAGGAGGATGAGGACGATGGGGGGGAAGAGGAGGATCAGGTCGACATCGCTGCCTACTACGAGGGGGTGGCCAGCGATGTGGAGCAGCAGGGCGCCGACTCCTTCGACCCAGAGGAGTACCTGTTCACCTGCCTGACCTACAAAGAGAGTCAGCGGGTGCTGATAGAGGAAGTTAACACTGTGGCTGCTGCCTTGAAGGTCAGTATCGTCCAGCTACTTTGTTGCTACAAAGATTTGTGGAAATGATGGACTGTAAAAGAAATGTATTTCTCATGTTGTACTTTCTGGTGTACCTTCAGTATGCTCTTTGCACAAAATCTGATTTCGTGTACTACGATTAAGTATTCATATCAAGAAATTTCGTGCTGGAGCAGCTGAGACCAGCGCCTTTAGCGATTCTCTGAAGTCTGTTACCGGGTTGAGCAAACATTCACGGAGGAGACTGTTTACATCTTTCAGCTGCTCCTTTGTTTACAGCGGTTGCCAAAGCAAGGCATTACAAGCTGTGCTGAAGCCCTAACTACGTTTATGCCCCTTCTGCCACAACTGGGATTCTCTCCCAAGTCCACCCAACCAAAGGGTCACGTCCCCTGAAAATAGGAATATCGGTTTATTAATATGAATGCGAAAATTCAGTGTGAAAGGGGATGAAGTGGAAAAAGTCAGGTTATGAAACAAAAACGCGAGGCCTTCGACATCATCGGGTTTTTGGAAATTTGATGCGCTCTGAGCATTTCATTCCATCAGCAGGAAGTAAATTGTATAACGAAGCAGCATGGCAAATGATAGCTGCCTCCCTGTGTTTGGAGCTGATGGCGGGTACTGTGAGCAGGCTCCTTTTGAAAGTAAAGTTATCACTCCCCGCCCTCGACGCTCCTTGATTTGTGACGATAGAAGCTGCAAACCCCTTTTTTCTCTTCTACATTTCATCAGATCAGTCCATTACCATGATGTAATTTGTTTTCTATGCTTGCAAAACTGTCAATCCTCTTCAAAGACTAAATCAATTGTACTGGTCGTAGGAGTGTAAATAAAAAAAATCATGTTGTTTGGTTTATTTTAATTTTTTAAACATTATTTTCAACGTGGCATTTGTGTTTTATTCTGCCCTTTTCACACAGGTTTTACCAGCAGTAGCAAAATTGATCCTGGTCCATTTTCACTGGCAGGTTTCACAAATACTCGACAGGTACGTCTCTCCTGCCTCTTCGCTCGTTCACTGTTGAATGTTGGGTCTGTGGCGTGGCTGTGTTTGCGTCTCTGTGGGTTCCTCAGTTGATTGTTGCTGCTGTTCCCTGCAGATATAAGTCCAACTCGTCTCTGCTTTTGTCGGACGCCCTGGTCCAGCCCAGCAGCGCCTGCAGATCAGTCACTGTGAGTGTGTTTCACCGCTGTCTCCATGTTTAGCGGAAATTAACAGCTTACAACGTCACGGTTGAGCGTAAAGTTTTCTGCCCCTCTCACTCGAGTCTCCACTGTGTCCATGTTTGTGTTTCAGGCCCCTCAGTCCCTCCAGTGTGGCGTTTGTCTACAGATCGTACGGAGAGACTCCCTGCTGGCTCTGCCCTGCCAGCACTCCTTCTGCAAAGCATGCTGGGAGCAGCACTGCACCGTCCTGGTCAAAGACGGCATGGGAGTAGGTGAGTGCGGGCCCGTGGGTGTTCACTCGCCTCTCTGTGTCCATCGGCACGGCTGAGTAATCCTCTGTTTGATGCTGCCTCCCGTCGCTTGGATTGTGTGTGTGTGTGTGTGTGTGTGTGTGTGTGTGTGTGTGTGTGTGTGTGTGTGTGTGTGTGTGTGTGTGT
>JASSRZ010000053.1:3237082-3260305 GCA_032164315.1 Malacoctenus gilli | reverse complement strand
GTGTGTGTGTGTGTGTGTGTGTGTGTGTGTGTGTGTGTGTGTGTGTGTGTGTGTGTGTGTGTGTGTGTGTGTAAAATCCCAGAATGTGTTGGACTTTTAAAGATGAAGGGGTGTGTAATACGAGGTTTTGATGATGGCCATCTGGTGCAAAGTTTAGCAGGCAGCCATGCTCCGACTCCCGCCTCATAATTGTGTGTGTCTGTGTTCGTGTGTGTGTGTGTGTGTGTGTGTTTGTGTGTGTGTTCGCCTGTGAAAGAGTGTGCTTGTGTCAGCAGGACAGCAGATGGATGTGTGGGTGTGAACATGGATGGTTTCTTCTGGGGGTTTTTTTTCGGCAGTACTCGTGTGAGAGTGCGTTCAGTTCACCAGACTCTCTTTTCTTCAGCTGTGAGTGTGTGGGGAGCGAAAGAGGGGCTTTTTCGGATGAGCTGTGTGAAGATGCCCGCATGAGGTGGGGTGTCCCTGTGCTCCATTTAACAGTGCTTCTGATAAGACAAGTGTCCATAGCCAAGTCCTTCAAAGCCCGATAAGCATGTCTTTTATCAGCTGCGCGGAGGACACCTTCATGACAGCAGCCTCATTTCTAGGTCACTGAAACACGAGAAACCAGCCCGCTCACACAAAACACGACGACATACTTATGAAGTACATTTTGTACCTCTCTTTTAGGATTCACAAGTTGCATTCATGCATTAACATGACTTCTCTCATGGCCAGTGATTCCTGCCTCATTCCCAGTGTGTGTGTGTCTGTATCTGTGTGTTCAGGTATCTCGTGTATGGCTCAGGACTGTTCCCTGCAGATGCCAGAAGACTTTGTCCTGCCTCTGCTGCCAGGAGAGGAGCTGAAGGACAAATACAGACGCTACCTCTTCAGAGACTATGTCGAGGTGCGTGTGCTTTGCTAAAGCTCCGTGTGCTTTTCTCTATCCAGCACTGAACGCTAACATGGCAAATATCGCATTTGTCCCCCTTTTTGCTTCTACGGCTGTATACTCTGCTGCCTGTTTATCTGAACCACAACTATCTATGTGGAGTAGTTGTGTAGTTTGAGCAAAACTACACAGGCCAGCCCTCACTCCTCTGCATCAGTGAGCCATGACTACCCGTGACCCTGTCATTGGTCTCGTTATTTTTCTTCCCTTGGACACTTTTGAGAGATGCTGACTTTCATCAACAGTGTATTTTGTTCTACTTTTTTCCAGAATGAATGTTCAGTCCAAATTTTTAGCCTTGTTTTTTTTCAGGAGTTTAAATGAGGAGACCAGGTTATCAGATACATTTCTTTGTATAGCTATTCAACCAGGGTCACACATGATCTTAAAACCTACCGTCAACAGACTGAGGCTCAATGGTTGGCTGGAGACCGGTTCTGTCGATCCGTTGCGGTCAGGACTCGTCCATTCAGATCAAGATTTGCTGGTTTGAAATGCTGAAGCCTTACGATTTTATTTTCCTCTGAGAAGTGAGTGCAACATGGTCTCTCTGTTCTCAACTGTTGTTGCATTGATTGTGGCACATCCGAATGACGTCTGTCAGGTGTCGGGTTGCTTTGCTAAGAAGTCCCTCCAACACAAACACAGATTAAAGTGTTGCGCAACTATGGGGAACAACTGAAACCTGAGTCCAGAAGTGATTCAAATTTGGCAGTAAAAAATGCAGTTGTGTTGTGTTTTTCCCACACTGGTTTGTAGCACACTGCTCTCTCAGACTGGATCCTATGATGGCTTTGCTCCTGCCAAAGAGCATTAGGTCTCCTGTGGCGTGTACACGTGCACACATCTCTTTGTGCTTTCACTGACCTGTAACATTGTGTATCTGTCCCGTCTCCAGAGTCACTTCCAGTTACAGTTGTGTCCGGGTGCAGACTGTCCCATCGTCATCAAGGTGCAGGAGCCTCGAGCGCGCAGGGTGCAGTGCAGCCGCTGCAGTGAAGTCTTCTGGTGAGACGCGCACACACAAACACGGTTGTCCGTGCAGAACTCAGCTGATGCACGGACGTGCATGATCATTCACGCGCCATCAGAACGATTGTTTTCCCAGATACTTTACAATCTTTTTGCTGAACGGTCTTTTGCATCCTTCCTTCCAACAGTTGTTTTACCACCAGTTTGGTCGGTCTGTTTCTTTGTTGTACCGGAAAGCGTTGCGAAACCACAGTGTTTGTAACCGTGTTTTCTCTCCCTCAGTTTCAAATGCCGGCAGATGTACCACGCACCCACAGACTGCGCCACGATTCGCAAATGGCTGACCAAATGTGCAGACGACTCGGAGACTGCAAACTACATCAGTGCTCACACTAAAGATGTACGACTCTTCTGCACGCAGACACAAACACGCTGTGAAGAAATATTTCTGAACACACAATCGGTTCACGCACTCGTACACGACCGAAATTGAAAGCGACCAAACCTTATTAGATCTCGGTAGCATAATTGGGGTCTGCAGTTCACTGATTATATCATAGCTGTGAAGTTGACGGCAGTTGGATGTTAAAAGTTGTGTTTTTCCTCTCCTCCAGTGTCCAAAGTGCAATATCTGCATTGAGAAGAACGGAGGGTGCAATCACATGGTGAGTCAGAGCTGAAAATTCACACTTTGTCAGAACACAGGAAATGCCATAAATACAGTCCGATTCAGAGCGCTGAAGTCTCTGACTCCAATAGCTGATGATTTAGTACCTCACAAGAAAATGTGTTTTAAACTGCTGGTATTTTTGTTTGTTTTTTCTAAAGTTTCTGAAAGCTGTAAATAATTAAATCTACCACCTAGAATGCTCTCAAATGCGTTTAGTCACCGAGTAGTTTTTAGTTCAAAGGTTTCACCGTGACTCATCTGTTGTCTTGTGCTTTTCTTGTTTCAGCAATGTTCCAAGTGCAAACATGGTGAGTTGTTCAACTCAAAGTTTGGCACTACTTTTCTCGTCTATGAGGTTCTTTGTGATGACTGATTGGCTTTATACACTTTGGCAGGCGGCCATAATGTAATGGCTAACTGGTGTGTATCACAATCATAACTACAACATAGGAACGATTAACCTGAGCTGGAACTCAAGTGTTGTGTTTATTTCCCCACAGTTAAACATTGTTGAAGCGAAATGCTGAAATAGAATATGACTTATCGTCATTGGAAACGGGGATGTTTTCTACTGCAGCATCCAACAGTTGTGTTGTCGTACCGTCTCACACCTTTGTGCGTCTCTGTGTCTTCTGGCAGACTTCTGCTGGATGTGTCTTGGAGACTGGAAGACTCATGGCAGCGAATACTACGAGTGCAGCCGCTACAAAGAAAACCCCGACATAGTCAACCAGAGCCAACAGGCTCAGGCCAGAGAGGCCCTCAAGAAATACCTCTTCTACTTCGAGAGGGTACGTGGAACCGAATCCTAACGGTTAAAGAAATAAACCTGATCACTGGGTTGTTTCTCTTTGCGACACATTCTGAGACGTGAAACCTCTTTACAGCTCTGATTAAATCCAGAAAGTAGGCGTCGTAAACAATCGAGGGTGTGAAACCGTACTTCCTGCTATCTAGTTTGGAGGTTTTAAACCTCAGTAACATAAAGTTTTGATACGGGTGCATAATAAAACAATTTTAGTCTTCAGTGTTTTAAAATTTTATTTTTATTTTTGCCTTTTTTTTGCATCAGTGGGAGAATCACAACAAGTCTCTGCAGCTGGAGGCTCAGACGTACCAGAGGATCCAGGAGAAGATCCAGGAGAGAGTGATGAACAATCTGGGGACCTGGATCGACTGGCAGTACCTGCATAATGCTGCAAAGCTGCTGGCCAAGGTACAGTGGACGCCGCTGCTGTGTTACTGCCCAGGCAGTATTCTGTACCAGTCTCAGATTGCAGAGTAAGAGAGAGGCGAGTGGGGCGCGTACAAAGGATCCGATTGTTTCTGCAAGACTTGGTGGAGTCGGGCCGAATTTGTAAATCGGAGCTTTAAAGGAGCAGAATGTAAGATAGAGAGGAGGACACTTTCATGCTCTGGGTGGCAGCAGTGAGGCACTTCCTGACTTTTGCTCTTACAGTTGTTGTTAGAACCGCTGCTGCTTCTTCTTTGAGGCTTTTGCTGAATGCAGTCAGAGTGGGCGAGCTCGCCACACCAGCTTTTGGTGCAAGATTTTCTAGGTCGAGACCAGCGTGATTGTGGCTGACTGGTTACTGAGCCGACTGTTGTGATTTTATTGCGACAATTGGCACAAATTGACCGAATCCTGCTAGAAAGCCTTTCTACTGTTTTTGTCTTTGCTTCATCTAACACTGCATCACTTGTCTTTGTGTTCCTAGTGTCGCTACACACTGCAGTATACTTACCCTTACGCCTATTACATGGAGTCCGGCCCGCGCAAGAAACTGGTGAGACACGACGACACTACTCTTTGAACCCCGTCCGTGCAACAAAAGTTATCTACTCTGTTCTTTTGATGGCTTACTTTCGCCCTCTTTCTCTCATCGTGTCTTTGATCATCTTTTCGGTCACAATCCTTCATCGTTCTCTGTTCTCTGTCCTCTGCAGTTTGAGTACCAGCAGGCCCAGTTGGAAGCAGAGATCGAAAACCTGTCATGGAAAGTGGAGCGAGCCGACAGCTACGAGAGAGGCGTGGTGGGAGGAGAGGGGGAGCTCAGCGCCAGTGACAGAGGGGTGAGTGTACCCGAAAATGACAGGGAGGGAGAGAGAAACTGACACAATCTGTGACCCCTGAAGCAGAATAAGTTCCAAAAATAATTCCAAAAAGTGTCTGAAAGTTTTCCAATAATAATGTTGGTGTGTTGTTGTTTTTTTTTTCATCCACAGGATTTGGAAAATCAGATGCACATCGCTGAGCAGAGGCGACGCACGCTGCTGAAGGATTTCCACGACACCTGAAGCTCCATCGCATCTGCGAAGCACCAGCATCTCCTTCCTACCTTCCTTCCTTCCTTCCTTCCTACCTACCTACCAATCTTTGCTTCCTTCCACGACCATCCCTCGGTGCAGTCATGCAGACCCCCTCGTTGCTTCTGAACACTCATTTGCGGCCGCCCCACACCCGTCCTTTCTGTCTTTTACCCCCCCCGCCCTTCTACACTCGTAAATGCCGCGATGTCACAGAATGACGCGGCTGTATCGTCCCTGGTTTCTCCACGCCTCGTTTACATGTTTTGGTTTAAGAGCGACGCTTTCTGTGATTACACTTGTTTCAGCGATTCGCAGAAAATGATGAGATGGCTTTTGTGTTGGACACTGATCCAAGCCTCGGAAAAAAACCCCAACATGGAGCTAGTTAGAACGGTGTAAGAAACAGAACAAGCGTGAGCTTTTTTTTCCGTGATTGGTGGTGTTCAAAGGCCCCCCCCCCCTCCAAGAAACTGGAGAGCTCAAGCTCAAAAGGGAAGAATTAGCTCTCGTTATGCGAGTTTCAACTTCTGGTTCTGCGTTTGGTTGTTTTAACGTTGAGCAGAAGGAGCTGACTGGTGCCTGTCGCTCTGGCTGGAGATGTGAGAAATGTAAACAACATGATGAATCGAAGCCAAAAACATGCGTGGAATGAATTGTTTAGTCAGCTCTCGGACCACAAGGAAACACCGTCTGCTAGTCAAGTGTGACACCCGGAGACAATGCATTGTGTTAACTAGTTTCCTTAGTGCAAAGGTCAGCATGAAATGAACCTGGTCAGGTAAACAGATTGGCTGAGTGCGTGGCATCTTTTTAAATAAAATGAATTTAAAGACTTGCGTTACAACTTGCAAACCCCTTTACAACATGAGTAGAAGTTTGGAGCTCATGCTGTAAACTCAAATACTCGGTGTGTGTGTGAGAGAGAGGCTGATGTTGAGCCGGGATGTCACGCTGTTTATTTGTTGTCAGTGCTTCGCATCAAATTCTGCGTTTGTTCGGTGTTTCCATGTCTGGAGGGGCTCTAGCCACCACTGCCAGCGAGAAGTCGTCACAGCTGAAGTGGAAACTACTGAGTCGGACCCATCCATGCCCCCCCCCCCCATTACAATCCTAATATTGTGGCTCGATTGCTTTTTGCTGATGCAGATCAGTGCCCGCAGGAAAGAATACATCTCCTCTATTAATCTGAGCAAAGGCGTGGATGAAGCTGTAATGAAGAAACAAGTGTAACCTCAGGCATTCATACGCGCTGCAGCACCTCCCATTGATGACGTGGCCCGCACACACTCGCGCTCGAAGCACTCTGCTACAGACGATGAAGCCCCACTGTTTATTTGCCCCCCCCCCCACCTCCCCACTGCCACCTCGTGCTTGCTTCCTTTTTCTTTACCTCCATCTCTGTTTTTGTTTTTCCTTCCTCGTCCCTTCCCGCTCTCATTGTTCACTTTTTCCTCTGGAAAAATGGCTGTTGATAGGTAGATAGATCGTTTAAAAAAAAAAAAATGAAAAAGAAAAAAGAACCAAAAAAAATTGCTGTAATTTTCAACGGTTGTACATTAATACAGAAATAGAGTTACTGAGAGTTTTTAAAACCGGATCCCGTCTCTTGTGTGTTGATTGCATGCACGTTCATCACACCGACAGTTCAGACACGGCACACAGATGTTATAAAATATAATATAAAATGGTGGAGCAAAAGGGAAACACTGACAAAGTTTAGAAAGACTTTTATTGACGGCAGAAACCAAAGACTTCTGAGATGCTTCACCACCACCAAGTGTAGAATTATTGACACAAAGCTGCAGGCGAAACCTGAACCTCGATTTGAAGCCATCAGGTTTTTTCCACAGAAAGCTTCTCCAACTCCAAAATTCACACATCCAACCTCCACAGTATTCAGGAGCCCTGCTTTGCTCTGCCTCTCTCATCCATGGTGAGGATTCCCAAAAGTGTGTTTAAAATACTCGGAATCGGTGTGCCGAAACGTGTCGGGGAGAACTCGGGCCACCTCTGACATTCTCGTGTTGGCACCGTGTCACAGTTGAGCTCTGATGGCGAGTGTGCGCCGGCCTAATATAGTCGAGTGTGGTGGTTCGCCAAGGCGACATAAACAGCTCCGGCGCTCCGCTTGACCTCGCGTGTGAGAGCCAGTTTTCAGAGTCATGCAGGAACGTGTGGTGTGAGGAGAAGGATGGCACCCTCAAGTGTTTACTCCTCAACAGGACACACAGGAGCTTTGTATTGACCAGCAGATGAAAGGCCTGTTTGGCCTCTGGACTGCCTGAGGCCTTGGTGAGCCTGCATATCAGGAGATCAACTGGGATGTTTTTGTTTTTTTCCAAATATAAGAGGCTATGTTCTCATATAGTAAGGTACATCTGTTAGAACATTGGTATATTTTTAGCTGATATCACAGTTGCGGCTGCACACCTGTTGAGGCCAAATTTGTCAGTGGTGGATGTTAAGCAACATTGACGCAGTATTTTTTTATTTCTCAGCTTCAAAGTGTCATCACATTCCCAGTGGAGCTTATCTAACGTTTATTTCCTTTATCCGAGAAGCTCTAAAGTTGCTCTTTGACCTTGATATTCCTAGAAGTAGAAAAAGAACGTACGCTGAAGTCGAGCACAAACAAGTCAAAGTTAGACGTTTGATAGTTTTATTCAACATGTATACAAGTTACGAGTCTCCAAGTTACCAATAAATAGTTATTACCAAAATTTTGAAAGCAATCTGGCGATTATGAAATACACCCAAATAAAAATGCACTCACTGAAAAGATGACAGTTGATAATAGTTCCAAAGATGTTTGATCAGTGGCTGTAAACACTGGATAAATACCATGATCTAGAAATGTAACATTTTTTTTAATAAACGGATAATGGGTAAAAAGTCGAAATAAGTTAATGAATAAATTACGGGTCACAATACATTAAATAAATTCCCTTATAGAGCCATATACTGTACATGTATGATGTTGAGTGACACCGGATTGTCCTGTCAGTCTGGGCAGCAGCGTGGGCGGAACATCCGGATGTGACGTAGGGGGGTCGGAAATGCTGTCAGAGGGAACGACGCACGTGTCCGATGCAGCTACTGAGAGGTCCCGAGCGGTGGGATCACGCTGTCATTGAGGCCTCCTATGATTCAGACAATACCGCACACCCACCGCCCCAGTTCGGTCATTTCACGGTAACGGACATCCGGGCAGCGGGACGCACCTCGGCAACTCAGAGGCGCGCGGGAAGAGACAGCAGTTAACCGACCGGAGGCGCGAGTCAGAGCACGAGGAAAGTTCTCGGTGCTCGGACCAGTGTGTGTGTGAGTGTGCGTGTGGAAGAAAGCGGGTGCGCACTGTACGTAGCCGCTGCCTCTGCTGCTGGTTCCGGTGATACTCACTGCGAGACGGGGACCCTGGTGAAGGCTGCTCCGACGCAATGGCGGACTACCTGATAAGCGGCCAGACTGGCTACGTCCCTGACGACGGGCTGACGGGACAGCAGCTGTTCAACGGCGGAGACGGACTCACGTACAAGTAAAGACGCCTTCTTGCTCCTTTTCACCCGGGGTTTAACCGGGCCACGCACCGCAACACGCTCCTCGTGCAGTCACCGGTAAACTTTGCTCGGCGTGCTGCTAGCGGCAGCAGCAGTAGCCGCTGCTCTGCACCTGCAGCGTCCACTTGGTCACACACCCCTGTGACGTTACAGCGCCGACGTTTGCAGCTAAAGTGAAATTATTGAGATGGAGACAATTTAAATGCATGTGTGCTTCAGTTAGACTTATAACTCACTATTCCCATATGTTAGCCACAGAACCACTTGGAGTAACATTACCTAAACTGGTGTCCACTGAATGGAGGCACAGTGTAAACACACAGAAGTCGCCAATGTGGCCTTTTAAGACTGGAAGAAAACACTCAGACTGTTTTTAGAAGCGCTGCTTCCATGTTCATATAGGACCCAGTTCACAGAAAATGAAGCCTCTCGGCACATCCCTGTGGCAGCCCTCCTGGGGTCTTTACACGCAACCGTCCTCCCCTAAATTTAGATCCTTACCCAGCAGTCCAGCCCATGCTGGAGTATGTGTGGTTGGCTAAATCCAGAAGCATGCGCTAGGCAGCTCTCTGTATGGCAAAGTTCAAACTGTTCCTTTGGCATTTTCTCAGACTGATCAGCAGCCAAACTGTTTGTTGTTCTCCATATGGTGTTGTGTTTTTCCACTGTTCATGTATGTCCTAGATTTGCTCTTTGGACCACTTTTTAGTCATTTTCATGACAGGACAATGTGAAAGGATCAGATGTTATTACAAAACAGACTTGCAATAAAATGCAACACGTGCTCCAACGCGTACTCTGGTGAAACACAGTAAGGTGGAGCAGCATCACGTCTGCACTGATGACCCTTTGAAGAATGCCTCCGATTGATGCAGAATCACACAGTAATAATGTCACACAGGCATTTGACTCAGATGTGCGAACAGGCCAGCTCGCTCCGGCCTCATGAGGCCTCAGTGCCAGTCACACACCACGTGGACGCTTCGCACTCCTCTGACACCTGAAGCCCTCTGAAGACAGAACTTTGGGTGCTCCGTAACACCGTCTCGTCCCATTCTTTCTCCCACACTCCTTATAATGTTATTCCTTTAGAAGTCAGACAGTGTTTGTTTTGTTGGAGAAATGTTTACACATTCCAGCCTCCAACTACTCACGCACGGACACGTACGTGGTTGATGCAGAAGATCATTTGCTGTGGTTTGGGAACAGACATCAGATTGGAGACCAGAATTGCAGCAGATTGAGACACTCATGCATACACGTGAGAGCGAGAGCCTCCGTTTTAACGCCGTTTCTTTCCTTCTTTTTCCAGTGACTTTCTGATCCTCCCCGGCTACATCGACTTCACGTCCGATCAAGTGGTGAGTCGAGATGGACTAATATTTACCAACACAACAAACCTGATTACGGCTGCGATGTTGTGGTATTAAACTAATCCCAGTTTGGGATTATGTCTGTCGTGGGAGCACACGAGGTGAGAGAGAGAAGGGGGGGGGATTATCAGCCCAGCACGTCTCGTTACAAATGTTCTCTGGATGAGACTCGCAGCAGAGAAAGTCGCAGCTTCCGGGGATGAACGAAGAGTTTGTAACCTTTGCTAAAAGCCACCCCTGGCATTTGTGGAGTAATGGTTCAAATAACCTCACAGTCAAATTTGATTTTCCAGTAAAAAAGGAAAAGCTGATTTGTCACTTCTGACAATCAGAAGTTCCTCAGTTCCATCACATTTTCCAGGAAGTTCTACAGAAGCCTAAACAATTTCACAGCTCAGTTTGAGTTTCAAGTAGTAATCGCAGAAATTCATATGAATATAATTGATAGTTTGAAAATCATATTTGAATGACAGTCCATTCAGAAGCCCCACAGTACGACTGCTCAGCCTTTACCCTCCCTTATGTTTCTGATCATGAATATTCGTGACCTAATTCTGAATCATATTCTGGTTGTTACCATGTTTAATAATGTTCACAACAGAAATGCTGCATTTGCTGGCGGTCTAAGGCTCCAACCTTTGTGCTGTTGATCCATGCGTCTGTTTCTCGTCAGTGCAACATCTTAACGGTTTCTGTGGAAAGTTTTGTCCAATCTGGTCTCACGGTTCCTTCAAAAAAAAAAAACCAACCAAACACTCAAAAGGCCGAGCAGAGGTTTATTTGAGCGTGCTTTGTCCCCAGGACCTGACCTCGGCGCTCACCAAGCAAATCACCATGAAGACGCCCTTCGTTTCCTCTCCCATGGACACCGTGACTGAGGCCAACATGGCCATCGCCATGGCTGTGAGTCTCCACATGAGATCTTTTACCTTGGTTTTGGTTTTTCCCTATTGCGACCTGATATTTTGTTGATGCACACTGATTGTTTTTCGCAGTTAACGGGCGGCATCGGCTTCATTCACCACAACTGTACGCCGGAGTTCCAGGCGAATGAAGTCCGCAAAGTCAAGGTACTGATCAATGACTGCGCACATGATTTGTTAACTTTCCTTCATTTCATTTCTCATCTTCTATCTTCTCTCAGTCGCTTGTTCTTCCATCCAATTGTCTTCTGTGTCTCAATTTTGGTCTTTTAATGCGTTTTGTCATCATTTTCTTCAACTCACAAAATCGTCTCATGTTTTTTTTTCCCCCCCTCTTTTGTGCACCAATTTAGTTTGCTTGATCAGTGTTGGTCTCCTTCCGAATCCTTGCCCCCCCCAGCTGTAGATGTTAGGCAGTGATGTCTGTTTATTTTGTCAGTGCTCCCTCTTCTTCCTCATGTCCACGCCTGTGACTCTCACCCCTCCTCCCCTCCCCTCCCCTCCAGCGCTACGAGCAGGGCTTCATCACAGACCCTGTGGTGATGAGCCCCCACGAGCGAGTGCGGGACGTCTTCCAGGCCAAAGCGCGTCACGGCTTCTGTGGCATCCCCATCACAGACAATGGCAAAATGGGGGGCAAGCTGGTGGGCATCATCTCGTCCAGAGACATCGATTTCCTGAAGGAGGAGGAGCACAATCTGCCACTGAGCGAGGTGGGTGGAGTTTGGATGAATCATGTGGTTTTTTGCTTTGTACTTATTGGAATGAAATTTTCCTCAAATTTTTTGGCGCCTGGCTGTTTTCTTTTTTATTATATGAATAAAGATGGCATTTTTTGTGTTATTTCAAAATATTTACATTGTTATCCTTTCTTTCTGATCAGGTGATGACAAAGCGAGAGGACCTCGTTGTCGCCCCTTCTGGAGTGACTCTAAAGGAAGCCAATGAAATTCTTCAGAGGAGTAAGAAAGGTGAGAGGGATTCTGCTGTTGTAAGCAAATAACGAAACAGAAATGGTAGTACGTGTGAGCGTGACACCGTTCTCTCCCGTTCTCGCTGCAGGCAAGTTACCAATCGTGAATGAAGAGGACTCCTTGGTGTCGATCATCGCTCGCACAGATCTGAAGAAGAACAGAGACTTCCCTCTGGCCTCCAAAGACTCCCGCAAACAGCTGCTGTGCGGGGCCGCCATCGGCACGCACAACGACGACAAGTACCGGCTGGACCTGCTTGTGCAAAGCGGGGTGGACGTGGTCGTGCTGGTGAGGGACTCCTGTGTCCAGAAACCTTTCTGGTCACCTGACAGGTGAATTCTCTGTGAGAGGGGCGAGACGTGCGGAGGTCGTGACACGTTTTGTTGCTTTTCTTCTTCTAGGACTCTTCTCAGGGCAACTCAATCTTTCAGATCAACATGATCAAGTATATAAAAGAAAAGTACCCTAACCTACAGGTTATTGGAGGCAATGGTGAGTACTGTGCACTGTGACGCATTGATGAATGATCCCTGCATAGAACTGATGCTTGTCCAGTGTTTTGAAAGAAAACGTTCCATCATGCAGCTCTAACAGCCTCTCTGCCTCCCCCTGTCTGCCGCAGTGGTGACTGCAGCTCAGGCGAAGAACCTGATAGACGCTGGAGTGGACGCACTGAGAGTGGGGATGGGCAGCGGCTCCATCTGTATCACACAGGAAGGTGAGCCACCGATTGGCGGCCACTTAACATCACAGTTGGCACTCCGTTATCTCCTTGATCCCCGAAGAAGCCAGTCTGAAGCCTTTTGATTTGCTGACTCGTCACTTCCTGGGGAGGAATGCTCTTTTGGAGCCTGGGGTGTCCTTTCCTTTTTTGAGCTGTTTGAGGTATTTTGAGTTTGGCCCTGCAAAGTATTTTTTACCTGTAGAGTGAAGAAATTAATGGAAGAAGACGGAGGGGAATTTTATTCAAATCTTTCCTTTCTGTCTTCGAGTTGCTGCTGATTCTCGTTGCAATGCAGGATGTCTGGGTCTCTTGTTTTGATCTCACTTCTCAGTCTTTGAAGTCCGGTGTAGTATTTTCACTCCGAGAACGTCTGATCCTTCTAGGACTGGTGTTAGGACAAGCAGGGCTCTCTGCCTTTGGTTTCGTGATATTAGGCTGCTTGTTGAATGGTGCAGTGAGAGCACAGATATAGTCGGAGGTCCGTGCTTTGCCGGGTAGAGTGAAAGATATGTCTCTGTCACTTGTGTCTTCATATGACCACAGTTTTCTTTACTCTATTAGCATTTCTTATGTGTTTTCTTATTTTCCTCATTTTTGTCTTGTCTACTTCATTCGTTTGTCTTCCTCCCCCTCCATTGTTTCGTGTCTTTCTCTCTCTCAAATACCTCTTCCTTCCCCTCTCCCTGGTGTGTATATATGTGTGTGCGTGTGTGTGTATACTTTGTGTGGGTGTGTTTGTCCGTGTCTAGCTCCCCTCAGTGTACCACCAGCTATAAAGCTCCACAGCCCCAAAACCCCAACTACTGTTACGGGATACTGCAGTAAGTTTCCCCTCTCGCTGGCTCGTGCTGGGCTGGGATTGGTTGGATGTCACAGTGCCTGTCACCCTTCCCCTTCACTGCGTGCTGCACTGACTGGATAACAGCTTTGCATCTGTAGCTGTAGAAGCTTTTTGACAACTGGCCTTTTGGGGTTTTGGGGTTTGTGCTTGTTCATGTGTCCACACTAATTTGTCAGCGTGACTGTGCCCCCCCCCCCCACACTCCCTCCCCCCACTCCACTGATGTTTTCATGATGTCTTCGGATGTTCTCTCGTAACATCAGTAGTTAGCTCAAATTTTATCGAGGTCACTGCTGCCTCTGTGACAGCGTCCATTCGTCTTTAACTCACGTTTGTAACCTTGGAACAACCAGAGAGCATCAGTGTGAGTGGCAGCCACACAGTGGCGCTGTTCAGCAGGCGTGACAGTTTGTCTGGCTGTGCGTGTAAGTGCTTTTTCCCTCAGCCAGTCGGCCTGTTTTCTGGACTTGGGTGATTACTATGAATCATTTTCAGTCATCTTTTGTACAGCAGAGGTGTTTAAACTCTTACTGTGACTTTTTACTTGTAATTTTAGCATGGCTGGCAATCGCTCGTGTCCTTTCATGGCCTTTGATTGACGGTTGTGGCCTGTGTAGAACATTCTCGACACCTTTCCGAGGAGCGACTGATGATTCGGGCACGTTCATGGATCAAGTTGTAATGTTAGCTTTCTTATTGTCTCTCTTGTCTGGATTACACCTTGTCTGACTTGTTTGAGCTGAAAAAGGCTCAAAAGGAAGAGGGATGTTTAGGGTTCATGACCGTCTGATGGTGCAGACGAATTTTTTTTTTTTTGACCACCGTTCTTCCCCTGAGGTCCCTCTCTGCCTCGTGTCACCCAGCTGACGGATCTCTGCATTTGTGTTGGCGGGTCGAGTCCAGCCAAGCGGAGGCAGCATGTGTGATGAGCCGGCTTCGGAGTTTCAGAGCCGTGTGGTATTTTATGTGCTGATGCGATCAGTTTAACTTCCTCATTCTCACGTTTTGACAATTGTAACAGAGACGCAGTCTGTGCGCTCATTCACTGTGTGATTCATTTTAAAGCATCACTTCCTGGGACTCTCAGTCATGCATGGCAATCAAGGGACTTCCGTTCAACAATTTAGAGTCAGGCTTCACTTTTAGGTCCACTTGGCAAGAACTTCAAGCTGCAGTTGTGCTAAATGATCAAATTGTGACACTACTCCAGACTTGTGTCTAAGAGGACCATCTCACACGGTTTTCTTTTATCTGCTTCTTCTTCGTTCCCATCAGTGCTGGCATGTGGCAGACCCCAGGCCACAGCCGTCTATAAAGTATCGGAGTATGCCAGGCGCTTCGGAGTGCCGGTGATCGCCGACGGCGGCATCCAGACTGTCGGACACATCGCCAAAGCCGTGGCTCTGGGTGCATCCACAGGTACGACCGGGGGCCACACGGAAATGAACTGAGGCCATAAGACTGCATCTCCTCAGAAGTGGTAGAAATTTGTCACCCGGAGTGAAGTTCTGTCTCTAATGTCTCTGGTTTGTGTGTCCAGTGATGATGGGCTCACTGCTGGCTGCTACCAGTGAAGCTCCGGGTGAATATTTCTTCTCCGATGGGATCAGGCTAAAGAAGTATCGCGGCATGGGCTCCTTGGACGCCATGGACAAAAACCTGGGCTCCCAAACCAGATACTTCAGGTACGGACGCTCACCCTGGCACAGAGACGGGCTGCTCAGCGTTGCCCGTCGACACATCGTGTCCTTTAAGTCTCTCTACGTCACATCATGTGTCGTGTCTTAAGTTTGAAGCTGTCCACTCAGTTCCATTTAATGACTTTTTCTCTCTGTGTCCCCTCACAGTGAGAGCGATAAGATCAAAGTTGCACAGGGGGTCTCTGGAGCGGTGCAGGACAAAGGCTCCATCCACAAGTTTATTCCGTACCTGCTGGCTGGCATTCAGCATTCCTGTCAGGACATTGGAGCAAAGAGCCTCACTCAGCTCAGGTAAACAAACACAATCCCTCCCTAACACACACTTGGCCACACCAGGGGAAAAAAAAAACTGAGTGTATGGACTGAATCGCTACTATTGGGCTCACTCTGGTCGTGGTAGACAGTCATGTTCGCTCTCCTCCCCTCAGAGCCATGATGTATTCCGGTGATCTGAAATTTGAGAAGAGGACATCGTCGGCTCAGATGGAAGGCGGAGTCCACAGCCTGCACAGGTAAACACCAACTCAATAATTTAGCTTGAACCTAAAGGTTACACTCAAGCCACAAGTCAGTTATTTTTCAAAGTGATCCGTTTCAGTAGAACCCTCGACTTTCAGTGTTTGTTTGTTTTTTTCCTCGGTCGTCCTTGGAGACGTATCGGGTTTCGCCTTGAATCAGGAGGACCCAGGTTCTGATCCCTGCTGAGGCAGGAAGGACATGCAGCATGAAAACCAGCCGCCTGTTAATGCAAGTTACAACGCTTCAGTTAAAACCTCCTGTCAGGAAGCAGCCGAAAGGGTCCC
Organism: Malacoctenus gilli; assembly: GCA_032164315.1. Lineage (NCBI taxonomy): Eukaryota > Metazoa > Chordata > Actinopteri > Blenniiformes > Labrisomidae > Malacoctenus > Malacoctenus gilli. The sequence continues at coordinate 3,244,524 of JASSRZ010000053.1, read as the reverse complement.
ACACACTTCCTGTACTTTCACAGTAAAATATCACCAACAGGGAACCATCATTGCGAATTACGTTTGGTCACATTTACTGGTGAGAAGATTTTAACTTTGTAGCAGGAGTGAAATCTATATGGAGTCGATGATGCGCGTGTGACACTGCATTTTTTTTTTTAGTCCCTTTCGTCACGAGGGCGATTCTTCCGAGTTCGAATTAGCTTTCAGATTTCATTGTCTTCAACTGAGGACTCGTGCGTTTGTGGTGAGACATGAAACTAGGAGTTTGGAACTTCCTCTTCAGTTCGTCCTCTCTGGCCGCCATGTTCTCTGTCTTTACAGGAAGCTTCGCAGATGGTCGTGTGATCGGCACTTCTCTCACCAGCCTCTTTTTCTCTCCCGTCTTCCCACAGCTACGAGAAACGGCTGTTTTGAGAAGAAGCGCGCCCTCGGAGGGAGGAGCCCTCCGTACAGACATATGCAAACACACACTACTCGCCGGACTGCTTTTACCTAAAACACACGCACAACTAAATCCTCATCCAAATCAGTCTCCGAAGATCAACACCCGCTCGCCACTCTTCCGAGGACCCATCATCAGTCTTCCTGCCAGCGTCTATGCATCGTCTGTGTTTGGTAGAAACGTGTCTGTGTGAGCGAAGGGGTGTGACGAAAGCATTTATCAGTCGGCGCACGTGTTCAAGTCCAGCGACACATCCGATGCCTTCTATGTCGCGTTCCAATGTCTCCGATGTACTGCTGTCCATTTTAAGTCCAGTAATAAAGCATACGTGTTTTTCCACAACCCGCTGGTGTTCAGTTGGTTTGTCTATGAATTGTAAACCTGAGCGTGTAGAGTAAACAGTCCTGCATGTTGACAGCATGAGGACAGAAGCTTTTTCTTGAGGCCCACATGTTTCCAACAGGGCCTTGATCTGAGTGATGTCTTGTTGCTACTCCTCCAATGGGCCCCCCTGGTCTCCCGTACTGCCACATCTGATCTCGCATCAGTGGATGACATACAGAGATACTTTCTGTCTGAGCATGTCTGCTTCCACTCACCTCTTGGTGAGGTTAGCCGTGGGCCAAGTACCTGATCGAGCTGAATTTTCTTCGGAAGAGGTCGGACAAAGTCTGAGAACAGACACTTTGTTTCTAGAGTTGGCGTTAAATCTCTAAATTTGTTGGTTTTCACTTGACAATAACTGTAAATTAAAGTCAGTTACAAACTAGAAGAAAAACAAAATGTGGATTAAAATGAAAATGAACTTCCAGTGAAAAGAGTCAAAAACATCCGCAAACTCTTGCAATGCATCAATTTAATGTGATGTCAGTTATCCAGTCTGTATCCATCTATTCTGTGATTTATCGGAGGGACGGGGGAGTCGGGGTGAGGCCCAGGTGCCCCCCCCACCCCCACCTCCACCCCCACCCCCACCCCCACCCTCCCTCCACACCGGCCCACCAGTGGGATCGGATGCTCCTACGGATCCACCGGACTTTCCAGGCGCTGGTCCGCTGGGAGTCCTCCGGTCACACTCCGCCGGTCACACCTGCCTCCCATCATCCATCACCCGCCGCGCCGACGTGTCTCATTTGGACGGAGCGAAGGAGGCAAGGAGTCGGATTACAGGCCTCAGGCGGCTCGACGGACAGGTGAGGTCTGAGCAACGACTCGCACACGGGCTGGAAAGGCCAGCTGCGCTGCCGGTGCTGCGTGGTTTATTGAAACCAGGGGTGAATTATAAACTTTACAAGTGAGGTGAAAGGTGGAAAAAAAAAAAAACTCTGCTCTCTACACGGACAGAAAAAGAGCTTTACTCAACCAAAATGAATGATTCAGAATCTGAAGGATCAGTTTGAGTAAACAAAATAACGTGAAAGCAACAAAAAACACTTTCTTCGGTAATAAAAATGACTAAACATTTGCTGAGTTTACCAGGGGAGTGGAAACTTCGAGGTTTCACCTTTCATCAAGACAAGGTGGCGGTGAGAGGCCTTTTCTCATCAAACCATGCAAAATAAAAGTAATGATCCGGTCACGTGAGACGATAACATTTATTTCTGTCAGTGATTCAATGAGCTGACCCTTGATAACAATGCTGATCGCTCATGTAGAAAAACTACACTGTTTCAGTTGTTGTCTTTTTACTGCTGTCAATATTTCCCGTGTTTATAGAGTAGCATCTTAAAAAACACTCAAATTATTGACACGAGGATAAAAAAAAAATTGAGTAGCAATTTTGATAGCAAAGTTCTCTCATTATGTTTCACACAAACTTAATTTTTAAAGCTCATTTTATTGTTTCAACTAAATCTAGTCTTGAAAAAGCTTTTGAAACCCCCCCCAAATTGCTCAATTCAAAAACAAATCACGAGTGATGTTTGAAAAATGGTTTTAAAGTTTATGAGCTCCGAGAAAAAGACTCCTCCAGAAATGACAGCAACACAAAGTGGATTTCGTAATCGTAGAAAAAGATTTAATTTCAGGGTGTATTTTTGTAAGACAGAAACTCATATCGAGCGCAGCCGCCGGTGGGTGCAGACGCGCTGCAGCGGGGAGGGAGTGGGCCGTTGAATGGGAAGGAGGAGTCTCGCCCCGGCCTGGGAGAAGTGAAAGTGAAATGAACCTCTGGAGTATTTAAAGAGGAAGTTTGGAGTCTCCGAGCTGTCGGCGATCCGGAGCGGGAGGAGCATGAGGAGCGGCAGCCCCGGAGCCACCGGTGAGTCCCCCTTTCACGAAGCCCACCTCGACCCCCTCTGTCGACTGGGGGTCTTTTACATCGTCACCTCCTTCCTGTACTTCTTATACTCCGCCTGTCCTGATTGCGCTTCGCGGTAACGACGCTCTTTTCACCTTCCGTCTCTTTTCGTCCTCACTTTGTCCTCCTCTCACAGCGCTTGCTGGCCTGCGAGACATGTCTGACCTCACGTGACCCAGAAAAAACTACAGAAACCTTCAGTTTGTCTCATCCAATACATCCTCAAGCTGAAAATATGCCGCATCTGTTTTCATTGGCTGCGTTTGCTCTGTTGAAACTTGCTTGTTTACACGCAGTTCTGGCCAGGAAGGAGTTGGTGGTCGTCTTTTAAGTGCATATTTCAGGCCCCCTGAGAGACAAACCTGGCTTGTCAGTCTTCCCTGAGCGCGCGTCTCCTCCCACCTCCTTCCTTTTATCGCTCTATCAGCCCCTTCCTGCTCAGGCGGCCTGACCTCTGGTGCCCCTTGGCCTGCCTCCTTTCTCTTTCTGTCTGACTGTAGATAATCCACAACAGGTTTTTCAGGACAGATGACCAACATAAAAGACGTGTTTATGGGCACCAAGCCTCAACTCACTCTGGATCCCCCCACGTAAAAGAAGGGGGGGAGGGGGGTTTGTTCTGCGCTGGCACGTCGAGCCTCCGACCGGCCTGAGACGCCGGCTCCGGCGGAGCGGTCAGGCTGCGGCTCACGTGTCATTTTACTGCCGCCCCTCCTCATGCAAAGATGCAACAGTGAGTCAGTGCTGCTGCGTCAACAGCCTCTAGCTTCCCAGACGAGACCGAGTGGCTGCGAGGTCGTTTACAGACGCGTCTGACAGGGAAGCGATGGTGATGAGACGCGTTTCTGACAGTTCTATTAGCTATTGTTTGTTTTAAGTCAGTTGTATCGTCGGTTATTCCCAAACTGCTAACGATTCAGTTGGAACATTGTGAGTTTGACAATTGTTGCACTATTATCAAAGGATTGATATTTACTTAGAAATTCCAAATAACTTTGTTACAAACCATAAAAATGGAAGATGAGAGAGAAGAAAAGTATTTCATTCTCAATCCTGCGCGTTTGCACCAAATCTTAATGTGATTCCGAGCTTTGACATCCAGACCACCTGATTCTCTTCTTCCTGTTCACAGCCTGCATCTCGTTCTCTGTGTTCTCCGTTTCGTCTCACGCCAAAGAACCCAAATGGAAACTGTTTCTGTCTACATTGCCTGATTTCCGCTCGTGACTCAGCGTTTTTTTTTGTCTGTTTTGTTTTTTTTTTTCTCTCAGGTCAGAGCCCACCTCTCCGCTCTCTCTCCCCTGCCCCTTTTGTTTTTTGTGGGTGGGATTGTAACGGAACCCATAATGCAGCTGTGATGGGTGAAGCCCAGCTGGTTATGGCGTCCGTTTCCATCCCACACTGCACAGGACATCCTGAGGTCGGAGGCTGACGGGGAAGCTCCTCCATCGACGGGAGCGATCTCCCCCGTCCTCACCCAGGCTGCATTGAAATGTGTGAGATGAGACAGAAATTCTCAATTTGCTGGCTAGTCTCAATCAATAATTGTACATGTTATATTAATTAACAGTCATTTGTAAAGAAAACTCAGTTTTATGAACTCCTACGTGAGTCAAACTTTTCCAGTCTGCTCCACAAAACCAGACCAGGAAGTTGGAGTTAAATATTAGTTTCTATCTGCAATTTCTGAGGAAAACTGTCCTCAGTCCGAGTGAACGTCCAACACTTGAGTGAGTTCAGCGTCTGTAAAGAAAAAGATGTCCGCCCCAAACTTTCTTTGAAAACTTTATTCGTCCTTAAAAGAATCTCAAACGAAGCTTTCTAGCCACGGAAACAATGCAGACAGAGAACTACAGTATAAAAGTATGTACAGTTAAAATCACACAGCCCAGCTGACGAGCCCACGACGACGGCAAACATGATCCGACACGGTGTTGCTGCTGCTGCTGCTGCTGCTGATTGCTGCAGTTTTGCTTTATTGAACCCGGGACCGAAAACGAAACCAACATCAGCCAGGCGGCTTTGTGTTACAGCGTGGCGACTCCCGGCGGCGTGCGCCGCACCCGCGCTCCGGTGCGATCGCTCGCCCCCCCCGCAGAAGGTGTTTTTTCCTCAATGACACGTTTTCTCCCGGATTGCTGGAAAAAAGCCCCTCGTTGCAACCGGGAATTTCGTGTCAGACAAGAATGACACCTGCGCCTGCCCGCGAAGACCGTGAATAATGTGGGACTCTCACTGTGGAAACATGTGCTGCCTGAGTTGTGTTAGTAGGATTATCTGCCAATAAACATCAGATTTTAAAACTCAACCTTCTCCTCACAAAGCTCCATTTTTTTCCCCCTTCCAACTGTGTTGATGGCAGACAGTTTTAGCTGCTCCCTCTAGGGGGCGCTGGCTATATTTTGATCAGCTTTACCGACCAACTTTGTGTGTACAACGTTGGCCAATACAGCTGCAAAGATGCTGCTTCACAATCGTCCATGCGATCCCGTGTCTGTCCTCATGTCTCCTGTACAGAAGACAGACAGGAATCGTCTGATTACACGTTGATAATCTCTGCACAAAAAAGGCAAAACTTTACAGCAAAAAGCAACGACTTCTGATGAAACTTGCTTTTCTTGACTGATTAGCGTCCGTATCAGATCCTCACGGCAGTTTTGGTGGCTCTCAGACGAGCTGTGCGCGGATTCAGGGCATGGCGACGACCTCTTGACCTCTGCAACAGGGGTTCCAGCGTGGCCGGTGGTCATCTGACAGACTGGTGCGACTGCAGTACTTTCACCTGCACTTCAAGTGCTTTATGAGTCACGTGTTCAGCTTGTAAGTAGCAGAAATTACAATACGGGAGGACTCATATACCTCCGGTAATCCCCTTCTTCTGTGAGCGCCGTTTACACCAGCCGCCCTCCGACCTTTGACCGTGTCTTTTACGGGACGGCTGGTGTCGGGACTTCAGAGTGAAACTCTTGACGCGTCTCATTCGATGAGTTCATGATTTGTCATCTTTCACTTTGTCAAAATGAAAACAACCATTTTCCGAGCGTCGGTAACGTAAAGTCCGAGAGCAGATCGAAGTTGACCCTCCTCCGCTGACTTCCACACGAGAGCATCGCTCATGAGGTTTTATTAGTAAGCTGGAATGCATGAATTGTCGTCGTCCAGACCTATGTTAGGTTTACGAAGTACTGGGACGAGAGGTGTCGCTCTATAAAAGGAGTCCCATGAGGTGGGGTGAAGGCCTGCAAAGTGACCGTTACCTGTTTTTTTTTCCACCTGGATCAGCGCTGGCCATGGCGGAGGCCTGAGGCGAGGGTCCGCGCGTGGCCAAACTTGTGACATACAGGCAAAATAACAAGCGATGCGGGGGGGGGGGTTAGGCACAAGTCAGCTGGTGGAGGACAGACGTGTTCCGACACCTGGGTAACCCCGTTGCGAGCCGCCGCTGCCGCCCGCGCACGACCTCCTTCATTGCCCCGACGGCGCGGAGGACGAGGGCAGGCGGGACAGTATTCTGTCCACGAGCTGGACTTGTCTCTCGTGGTTCTCCCGGCTGATCCGGTCGTGCATGGCCATGAGCTGGCTCATCAGGCTGTTCTGCATTTCCTTCTCGTGGTCCATGAGCCTCTGCAGCCGGGCGTCCTCCTGCGTCTGCATGGCGGCGTCCATCTCCTTGAGCTGGGCCACCGTCGCCGAGACCAGCGTGGACACCTGGTCCATGATGGTGGTTTTCCTCTTCTTGGACGGCACCGTGTACGCTGGGGGAACAAAGACACAGTGAGAGCTGGAATCCACTCGGGAGGGGACACTTCGATTCAGATGCGACCGCGACATGTAAACGCCTCCTGAGTGTATCCACACCAGGGCTGTTTGGTCGGTCTCAAAGGGACCACGGTGGGCTTCCCTGGACACTCTGCTCTGTTTGGACAGCGGTCAATCCTAGAACAAGAACCAAACTCTGCTGCATCTGGGATTGTCGCTCCTGGTTCGGTTGCAGGTGAACTCTTGGTGCGCATTGTTTACGGTGTGAAAGACAAAAACAGACTTTCCGGCAAATAGACGTTGCCATAGCGACATTAGGCAGTCTCTGGCTGTTCTCAGCTCGGTGTCGATGAATCGGGGCTCGTTTCTGGCAAAAGCACAAACGAGCAGCTGTGGTAACGGCACAACGGAGTCGCAACTGTTTGGTCCCCTTTCGAAAGCGCAGTGTGAACGTGAACCAAACTGTTAAGAGGTGTGGGACCCCTTTACTGTGATGACCACTTGATCAGAGCCCAAGCTTGTGTTAGTGAGGCTACAGGTGGTCTCACAGGCACCTGCTTGTGCGCTGAGGCACAGAGGCTGTTACCATGACGACTGCGACAGCACAGGCCGATATGTTATGATGGCAAACTTGTGATGCAAGGCTGAAGGTTTGAGTCTCGAGGCAGTGAGGTGAGGAGAGTCAGGGTCACTGAACTGGCTCAGTCCACTGCTCCTGCAGGGTGTGACCAAAGGTAGTATAACATAAAGGGACTAGTTCTCTCAGAGGAGGGTTAAAGGAGTGAGGACAGCATCACTCTGAGACAGCGACCACCTGATACCAGGAGGCTCGGATGCATTCGAGAGGTGAACGATGAGGACAAGACACCTTTGTTTATGTTCTTCACTCAGTGAAAACGGCGCAAGTTTACCAACAAGTACCGCTGCACTTTGACAGGG
>JASSRZ010000053.1:3217299-3228434 GCA_032164315.1 Malacoctenus gilli | reverse complement strand
TTTAAGAAACAAATGTGTTCATGAGGTTGTTCTGACTGTGTTTTGCAGGTCTGTACCCAGAAATCCCTGAAGGCTCCCAGCTTGACTTCTCCGCCCTCAAAGAAGAGGTGAGGCTTTTTGCTTCCTTTTTCTCACCGTGGTGATATGTTCAGAATCATTCACTGTTGATGCTTTGAATCCCCCTGACAGGGTGAGTGGCTCCTGCTCTACAACTACCTTATTCCTTTCTCCGAGCTGCTGGACCAATCGGGACAGGCCCTCGACTGTGAAGGGGGAGGAGCCAGAGTGAACATTAAAACTGAACAGGTGAGAATGGAATGAGGTCATTTCACCGGTATATTGAACAGTTCCAGTGTCTAAACACATATCACATTCACACACAACCCTTTGTATAGTTTTGCGTACACCAATAGTATGTCTTTGTGGTTGTTTTTCCTCAGATCTGTAAATTCCTGGTGTCTCTCAGTAAAGACTTCAGCTCCTACTACAACAGAGTGCACGTGCTGGGGGTGAGAAGGCCACACGTTTCGTGCTGTTGCCAATTATTGTGCTCGATTTAAAAGTAGTCGTGGTCACTGCTGTTCGTGCCACGCCTCCCATCACGCTCCCCCCCTCCCAACGTGGTCTCCCCTGTGCTTGCAGGAGCCGCTGCCACACCTCTTCAACCAGATGTTCTGCCGCCTCTATCTGCTGCGGGCGCTGAGGGAGCTCTACCACAGCGCCCTGGACTCGCTCAACCTGCCCCCCATCAGGCAGCTATAGCCTCCCCTCGGGGCGGCGGCCCACCCTGCTCCGTTAGCTCCGCCTCCATACCTGCCTCGCCCACACTTTACTGTTATCCTGTCAGTGAAAAAAAAACTTCTGGCAACATAAAGATGCTGATGTTCAATTACACCAAATTCATCATCTCATGATGCGCCGAGTGAAGCAGAGCGCCGTTAAAAGGACGAGGCTCCTGTCGAATTATCTCCGGCTGTAAAAGAAGAGGCTAGGGTGAGGAGGCTGGTGTCAAATTACACCGCCTCACTTTATGCTGGCTGAATCCGAAGGCCATTTGAATAGACACGTGATTAGGAGACAATAACACACCAAACTAAGTGTATTAAAATGTCAGAGCTTTTGCTCCTGTTGATGAGCACCTAAGACTCCTATCATGCTCCGTGTGAGACAGAGAAACCACGAGTGAGGTTTTCGATTTTTTTCATCCATGTCAGCGAATACTTTGCATGAAGCCTCAACCTCCCCGCAGTATTCTCACCTGAAGTTTTTGGCCTCTTCCTGGTGATGCTCTACATTTTGGGTGTGATCTCACAGTGTATTACTCGAACCTTTAACCCCCGCACACCCTCCCCCAGAAGCTCACCTTAGTCCTCTTGTTATTTCGATTAAAAAAAAAAAGCAGAAAATAACGTGATTAGAAACGTCCCAATGAAGCTGTGTTGCCTTATGATGATTAGTTCCTCATCTCACCGCTCAACCCTCCCAACGGTTCCCCCTCCTTCAAAGTGTCTATAAGTGGATGTCACTGCCAAAAGAATAGTTTTTATGAGCCTGGTTCCACTGTTGGCTGTCCCATTTACTGTATGTTTATTTATATAAATGACACCCGAATATTTATTGTCTGGTACTAAACAAACCACAAAGAGAGACCTGTACAGAATATCTGTGTCCTGCATTGTTGTGTTCTTCTGATGCTCCTGAGCCTTTGGTCCAGCCACCGTTCTCCTGCTTGACAAATCACAGATGTTAGTCGACCAGCTGTTTTTAAGCTTTGAATGAAAACAGTATTTTAGCATATTTTAGGGCTTGGTGCCATCGATATGACTAGAACATGCATGAAGCGGCATGAAAATAGATATTTAAGAGATTCACGCCAGAAAACGTTATTTATACATCTGGGGGCCAAAATTGATCCCTTTGTAATTTTAATAATGTGCCATAAATGTTTTATTACTTTCAGTACGTCCTTTGAAAAGTATGTATCCAGCCAAAAAAAACAGTCGTAACTCACACGAATACAAACGTGTCCTTCGACCTCTTTACGTTTCACTGCATGAAATGTTGTTTGCCTCATGTGAATGTGCTGTTTTTTTAAAAATTTTCTTCACAGTTTTGTTCGATGACAAAGGAAACAAGGGAAGACGTTTACACTGTTCGCAGTGCTTGTGTCGTTGCCACTGTAAGATACCACAGTATTAAAACAGGGGATATGCATACAAGAGACAGCGTCAGTGTTTCCTGTTTGGGTTTCTTTTCTGCTTGATCTTCACTCTCGTCTCCTCACACAGTTTCCAAGTTCAGAAGAAGAACAAGATCAATCGTCACTGTAAACAAAGGAGCTGTTTTTTTCCATTGAATGAATGAGAGATTTCAATTTGACTTGTAAATTCCAAACATTTTGATGAGTGAGCGGATTTAAATTGCTGAAACTGATTTCCTCCTGAATGATGCACTGTTACTGGAGGTGCTTCAAAACTTCAGCTGCTTCTTTTTCTTCATTTTTGGTTGAGAGAAGGTTGGCATCCACCTTTGGAGTATTGTCGCCCTATTCTGTTTCAGAGGAGGAGTCAGCAGACAGACTTTCAATCTATGTTGATATCGTACAATTCTATAGAGGAGGAAAGAAATGACTCATTCTACCTGCGTGAGCAATTTCCAGTGTCCAAGCCACCTCTGGAAGTTGTCAACTGGTGAATAACATGCGGTATTTATTGTGAAAGGAGAGCTCGTATTTTGAAAGCACACGGGAAGTCGCATCACTCAACCCCTGCAAACATTTGATTGGGCTGAGCATCCACCTGCGTGTGGCGCACCTGGCTGGTTCCACTCTGAAGGGACTGAACGTTTGGTGGTCAGGTCACGCCAGCCTTTCTAACAGAGAAGCATTCAAAGTGCTGGATGATCCTCCTGCTTTCCAAGTTACATTTGGTTTTGAGACTCAACGGGCAGACTTGGAGGTGGGGGGGTTCGACCACCTCTTCCGTCTGTCTTGCAGCCCACAGCAGGCAAAGGTAGGCCCAGCCTGACAAGGCATTCATTTATCTATTGAGCAGATACCTACACGGCTGTAGGAGCAGGAGCACGACTTCTTCACTGCTTAAATGAAAGCTTTCCTGTGTGTGCGTGTGTGCTACTCGCACAGATGGAGCTGATTGTGGCTTTTGTTTGTTCTCCTTCGGCTGCTGTGGTTTTACTTTGGGCTCATCTTTGTGTTAAAATCATCTCACTGCACGCTGCATTTATCTATGTGAAAACATGCATTGCTGCCGAACTGTGGACGCTTGATCAGGTGTTTTGCGATAAGATGAACACCACAGCCTGTCTCACAGGCTGTTTGTCTGAGAGGGCCAGACGTGCAGATTTTCTTTCTTTTCCTCCGTTTTTTCTTTGCTTTTGGTTTTTACAACTAGTCCGCTTGTCTTCCTGAGGGCCATACTATTACTCTATATTCATCCCCCCCCCTGCTCCTCCCCCCCCCTCCTCCCGCCCCTTCTGCCACACACTGCCTGAGGCCACTGTGATCCAACAGCAGCCCACACACTGCATGGATATACAATCGTCCTCTGTGAAACGCATCACTGAAGCCGCAGCCCTGCTAACGTGTTGAGAAATTATTTGCCTTTGCCATTTTTCTTGCTGACGCCCCCCCCCCCCCGCTTTGATTCCCAACTTGTTGTTTACTTCCCTCCTTCCACACTAATCATCCCTCCCGTCTTGCAGCCCTTCCCTCGATAAGGGGTTGCGATAATTAGCAGGCATCATTACCGGGACTGAAGTCAGAGGCTCAAATTGCAAGCGGCGCTGATTTTATTTACCATTCGAGGAATGGTTTCACACTGGGCTGTGTGGGAGGATGAACGGCTGCTGACTGAGACCTCCGGACAGAGCTGTTTGTTGTCACGCGCTGCTGAGCTGTATGCCCAAGTGTGTCAATTACACATGGCACAACAAACTCCTTTGCTGTCTGTTTTTTGGGTTTTTTTTTTGTATGTAATCTGGTTCATTTCGACTCTGGAAAAAAAATTCCCAATTCTGTCTTAATATATACAGATGATGATGTGTGATAATGAGCTCATCAGGCAAAGAAGCCGATGCAGCTCCAGATCAAACTGAGTGCTGCTTCTGTTTCATTTCACTTCGTGCCCGTTCATGACTTCAACAAACCTTCTTACCTCAACTTTAATGCCCAATGTCGCTCACTTTGTTCTTATAGTACTTTATAGGTTCTTTCACTCTGGTCAAATTTCCAATTTTAACCTGATTTAAAGGAGTCGTCACCTGGAAAACACCTCCATGTTTTATGCTCGCTTATATATTTTGAACATTGTAGTTTAAGACTCAGTTGAAACTTGACTGAACATGAGAAAGTGCTGCTGTTTTTCTGTATGGCGCCTTCGTTTGAATGAATGTTATTATGAAGGGGGTGCATCACTTTACTTTCTCACACTTGCCATCCAAACTCTTCCAGCACCAACTTGTTGACGACATAAATCCAGTTATCACAGTTGTAGGGTGAGACAGTGGGAGTGAGTGGAATCGAAGCTGTACGGTTTAGTTTTGTTTCAATGACCTGAGGAGCTCAGGCTGGCTGTTTCAACACTGACGCTAGTCTTTGCAGCGATTAACATGGATGGAAGATTTGCAGCATCAATCAGGGCAACAAGATGTGAAGCCAGTATTAGTGGTAATCGGTACAATAATCCTAATACACTGCTGAGATTCATTTTTCTTAGCAAATTTTAATTTTCCACTAATTGATGATTAAGGAATTTAAACTAATGAGGCAGATTATGCTGAGAGGAGTTATGACTGAGTGTTAGTGGGAACACACTCGGGTGGTTAAAACGTGTGGACCTCATGCTGCCAACAAGCTCGTCTCTTGTTCCTAAAAAGTGTTCCTTGGTTTTCGGTTCAGAGTTGCACCAATTGGAACATGATGGGACAAGATTCAGGGTTCGTAACTTTGGCTCCAGTGAAGCTTTAGGACAGACTGAGTTTATGTGCGAGTGCGTGGATGTCTTACATTTGCGAGTTGATGAAATAGTCGCAAAAAAAAAGTTTGGCATCGTCTAAGTTCACTTTCTCGGGGCCACGCTGGATTCCTTCCCCGCAATCGATCCTTTCTTTCAGACTGCGATGTGCCTCTATCAGCTGCAACTCAGATGCCGTCAGATTCCTGTCTTGGAAATTGCCCCAAACTAAGTTTCGCTATATTTCCATGAAACCGTGTTTTGCAGTCAGGGAGATTTCTGTCTTTTTTATAGAGGCCGGCCAAATCCTTCGCCCTTGATTTACGGAGTCGTTCCGGGGAAAGATTCCTTCCACCTGCTCTGACTGTCAGCGTCTTACAGCGACTCTCCCAAGATAGCCAGCGGAGTGAGCGATGGTCCAAGCCCACACAGCCGCCGTGCGTCTTCCTGTCAGCCCGGAACGTTCACGGCAACTGACTGAGCCTCTCGCATTTATTCAAGGGTGTCTGTCAATCTGCGGCGCCCAAACCCTCTGGAGGCTCCTCAGAAACATCAATGCATTCAGACAGAATAAGACGTCAACTTTCATGTCGGACGCTGCGAACCAGCGCCATTGCCGGCATTAAATGACGAGCCGGGATGCGAGGGAATGAATCCACGGAGGACTTTAATGAGTCACTTCCTCCTTCCTCCCGACCACCGGTAATGAGCTGCTGCGTCGGTCTCTGCCGCCGAAATCAGCGGTGTCGTCTGTGCGATGCGCAGCTGTAGGCTGGAAACTCACTGGGAAATGTCCACGTTATCTGCCGGCCCTCTGAAATAAGCATGCAAGGAGGGATAACGGTGCCGTCAACACACTTCCATTGATTTAAGTTTCGTAGCCCTTTGCTTTCTGTCTTGTGTGATCAGCTGTGACCCGGGACAGGAAGCAGCGTGCTCGGCGGGAGGTCGGCAAGATCACCGGCCTATGTCTCAGGGTTTGGGAGAACGAAGCCCCGCTGCTGCTTCAGGGGACACTGCAGCTGCAGCCGATGGCAGTCGAGTCCAAGAAATGCGTCTGCGGAACATTGTTGGTTGGTTGGTGCTGCTTTTTGTTCGCGTTAAGGTGGTTTTCTGTGTTGTGCTCGTCACAAATTAATGTGGTGAGTCTTAAATGTGTTGCACGATGGGAGTCTTGAACTCCAAGTCGCCTTTTTCTCGAATCATCCTACAATGTTTGCGCTCTGACCCTGTAACCCAAAAGTACACACACGCACGAACACGCACAGATTTCTTTCAGATGCCGTCAACAACAAGCAGGTTTTGGTTTTCGTGCGTGTGTGTGTGTGTGTGCGTGCACGCAGATGTGAGTCAGGAGATAAAGAGGTCACCGTTAGACTGTCCCAGATGGAGATTCATCTGCTCCCTGGGGTCTGTTTTGTGCTTAGCAAGTGCAACAACACAGCTGTTTCCTTATCCTTCACTCGTTTCTGCACAGATACACAAACTACACGCAAAAGACTCTTGTTTTGGCTCCTGCTTGTGCTGCAGTTTAGTTTTCTGTGCCACAAAGTGTAGCGGAGCTCAGCAAAAGCTTTCATGTGTGCACCGTTCAGATGTTTGGACACACATGTCAATACTCAATCCCACCGTGTTGCTTTTCCAACACCTTGAGCTCAACCATCCCTGCATCCTTTTTCAAATCCCTCATGAATTGAGATCTATGATGTAATGTAGCTGCCATGAAACCTACCGACCACATGGGGGCGATATGCAGACACTTTTCCGACTGAATAGCACTCAAACCTTGAACCTGGCCAAAAACACTGCAAAAAAACCCTGCCCACGCAGAATGAATGTCCGTCTTTAATTCACACTCTGATATATTTTAGGCCCCATTCATCACCTCGGCGTCCCTGACATCAGTTCGTTCGTGCGTCTCTGCATCGTGGGCAGCAGCGCGGATGTTGGTGCTCAGTCATGATTCCTTATTGTAAAGATAGCTGAATGGCAGCAGTGTTTGTTCTTCAGTTGGTTCTAATTAGCCTCCTCGTTGGGAACAGTGGTGGTTTCACACTGTCAGTCTTTTTTCCTTCCAGAAAGTTTGAGCCCGCTTCAGTCACACCATAAAATAAGTAAATTAAACGTGTTTTTGAAAAAAAAGTACAAGTGCCATGGTCTATTCACCACTTTTACCGCCATGAAAATGTGCAGTCAGGTGTCTCAAGTCACCCAAACTATTAGCAGCAATGTAAGCGAATGATTCAGTGACAACAATGTGATCAGGGCTGGTAGTATCCTGCCTGTTAGTCTGGACCCTGCTGTTTGACAGGTGTTTCATCAGCTGAACCTACACCTGTTTTTAGTCAATGATAATGTGACTTTTGAGTACTTTCTCTGCTTTGGCCTTGACATTTCCCACAGTTTTTGCTTCTTCCCAGGTACGCAGACGACAGATCAGCTCTCGCCATATTTCTTTCCTTTCCTGGCTGCGTTCCTAAAAACACTCTGCCGTGCGCCTCTGACTCTCCGTCATAATGTTTTATTCTGCACACCGGTAGGAACACGCTCTCTCAGCGGAGCTCCGCTCAATCGTTTGTCAGTCAGGTTTCTACGTTTTGGTGCACAAACAAATGATGGGTCCGTTTTCACGGCTGCCTCTTTGGTTCCATCCGTCTTCTCGGTGAGGTTTTTCTTTTTTTTTTTTTGCCTGAACGGGCACAAACTCCAGCCCTCTGCGCTTGAAAGCAGCAACTTCAAACGTGCTTGCTGTGAACACACCTTCAGACTCCAGATAAATTGGAACGACTACCTCTTTTTTTTACCTTTTTTTTTTTTTTGCAGTGCAGTCGGGGCAAGTCCACGAGGCTTTATCCTTTTCATCTCCCTCACCACCAATCAGATTCACCCCTTTACAAGACCCCCGCTTGCTTGTCAATCACTCCCCTCGGGCGATAGGTTGGAGCAAGACAAAAGAGGGAGGAGAGTGAGAGGGGACGGAGGAGTGTGTGTGCGTGTGTGTGTGTGATGGTGGAAGTGGTTTGAGAACACAGGGATGGGATGTTGGAGAGAGAGCGGAGCATGTAGAGTAATCGCTGAAAGCGGATCCACTGTCTTGAAGAGAGATGAATGAATGGGGTCAGGGACGCCCCAGAGAATAAAGAGCGAGGGAGGGAGTAAAGGAGAGCAGCGAGAGAGGGAGGGAGGGAGGCAATAATGGAGAGAAAAGTGTTACAACAGAAGGTATGGATGAAGTAAATGACGGGGGCGCGATGGACTGACATTAGCGAGGGGATCGAACGACGGTGAGAACGGGAAACGTTCGACCGAGCTGCTGCAGTGGGAGGAAGAGTGTCGGAGGAAGAGCAGGAGTGAGCATGGAAAAGGGATGGGAGGAGAGAGGATTGTGGCGAAGCATGGTGTAGAAAGACAGAGAGAGAGAGAGAGAGAGAGAGAGAGAGAGTGAGTTTTGGGGAAGTAAAGTGAGACTTTGGAAAAGAGAGCCGAAAAGTTTTACTGCTCATCCCAATTAAAAACTCAGGTCTGACTTTCATCAGTGACACTGCAACTTTACTTTGCTATTGTTTGTTTTTTAGATTTCATTTCTACTTTAATTAATACTTTTTCGACAAGTAATTTGTAAAATTCTGGTTCAAAAGGATCTTTGCACAAATTGAGCTGACAGGTGGAGGCATGTGGAAAGAACATCGCATGGTTTGTTCAGCTTAGTGTGTGTGTGCATCTGCATGTGTGTGTGCGCGCGCGTGTGTGTGAGCTTGTGTTTGAGACCGCTCTCCTGAGCGTCTGCCTGTTTAACCTTCAATACGAGAGTCTATTATGTGGCTGACGTGTCTCATTGGGAGCCTGGTTTAATAATCAGCCTCCAGGAAGCTAATTTGTTAGCGGAGCAAACAGACCTACTTACAGATTTGACACTGCTCTGCCGGCTGGAGCCTTTCGTCAAGGCCCTTCCTTGCCACAGTATCGGTTCTTCCCCTTTTGCACATTTGCATGTCACGCCAAACATGTGTAAAAGAGGGAAAAATGTGTCTTTCCTGAGTGCAACCACGAGCTCCTGTCTGCACCACGCTGTGACTGCTTTGTGTGTGTGTTTGTGTGGCGGTGTGGCAATAGCGGCAAGTGAAACACAAGATAAAAGGGAAAAAAAAAAGGACTCCTCAGTACGGCGGGCTGTAAAACATTAACACTCTCCGATCCCCAGCAGCAGATTTATCTTCCCGCTCCCGGAGAGGAGAGACGCGGGCGACTGTGACGTCCGCCTCGCCGAGGTCTCTGAAATCAACAGATTTACCGCGCTCCTCCAGACGTCTCGGCGCTCGGATCTCTTCGGCGTGGAAGCCGGGACGTGTTTTGATCTGTTTTCATCCTCCACGAGAGAAACGGTCATGCTGACTCAGCAGTGAGGCTCAGACAGAGGGAGGGAGGGAAGGAGGGAGGGGAGATGCTGGCAGGCAGGTGGTGAACCTCCAATGGTACGGCTGTCCCACACGGTTACGTCATCACTTCGTTTCCTTGATTTTTCACATTTTCAGCAGGTTGTAAAACTGAGACAACAGTGATCAAAGCTCAGATGGAGCGTTTATCTGTTCAGGATTTCCTTCCTAACTGCACCGAACGTCAGGGCCAGCGCGCAAACCGGCTGCAGAGCGTTATTGATGTGATCAGCGTCCGCCTCGGGGAATACCGCTTCCACTGTATGCAAGTGTTTTTCTTATTACATCGGACATTTATTGTTTGTTTGATGGGGATCGTTTTCATGCGGGAATCAATACATGTTTGATGCATCCGTCAGTTCTGTCGGGCAGCCGGGCGGCGCGTGTCAGACGGGCTGCAGGCCCGATTGACTGCCGGTTTACTGTACGATATAAACGTGCTGATTTGTGCCGCGTACGTTCCAGTCGGCGTAAAAGGGGGTCGATGCGTGTTGCCGTGACGCCACGTTGTTTTTCCACATGCAGGGATGAAAATGAAAACAATTAGATACATAAAAAAAAAAAACAATCCATGAAGTTACAAAAAAAGACCGAAGATAAACCAAGAATTTAGCTTGAAAAACAAGAAATAATAAATAAAAGATGAAAAAACAGATAAAAATTGAAAAAGAGTGCAAAAAAAAGATAATAAAATAAATATTTTTTTATGGCAGGAATTCATCCAAAAAATACTTTGGTTGGTGTCCCGTCTGCTTGGGTCCTCCGCCGCCTCACCCTGGCACCCTCTTCCCCCACATGTTGTATTCTCATTCATACATGCATCCAGAAAAGGTGCACAGTGTGCTCATCCCTTTACTGCAACATTACTGCGTCGTCTTCTTGGCTCCCATCATCATTGCAACCACTGATGGATTGAGCGAATGTAACCTTCAAGCCAGTGATTAGCTGCACCTTTGTGGTTCCGAAGCGTAATTACAGATCATGAGCATTTGATGAGCTGATGCTGTTTCATTTGGCTTCTATATGCTCCTTGAAGAACTCCACAGATGGACTTTTCATTTGTCTCATGAAGCCTGTAAATCAGGTGTGGCTTGCTGCTGTGTGAGTGCCGGTCATCGTGACACACAGACCTTCTGCACGCTCTAACAGGCATTAACCCCCCCCCCCAAAAAGGCCCCTTTTGAACAAGCAGACACAGAACGAGCGGAAACAGCGTGCAGCGCTTAAACCGAATTAGCGGGAGGACGAGCTGCCGGGGGCCGGCGCGGCTGTTGGCGCGGGGAGGGACTCGGCGTTCTGCTGGACTCGGCGCTCGGCCCGTCTCCTCTGAAACGCGAGCCCCTCCGTTCGATTTTCCAAAACGGCCCCAAATGCAGCTGTCAGGCGCAGCAGGCGTGTAAGTGACAGGCAGGAGGAGGAGGATGGTGGGGGTAATGGTGATGGTGGGGGGGTGGCGGGGTGGCTTTGGTCATGACAAGACTGGAGGAGGGAAGGCTGGGTCCGTGTTGTACAATAATTGAATAAATTGAGAAGTGAATTAAATCAAATCGTATAAATTAGGATTCTGGGTATACCTAATTGCTGTGAATTGCGGTGGCTTGCCTCAGGCCATGGCTCCTGATGGGGGGGCGGGGTGCAGCAGCGACACTCGTGTTCTGCCGTTGCGAGACATTTTTGCTGCCATATTTTGTTCTCTTATTGCCACCCGGGGGGGGGGGGGGGGGGGTTGAAA
>JASSRZ010000053.1:3179933-3194853 GCA_032164315.1 Malacoctenus gilli | reverse complement strand
ACACACACACACACACACACACACACACACACACACACACACACACACACACACACACACACACACACAGGCACGCAAAATGCACACAGTTTTACCGGCTGTTCCCATGGAAACCCACACCGACGGAAAGCACGTTGGCCTCCGCCTGCAGGCTTGAGGTAGCAAAGAGACTTCCCGCAAGGAGTCAGACGGTTATTGATCCATCAGCACACGGAGGCCAGCCGCACGCGCGCACGCACGCATACGTATATTGTGCTTTAATGCACATCATTTCCTGCAATATTGCTCTGATGACTATAATTTGGACCCGCCTTTACCTTTAACCTGGTGTTAACATCAACCTATCCGCAGTCTAATGCAGGTTTAAAAGTCCTTTACTGTAAATACATAAACTGATTTTGGGTTCCGCATCATCAAGCAATACACTACATGCAAATGCAGACTGTATATTTGAACTACACTCATTTTTGTAGATTTGATTCCACAAAGAACAGAAATTTCCCCAATGTCAGACAAATTATATTGAATTTTTACACAAAGCCACACACTTGTTCGGTTTTCCTGCCTTGCTGTGATTTATCGTTGGCTCAAAATAGCTTCAGACTTCCTCTGACATCACGCGTTGTGATCTTAAAACTCACACACTGCTGCTCCGTGTAAAGAAAGCGATCCATTAAAATGTTTGTCAAATTTTAGCCCGCGCAGGGACTGACGGGAGCGCTAAACCGTACGCGGCCACGCCGATGCTCCTGCCTCAAACCGACACGCCAGGTGTCTCCCTGTTCAACAGATGCGTCTCTTTATCTCAGAGCTGTGATTATGGGTAATGCACGGGATGTCACACACACAAAAAAAAAAAACAGCAGCGAGGTCAGTCCTGTAAAAATCCAGCGAGCGACCCATAACGTCATTCTCACCCAGAGAATGAAAAGAACCGCCGTACTTGGTTAACGAATTTTAAAAGTTCCCCCGAGGGCTTGTGAAAATCCACTTCATGGAAATTACATATATTGTACGTGACATATGGGAAATGGTACCAATATTGCAGCCCCCCCCCCCCCCCAAGCAGAGCAATTTCAGAAATGCAGATGAAATCCTGTTTTCCACCTCCTCTGACTCGGCGTGAAAGCAGGCGTTCCAGCGCCAACGCTCGCACTGGTTTCGACGCGGACGATCCGCCTCGTTTACCACGTAACGGCTCCTATCCGAAATCCTTTTATTTCACACGAGTTAGCCGAACATCTGGCCGTTCTCTAAGCCTGTCGGAACAGTGGGAAGGAGCCTCCTGGATGCAGTGTTGTTCTTCTGTTTTTTTTTTTCTTTTTTAGGGTAAGGCCCAAATTGCTCCGCTCTCGTGCCTCGGCGCAGTTTTTTTAATGGGCTGCAGAGAGCAGACGGCAGCGGGGTGGATCAGCGGCGGGATCCAGCTGTTCCTGACCCACATTACCTCAGCTAAACTGGGAATAAGATTTTCTCATTTGAATTAGGTCTGCTTATTTCTGCCTCCACGGCGAGTGGCGAGCTATTACAGGCTGAGCGCTGAATCATTATATTAACCGACTGAAGTCAGGGGGACGGATTGGTGTTTTGTTTTTTTTTTTAGGTGCTCCTGAGGTCACGTAGTTGGCTGCTGTTTGGGGGGGCGGGGACGCTGATACAGGAAGAGTCACAGCCTCGCATCCTTCCAGCTTTGATACTAAGTTTATCCCATGTTGGGTCTGCGGGTTGCTGGAGCCCATCCCGGCAAATGGGGGGGGAGATAATGACCTGGACACAATGCCAGCCAATCACAACGCGCGTGCAGAGACCAATTAGGATTATAGAAGTAGTAGCGATGCAAAGAACCATTTAATGGATGAAGTGCTCTCTGGGACACTCGTGCATAAAGTTTACATTTGTAGATTAAAGAAACAGATCAGCAGAATACAGCTGCAGTCCACCAAAAAAGAGGAGTGATGGCTTAGATTAACAAAGATGGGCTGCGTTTGGAGTCGAGAGTCGAACGGCGTGAGTTCAGTCAACTCACGGCATGTTTTGGGAGGGAGGACCTGTGAGTTATTGCCAAAACAACATGTAAGAAAACAAGCTCTCGAGCACAGAGTCAGAAACGATTTGCAAAGTGTTGAAAGTGTGGCCGACACCTGAGTGGGGCCGCTGAAAGCTGCCAATGGCGCTGATGGCGGGTTGCTTTCCTACCCCAACGATCGGCGCCGACGTGTTGAGGTCCGCGTTGCCACTTTGCGCCGAGGTGTTAAAAAAAAAAATCCTAAACGTTTTCAACTGCGGAGAAAACACTGAACATTTTTGACTGACAGACTAATCGCAAACGGAGTACGGCGGCGTCCTTTTGTCCCTCTCTTCGCACGATGGAAAGAAGTGACTGATTGCCTTCATCCTGCAAACGCGAAGGCAAAAGTGCTGCGAAACGGTCATTAAACTTTGAACGCTGCTCATATTGCAGGATTAAATTGATGACATCGTTGCTCGAAAGCACCACACAAGTATATGAATGAGGGGGTTTTTTTGAGGGGGGGGGGGGCTTACAGCCACACTGAGCCGGCCTATTCACAGACTTTAGAAGCTTTACTTGTCGAGCTTCCAGCTTTCCCAAAAACTTTCCATCTCGTTTTTCTGTGCAGCCTCAAACTTCTGCTGCAGCCGGGATAAAAATATGCAAGGCGATGTTTTTTTTCCTAGTAACAGCAGTTTAACTTTTCTCTCCTTCTTCAGCAGAAAGTCCCTCCCCCCCCTCCTCCCCCTTTCTGTCACCCCCCCCCATGTCAGAGCCCCACAGGGTGCCGCGCTCCGTCAGTCATTTTCGTTTAGCGTCTGTGGTCCATCCCGGCTCTCTGATCCATAATAAACAGCTCTAAGTGGCACGGCGCAACCCTGTTCCCTGTCACTCAACACTCCAGCAGATTAAACTGCAACATTCCGGCTTAATTAATCTGAACGGCTCGCGATTTAAGAAGAAAAAAAAAAAGAAAAGTGGACTTGCAACAATTTCATCCTGAATTAAGGAAATCCAATTCGCTGGTCGTTGTCAAAGTTGAACGTTCACGTGGAAAATGAACGTTTGTGTTGACGTTTGAGCTGAATGAAGCCTGCTGGAGCACTCTGGTTGGTCGGAGCTTCGACTGATTCACGTCAGATATCCGCCCTGACAGGCAGAGCGAGCGAAACCTTTATAGCTTAAGTATTTTCAAGGCTGCACAGAGAGTTAATCAAAGTCCTCGTGTGTGTGATGTTGTCTACATGCAGTTCTTTCACACATTTGTTCGTTACATGAATACAGACCGACTACGGACCGCTCTGTTAGTGTGATTCCAGCTTCCGTCCATTGTAATTAACTCTTTGTCTTCCGAAATAGGATCCTGAAATTGCTTCATGCCAGATTTTTTTTCACCCCCTGGTGGATTCGGTGCTGCCTGATGGACCCGAGGTTATTAATGCCCCAAAGTCCTTCAAGGGCAAACGTGGACAAGACTCGTTTTCATATACTGGAGTGAAGCAAGAATACTTCTCTTTGAAATATGCTGTGTAATCTGCTCTTCCTTCACTATCATCGGGGCCGTTTTTCTGCTGGATTGACGAAATCTCTCTTTGCACGAGTCTGTCGGAGGGAAGCCGCTTGTCACATTTCAGCTGCCTTTTGTTGCACTGAAACATCCCAGTAGCTCCGTTTAACTCGCCGAAATTAAAAAAAAAAAGGGACGTCATAACTGGCTGATTGAGAGATGCTTTCGATATGTTTTCTCCACAATAAAATGAGCACGTAATCTGTGATATTTCAAAATAAATGTTTCAACTCCTCAAAGTCTCAGTGGGAAAACTCGGAAACAAACTGTAGCTCCCGCATGACTGAGCCTCGCGCTCAGTCTCGAAGAGAAGGATGATAACAATAAGCTCTAATTGTCAGTAATTGGTTGACAATGGCTAAAATTAAAACTGTAATAGTCTTAGTACGTTGGAATCCCAGTGAGGAGCGACGCGACAATGGCCTGTTTCAATTCTCCTCTGTCATTTTGGAGCCTTATGAGGAAGAAGAAAGGCCTTGATTTAATTGTGGGTTGGTGCTCTCATCGGCAGCCAGTGAGGAGGCCCCCCACCCTGAGCGCCACCCTGGGGCCTGACCCTGACCCCCCCATACCCCCCTCACATGTTGTGGGAGGGCAGCTATCGCTAAATCTAAACCGTGGCGATGGCTGAACGGAGTAATACCTGTCACACTCTTTCTCACGCCGTCCCGTCACGACTTGTCTGGACGTCCGCGCGCTCCCTCGACATGCAGCCATCCCAAATCCTGTTAACGCCGCCGCCGCCGCCGGCCTGCGCCACAATAACCCACATTCCACAGTAATCACTGGCTGAGGCGTGTGAGGGTGACAGAGGCCCAGTGCAGAAAGAAAAAAAAAAATCCTGCAGAGTGAGACAGAGGTCTCTATCTTTTTTCTCTTCTTTTGTGCATCCAAGTCTCTCTTGGAGAAGGAAAATGTGCATTTTGACGGACCATATTGCTGTGGCGGCGCTCCAACTTCCACCAGCTCAGACAGGGGGGAGACAAAACAGGCATTGATCCAAGCTCACTAGGACCCACCCCACCACCACGCATGCACGCACACGCACACACCCACAATCACTGTCATTCGTGACATTTAATTTCAATTCAGATAGCGGTTACACCTCAGATTAATTAGCAAAAGCCCCTCAATATTCAATACAGTGTCTGGCCTGCCTATGTTAAGGAGTTTTTTAGGCCGGTAACAAAAGGATCATTTTTTTGCAGACGGCAAGCGCATAAACAGCTCCCTGAAACTCCAGTTACAGCAGCAATATAAATAGCCCATATTCAGGTAGTTTATTTGTCTCTTTGTCCTGTAGCGGGTTTGATGTGATATTGGATGTCGGATGGTGTCAAAGTTATATAATGATGAGCGATGGCTTGTTCCAAAAACAGAGCTAGGAAAAGAAAACTTAGAGGACGATTCAAAGAAATGTTTTTCTGTGCATTTTAATCAGACAATTAAGATGCACTGCAAGTGCTTCTGCAACAGGCCAAAAAAAAAGGACAGGCGGAGATTTTTTTTATTTTTAGAAAAAGGGAAGATATGTATGGGGAAAAAGTGTGACAGCAGGCTGCCCATCTCCTGCCTCACTAGTGCCTGACAGCTATCTGCTGTGTGGTGAGAGAGTCTGTCTCGTCGGAGTCCCTTCCAGGTAAACCAGAGGATGTCGTTTCAGTGTTGAGTCCAAACATAGACAGAGACAATCTCCTCTCTATAGCTAAAGTGTAGCAATGTAAAGATGTGGATGTCAAGCACCCCCCCCCCCTACCCAGACACAGAGAGGCCTTGTGTCCCCCCCCCCCTTCATTCACAGCAGGGAGGGAAAAAAAGATTCGATTTGAGCCATGTCATTAGAAAAACTACACCAACCAGTCAGTACTTGAACGAAGTGATTGGGAGCGAATGTTGGGGTAAAATTTGTATCCTCTAAATTTGCATAATGTGATTTTTTTTCTCTCTCCAGGAAATATCAGAAAACGGATCTGTTCATTTAGCCATGTCTAAATTAGTGTTAAATTGGCACGATTGCCAGATTGTCGCCCATGTTGCCTGCACTGGTTAACTGCAAACCAATCACAGCGATAATCCCATAATAATTCTTTTTTTTTGGGGGGGGGGGGGTTGTATTTGCAACAGAAAATGTATGCAGTCTTCTGAGATGCCTCGTGTGAGTGCGTGTATGAGTAATTTTGCGCGTTTGCGTGCTTCTGCGCGCGTATCACTCACTGGCGATAATAAGAGATGACGTCAGTTTTACGGGAGGTAACCGAGGCTTACGTCACCAGGCTGAGAGGCGCGGAGCAGGGAAACGTTCAGGGTGATTTCACGGAAAGGGGGGGGGGGTGAAAAAAAACCCCCACGTCAACACGTGAGACTGAGAAAGCGACGCGCTCAACAGTTCGACGCCACCAAGAACGCTCAGATCCCATCTGGGTTTCCTCTTTTTTTTGAAAAGTTGTCTCACTTTTCTGCAGCTTCCTTCAGAACCCTCAAATTCCTTTTTATATCCTGGAAAGAAAAACTAAAAGTGCCATTTCTAGGAATGTGCTGCATTACGTGCGGTTTTAACCGCAGAAGAAGGTGCCAGCGCCGCGGGGCTTTTATTTTTCTAACATAATTCCTCAGATGATACGGTGATGACGGAGTGATTGTGTAAGATAGAGGCTACCCCCCCCCCCGCCCCCATCCAGTTGTGGATATGGCGGCTGCCGCGGGTGGTGTGTAACAGCCCTGCGCACCGGAGCCAACCATTATCAGAGGGAAGGAGAGAGAGAGAGAGCGAGAGAGAGAGAGGGAGGGAGATGCAAGCAATAGGGGGAGGGGTGGAGAAAGGAGAGAGGAGGAGGAGAGCGTGATTGTGTGTGGGGATGGATGGATTGTAGGCAACCACCGGGCTGCGCCGCCGCCGCTGCTACAGAAGCACGCACACACACGCTCTCTCTCCCTCCCTGTGTGTGTGTGTGTGTGTGTGTGCGTGTGTATGTGTGAAGGATAGTGTGTGAGCCAGCCAGCCAGTCAGTCAGTGTGAGTGTGTGAGCCATGTTGGATGTGAATGAACGGGAGGGGAGATGCTGCTGCTGCCGCCGCCGCCGCCGCGCCGATCCTAACGCTCAGACCTGCGGCTCTCCGACCCACAGCGGGTAGATGCCAACTCTCCAGGCCGACAGAGAGACGGGGGAGCCTGGGGGAAGGAGTCGGGCGGTGCTGGAGGTCCTGGAGCTGGCCACCTAGCCGGAACGAAAGGAGAGGGAGAAAGAGAGCGAGAGAGAGAGAGGAGGAGGGAGAAAAGTAACGGAGGGGAAGAAGAGAAAGCGCACCCGGGAGGGTGAAAGGTAGAAAGAGGCAGAAGTGGAAGAGGGAGAACGGAGGAGGAGAGACGGTGAAAGGAAGAGACTAAATGGCTGCACCGCTACCGGGCTTCACCCCGCTCCTGCTCTCGTCTCTGGCACTCCACCTGCTTCTCCTCGGCCCTTTGTTCGCCCTCACCCCGGGGACGGTGCACACAGGAGGGGCTTCCAACGGATTTACCCCGGGCCTCTGCCACCGAGACGCCGGTAAAGTCAGCCTGCAGCGGCGGCGCGAGGAAGCCGGGGAGACGCCGGGGGGCAGCTGGAATCTCCGGCCGAGCAGGTGGATCGTAGAGCGGATACGGACTGAGGGATGCTGTGGAGCGCGGCGCGCGGGGGA
The DNA here is from genome assembly GCA_032164315.1 of Malacoctenus gilli. Classification (NCBI taxonomy): domain Eukaryota; kingdom Metazoa; phylum Chordata; class Actinopteri; order Blenniiformes; family Labrisomidae; genus Malacoctenus; species Malacoctenus gilli. Next base: position 3,187,600 of record JASSRZ010000053.1, on the reverse strand, counting down.
CACGCCGGGTGGATGTCCGGCGGAGGGGGCATGGGGGCCACGGGGAGTCGGACTGAAAGGAGTCGGGACGTTTTGGAGAAGTGCAGATGGCCCTGATTCATCACCATCACCACCTCCTCCTCCTCCTCCTCTCCTCCCCGGCGATAGGAGCAGGTCCGATGGCGTCGGCGCAGGAGAGGGAGTGGAAAGTGGAGGGATGGAGAGGAAGGGCGTTGTTTCATTCCCCGCTTCACCTGCCTTCACCTCCTCGCCGGTTCGACACGGCAAGAAACGGGCAGTACAAAGGACTAGAGCGCGCGCGCCGCGGCGGCCGGCGCCGCGGCCACACCTCGTCCAACGTGGTGTCGCCGGAGCCTTTGTGCACGCCTCTGGCCTGCGCGGGGCACCCGGAAGTGGAGGGGGGCGAGGGGGAGAGGTGTGGGTGAGGGCTCACGAGGTGAGGAGGCTCGTCGCAACACGGTGCGCCCCGACGCCCCGGCTGAGCCCCGACGAACATGCCCCCTCCCGCGCCGACAAACCCTTACCTGGCCCCCGTCCAACCGGCTCCTCCCGGCGCATCCATCCTCCTGCTGGATACGTCTCATCACGCGCTTTCTACGACACGTTCAATCTCATTTCCCCCGACAATTCGGACTGTACGCAGGCATCGAGGTGGGATTACACTTGCCATCCTTCAACTTGTAACATCACCCAAACTGGCCCCACTGAAGGGCTCCACCAGCAGCCAGTTTACAGGGACGGGGAGGAGGTTTGGGCTGTTGATGGGAGCGCTGTCAGCGTGGAAGGGGGGGCTGGTAATTGTTCTCATTTGGGCAGGCACAATGTTATCGATCCAGGCAGCATCGGGGAGGGGGGTGATGATAGCAGGGTGACTGGGAGAAGAAACAAGAGGAGGGGGGCGGGAAATGGGCCAGATGACGAGGAAAAGAGGGACGCGGACAGCTGTGGCGCGCCGGTGGCAATTAACCGCGGTGCCGGGGCGCACCTCGGTCCCTGCCTGCCCCCTCCCTCAGATACCCGGGTACGGGGTGAGAGGAGCGAGGTGAAGGATGGGAGGGGAGGAGGGGCGAACCCCGGCAACAAACACATTAATTTATCTAATTACCCGGATAATGATTTGGCGTTTCCGATTCGGATGCCTGGATGTGGTCGTGGTAATGAGCCTCAGCTGGGGAAATCAGCTCCGGCAACCAGGGGGCAGAGCAGTCGAACCCGGCGAGAGAGCGGGGAGGTTCCCGCCGGTTGCGTCGCTCGTTTGAACAGCGGAGACATGGGGGGTGGGAATTTATCCGAGTTTAGGGTCCCCGTGGGAGACATAGCTCAGAGGAATCCCCTCATCCAACTCGGCCCCGGTGGCGTCCCAGGGACGCGCGGCCAACCGTGTCCGTCCAACAATAGCGCCGCTCCTCAAGTCGCGTCACAACACGCCGGCCCGGTTCCCTGTTCGCCCACTCAGACGCAGGCGGGCGATGGCGCAGAAAGCGGAGGAGCGTTCACGCGGCTCCGTCTGTCTGCCGGAGAAGCGAAGGCAGCCTCGCAGACGGCGTCTGCCGGTGACTCAGGCTTTTTCTCGCCTGCTCAGTTTCCCGCTACATCTCCCGGTGTTGTGTCATCCTCGGCTCTCTCCGAAACGGCGCGTGAGCATCTTTTTCTCACAGGCGTCGTTGGGCATCGCTCGTTTGTGTCACAGATCAACCGGACCACATGGCAGCGCGGCGCAGGGGAGGACGCGGTTTCAGCACGGCGGACAGCTCCTCCGGCTGCCCGGCGTGTGGCTTTATGGGGCCAGTTCAACTCCAACAGTAATAACAACAACGCAAAACCAGGCAGAGAGACGAACGAGCATAGTCACGATGCCGAAAAGTTGCAGTGGCACGAGCAGACACAGCAGCGGGATCTGTGGGAGAGCGCGCTGCCAGACGCGGTCCACACGAGCTGCGCTGACAGCGTTTCCAGCGACTGTACAGCCGCCGAGCGCGGAGACCGATTAGAATCCGGCAAGCGAGTGCCATTAGAGCCCGGAGGTGTCAGACAGCCAGATAAGCGGCAGATGGGGGCTGAAGGAGAAAGGGAGGGAGAGGGCTTCGAGGGGTCCGCCGCTGCCGCTGTTTGGGCAGGAAAATTACAGGTGGGGGAGGGCGAGAGAGAGGCGCCGCTGATGGGAGGGAGTGCACCGCGGGCTGGGGAGGAGAAGGAGGTGGAGTGGGTGAGGGAAGAGGGAATTACAAAGGCAAAGCAGACAGAGGGGGGAGAGGCTGAGGGAGGGAAGGGTCAGGGCAGGGCCAGTCGAAGCAATGCTATCACACAGTCAGATAGCGAAGCAGGAGGGGGAAAGAGGGAGGCAGATGAAAGCCACGAGGGAGGAGAGAGCTGGATGCTGGGAGGGGAGGAGGGGGAGAAGGAGGAGAAAAGGCATAGTTCAAGGGGAGAGAGGAGCCTGGAGCGGCTGATAATAGTCGCAGATGATGATACCCCACAGCAAGGGCGGGAGAGGAAAATCCTGATGCCCTGGCCTCGCTCCAGACGCGCCGCCAACAGGCACCCCCATTTCTCCCAGTACAACTTCCAAGTACAGGTGGCCGAGAACCAGCCCCCCGGCACCTCGGTCATCTTCATGTCGGCCTCGGACCCGGACGCGGGGGACGCGGGAAAGACGAGCTACTCCATGGCTCCTCTGATGGACAGCCGCTCGTCTGACTACTTCCACATCCACCCTGACACGGGCCTCGTCACCACCACTCAGATCCTGGACAGGGAGCACCTGGACCTGCATTACTTCCGGGTCACGGCGACCGACTACGGCTCCCCTCGCCTCTCTGGCACGACCATGGTCACGATCACCGTTTCGGACCGGAACGATCATTCTCCGATCTTCGAGCAGACCGAGTACAGGGAGACGATCAGGGAGAACGTCGAGGAAGGTTATCCCATCCTGCAGCTGAGGGCAACGGACTCCGACTCGCCCTCCAACGCCAACATCCGCTACCGCTTTATCGGGGATTCGGTCGCCGTGGCGCGGGCGGCCTTCGAGATTGACCCCCGCTCCGGCCTCATCACAACCCGGGGCTCCGTCGACCGCGAAACCAACGAGCACTACACCCTCCAGGTGGAGGCCAGCGACCAGGGGAAGGATCCGGGGCCGCGCTCCGCCACCGTGAAAGTCTTCATCACCGTGCTGGATGAAAACGACAACGTGCCGCAGTTCAGCGAGAAGCGCTACGTGGTGGCCGTGAAGGAGGACCTGCGGCCGCACTCCGAAATCCTCCGCGTGAGCGCCACGGATTCGGACAAGGACAGCAATGCAGCTGTCCACTATAACATCATCAGCGGCAACAGCCGGGGGCAGTTCTCCATCGACAGCGTGACCGGCGAGATCCAGGTGGTGGCGCCGCTGGACTACGAGTCCGAACGGGAGTACACGCTCCGCGTCCGCGCGCAGGACAATGGCCGGCCTCCCCTCTCCAACAACACCGGCATCGTGAGCGTGCAAGTGACGGACGTGAACGACAACCCACCGATATTCGTCTCCACTCCGTTCCAGGCCTCCGTGCTCGAGAGCGCCCCCGTGGGCAGCTCCATCCTCCACATCCAGGCCATCGATACGGACTCGGGTGACAATGCTCGCCTGGAGTACAGGTTAACTGGCACCAGCTCCGACACGCCGTTCGTGATCAACTCCGCCACAGGTTGGGTGACCGTCAGCTCCATTCTCGACAGAGAGTCCGTTGAGCACTACTTCTTTGGCGTCGAGGCCAGAGATTACGGCATGCCGCCGCTTTCTGCGACGGCAAGCGTCACGATTACGGTGATGGACGTCAACGACAACCGCCCCGAGTTCCTGCAGAAGGAGTACTATTCTCGCCTGAACGAGGACGCGGTGGTCGGCACCAGCGTGGTGACCGTGACGGCGGTGGATCGGGACGTCAACAGCGCGGTGACGTATCAGATCACGGGAGGAAACACCAGGAACCGCTTTGCCATCAGCACGGCAAGCGGCGCTGGCCTCCTCTCCCTGGCGCTCCCGCTGGACTACAAACAGGAGCGGCGCTACGTCCTGACGGTCACCGCCTCCGACCGGACCCTTCACGACACCTGCCAGGTGCACATCAACATCACGGACGCCAACACGCACCGGCCCGTGTTCCAGAGCGCCCACTACTCCGTCAGCGTGAACGAGGACCGGCCGCCCGGCAGCGTGGTGGTGGTGATCAGCGCCACCGACGACGACGTCGGCGAGAACGCTCGCATCACCTACTTCCTCGAGGACAACATCCCACAGTTCCGCATCGATCCCTCCACGGGCGCCATCACGCTCCAGGCAGAGCTGGATTATGAGGACCAGATGACCTACACGTTGGCTATCACGGCGAAAGACAATGGCATACCCCAAAAGTCCGACACGACCTATGTGGAGGTGAACGTGAACGACGTGAACGACAACGCGCCCCAGTTCCTCAGTCCCAGGTATCAGGGGACGGTGAGCGAAGACGCCCCCCCTTTCACCAGCGTCGTCCAAATCTCCGCCACCGACCGCGACACGCACGCCAACGGACGCGTCCAGTACACCTTCCAAAACGGCGAGGACGGCGACGGCGACTTCACCATCGAGCCCACGTCCGGCATCGTCCGGACCGTCCGGCGCCTGGACCGCGAGAGCGTGCCTTTCTACGAGCTCACCGCCTACGCCGTGGACCGCGGGGTGCCCCCGCAGCGGACGCCGGTCCACATCCAGGTCACGGTCCTGGACGTGAACGACAACGCGCCCGTCTTCCCCGCCGACGACTTTGAGGTCCTCGTGAAGGAAAACAGCGTGGTGGGCTCGGTGGTGGCCCAGATCACGGCCACGGACCCGGACGAAGGCGCCAACGCTCAAATCATGTACCAAATTGTGGAGGGGAACATCCCTGAGATCTTCCAGATGGACATCTTCTCGGGGGAGCTGACCTCGCTCATCGACCTGGACTACGAGGCCCGCAACGAGTACGTGATCGTGGTCCAGGCCACCTCGGCGCCTCTGGTCAGCCGTGCCACGGTCCGGATCCGGCTGGTGGACCAGAACGACAACGAGCCCACGCTGCAGGACTTCCAGATCATTTTCAACAACTTCGTGTCGAACCGGTCCAACAGCTTCCCCAGCGGCGTGATCGGCAGGGTTCCCGCCCACGACCCCGACGTGTCCGACAGGCTGTCCTACACCATCGACCGGGGGAACGAGCTGCACCTGCTGCTGCTGAACCACACCAGCGGAGAGATCCGGCTGAGCCGAAAACTGGATAACAACAGGCCGCTGGTGGCTCCCATGCTGATCACCGTCACGGGTAAGAGAGCGCCGAGGCGAGAGGCACGGAGGGACGAGCCGCTGCGTTTGCGCGCGAGCGTGTCGCCACTTTGTTTCCTCTGAAGCTTCATCCAGTGTAACGAATACTGTGAAGATAAGCACTCCGACGCCACAGGATTGTGTGTTTGCGTTAGAGGGGGGGAGTGATAAGGCTGATTGACACTCGGCTGAGTTTCCGTGCATTGCTTTTACTTTTTTTCCGTTGTGTCTCTCTTTCTTGGCTCGTGCACAAGAAGCAATTAGTGTGCGTTGATGTTTTCTGAATCTCACCTGAGCGTTACGAGACGCATTCAATTAAATTCTCAGACTTGCGCCAATTGAACGGTTGGCTGGTCGGTCGGTGGGAGAGGAAGCCATCTGTGCAGCTCTCTGGCTGGCTCTCTGCTTGGACTTTAGAAGAAAAGACTCCGGATGGAAACTGTCTGCTTGATGGAATCCAGTCAGCGGTCGAGCAGTCGACAAGTGAGGTTTATTTGAAAGGACGCGAGACGCAGAAAATGATGTTTCAGAGAGGTTTGGCAAGAAACTTCCTCAGAAACTTTCAATCTGAGGCTCTTTTGCCAGAAAAAATCAGGCAGTACGTTTTCAAAGAGGGAATTTAAGTTGCGAACTAACACATTTACATACGAATACATAATACATACGTAACTTTTTCTTTTCACTGTGCAATTTTTGTTATTGTAATTGCTTATCTGATTTTCATAGACGGTTGACAGTTGATGATTTATTAGACTTTAAAACGTTCCCCCGAGTTGTGATATTACTTTTGGAAACTTCTTAATGGACTTCTTTTGCGGCTATGAGCAGGAATCAATACCGTCGGGCTGCGAAAATCCACTTTGATTGACGGGCTCTGGGTGAAGTAGGGTCTGAGTTGTTCCTACAATTCAGTGAGATTAGAGACTATTTATTTATCGGTGGAACAAAAAGAAAAAGCGTTTTGACTGACGGCTTTTTTCCCTCGTTTTCACTGAACATCCCAGATTAACGGTATCGTGACTTGTGTAATGTGGTGAAATCTTCAAGGTGCTTCATCTTGTAGCAGCTCAGCATTTGTCACGGTTTTTCAGCTTGCATGTCTGCACTTGTCGACCCTTTCCGTTGACATACATTATAACAAAAAACAATGTTCATTTGTAGTTCTCTGCTCTGTGGGAGGTCTGCAATACCACATGGGAGAAGACACTTTGGGTTAAACGCGTTTCTTTTTTATTGCCGTTCTATCTAATTGCTTTGATCTGTGCGAGCTTTCCAAACTCGTCGTCTCAGGAATAAAAGCTCCCCGAAAAAGGATCTTACAGGCCTCTTTTGGTGTCAGTGATCAAAGCCCCAGAAAGCAAATAAGCAAAGGAAGAAAGTGCAGCACTGTCACTTTGAAGACCTGCGTGGTGCCTTGTTTGTCGGATTTAGTCAAAGAGCTCTGGCTTGGGAGTGTATGTGTGTGTGTTTGTGTGTGTGTTTGTGCGTGTGTGACCTGCTACCCTATTACCACAGTTTGTTTTTTTTTACGAGAGCTTTACAAGCGATGACGTCGGCTTATAAATATTCCTTTTTAGTGTCAGTTTGGATGAGTGAGGAGTGAACATGTGTGAGTGATGGAGGGACACATCAGCACTCGGTGATCAATTGACTTAGCAAGTGGGGGGAGAAAGAGACTCGCAAATGAGCAGCGGGAGGGGGAAAAAAAAACGAGAGCTGGCGGGTGAGTAAACGAATGAGTGAGCGCGTGTAAGTTGATGCGACTGTGTGAGGAAGCAAATAGGCGAGCGAGGGATTTTCAGTGAGAGAGTAAATGGATGAAAAGCCGCGCGTAAACGAGCAAGAAAAGACGCAAAGCAGGTTAGAAAAACGAACAAGCTTCTGACAGCATCGAATGACCCCAGTGTCATTGAACACATCATCCATCCATCTATCTGGTCCTCCGCCTGTTCATCCATCAGGCTTGGTCACAAAACGACACGTCACAGCGTCTGACTCGGCAAAAAAAAAAAAAGGATGAAGCCAGTCAGTGAACGAGTGTCTCTCAAAGAGTGGGGGGAAAAAAAGCGAGTTGAAGGGTGTAGGTGAGGGAGGGCGAGTGCGGAAGGGAAGACGCGAGGATGCTTGCATGTTCCAAACGTGAACCTGCGAGCGCTCGAGAGGAGCGACTCAGCCGCGCGTGTGCGTGCCTGACATGTATGCGGGCCCGCGTGCGCCGACGCCGCTTGAGCCTGCCTCTCCCGATGTGCATTCAGCTCAGGAGAACCAGACGTGCAGATTCATTTCCAATTCTTCTCTTTCCTTCCCCTCTCTCTTATAAAACTCTCTCTCTCCCCTCCCCCCTCCCCCC
>JASSRZ010000053.1:3159559-3176715 GCA_032164315.1 Malacoctenus gilli | reverse complement strand
GTGTGTGTGTGTGTGTGTGTGTGTGTGTGTGTGTGTGTGTGTGTGTGTGTGTGTGTGTGTGTGTGTGTGTTGAAGTCCCTGCCTGATTGTGTGTTTGAACAATTTTTTTGTACCAAGAAGATTTTTCTGTGTTCGTGTGCTCATGCATTATTTGTGTTAGTACATAACACAAAGAGTGTGTGTGTGCGTGTGCGTGTGTGTGTGTACTCTCAGGTGGCTCAAAGCGCTGCACTTCAGGGTGTATTCACATCTTCTCAGTGAATAATATCAGTGTATGCCAGAGAGTGCCGGGACTCCTCTTTTTTTTTTCCTCTGCCCGTCTTCTCCTTCGTGCACACTTTCATTCCTCAAAATCTGTCTTTGTCCCGCATTTTTTCCCGCCGTCCACTCTGCCTCTCCCACTCTTTCTCCCCTCTTTCATTCTTTTGTGACGTTTTGTTCCAAACTATTGATTCTTGGGAATACTCTTGTCCTTTTCGTGCACCGGGATTGAATGCGGCATTCATGCTTGTGTTGGCAGCAGTTAACACACACACACACACACACACACACACACACACACTGGCTTTGGGGTCAGCTGGCTGAGGTGGTAAATGGCACAGTTTGGCACCCTCTAACAGCATTAGCTCAAGGTGCCTTTGAGCAAAGTAACCCCCAACTGCTGCAAGTAGCCGGCAGCAGAGAGTGTGGTTGTACTGGCGAAACTCCCAGGTGAGCGTGTGTGTGTGTGTGCATGTGTGTGTGTGTAAGCAGGCTGAATGTAGAGCAGATTTTAGCTGGAAGAGGGACGAGCGTGTCTAACAAGACTGGGAGGTGAAACAAAGACGCTGTTGGTCTGACACCGGCCTTGTCAGCAGAGACGCCTGTGACACAATGGAGGAGTTTAGCTTTCTGAGCGTCCTCTCTCCCTGAAACGGCGTCTCGTCACACCAGGAGTCGGGAGTGTTGTGTCCTTTGGCAAAGATGCTCCTTTTTCGGAACTGGAGCTCCATGTGTCGGTGAGCAGCGAGCCAAAGGCGAATGTGATTACATTATATTGTGAGCAGTAAGTCAGCACACAGGTCACTGCGTCACCACTTCACTCACAGTGCAAATAGGTCACTGCGCTGCTGTCAACAAGGAACTTATGGGTGAGTTCGTTGAGGTTCACTGTTTAAGGCAGCTAATACGTATACATCTGGGTCAGCTGGGGAGGTCAGCTCCCAGGAGCATATATGGCGCAGCCTGAGTCACGCTCATTATATGTAATCATGTACATTTAGTCAGTGTCACATGTAGAGCGGAGAGTCACGGCAAGAAAGAGGTCTTCATTATTCTTCTATCTGGCTCCCGTCAGCAGCGCGCAGGGTACAAGAATCCATCATCTGGTCTTATCGTCCAGCCTTTTGCTATTTCGAGTCGAACAGATTCCATCAGGTGCAGCGAGACAAACAGAAATACACTTCAAAACAGGAGACGCGGGAAGAGATATTGGAAGCAAATGCAGCAGTAAATGTCATGCAGCAGTTTGAATGTCATGTTGTGATGAAAACATAGTTTGCCCCTTTGAACTTCTCGAATGCCCTCAAGGTTTAGATTCACCACCAAAGTGCCTTTGTATTACGGGACGTCCAAAGACTCTGTGTGTGTGTGTGTGTGTGTGTGTGTGTGTGTGTGTGTGTGTGTGTGTGTGTGTGTGTGTGTCATTTTACAGGTCACTACACTGTAACTCGCTCATGATTTTTTCCCCACTAGCTCACCATTCTTATTGATTTTTGTAATTAAAGTAATATTTACACTGAGACTTCATTGTAAATATTGATTAATTGATGGAAAAAAATCCCTGTTGTACCAAAATGAATGCATTCAATCATAATCTCTTATCACACTCTAAACAAGAGGCGCTTTTTACTCCGAGTTCATTTCAGTTGCGAGCATGTCGACGCAGTGAAAGTGTGAAATACTGGAAAAGCAACCATGAAGAAAAAAAAGTCACTAATTACTTATTTAATCAGGGATCTTTCTTGGTGGTCCATGTAACAGCGCAGCAGAGACAGAGACCTTCCAAACTCACTGTTTCTGTGAGTGAACTCTTGCTACGTTGCGACAACCACGAGCAGACTGCTGGTTCACCTGACGGCCTCTGCGAGCTTCAGCAAAATGACACATCTGAGGCAGACTCGGGGGTTCAAGTCGGCCTGCCACCACTTTTGTAAAGCCTTTCACGGCAGTGTGTGTCATGTTTCAGAAGTATGGCAAAAGCTCCACGTGATGAACGAACTCCAGGGATGAAGAAATGCATTCGTGTAAATAAGCTCACTGCTCTGGTTACGCGGGGGGGGTGTTGACGTGCACTTAGTGTGACGCTTTCTGGCGAAACCATTAATGCTTCAGGCTTCAGATGTAATTGGACGGGGTGTCAGACCAAGAAGTAAAATCCTGGCATGTGACAGACCACATGTGTGCTTTGGGCATCAAATTATGCGAAAAAAAAAGTCACGCGATGCATTTTCGCTCTTTCATGCATATTCATTTGGAAGTCGTAAGAATTTTAGAGAGAAAACCCGTGAAAGTACGCAAAACTGTCTCACTTCGTCCCACGCAGCTGCTTTCCATGACCCACATATGCAGTCTATACTCGTCCCCCGCTATACCTTCCTGAAACTTCTGCAAGTCCATTAAGATCCATTAGATGTACCCTCTCCATCGTCCTCCTGCTGGGACCACATCGCATCGACGGCAACACCCAACAGGAGCTGAAGGGTTCAGAGCGTGTGTGTGTGCGTGCGCATGCGTGTGTGAGAGAGGTTTTACACTTTCCTGTCCTGCCAGGAGTTGATGGCAGGTTGCTCTGCTGTGTCGTTCAGGTCTTGTAACTAACCTCAACATGTTTTTACACTGACTAGTGTTTCTGTGAGCGGATTCTGAGTCTTTCCTCTGGCTGATTCAGTGTGTGTGTGTGTGTGTGTGTGTGTGTGTGTGTAAAGGGGGGGCATGCTGGGGTTGGCCCTCACCCACGTATTCCTCTGTCCTCTCTGTGTGGATCTTACATGTGTTTGCCCAGCATGAGGTTTCTCTGCGCTCTCCTGCTGCTCCCAGCTATCCACAGACCTGCTCCTAAGGTCAGCTGGTGTCTCTGTACGACTCCCCGGTGCGAGTGGTGGTTGCTGGTCTGCTTCTGCTTGTGGACCGGGTGACCTGTGGTCCGCTGTTCACCCTGCGTTTGCTGGTTTTGGCTGCATATCCGGCTGCATCTGTGCAACAATTTACCGCCGTCAATGACTTGTAACAAAGACAGTTGACTGTACACCCAGTTTCACTAAACGGCCTCTGTTTTGTTATGAGAACTGTGGAAAAAGACAGATAAAATGCCTTTTGTTTCAAGTCCAATCTCGGGGTTAGATGAGCAACAGTTAATCGTCCCGACGAGGGATGTGTTTCCAGCTGTGCGGGATTTGTGAGCTTTGAACTCGAGTCTCTTTAAATGCCAAGTTACTTCAGAGTCAAGTGACTGTGCTTTATTTTATCCAGCAGCCTCCCGGCGTGACGAAGTCCACTCCATAACTCTGCGTCTCCCTCGTGCGTGCGGCGTCGAGTGGCAAGCCGGAGTGCCTCCGATTAATGAAGCATCATTATGCACCGGCAGGCCCGCCGTGGCAGCGAACATTTAGGTGAACCCCCCCCCCTGACAGGAGGTCCTTTGAGCGCTGCGAGCAGAGCAAGTTCAGGCTCCCTGCTGAGCGTCCCACAGATGGGCGGGGGAGCCTCCGGTCCCCCAGTCTGCTCCGCGTCACCCTCGCTGTCACCGCCAGGCTTCCTGAGCAGACGAACAGGAAGGACATGGCCTCTTTGAACCTCCTGTATAGCACTGTATTATCAGTGCACCGTATCTTTGGAAGACGAAGAGGTTTTACGATCCGAACGGCGGGTCTCCCAAACCTTTCAGTTGCTGACCGGTAAGTGAAGACGTAAGTGTTGCTTCCCATCGCTTTCGATGGCTGCTCCGTGCCTGCTCTCAGGTTAAATGAGGAAAGGCTCAAGTCCGATTACCCGGAGGAAGTGAGCGAAGATCATCACCAGAGGACGACGCCACTGCTTCCATGTGCCGATAAATCACGAGCAGTCGGCGTTTCGACATTAACGCGGTTACTGTAAACAAATGGGCTGCAGAGCGAGGCGCTGGACGATTCGCTCGCCTCCGACCGCGTCGGATCCTGACACGCGGCACTCGGTCTGATCCGTGCGTTGGAGCCGCGCTCTGAAGGCGTGTTCCCATCCGCGGGGCTTACCCTCCTGGCCGCATCGTTGCCCCGTTCCCTCCTTTTTATGATGTTTTGTTCATGAGCCGTCAGTACCGCGAAGGAAAGCTTTGACAGCTCATCATTGGCGGGTGGGGGCGGGGTGGCGATTAGACTTTTTATGGAGGTTTCCGCTTTTTTTTCTTCCTCCTTCTGATGACAGAGATGTGAAGGGCAGAGAAATGACAGGTATTGCTGCTCTCGTCAACCGCCGCTGGTAATTGGCGGTTCATTAAGTGCTCCGCGGCGAGCCTGTTCAGGTCGGCTGAGTTGGGGCTAATTATTTTTGAGGTTTTCTCGGATTTAATTTGACTCTTCCCTGATGGCTTTTTTTTAAAACGTGGCAAGCGCATGTAAGACTGGCAGTGTGGCCACGCCCATTATTTTCCCTCTTTTGTTTTGTGTGAGTTCAGGTCTCCTTTTGCTTTCTCTGTCGTCTTTTTCCTGTATTTTTCTTGTGTCCTCGTGTTTTCCTGTTGCTTTTGTGATTTGGAAAAATTAAAAAATATTTGATACGTGGGAGCAAAGGCGTGAGCAGCTTCGCAGCGGGAAACATTCCTGCCTTTTAGCCTCTCTGTGTGGAGGTAAAAGCATGCATATGAGATGAATTTCCTGACTCTAAATTGTCCATGAGTGTGAATAAATTTTGTGTGTGTGACAGTTTCTCTCATTTTAAACTCCCCAAAAAGCAAAACAGTGCTGCAACGAAGAATCTTCAAACAAACTCGCTCGTTCTTCAGCGTTCGTTTTGTTTGGTTCAATGAAGTCAGAGTTTTCTGACATTTATGTGAAATATGAATTAGATTCGGACCTTTTTTGAAGACTTGATTCCTAGTTTTGAGTCGTCTCATCCTAAAATGCAATACAGCTCCACGCAAACTCCAGCATTCTGCCACTTCTTTCCCCGCTTGCACGGTTTGCTGCTCCTGGTGGTCAGGAGTTGCACTGCGGGACTATGACTGCTTTCTTCCTCGACATTTGACGTTTTGCACTTGATGGCAATTAAATGCAAATCCAGTTTTCCTCGCCACCCCTTTAGATTGCAGGTCAAGCGCAGTCATTGTAGTTCAAACATTATCCAGCCTCGCTGGGTGTGCCTGCCTGACTGACAGCCACGGGCGCCCCCTCCCGTGGCCCACACTGAGCTAAGTAGACCATTAGTGCCGCCGCTCTGAAGTAACTGTTTGCAACATGTAAAATTAGGAGGATTTTTGGCCGATTGAAGACCCTCACGATGGTAAAAGCATGCAGCCTCAAGTGCTGGGCCAACTGCAGAGATGCAACAAGCGCGTCTTCCAACGAGATGTTCGAAGATACTAAATTATTTAACCCCAAAAACCAACAGACAGGAGGTGAAACAGCACCTGAAGACAAAAGTCTAATATATAAAAACAAGTCGAAGCATAATCTTGTTTTTCTTTCCCCCTGCACGTATGTTAGTTTTTTTTTTTTACTTGTTTTGCTCATTTGAGAGCAAAGAAAAGACAGATGCAGGGTGAAGGATGACGGCTGCCGCAAAACAGCTGCGAACCGCCGCCTCGCACGTCGGAGAGGTCACTGCGGATTTGCTCATGAGCACAATAGGAATGGCGGCGTGTATCAATGTGATACGGGCTGAAAGTGCGAGTCGTTAACATGCCAGAGAGCTTTTTGTGTGCAGTGTGCACGGAAGTTAAGTGTATCTGGTTTAATATAAAGGATTAGTGCTTCTGTTGTAAAAGGGTGGTTTAAACCATTATGCTGCTGCTGCTGCTGTGTGTGTGTGATTGTGTGTGTGTTTGTGTGTGTGTGTGTTTGTGTGTGTGTGTGCGCGTTCTACTTTACCCCGACTATAATGAGTGCCCAGACCTCAGGGGTGGAACGGCTTTAACAAACAAACAGAGCGCGGAAATCAGCTGACAGGCCAGCGGCCGGCTGTGTGCGATTTGTAATGTTGCATGCGCGCTGTTGTTAACGCCTGTGTTCCTTCACCAGCCTGAACGTATGGCCTGTTTTCTCTCTCGCCAGCTACCCATTTATTCACTCGTTTATTTTTATTTTTTTTTCCTGCACCGGCGCCGCTCTGGCAGCTCATACGCTCCCGCGCTCCCGGAGAGGTGAAATCATCATTTTCGGTCGGCCGCGCCTCAGACTGTCGGTTCTGCGCTCCGCTCGCAACTTAACCCCCCCCCCCCCCCCCAAAAAAAAACAAACCAAAAAAACAGGGCAACCTTTGTTTTTTTAGCGGCTGCTCCACTTATTTACTGTCTGGACTTGAGGGCGCTTCACACAGCTGGAAATCCCCGACACGAAAATCGCAACCTGCTCTCAGATTTCGCCGGGGCTTTTTTAAAAATTTTTTTTTTATTTTTTAGAGGGCGCAGAGGAGAGGCAGGGAGCGGCCAAACAAAGGGGATGTGACAACACGGTGTGAAATGGGATTTAAACCCATGTGATGGCGAGTACATGGACTGTGACGTGACCAGGGGGAGGGGGGGGGGGGGGACCGTGACAGAGTTTAGTGTGTTTCTGAGTCGCGCCAGACGGCTTTTTTGTTCAGGGTAAATCCAATTTTACTGTTTTGGGCTTTGCATGCTTGTTGTAATGTATCTACCCTTTAGGGTCCCCCCCCCCCCCACACACACTCCTCCTCCCCAGCTTTAATCCTAACTCCTCTGGTATCGGGGGGGATGCATACAGTTTGAGTCAGGCCTCCGACAATGGCAGCATTAGCAGCATGTGTGAATGTCTGAACCTTGTAGGGATTTGATCTGGTAACCCCGGCTGCCTGAGCCGCCGCCGCCGCCGATCGACCTGCAATGAATAATACGGAGCAGGGAGGATTGTGGAGGATTCGGGCATCGCATTTAAAATGCACATTTTTTAAAAAAGAAGTACTGAATATTAGTCGGCGTAGCAGGAGTTTTCATCGGAAGGAGGTCGAGTTGACTTCTTAAGGTCATCGGGACTCTTTTCGCGGGCTGCAAATTCGAAGGTGAATGATTCGTTTTGGGGGACAATGTCGGCTGACGCTTTATTGACGCATCGGCGCCAATGAACCTTGGTAGGAGCCATCGAGGACGCGCAGAGCGTCAGTCGGTTCATCTTGGAGGCCCGTTTTCAATCCAAAAAAGTAACCAACTGAGCGAATCAAGAAGTGCTTTCCACATTCAAGGCTCTTTCACAATAAAATAAAAAACCAACAAGACGTCGGCAGTTTTGAATGCTCTGCAACGCAACTCTGCTAACTTTAACTCGCTGCTGAGCTCGACAGCACATTGTTCCAGTCGTGCTTGATGAGGAACTCAAACCTAACAAGTGTGAAGAAACACTTGAATTGAGAGACATTCGTTGGTTATCTCTTCTTTAAGATAAGACTATGAGGCCTTTTTTCCCCCTCCAGCGCTCTCCAAAACCCCCCCATCGGTCTCCTCCCCGACTTTCTCGTCGTTTCCCTTGAAGGGAGAGACCGCGTCTCTGCTTTGTGACCCGGCATCGTGGCTTTTAACAACAAAAAAAACCTGTTTCCGGGGCTGTTTTGCAGCTCCAGCTGTGGGCTCCAATTGTACGCTCCTCAACAGACTATTTCCGTCTGGATTTCCAGGAAGCGGGCTCGGGATGCTCTGACATTCAAGAAGCTCCGGAGCGCGCTATTAGTCAGGCTACCTGCTGCAGCGAGATAGCACTGAACTCCCTCGACCCCCCCTTTGAAACGCCGGGGACCCGGTAGCCACAAAGCGCCTTAGTGCCTGAGCGCCCGTCGGAGGCCGGCCCCTCTTTTCACGGTGTGTTCGCGTCCGCGGGAGCCCGCTGATGACTGCAGATCAGCGTGTTTATTCCTGGAGTCTTTAGGCGGCGCCAGCCCCGAGCGCTCGCTTCCCCTCTTTGAAGCACGGACGCACGGAGGGGGAGCCTGTTGGCTCGCAGCCCAAAAGAGCTGTTATGTATTTTTTTTTTTTTTCTGGAATAGCTTTTGTTTTCGAAATAACCTTCCATTTGTGACATTTTTGAGTTTGGACGGTATTAATGTTTCATTGTTTCCACGCACACGCAAAGTGGAGTGGTATGGAGATAGGGCGTTGCATTAATTATGACTCCCTGGCTCACCGGCGAGGATTCGCTTTGCTCACCGTTCACCAAAAGAATAAAAAAAAACGATTCAGGGGCTCCTCTGTGGCGCTCTCGCGGATACTTGTGGATTAGGCGCCGAGCGCGAACCGCTGACGGTGTCGCCGAGATAAATGGGAGTGGTTTTGTTCGACAAATTGATTGACGCCTGGCGGCCTCGCGTAAAGAACTGAAAGTGCAGGGAAGTGTTTGTGGTTGATAAGACGCAGCTTTTGCCGCTGACCGTCCTCCTCTGTTTGATGAGCTGCTGCTGCCTTTTGGGGGGGGGGGGGGAGGAAGTGTAATCTGGCTGGATTCATCCTGCTTGCATGACAGCAAATGAAGCGACTTTTCGGCTGTGAACTCGTCGTAAAACTTCCAACGATTTCAGTTGCTATGTTCGGTTTCAGCCCATCCAGGGAAACTGAAAAACATTAGAAAATAAATATCTGTATATTTACGCGTGTGCATATTTTTCTCGTCGCCGTAAACATTCCTGTGAAAGATGATCCGGTCGCTGTCGGGGCCGGGAAGTAAATCCCGTCAGGGCAAACAGGCGGCGACGCTTCAGAGGACCGCCGCTTCCTTTTCTTGCGGTGCGTGATTTGCGGAGTTGTCGGGACACTCTGCTCGGAGAGTCCCGGTCCTCCCCAGTGAGTCACCGAAAAAAAAAAAAAAAAACCCCGGCTCCTGCGAGGCTGTGATTTAGAGGGAGGGATTTCAGTGTGTCTGGCACGTGGAAGCTGTCGGGCTTTTTTTTTTCGGATTTCGCTCCGAAAACAGACTAACACGGAGACTGCAGGAGGCCAACATGCCTCCCGCACACGAAAACAGTGTGTCAACAGGAAAACAATCAACCCCTCCGGCGAGTCTTTGTGGTACAAATTCTCTGCTAGATAAAACTGGGATGTGGGGCTGTGGAAGCAGGGCGAGGCGGCGAATATTCAACCCGAAAAACGCGGGATTACGCAATCTAATCCCATGTATGACCCGAGTGTGTATTCTACAGGCAGCATTTTTTGATTTTTGATCGACGTGTGTCAGGAAGCACCGCGAATTTGTTTCCTTTAAGAAGATTCCAGAGATGAACCGTCAAAAACGCTGTTACGTAATACTATCAAGGTTTCAATGTACGTGTGTAAGCACTTTGGTCTATTTATATCTCTAAGGCGTTTTTGTGACCAAACTTCATTGAAAAATACTCCAAAACAGTGCAGAGTAGAGCCTGGGAGGCACAAAGGGAAGATGCCCTTTCGTGTCAGACTGAAAACCATCCATGGAAATGACTTGTTGCGACACGATGGTCTTCCAAACATGTGTGCATGTATGTGGGCATGTATGTGTGCCTGCGTGTGTGTGTGTGTGTGTGTGTGTGTGTGTGTCGGACTGCTGAGGTCCTGCTCCAGCAGATTATCCGGGGTCTTTTCACAGATTCCCCGTCTCATTTCAATGACAATGTGGGATCAGTGTCAATTAGTGCCGCGCCTTTGCGTTGTGATCCACACAGTTCATAATAAAGCTGGTTTTTAGCCCCAGAAGACGAGGTGACTTATAATTACTTCACCCTCATGTAATACCTGCATGTCCATATTTGCATAACTTGGTATGTATATCTAATGCTATAGATGGATAGCACGCACGCACGCACGCACGCACGCACGCACGCACGCACGCACGCACGCACGCACGCACGCACGCACGCACGCACGCACATTTGTGTACCTCAAATATATATTGTGTATTGGTAATGGTTTCCTTGCAATAGTACGAACTCCTCCTCCTCCCATTATAAAGGGCTCTGGATTTGTGTGTGTGTGTGTGTGTGTGTGTGTGTGTGTCTGTGTGTATTAGAGGTCAGTGGGGAGTGAGGCTCCTCATAATCCGGTAATCAAACCAGCTGCCACCAGACCCAACCCCCCAGCCTCTCTCCCTCCCTTCCTCCCTCCCCTCCCCTCCCTCTGTCTCTCTCTTCTTTCTGTCCGTGCTCTCTTCTGGCCTTTATCAGCTTTTTCTCTCCAATTCCTCTGTCTGCTTTTGTATTTTTTTTTCTCTCATTTTCATACATTATTTCCTTTGCGCCTCTTCTTTCCTGTGTACAACACCTTATGGCAACACCTAACGATCATATTGAATTTGTCCTTAATTCTCGGTTACCAGTGTGTACTTGACGTTTCCTTTTTTTTAATACTGATGCATCAACAGGGGAATAACAAAGCTTTGCATGCAGCACTGTGCTCTGAAACATGAAAATAGCATATTTTTGACATCTCACCCATGAAATATTAAAACACCTCCTTCACTTCTGTTCTCTCCAGTTTTAATAAACCTCCTTTGGTCTCCTTCACCCTCTGTTGCCTCTCGGCCCCCCCTCCCTCCCTCCCATCGCCCCTCACCCTCCATCCCTTCCTGCCACGGCCGTCTCTCTTCCTCTTGTTCTTAACGTGTCGCGTCTTTGTTCATGTGAAGCTCTACCCATGTGTTGCTTCGTGACTCATTTTCTTTTTTATTACCGTTCGGCCGGTTCAATCGAACGACGGCTCTCGGCGCCTCGGTGCCGCGAACTTGTCTGCTCGCTGCGACGTGTGCGTTCGTGTTCTTCTGCGGCTCTCTGGCCAATATGTTCCAACAAATTGCTTCGGCGCGTCCGGCAGGACCGTTTGCATTCAGGGTGTCTGCGCCTGACACAGATGTTGCCGTCTTCTGACGCGAACCTGCAAATCACATCAGCGCGAAGAGAAAAACAGCACGGTGCAGTCGTTTGTGTCGGGGCTTGAAAGCACCTCGCCCTCTCAGCTTGTAGTTTTAAGATCGCTTCCCTCTTTTTCTCTCTGCTACAAACGATTTCTCTGTTTAAGCGAGCGACTGTTTGAAAGCTTTCAGGGCGATCCTGCTTTTGTTCCAAATTCTGTTGAGTCAGTATCAACAGTGATGTTTACTGTGCTGCAAGTCTATGAGGCACTAAATTCAGCTGCTCAATGTTTGCATGCTAAAAGCAACAATGCGAACATGTTAATATAATGACCTCCTGAAAAACACCTCACACAATGTAGAACTCAAGTTAAGCGTGTCTTCAGTTTGTGTTTTAGAACAGTAAAAGTAATTTTAGATCAAACTTTGGCTTAATTGTCTTTGATCATTGCAATAGAAGTCAGAAAATGATCAAATAATTAAAAACACGACAGTTGTCATCGACTGTTAATCAGTCAGATTAACAAATTGGTTTTCAGCTTTGGATCAGCGTGACCGCGTCTCAGGCTGCGCTCTGGCCGAGACTCGAACTCAAAGAGTTGCTGTGAAACTGATGCGGTCACGCCTCTGCCCAGTTGCTGGAACCCAGACAGCGGCGGCGAGGTCAAAGGACAGACGATACCACAAAATGTGTCCGGCCATCCCGAGAAACGGCCGGCGAGCCGCCGCCGCCGCTTCGAACCACTTTGCACTTCTCGGAACCTGTGAAACTTGTCTTAACCTTTAGGATTGACTGGAAAATGTGGCGAGGGGGGCCGGCGCCCGCTACGGTGATGCTCCTCACCACGCACCTCTCCTAGCAGAGCCGAAAAAAACTTGGCATGCACCGCGTGAACGCGGGGAGATGAATGATGTGGCGCCCTGATTCCAGTCACAGCCAATTAGAGTTTATGACACGACTCCAACAGCAAACTGTCGGCAGTTTCAGTCACCTCCGAGCTTCTCTCTCTCTCTCTCCTCCAACCCAGTTTATGAATAAGCAGAATTACCTCTGACTGCTTTAACTACAAGCACTGAGTGCCTCTGTGTTTGTTCCCTGGAGGCAGCCGTTGGCTCCGTTATGACTTTTAATAGCCTGCAGCAGCAGTTTGCACACTTCAGCGACAAAGCGTCGTAATTTATTTCTCGACTTGAAGGTCTGAAACGTCTCTGTTCAACACAAAGTGGCCGCGTAATGTTTCGGTTGTGTTCCTTGGCACTGTGGTATTCGTGTGTGTGTGTGTGGGGGGGTTGTCTGTGAGTGATGACAGTTGGCAACAAACAGGTTGAACAAGCTGCAAATATGTTGAGAGGTTTTGACCATCTTGTGTTTTTTTTTCTGTCTTTGTCATGTTTTTTCTTTCCATTAATTCATTTCGTGACTCCGCTTTGTCAGCCTATTTCTTCTTTGCTCCTCAATCTTCTCTATAAATGCAGCAACCCAGAAATTTAACCACTTTCTCTGCCTCCTCCTTCTTCTTCTTCTTCTCCTATTCCAGATGGAGCCTTCTCCGTCTCGGCCCAGTGCATCCTCCGCGTCCTCATCATCACGGAGGACATGCTGGGCAGCAGCGTCACCGTCCGGCTCCAGAACATGTCCCAGGAGCACTTCCTGTCGCCCCTGCTGAGCAACTTCCTGGACGGCGTGTCGGCGGTGCTCTCGGTCCCCGTGGAGGACGTCTTCATCTTCAACATCCAGCCGGACCTGGACGCGGCGCCCGGGGGGATCCTCAACGTCAGCTTCTCGGCGGCGCTGCCGGGCGGCCACTTCTTCCCCTCGGAGACCCTGGAGGAGCAGCTGTACCTGAACAGGCCCAGGCTGACGTCGCTGACGCAGATGGAGGTGAGCGCGTTGTGCACCGGCCACACGTAGCGAGCGGCGTGCCGTCGGTAGTCGTTGCTCTTTACGCATCGGAGCGAAAGCACAGAGCCATCAGGTCGTCACGTGTGTGGGGCTGACTCATGATCACTCTTGCGTGATCTATAAATCATTTACAAAGTATTCCCAAAACAGTGAAAAACACAGTTTTAGTAGTATCGCTTTAAGACCACAACTCCAAGTTGCCACTAAAATATCAATTTAGTTTATAATAACTGTGTAACTGTTGTATTTTTGTGCTTTAAGACTCTGGTGCCGTTTAATTTGAATCATGTGAGCATGTCGAGACAGTCATCTGAGCGTACTGCACATCAGCTGATGATAATATGTACAGATGCTACAGCAGCACGGCCATATGTTCTCATGCAACAACGGCGCGCGTACGACCACCGCTGCCCCTCATGCGTGAAATCGCCCGCACCTGGACGCAGCGCACACATCGGCCGCATACATGTTTACACAACACGGCGCAATCTCCGCAGCCGAACCGAAGCCGGAGAAGATTTATGTGGAGCTGAGAGCGCGAGCTCGCCGCCGTCGGGGAAGATAACGCCGAGTGTATGTGACCTTCTCCTAACAACGCTGTCGCTCGAGTGCATGCAAACAGGAGCTATAGTCTCCGACTGTCAATGTAAGACGCAATCTCGCGAATGTATCTGAACCCGCGACCCCCGGCTGCAAACACGAGCAGTAAACGGCTCTTTCTGGGACGCAGGGTGAACAAAAGAAACACAGCCCCCTCGGTTCCTCATTCGCCGTCATTGGCGAGAGACCGGCGCGGCTGAAGTGGAGAGACGGCCGGCTTTCGCTGCGTTTCTCCTGCAAGGTCGACCATAAACTTTAAGGGGGGAAAACGGCGGGTCGCCAACTCTGTTTCGGTTTGAACCGGACGATGCGACGAAACCTGCAAGCTGGATCGATTCCACCTGAAACCCTTTTTTTTTATGTTCGAGACAAACGGGCGTCAGCCGCGGCCTCCATCTCCCGGTGCAGTTTGTGGTGCCAGATTGAACCAAAGGGTGGCGGTTTGATCCCCTCGTTCTGCCCCGCCCGCCTGTCCTTGAGCAAGAAGCTGAGCCTCTATGCTCCAGTAGAGTAACTTGGTTAATAATCACAGCTGGTAAAGTCTTGGGTCATGTCGATTTTCCTATTCTGTGTCTGACAATAAAAACCTGGTTTTATTCCTCAATTAGAGCTGAATGGGTTTGTGCATAAACTAGGCCACTGTAAACATAACTGTGCATACGGTAGTTACGTTTAAATCCACCTGACCCTCACAACAATAATACAGCCCTTATACAATTGATACCGTTCCGGTGAATAAATGCTTTATGTCTTACATCAATCGCACAAATTCTAGGACACCACTGTTGATGTTTTTTGTGGTTTAGATTAGAAAAAAAAGCAACAATCCTTATTAATCTTCCACCGACTGAAAGCGCAGGCTTTCTGTTGGCTGTTACAATCTGTCTGATACAATCTGCTCCTCCTTCTGCCTCCATGAGGCCGCTCCGCCCCCGGCAGCCCGCTTCCCCCTTCGCAGCCCGTGGAGACGCCGCCACAGTCCGGCCCGTCGCTTTTGTTTCGCGGTTCCGGCTTCTTTGACTATGTTTGAGGTTCGGACAATCACAGTCAGACTTGGGCCGGGCCCAGATTTAGGTGGCACTTTTTGGCGCGGCACGACACGTCAATTTGCTGGAGCAGCGACAAATTTAGCCTCCTGCGCCTGTAATTGGACACCAGCCTCATTCAGCTCCCTGCTGCTGTAAAATATGCTTCAGGAGAGTGAATGAGCAAATAGCACTGACAATGAGTGGACATCGCCACTTTTTGACAACGTGAAACATAAGCGAGTGTAAATACTGAAAGGCGTTTTCTTAGTACTTTTTGCAACTTGTGTGGCAGGAAAAGTCCTTGTTATGCGTCTTTCACCTCCACAAAAAATCCGAACACATTTTCCGGCTGCTTCTGCTGGTGCGGCTTTGAGGAAGCCACAAAGAGAGGCGAGTCATTAGAGATGCCGGGAGCGACATCTTGCTTTTAGTGCTATTACACCTGAGAACATCTGTGGCGCAAAAGAGAGATGAAAGAAAAGGAGTCTTTACGAGGGGAATGCTCCCAACAACAAAGTGCGTGCCGCCGCCGCCGCCGAGGCGCCACCTGAACGAGGAGTTGTTATTCAGCGGGCGGCTCCTCTCTCCTTTGCTCTCCCGCCGCTCCAGGTCCTGCCGTTCGACGACAACGTGTGTCTGCGGGAGCCCTGCCAGAACTACATGAAGTGCATCTCGGTGCTGCGCTTCAACAGCTCGGCCCCCTTCATCTCCTCGCCCTCCATCTTGTTCCGGCCCATCCACCCCATCGCGGGCCTGCGGTGCCGCTGTCCGGTGGGCTTCACGGGCGATTACTGCGAGACGGAGATCAACCTGTGCTACTCCAACCCCTGCCTGAACGGAGGGGTGTGCGCCCGCCGGGAGGGGGGCTACACCTGCATCTGCCGGGAAGACTACACCGGTGAGAAGTCATTGTTTTTGTTTGTTTTTTGGAGAGATGTGAGTGTTTTAGTGGCTCCAAATGTTTCCTGCCGTAGCTGCATTTGTCTCTGTGGTCTCATGTTGCGCATCAGTCAGCCTGGCTAACCTGGTGACACCCGCGCGATTACAAAAGGACTGAAAAGTCCGAATAACAGAAGGCGAAGCACTTTTGGGCCTTGTATTCCGGGTGGACACTGCAGTTTTTCGCTGCCCCGGGGGAAGATGACTGATGGTGGTGAAACGGCTCGGTGTTGCAGATACCGGCACAAGCTTCTTCTCCTAAAGGATGATCCATCTAAAAGCAGATATGTGTTCATGAAAGCAAAAAGGAGCCCTAAAAATAAAAGGTGATAATGACCCTGGCGATTTGATTGATCACAAAGACTCTGTTGGTTTGCAATTTTAATGGTCGTATTTTTCAACCTGGGCTGTGTGTTTCGGTTTCAGAATGCTCCCAACAACCTGCGTAGCACGCACGCACACTGTTTTGTGTTGTAAATTATCCTTCAGGCAAGAGTTTGAATGTGTTGATAAGGTGTTCTTAAAGGTTCAGTCGCTGACAGATTGGTGGTTGGACGGGAGGGATTCAGTGTGTTTTTGTGTGTGTGTTTGTGCGTTAATATCGTCTTTACCTCCACCCTGGTGAACGGAAGCCGACTGTCTCTGCTTCTTTCTTTTCTTCTTGTCCCACACTGGCTTTTTCTCTTTGATCTGCCCTGTTTTCACTCTTTTGTCATGTTGAGCTGAACAACATGAAAACATACACGCGGCCTCCTGGGAGAGCTTCCACCTCCTTCTCACCGACTTACCTGTGACTCCGTCTGTCACACACAACATAACAAGAACAGACGCACGCACGCACGCACGCACGCACGCACGCACGCACGCACGCACGCACGCACCCACGCGCGCACGCAGTGCTAAACGTCCTCCCCTCGTTTTTAATTTGCTCCTCCTCTTTCACACTCTGACACACACACACAAGCACCTCATTCCTCTTACTTTCCCCAATCCACCAGACTCCTTTCAGACAGCCTTTTTCCCTCTGTCCCCTCCTCCTGCCGGATCGCTTCAGCTACTGAGTTGACGGAGGGGAGGATAGATGCGCTGGATGCCGGCGCGCTCGCTCGCGTCGGGGGGATTTTTCACATCGCCTTTTATTCTGAATCAAAAGAGGGCCGAGGGACTGAAGCTACACTTTCTCTTTCATGAGGGAGACGGAGTGTTTTCCCAACTCCCACTGAGGCGGACGAAAAGAGAGATGAGCAGAGAGACGGGAAATGAGCAAAGGAGGTGGAGAGAGAGAGAGGGGGAGAGAGGGAGAGGTTGGAGGCAGACACAAAGTGGAGTGTGATGGAGGAGTGAATGAGGTCATGGAGACAGCTCGGAGGATGAAAAGAGATTTAAAAGGGAAGGGAAAAAGGGAGGAAAACGATGAAGTCAAATCGAAGATGATGATAATCGCCAATGGTCAGCTCAAGTTGGCGTCATGTGATCTGAAGCCTCGTGGTTCCAGAGTTTTTACACAAATGTGCAAAACTAGTCTGTCTGTCTGAGTGATAACTGAAAAAGTTCTTCCCAGCTTTGGATACAATTTGCAGGATGGTTGATTCGGGTTACAATAACACTGATTAAAGTTTTGTGCTGATCTGGCTA
>JASSRZ010000053.1:3121480-3135563 GCA_032164315.1 Malacoctenus gilli | reverse complement strand
TGTTGAAAAGTTTCAGAAACGGAGGACGGCGAGCGTTCTGCGTTGCATCAGGCGTAGCAGCGCCACCTCCGTCGCCCTGCTTTCAGATCATCATCACCGGCGGCTGAGACCGCGGCTGAACAGCTTGCTGCCATCAGAGCGGTCATGTTAGTTTCAGTGCAGGTCTGATCTGAGGGTGGGCTTTATTAGCTGCCAGTGATTAAACAACTGCTTTAATAATGACTGAGTGACTCTAATCAAGGTAGCTCCAGGTCGCTGCGCTCGTCTCCGCCGCCGTGACTGACACGTATTGAAACACACACACGAAAAAAAAGAGTGTCAACGGACTGATGAAAAAGCGCAGCTCAACACGAGGAGACAGAACACAGACCGCACTAATCCATGCGCGTCCAACTTGGAGCCAATTCCCCCGTCCCGCCCTCCCCCCTCCATGCAACTAAACTCAATAAACATTGATTGATTGGTGACACGAGTGGACATCACGCCGCCCAGGTGGATTCAGGACGCCGTCTCCTCCTTTACGGGCCCGCGGCATGCCTTGATTGCGAACGCGGACGGCCAACTCTGAGGGGAAATCACATGCCGGAACACGGCTGGGAGGAGAAATGAAGTCGTTGCTTGTTTGTGGTTTTGTTTTTTTTTCCTTCACTTTCTGCGGCAAATGTTTACAAGTTGTAAGCCTTGTTCTTTTCGCAGCAGCCTTAAATTTTTGCGCGACACGATCGTTCTCAGAAGGATGAAAGGATGATTTGGTATTTGAGTGATTTCTGGGAACAAGCAGAATGTTGGACAAAAATTTAGAAGTCTGATAATGATGTTGACCTGGGACTGGAATATTCGCTTGTCTCACTTATCATAGATTGTTTTCCTTTCGGCCTTTGCATAAACAACAAGTCCTCAAACGTCACGTTGATCTCTGACCAGTTTCGTCCGTATTTTTTCCTTCATCGCTTTTCTCCTGCTTTTCGCAGTCATGCCGCATGCACACCGCTTCCTGGGGAACAGCGCCCTGTGGTGGGACTTGAAGAGCGACGTGACCATCTCCACGCCCTGGTACCTGGGCCTGGTGTTCAGGACCAGAGCTCGGGAGGGGACGCTGCTGCAGGCTCAGGCCGGCCAGTACACCAGCCTGCTCTTCCAGGTCACTCTCTCCACAAAGTTGCTTTTAGGCTTTGCCTTCTCACGGCTTGCTCGCGTGAGCATTTCGCAATGATTGCAAGCAGAACACAGTGTCTCACTGCAGTCGAATTCGACTCACAGCACGATGATGTTACGGTTGTTATCTTTGCACTTCTACAGTTATAAAAAAAAACCCTGCAAATTCACTGTGTTACAGATTAATCTGAGACTATTTGCATGTGAATAAATGAGCCTCCGACTGCCGCAATTGTAACCTCAGTTCCTAAAAACTGTTGCTGGAAATATGAATGCAACTCAGTTTTCCCCCTTCATGTTTTCATTTCACTGTTGCTCTACAGTAACTCTGCGTTCAGCTTTTGAACGCAGCACGGTTTACCTCAGCGCTGCATATTTTTTTAAGCCCAATCTAATTAGGTGGCAATGGGTGTTAAACACCATGTAGGCTCCCAAGTATGTGCCGCCGCTTAAGGGAATTATACTCGCGTCTTACGCCTGTTCATTGTTTCAAAAGCTGGATGATTTGCCCGTGAACAACACAAGTCTCCCAAATTATAGGAGATTCTAAATGCCACATCCATCCAAAGGCGCTGTGGATTTACTCAATCTTGGCAGGACGGCGGCGCAGACATTGGATTTCATGCTCCCACACGCGCGCACATGCTCAGTCAGAAACATGCAGTTTGTAGTGAAATAAGCTTTTTCAATCTGCCCCTTTCCCCTCTCTTTCTATTCTTTTATCTATTGTCTGGCTGTGTTCCTCCATTTTCTCTCTCTCTTTCTCAGGTGATAAACGGTCAGCTGGTGTTCTCGGTGACCCGCGGCTCCACCAGACCGGTGCGCCTGCGCCTGGATCAGGTCCACGTGGCAGACGGCCGCTGGCACGACCTCCAGCTGGAGCTGCGAGACGTCCGCAGCGGCCGCGAGACGCGCTACGTGGCCACGCTGCGGCTGGACTTCGGACTCTATCAGGTAGCGCAGGGGGTGCGGGAAAAAATTAACCCCAGGAGGCTTCATCCAGCCCCCTCGAAGCCTCCAGTAGGAGCCAAAAACACAGAGAGGGACTTTCAATATTAATCAGACTCCATAAATGTTGATATTAAAAGGTTTTTGTGCCCTGCGAGCACGCTTTGAATCATGCAATTTTCATTTTATCTGCCTTACTCGATCAATGAGACGACTCGCTTGAACATTCAATTTCCCGGTGACTTTTTTTCTGTAGTTCCAGCAGCTTCATAACCCGCTTTAACTGTTTTCTAACGATGACGAGGGGGAACAAAGCACCCCCCCCCCCTCATCCAGCTGTTGCGACCTTGCAGTTGTTTTCGTTGCGCCTGTTCCAAGCGCAGCGAGTTTCAGAATTTCCCTCGGACCACCTCGAAACTCGCCGATTTCATTTTTGGAGAGTTCATGCAAAAAGTTTTTGTGTCTCTGAAAGAAAACTTACCAAAGACTGAACATATTTCAGCGAGTTTTGCAGTCTCATCCGCAGTCTCAGAAAGTAACCAAGGAGTGTTTGTCCTGGATAATAAATTCAGTATTTCGAGTCGGACGGAACTTAATACAGATGGGGGAATAAAAAGAAAGAAGAACCGTTTGTTCCGAGAGAGTTCTGAGAGTATTTGATCCCTCCGTTGTTTGTTTTTCTTCCGCTGCCGATTTGTTTTTCTGCCTCAGTAAGAACTCAATTATCTCGAAGGTATGAAGCTATTAGGCTCAGCTGTTGCTTCCAATCGCCATTCGAAAAATTTGTTTACAACTATTTGCTTTTAGCATTCGCGACTTGGTACGTCTGTTCGTAATGGACATTCGCAGCGTTGGGTCAGATAGTTTTGTTTGATGAATTAATTCTTCGGTCTCCACTCCGACCTGGAGCAGACCCGCTTTCACGGGGGAGGCTGCATCCTCCTCCTGCATGATGGAGGAGGGGGGTGTGCCGACCAGCGTTTGGCCTCACTGGGATGTTCGGAGCCAAACTGGGGGAGTATAAATATTCCCTGCCCCAAAACAATCAGAGCATGCTGCGAATTCAAACACATTTTTTGGCCACTGGAATTCATTAAATTCTTACAGACTCTAAAAATACTTTTCAACGCGATGTCTTCACTCCTAATTGCTTCGCTGGACCTCCTCTGATCCCCAAAGAGCCAAAGAGGCAACGATTCATATGAATTTCTTAGAGTTTTGACCTTTGGCCTCGTAATGTCAAATCAAAGGATTGACCTTGACGTTATTATTTTATACTTTCTTATTTTCTTATTTCTTCCTTTGTTACTCAGCCCCAAGGCCCAGAACTATGTCGTCCTCTTTTTCCTTCTCTATCCTGCACGTATAAGCACGCAGGTTTTCCTTGAACCCCATCTAAGATGGGATCTGATAATCCCAGTGTCTCTAATCCCCCCCCCCCCCCGCCTCCCCGGATTATTAGGTCAGATCGGACTGGCTGATGTCTGTTTGACGAGTGGGTCGTTCTGGCGTTGGTGTGTGTATGTGAGCGTTGGCACACGCGGCGAACACCTCACACAAAACATCTTTCTCCTCCGGTGCTCTTATCGTTTGAGGTTGTTCGAATCAAAACAAACAGTTTTTTCGCTCGGCGCTCTCGTTGTTTTTCATTGTCGCACGACTCGCTGCCGGCGAGTTGCGCGTTTTTATCTCATTTGTTGCAGTTCACCGGGTTTCTCATCAAAGTGCATCGAATGAAAAGACACCGAGTCGACGGCGCCGAAGCCGTTCGCAGATATGAAATTATTCAAAACCAAAGCTGCCGATTAAACGGTAATTTCCCTTGTCAGGCTTTCGGCAAGCTCGCCGCTTTTTTTTTTTATCAGACGTCGGTCGCGGCGTCTTCCGCGTCGCCGCGGACGGAGTGATGAATGGTGCTCATTCATTCGCTCTTCATGGCTCTCGTGAGTGGAGTGGGGGGGGGGCTGCCGCTCCGTCGGAGTTATCGGGCCGACGTTGACCTTCTGCACGGTGACGGCAAACGACTGCTTTCTTTAGTTTAATGAAGTCAATCATTCACTGCTCCGCCGCTCACGCACACTTACACACACACCCCTCGTTCAAATATGCCTAATATAAGAGGACGCTGCTCCAGGACGGCATGAAAATCGATAAAGTTTTCCGACTCCTCTTCAGTTCACACTGATGTGAACCGTCCTTCTTCTTTTCGCACAGTGATGCTCGACGATAGTTACCGACACACATCAAGCCCTCCGTCTTTACTTCTCCTGACTGCCTGCGCCGCCCTTCACCCCTTTTCCCAAAAGTTTCAATATTCCCGTATCTTCTCCAGTCACCTTGTGTGCCTCCAGATGTTATAATCTGATGTGTCCATCAGCCACTGATGTTACATGAAGGCGCCCATTCCCAGGTTGCCTTTATGTCAGCGTATGTATTTGCATTGTGGGAAAAAAAAACCCCTCAACACCTGGAGAAAACCCACAAATAAAACATGAAGGCAGACTCAATGCAGAGCTACAAAGCCCCCCCACTATGACCCCCTGTGCTCAGCCTAATTAACAACAAAAACGAATCTTTATTCCTTCCTGTCTTGGAACCTTTTTCTTAATCTTATATTTCTCTTCTTTTTTGGGAAAAATCACAAATATTCTTCTTCATGCTCGAATAAATGTATTCAAATGTGGCTCCTGTATGTATCTCTGTCCTGGCTCTTGGTTTCCACACAGCTATTAATAATAATAATAATATTCTCTGTCGTTCCTGTCTCCATCTGACCCTCCCCCCATCCCTCCCTTTTTTCTTTTTCTCTCTCTCTCCCCATTAGGGAACGGTGATAGTAGGAAATGAGATTCATGGTTTGAAGGTGAAACATCTGCATGTGGGGGGAGTGCTGGGCTCCGGAGAGGTTCAGAACGGGATAAAAGGCTGCATCCAGGTGAGGGTGGACGCACTGAATGTTTAACGCTCACATCGCCGAGTGAGCGTGAACCTTCGATGTTCACATCTTGCTTCAGACGAGCTTGGAAACACGCAGATTGTGGGGGAAAAAAATCTCCAGAATGTGAGCATCAGTTGCTCAGTGTAGAACAAACCTCTCTCTCGTGGTCTTCGCAGGGGATCCGACTGGGCGTGCGGCCCGACGCCCCCGCCCTGCCACGCCCATCCAGAGCCGTCAAAGTGGAGACTGGGTGCACGGTTGGCAACCCGTGCGTTTCGTCCCCCTGCCCCTCCCACAGCCGCTGCACCGACCAATGGGAGCGCCACACCTGCATATGTGAACCTGGTAGGTGGGACCTGTTGTTTTGACTGGCGGGGCTGAGAAGGACGGTGTCTGCCTGGATGCAGCCGATTCGTTGACAGTGACAAGTGTTTTCCAAGAAGCTGCATAATTTACCAAACTACTGAGAAGACGAGTGCCGTGATTGGTTGAGGCTCGGCCGTGTTTGTGCACTGGTGATTGTGGTGAAAGTGCAGTTCTCTCTAAAAGAGGAGGAAGAACCTGTGTGAATTAAAGACTGAATGCACCTGTGGAAGGATAAGACATTATGGGCGACCGATGGTCGTGAAGTTTTAAAAGATTGTTTGTTAAATGAAAATGTATTGCAGTTGAACAGAAGTAAGAATGCAGGAAGACGTCAGAAAACATGGGCTTTTATGCCAATTAAACGGTAACAAAAAGGCAGCAACCCGTCAGAACTTCCTTAGTGAAACAAATAAAAACAGTAAAACAACAGGGCGCCAAAAATAGACGTTATAAGTGGCAAAGGCAGAACATTTTTTTCAATTTCAGCTGAAAAGAAACTTGCGGGATGTAAAGGAGGAGGGCGAGGAGGCGCATGTGTCCTGAGGGCTGCCGGTTCATGGTTTGAGGCTTCGTTCATCAGAAGTGCAATTTGCTCATCATTTTACTGACGTATTTGCCGGAGGTCAGAAAAACTTACGCACGTTCGTAAGTTTAATGAGGCCCTGAACCCTGAGCCTGCTAGTAGTGAAGCTTGAGCCTGGAAAGGATGAGTCAGTCAGGTGTGTGTTCGATTTTTCTCCCATGTTGTTGTTTTGCTGTCTTTAGGTTGTCCCCCCCCCCCCCTCAGCATTTAAAGAGCTCCTTGTAATTTCATCGTGTGACACGAAATGAACCTTTTCAGATTAAATTCCGCGGGCAGCGTCATCCAAAATGCACTCGACGGTCCTTCGGCCTCCAGGAGGGGAAAAACGTCCGTCGTTCCCGGCCCTAATGGGTTAAATGAGGTGGCTGAGTGACTCATCCAGAAACCAATTTGCCACTTGAGTCACGCAGTTAGAGAACGCGCGTCCCCCACCTCAGAGTGTGTGGGGGGGGAATCGTCCCCGCATTGGTAACGCTCGGGACATTAGACGTGCATGACTCCAGGCCTGTGACAAAGGTGAAAGAAACCAGCCGAGGGAAAAGAGAGAAAAGCGAAGCGGGGGGGAAAGATTGCATTTGGTGGGTGTCTGCGTGGGTGTCTGCCGCTGCTCTAACTGGGTTAAAGTGATATTTGGGTTCGCTCGATCTGTCTTCAACCACTCGAGACCCCCCCCCCCCCCCCAAAAAAAGGAGAACAACTGCAGGCAAGCTCTCAAACTCTCATTTGTAAGGTGGATATAATGAGGCAGAATTAATGTGCGGCAGAAAAACATGATTAAAGGAGAAGTGGAGGAGGGGGGGGGGGCTGCAGGAGGAGAAAAAGATGAGAGAGAAGGGAAACATACACTGTATAGAGAAGTGGAGAAAGAGGGGAAAACAATGGAAAGATTTAGCCCCCAAAAAAAAGAAGACGCAAAGAGCGGAGGAGGAACAAAGGGAACGAAAATGTTAATGATTAATGAACGGGAAAGGACGCGTGACAGCGACGGCGTGCGACAGATAAAGTTTGGAGGGGAGAAAAAGAGGGCGCGAGGAAGTCGAATCAAACGGCACGGAAGCGCTCGTGACACGTTTGGGAGTAAATGCACGCAGAAGTGTGGAGAAACGACATGACAATCGCACACACGGCGAACAAACAAGTGTGGAAAACAAGAGTGGAGTCTGATACATATTTGGGAGGGGGTATTATCTGCGTGGCGGCGGCGGCGGCGGAGGGCGGCTGCGCTACAGTCCTACCGCCATTGATTAGAGAGAAGACCAGCTGAGCATGGATGATTAAAGGAGGTGATTTATTCCCACAATTAAACGAGCGGGAAAACACGATGGGATATGAAATCGAGTGAAGACGTGCGACAGAAAGTGAGCGAGGCGGGTTCCTTCCCGCCAGCTCACGAAGCAAAGTTAAGTTGGAGAGAGAGAGGAAGAGCTGAGAGGTAAAAGTAGGCAAAGACCACATTGAGTTTGTCTTCACTCTGTATCTCAGCCGCAGTCATTTCCCATGATTCTGTGTCGAGATGCCACCAGTGATGCTGCTCGAAAACACAAGAGTGAACGTGTTCGACGCCGAGGCAGCAAAACCGACGGTGGTTTTTCTTCTCTCCGCGCTCACCTCCGCAGTGCCGCGACTGGCACCTGCGAGCCCGGCGGCTCGG
Source organism: Malacoctenus gilli (assembly GCA_032164315.1). Classification (NCBI taxonomy): domain Eukaryota; kingdom Metazoa; phylum Chordata; class Actinopteri; order Blenniiformes; family Labrisomidae; genus Malacoctenus; species Malacoctenus gilli. The sequence continues at coordinate 3,127,922 of JASSRZ010000053.1, read as the reverse complement.
GGGAAGGAGGAGGAAGACCGGAAAGTTCTCCAAGAAAAGAAAAGTGAAGAAAGTGGTGCAGAGGCAGTGAAAAGGGGGGGGGGGGGAGGGAGGGATGAGCGAGCGTCTGTGTGTGGAGAATCTCGTGTCGGAGCGAGAGAGAGCGCCTCCGGCCTGACGGCGTCGGGGAGAGGAAGCGCCGAGGCGCCGCCATCCCCGTAGCGTCCCGCACCCGCCCGCCAGCTCATCCTAACACCTTGACTTATTAACGCGGAGCGCGCACGCGAAGAGGTCGGCAGGCACCGCGACGTCCCGACGACGGGACACGCGATTACACCACGCGTTCGCCCGCACGCGCGCGCTCTACGCTCTACGCCCGTCTTCAAAACCCAAGACGCCTGAGCGCCTGTTTACTGTAAAACGCTCGCAGCCTGTCTCTCATTATCATTACATTTCATCAGCACAATGAGCATTAAAAATGGAGACTGTTATACAATGAACGGCGCTCAGAGACAAATAAAAGTTTAATAAAAGCAGAGACAAAAAAAAACGAAGGGAGGAGAGAGGTGCAGCATGAATAATTCCCTTTCATGTGTGTGTTTGTGTGTTTTGGCCCAGTCCTGAAACTAGTTTAATGGGTCTCCGCTATAATTGACAGCGTGTCTGATTCACGCAGAACAACCTCAGAGAAAACACGCCTCCTCTCTCTCGCTCTCTCTCTAATGCACACACAACTGCACGCGCACTGAGATGAGCCTCTGCATGACAATGCACAGCGCCCTGCTCGCTCCTCGCTGGGACTGCGTGCGTGTTCAGTGTGTACGAGTGTGTGTGTGTTTCCCCACACTTGCTACAGGCTTGTTCTCTGCAGTTAAAGATTGAATTTAATATGATAAATTACAGCCGTGTTGATTTATTCCCGCTAAAGTTCTCCGAGCTGCCTAAAAAAAACCCCAAAAAAAACCCCAACACAGTTGGGGAGCGGCAACTCTTCCAGCGCGTTTCTGTGGCGGCCAGCAGTCATTTATTAGTGTTTCTAGTAAAATGTAATTGAAAAACAGGCTAAACTTAGCGTGGTGGCAGCGTGAGAAGTGTGGCGCAGATTGTGAGGCTGTTGTTTGGTAGGTGTGTGTGTGTGTGGGAGCTGCGGTATATTAGTCTTGGCCCCTTTGGGAGGACGAAATAAAGATTTATGAGGTTCCGCTTGGATTTCCTGAGTTTCCACTCTGGTCCTCAAAGTGCTGAATCAGGGTGAAGTTGTCCTCGATGACTAATGCCTCCTCACCCCGGGAATGACATCTATTGAACAGATCTGATATCACTTCTACAAAGGTACAGGTGCGCGGTTGTTTTCCAGCACAGGGAACGTTCTCCTGTTTTTTGTTTTTTTTTTTTAGCCTGCGTGCTGCGGTTAAGTCGCGCGAGGAGCCGCGAGTCGCTTGCGCAGCTTCGCAGTTGCAACTTTTCAAAACAAGAGCCCCGGAAACCCCGACTGTAAGCGACAGGAACATGTGTGCACACATGACGCGCCGCGCTCTCGCTTCTTCCAGCCTCGCCCTCCCTCTGTCTCTGCCTCGCATTGTTGTGACAAGGCCTCTGTCATTATAAGCGACTGAAAACAGCCAAGGCCGCCGTCGCCTCGCTCTGTCAGTTGCCATGGTGAAAGTGTAAAGATGTATAGGGCTGATGCAAGATGACTGTGTGTTTGTGTGTGTGTGTGTGTGTGTGTGTGTGTGTGCGTGCGTGCGTGCTTGAGGGAAAGCAGCAGAAGTGGAAAACAACAGAGTTAGAAATTGAGCACGCCGGATCATGAGAGAGCAAATAATAGACAGATTGCGGCTTCGGTGTTCTTTGTGTGATTCTCACTTTTTGCTTTTTTACCTGTTTGTGTTTGTTTTGGTGGAAGAAATGTGTGTTGGGGAAACTGAACAAGGACTGAAGTCATCTTGACTTATAATCAGTGTGGTTTTAAGTGTGCAGGAAAGAAAGCGAGGTGAAATTAGAAAAGAAAAAAAAAAGAGACAAACATCGGTGGAGAGGAAAAGCGCGTACGTGCGTGCGTGCGTGTGTGTGTTGTTCAACAGTTTGGAAGTGGATTGGTGATTTCGCAGAGTGGAAAAACGCAGCAGAGAGTGCTGCACATACAAAGGGGGAGTCACCGAGAAGCCGGCGCGCATCGAAAGCTGCAGTCAAGGCCGCCGGCTTGAAAGGAGAGCGTCTTCTGCATAAAAGCGGGCGTCTCCCGCATTTTTCTTCCGCATCTCAAAGCGGGCCACACATATGCCTGTCAGCTCCAGCAAGAGAGGAATGCAAAACCAACGAGCTGCTTACATGTATTAGACCGTCGAAGTGCGGAGATGTTCTTCTCTTCAATGCCAACGAATTATAACGCGGGGGACCGAAGGCCGGACTCGAGAAGGAAAGGTCAAGGCAGAGGTCCCTGTCGATCTGTGCCTCGCTTCCAATAAAAGCTCCTTCTTGTAAATGAAATACTGACTTCACGCGTTGGACTGGATCGGCTCGAGTTCCCCGTGACCCTCCGCTGGCTTATTCGGCTTCAAACAGACGCGTCTCGATGGTTCGGAATGTCCTGTTGACTGTCTTCTTAAAAATTGAGAGTGAACAAACAAATTCTTCCTGAGCTGGGGCGGATGTGATCCTTTTGTTGGAGGCGTAATCACGCCGCAGCATTAAAGTGGGCTTTCATGCCGCGGCTGAGCCCCGCGCAGTCCCATTCCGGCGATTAAGAAAGGCTCCTCGCCGGCTAAATACCATGAATGATGCGGTGTCCTAATTAAAAGCAGGTCCAGGTGAGAGGCTGCCTGTGTTTGAGCGAAACGCATCTCAAACTGTGAGTGAAGCACTCTGCTTTAGTCGTCAGATTAAAGACCCCCTTTATGTGTCGCCCCGCGTTACCCTGCAAGAGGGCTGCCGTGTGTTAGAGTGGAGTGTCTGGGGAGTGGGTCTGAGTGTGTGATGGCTCTGCTCATCATGGCACTGTGTCGCACACTGGAGTGTGTGTGTGTGTGTGTGTGTGTGTGTGTGTGTGTGTGTGTGTGTGCGCGCGGTGTGTTAAGTGGCTTGTTTAAGCGCGTTGCTTTTGCTTCGCCCGCGTCCGTGCCAACATATCAAAAAGTGGAGTGATGTAAAAGTGATTATTTTAATTTCGCTCAGTTTTGTTATCCGTGTCGTTAGCATACGTTAACAGCACTGGAGGCGGGGGCAGCAGCCCCCCCCCCCACCACCTGCTCCTTGAGGATTTACCAATGAGTCTTTTGACTTCTTTATCAGTCCTTGTACAAGAATGACTCGTTATTGAACCACACGCAACGCAGGGTGCCAAAAGAGAGCAGCGGCGGTTCGTTGCTCTCACTGAAGGAGCCTGGCTTTCATCTCTGAATGCAGAGTTTCCCTCAAACGTGCTATTCAACAAACAGTGCACCAAACTTAGCCGGTTTCATATAAGAACAGTGAAATGTAGCAGAAAGTAACGGTTCTATTTGTCCTGAGAAGCCTTCCTTCCAAGAAAATGTCATTTTCGAATTTTTGTTGGACTAAAGTCACTTCGGGTGCTGTGTTTTTGAAGCCCTCTTCTATAGAGTAGTGTTAATTTCCTCTCAGACGAGGAGGCGTTGTGACTCAGGGAACGGCAGCGTTCTGCTGTGCAGTAGCGGTGGCTTTTCTTTTTTCAGCAGAGTGACATTTGTGATAAACCCAGCTTGTTGTTGGAGATGCTGACTTGCAGTCTGTCTGGCTGTTATGTGCAATACATTTGGTGGCATTTTCCTCTTTTGAGGGAGACACTTAATGAGGAAATGATTCGCTCCCATTTTGACAAACATGTACATGTTGTGTTTTTTCAAATCTCTCTCTCAGGTTACTATGGGAAAGGCTGCACCGACGCTTGCCATCTGAACCCATGTGAAAACGAGGCAAAGTGCCACAGGAAGCCCAGCTCCTCTCATGGATACACTTGTGACTGTGGCGACAACCACTATGGGCAGTACTGCCAACACAGGTACACAAAACACACACACACACACACAGATGCACAAAAATTGGGCCGCGGGAAACTTTAAAGATCTTGGTGGTCCGATTCAAATCTCTTTGTAGTCAACAGCCCGTCTGAACTCTTTTAAAGTATGTTTACTCGACTCCCCATGTATAAGGGTGTGGGTGTGTGTGTGTGCGTGTGTGCGTGTGTGTGTGTGTGTGTGCGCGTGCGTATTTGTCGGTTGCTTTTGTCTAGCATTGTTGCCCCACATCTCCAGTCTTGCATATAATCCACACTAAGGGATGAGCTGAGATTGTAGTTGTAATGCACCCCCTCGTACACACTCTCGCTCACTCTCTGAGGTTATCTCTGTGTTTGCTGGATTGAGTGACCCTGACCCGACCTCGTGCTTCCTCTCTTTCTCTGAAATCCACACAGCTTTAGATTTATCTCACGATTGCCCCATTGTGTGTGTGTGTGTGCGCGCGCGTGCGTGCGTGTGTGTGTGTGTGTGTGTGTGTGTGTGTGTGTGTGTGATGTTCCTCTACGCTGTAGTTGTGCGTTTTGCACAGAGGTGCACTTTCCGATTGCAGATGAGCCAAACGTTTTCTCCCTGATGTGTCTCGTCTCTCACTCTTCCTATTGTGTAATTCATCCTTTGTGTTCTTTCAACAAATTCACTCTTGATCACAGTGGTTTGGAAACATTGTGTTACTTTGTGACTGTAATCGCACCATATCTGCCCACACAGGTTGGGAAACAATTTAAAGATTTCAACTTATTTGTCTTCTATTGTTGGCATTCGCGTAAGCCGTTCAGAGGACTTGCACTGTGACTAGTTCGGTAAACCTGTTCAAACACGCAAACGCGTTCATTAATGTTGGAATCCGCTCGTTCCTTCTGACAGCAACATGGATGAAATCCGACTGTAAGTAACGCGACCGTAACATCCACAGCTGCCGCTGTAGCCGTGCTACGCTAACATTAGCTTACCCTGGTAACGCGTCGGCCGCTGCCTGCATGCTCGCGGTCCGCCTCTGCTCTTCTGTTGCTGCTGCTTCTTACTGCGATCTGCAGACAGGTTTCTGTCATGAATCCTTTTTCTTTATCAAACAGCACTAACAAACATACTCACAGTTGAACGTCAGCCGATTACAAACTTGATTAAAAAAACATAAGCTAAACTGTTCGCGGCTCAAATTAATGAGTTAGCATTAGCAACTAGCAACGGCGTGAATATTTGATTGCCTTTCAACTCGATAAATATTTTCGTTATTGCACAAAGCAAAGTTTACCATGAGGTTATAGCTTCTTTTCATGTCTAAAGTCAATAAGATGATCAATTTGAATAATTTGGCAGTTTGAGCAAAACCATTATTTTTTAAAACTCTTGTGAATTTGTTCAGCAGAGCACAGCTGTTGGCTTTTTTCTCTGAGGACAACGCATTTGTTTGCGTACTCTTATTTTCTTGTGTTCTCATTATCTCAAGTACTTCACTAGCTCCCCAAAATACACTGCGGGGAGAGTCGATCAGGGTCTTCCATTAGGATCACTTCTATTTGACTTTCACGTCTAAAACTTCCTGCAAGGGGCAGCAAAAGCACTCACGCACCAAACTGCCTTAACTGAGGCTCTTGTATCCTCAGTGATCCATTCGACGTAGAGAGCAGGAGGACAACGCAATCAGTGAGATGTGAGCAAAGACAAGCTGGCGCTAATGATCCAACTTGAAAGTATTTACCATCCCAAATAAAGAAATTTAGTCGCATTCTAGGTACTTTTTGGGAATAAATAAAGTATCTTCATATGTCGTTTAGTTTCTGGATGTTAATGAGGGGTAATTAACACTATTTTCTTGTATACTTATCGAAAATTTGTTGCTTTTTCCAACTGTGCATGTTCTGATCTCATTGCTTAAATGCTCATTCTGTAATTTCACGTCTTCCTGACCTCCTGTATGCTTCCATTCACCTTTCACTATTAATATGTCCTCCCAGTTTTATATCCCCGTTTTCCCTCCCTCCATTTCTTGCCAATTGTTCCCTCCTTCATCTTTCGTCTCTTTGTTCCCGCTGATCAGCCACGAAAGAAGGGAAACTTGTTTGGTTTTGAAGCGCAACGAAGGAGCACCTTTCCAGGTGCACCTTCACGACCTCGTCATGTGGCTGCGCTGACGGGAGCGTGTGTGCCTGTGTGTGTAGGGTGGATCATCAGTGTCCCAGGGGCTGGTGGGGCTCCCCGACCTGCGGACCGTGTCTCTGCGACACCAACAAAGGCTTCGACCCCGACTGCAACAAGACCAGTGGGCACTGTCGCTGCAAGGTAACCAATGCACACATAGTGACTGAATGGAGGAGCGTTGGCCCCGCCTCCACGTGCAAAGTGCAACGACCCCGCCGGTTTTAATAAAGCAATTTGAAACAGAGAAGTCCTGTCTCCGCATTAAAACGGATCCAAAGAAAGCTGCA
>JASSRZ010000053.1:3041401-3056994 GCA_032164315.1 Malacoctenus gilli | reverse complement strand
TTCCCGGATATTGCAGATCCAGATTTGAAAGATAGGTGAGAATAATGGCTGAATATGATTTGTTGTCTGACTTAAAAGCAAATTTAGAATTCATTCACGACGAGTTTGGCCCCATTTCTTTTGCCGTCTCTGTCGGCGCGGCGCCGATGGGTCTGTGGATCCTGACGAAGCCACAGTTGTTGCATGAAGTCATGGCCTCGCTTTACGAGTTGTGAAATTTTTCGGCATGTTTGCAACCACTTCTTCTTTTTTCCGTTTTAGATAGTTTTTGTCTTGTGGGTACAGTCGACGCCGTCTTCTTGTTTTTACTCTCCGTCTTGTACGTTTTCAGCTCGCGTTCTACAACCCCCCCCCCCCCACCCTCCGTCAGCGTCTCCGCCCCTCCTCTCCCCTGTAAGTGCTGGGTTTTACTGTCACCAACCAGACTTTTAAAGGCTTTAGGCACGGCTCCGTCTAATTAATGGGCCTTGCTTTGGCGAACCTTTAATAGCTGGTGTGCTACCTGCCGTCCATACAGAGTCTGAGGCCCAGCGCGACAACAGCCCGAGACCGGAGAGGCACAGATGCGCCCGGTTTAGTCTGAATCACACGCGGGGATACGAGGCGGCGTCTGAGCGCCTACTCGGACGTCACATTCGGGGGATATTAAGACGCAGACAAGCAAAGCCGCAGCGTCTCCTCCTTTTCTCTGTGTGTACACTCGTCGCTGTTCCCCGTGTGTGTCTGATGTTTGTTTTTTCACCTCATCCCTCCGTCTTTGCCGTCTCATCAAATGTGTGTCTTCTGTGGCGTGCTGACGTCAGCTGAGCCAGTCCATCTGTGCCTCCATCATCTGCCTCCATTGATCGTCTTCTCTGGGCTTTTTTCACGGCTTCTCCCTCATCGCACGGGGAACTGTTCCTTCTCTTAACTCACCTCCTTTATTCACTTTATTTCACTTTATTCATCAGCTCAATTCACTGCCTTTGTCCCTCTCACCCAGCTGCGTTCAGTAAGTAGACCTCGGTAGTTGTGTGTCGCCCCCCCCCCCCCTTCTGGACGACGGTCCTGACCCAGCCGACTGCGGTCGTATTGATGAAGACAGGCTGTGGTTTTAAAGAGCCTCAAATGCACCAACGGAACGTGCTCCGCATCACTGTTACACCAGTCGCAGCTGAAACCGTTCACTCAAGTCGGACCAAGCCGCGCTCTCGTGTTTCTGACGACTGGCTGTGAAAGTCACCAAAGAAACTGAAAGTCTTCTTTTTTCCTCCTTTTTTTTAAAGAAACCAATCCCCACCAAGTGAACTCGTGTGCATGTTTCTGAATGAAGAAATCTACAGCTTTATTTGATTTTGATTCATTTAAAAAAAACAAGACACTCAATCATCTGGGCAGCGTCACGCAATTACAACAGCTGCTCGTTTGAAGCGGTAAAAAATTCGTACGACTTCTCAAAACTATGCTGAATATTTATCAATGTCTCCTGTTTTATTTTGGCGGTCCCTCCACGTTCCCCCTCGCCTTGCTCGTTCTTTCTTATTTCAGCTGCTCTCCGTTCGAACTCCACCGTTTAACGCTTCCTCTCTCCAGCTGTGCGTTTTCTCCAAATCCAATCAAAAAAACCCAGCTATTCTCAATGTTTTGGGGGGGTCGGGGGGGGGGGTGGCAGCCAGCCAGCCAGCCAGCTAGCCAGCCAGCCAGCTTGGAATGTTGCATCCCGGTGTTTTTGCAGGCCTGACTTTCCCAGCTTCCACACGTTGTCGCTCCGCATCCTGTTTGCATGACTCCGGTCCTCTGCTCCTCTGCTCCTCTTTTTTGAACGGAGCCGTGCTGAACAGAGCCAGGATGCTGCGAAAACACGACACAATGAAGGCCACCTGTGGAGTTTGCCTGCATGCGCCGAGCTGCGGCTCCAGCGATAACATCCTGGCCGCGGAGCGCTCGCGCCCGAGCCACAATGCAGTTAAAAAAAGACGCCTTCCTCCGCGCGCTGCTGCGCGTGGCCTTGTTAACCCACTGAAACTCAAATATGGTCTGAAATACCTTCAAGCAGACTGAGACGTCTTTCTTGGCTGCTGGAGCGCTGGCTGGGTTTACGGTGCTTCATGGCTCGCGAGCTTGATTTTTCGCTGTCGCCCAGACTGAAGTTCTTCAATGTGTTTTAAAAATAAATGTTCGAATAATCCATATAGAAGTTAATCATCATCGTAGGAATAACTTTGCTGCAGCGGGTCAAGTCCTCATTCACTGTCTTGCGTCTTATTTTGTCTGCCCAATCGGGTGCGAGACAATTCTGCGAAAAATGAATAAAAATCCGACAAAAATTAGCACGCTTAAGTCTCGAAATGTGGGCAGGAATTTAAAAATGAATCGGCAAGAGATAATAGGGGGAACAAAACTGAGTTGAAAATGTGTCGAACACAGTGAGGATGTTTCTGGATTGAGCGGAGCTTCCTGCAGCCGTCAGCGCCACGTGACCTCGTGGGAATGCCGCTTTGCCTCTTTCTTGCCACTCTAGGCCTCATTTTGTTCCCTCTCCATCAGCACTTCTGGCTGAGGTGCATTGCATCTAGTTCTTCACTCCGTGAGCAGTTAGTTGAGCAAAAAAAAGTTTGCAATGTACTTGAAAAGACTTGTTTGGTGCTCTCTCTCTCTCTCTCTCTCTCTCTCTCTCTCCCTCCCTTTTTGTCATCCAGTTCTGAGTCCACAGAAAGTTCATTTTTTTGGGACATTTCCATTTTTTCTTAAAAACATCACTGAAAATCAGTCTGTTCGTTTGTTAGCTGCGGCATTTTGTGACACGGGATTGTGTGAGCGCTCCTCGGGCGATTTCTGACAGTTCAATGCCGCCCACTTTCAGTGTCAGTCGGCCAATGCACAATACCCGCATTCATGCAGTCAACCAAAGTCCAGAGATAGAAATTGTAAGGAGGCCTCTAATCAGCCACTGAAAGCAGCTCTCTGTCCCCGTCCTCCCTCTGCGGCTCGCTCTCTTCTCCTCACCATCGTCTCACTCAATCAGTGGACAACATCACTCCCAACGATTAATATTAGACAAGGGTGAAAGAATCCTGAGATGGAGCAATTGTTATGTGAGAGGTGTTACATGAGGATGTTTCGCTTTCACCTTGCGACGTGTGTGTGTGTGGAATGGAGAGACGGGGAAAAAAAGAAGAAACGAGAGTCTGGGATCGCGAGCTTGCTTTCGCATGCAGCGAGCGGCGTGTGTGAGTGCGAGTTGTGTCTTTGCACGGGGAAGTTTTCTGGTGGGAAATGTTTTGTCTCTCCGCGGAGCCTCTTTTCACCAAGTGTGAGCCTGTCGTTGGCCCCGGGCTGATGAATATTCACACAAGTGACAAAGAAGGCTCTCAAAAACAAAGTTGAAGCCAATTAGTCTCTAGAAAGAGCGGGGAGGGGGGAGAGGAGGTGGAGGGGGGGTGGTGGTGGTGTTGGTAGGGGGGGGGGGCGTTCACCCACGCAGAATCGGCCTGTTTGTGTGTCCGGCGAGCACGCCAAAGCCAACCATGACGAATTGATTGCAGCCTTGGCTGCCACAGGAGTGCTAATTATCGCGGCCCGACATCACATGATTTAAATCACAATGAGGCAGAGTCGGCGTGGGTGCCAAGGCGTGGCCTTGCCCCGATGTTGGCGGCTGCTGCGCGGCTCACGCGGTGCCCCGCCAGGTCGCCGGTTCGCTGACTCTTTCTCAGTCTGTGGAGTGACTGCGTCAGAAGTCATGCTTTCTTTATTAGTTTGGGGGGTTTTTTCAACAAAAGTTACATAGTTTTTCATTTGCCTTCACCCTCGGGTGCTTCTCCGACCACTCCTTGGACCAGGACCTCTCCCCTACTTTGCGGAGCCCTTCCTGCTTCTGTAGCCAGGGGGAAGCTGCTTCCCGCCTGCTGTCAGACCCAGAAGCAGCACATCTCCTGTCTCACTTAGCTTCAGTTGCTCTATTAACTACATATATTTAGTCAAGGATCCAAATACATACGAGTTAGATGGTATTCTCTCACCTTATTGAACACGCATTTTCAGGGCTGTGCTCAAAGGGCCCCCAGTAGTGATGAGGACAAGTGGTCGCGTTCACCTTCTCCCCCACAAACTCCTGATGGTCAGGGGACTCGAACCAGCAACCTCTCGAACCTCACTCGAGGATGCAAGTGTCTCGGTCTCCTACTGACTGTTTCCTTTGTGCCGTTTGACCCCCCGCCCCCAGGGTGGAGCCATTTCCATCCTGACAGCCTGTGAGAGGCCTGCTGACTTTGCTGGGGTGGTCCTGATCGCGCCAATGGTCCAGATGAACCCGGACACGGCCACGCCCTTCAAGGTACACGCAGACTGCCCGCACCTGCTGGAGCGCTCTCCCGCCGTCGCCTCCTCGAACCCACGAGTCAATTTCACTCCACTCCAGACTGACTGTGATGCTGACACAGCTTTTCTCTGTCAAGTGCGAGGGCAAGAAGCAGTAGAAGGACCACTTCAACCTTTACTCTATGTCTCTTACTGAGTCACCGACACAAATGTTTCCCATTCTGAAGGCCGAGAAACGACAAAACCGGCGCCAAAAACCCTCCGTAAAAGAAAAGGAGGCTCTTTTTTTTTTCCCCGTCGTTTTTTTTCAGCACCTTTCAACAACAGGAAATGTGTTTGTCGTTGTGGCACCGACACAGAAAAGTACAAACAGTCACACAGAAATGGGGCTGTAACACTTATCAGGAGAGATAAGGGACGTGGAGAATAGAGGAGCGGCATCCTCCGGGGACGCTGCCGACGTGCGAAAAGTGAACCGAAGCACTCAGCGTGTCGCCGTTTTTTTGTTTTGTTTTTTTCGTCGCAGATTTTCCTGGTGAAGATCCTGAACCACATGCTGCCCAGCCTCCCTCTGGGCGCCATCGAGTCCAAGTGGGTCTCTCGGGACAAGAAGAAGGTGAGAGACAAATGGTGGCGGGTGGGGCTGTGGGCGCCCGGGGAGGCGAGCTGTGGTGCCGTCTGCGATTGAAATACCGCGTGCAAAGATGAAAATGGGATTTCTGTATCGAGACCCTCAAACAGCAGATTTGTGCACGTGCACATGGAGGCTTTGCTTTGTGTGTTTCTTGCGATAACATCCGCGGGCTGCATTTGGTTTGTGTGCACTTCATTTGTCCCGCCTCCAGATAATCGACAAGAGACACAAAGAAAAAAACAGGAAGGCATATTCGCACGTATTTGTGGGTTTCTTTGGTCTTTTCATGCTCTTATTCCGACATCCTACTACTCCTGCTTCCCACGCTGATTCCAGGGAAGAAGCGTTCAAGCAGGTCCAACAATAGGAAGACAAAAGAGATCCAATGGAGATCCAAGTTGAGAGGCTGTGAGGCGCCTCCATGGCAGAAGGGTCCTGAAAGAGTTTGGTCATTTCAGAGCGAGTGGCCTCATCAGCGTCCTGTTGCCATGAATCACGAAGCACAGTGTGACTGAGGTTTGCGCAACACGTGGTTGTTGCCGGCGTCGGCCGCAGCACCGCAGAGAAGATGTGACTGGCGGCACAGAGGGAGAATTTGAAGCTTTAGCACGATCGCATAAAAATGTGGTTTATGGCAGTGCTCTGCTCAGCTGCAGGGATGCTCAGCAAAAACGTTCAATGGCGAAAAAAGACGTTTTATTCCCACAATAAAATGTTACTACCTCACATTTTTCTTCGTTGTTGTATTTAGCTACAAATAAACCAGAAAGATTCGGATTTCATCTCTGTAAAGAACAAAGTTTGGCTCTTTGGACGGCGTCTCGCCGAGTTCTGAGCCTCTGAACGGCTCGTGTTACAGCTCGGTTCACATTCGATCATTGTTTCCGCCATCTGTGACACCTGAGAGAGACGGCTCCTGGTCAAACACTTGGAGGAAGTATCGGACTTTGCTTTCGGAGGCGAGGAAAACCGGTTGACAGTGAAGAGTAAACACAGTTTGATGTCCCTCATCCGGCCCTCTTGAAGTGAACTATGAAACGTCCATCTGCTTCGACAGCTTTCTGGAACAAAGGACTCACAGTGATGCTTTGAAAGCCAATAAATTTGTTTTTTCAATGTATCGGCCGCCTTTTTTCTTCACATGTTTCGGTTTTGGTTTGCCGACAGGTGGAGTCTTACGACAGTGATGAGCTGAACCACCGCGGGGGGATCCGGGTGTCCTTCGGCATGCAGCTGATGGTGGCGGCGGCGCGCATCGAGAAGGAGATTCCCACCATCAGCTGGCCCTTCCTGCTCCTCCAGGGCGACTCCGACCGGCTGTGTCACGTCAGTGGCGCCAAGCTGATGTATGAGAATGCTTCCAGTACGGATAAGAAACTCAAGGTAGGAATGATTTCTTCATCGTGAAGGAAAATGACCAGATACATCCCTTGTAAGAAGTCACGTAGTACTGCATGTGTTTAGGGACCTATTTGGCACAGTTTATGCAGAATGTGACACCAAAACCCTTTGAAGCATCCATCGGATGGATGTTATGTAACACTGTGAAAAAGTCACTTCCAACCTGTTTGTTTTCTTGTTTGTTTGTTTTTTCTGGAGCACTCCCAAGTTGGCCCCGAGTCTCTGATTTCTCCTGGGCCAAAACAGTAGATTGGCAAAGACACCAAGTACAAAAGCGGCAGTCTTCTTTCATTGTGGTTTTATCTTTGAAATTTGCAAGTCTGATTCAGACATCCACTGCCTTATTGGGGTCCAGGACCCTAGGCTGGGAATTGCCACTTTTAACAAGCGTGGGCTTCGTTTTGTGTTCAAATCCAGAAAAAAAAAGGCAGCATTTGCTTTGTTGGCTTTGCAGGAAGAAGGCAATCAATACCTGATTAAAAAACAAACATGTGGTATTTTTCCCACCAAAAGTCTGGTTTGTTTTAAAAATAGCAACTGTGAACAAATACTACATGTTGTGTTTTATCGCGAACCAAGTTCAGTGGGAAATAAGGTTGAATCTCCTCACTTCGCTCCCTCTCATCTGCACATTGTCTTCGGAGGGAAGTTCCAGTGTCGCAGCGTCACATGGTCCCCCTCAAGGGAGGTAAAGCAGCAGCTGACCGTAGGACGCAGTCATGAAAGGTGGCTGAAAAGAAAGACAAAGCACAACATCACGGGTGCGCTCTTTTATTTTGCTTCTCACAGCAACGTGAGACAAACACAAACTTGGGTGGAGTTCGCCCGGCTCAGGAACCGCCTGATCACATCCCAGGAATGGATGAAATGAGCGGACTTCCTCTAATCTGAACAAGCTGTACTAGGAAGCTCATTGATCTCGGCGCAGTTTTTGTGTTGTTGTTTTTTTTTTTGTAGAGCCGCACTGTACTTTGGTTATCAGACGACAGGATTCAAAGGAGTGGTCTCCCAGGAGGGAACCACTCAAAATCAAGGTCATTTATCAACCGCCTCGCTTTTCCAGATCTACGAGGGAGGCTACCACGCCCTGCACCAGGACCTCCCCGAGGTGGCCGAGTCGGTGCTGAAGGAGGTGACCAGCTGGATCTTGGAGCACCTCCCCGGGTCCACGCCGCCACAAGCGCAGGCCTCGTAGAGCGGCGGCAGCGGGCTCGCCGGGGCGGACGGCGAGGTTTTGTCCCGAGAGGCCGGGCCACTTTCTTGCAGCCTGTCAGGTGTCACAATACTACTGCACTCTACTGTCAGGGTGATACTCTTGGGCATATAAAGGAACAATATACTCACTGTATGAAAAAAACAACAAACAAAAAAAAACGACAACTTTCTAACCTTTATCCTCTGGGCACATACCCTGCAAGAAAAGAACAAGACTGCCTTTCCTCTCGTGTGTACCTATCAATCTGACCAGGGGCTCCAATTGAACGACGGGATCAGGAACCGTTTTGAATTGTAAATACTCCGTTGCTCATCAGGTGACGAGCCTCATGAAATCCAGCCAGTGGGCTTGTTTGATCGTCACCTCCTGGTGAACATTTTCCGACACAAGTGCAGCTCCAATTTAGTTGAAGTCACAGTTTGTGAGGGTGAAAAGTGCAATAACGTTTGTTTTGGGTTTTTTTGTATTGATCTCATCACTTTTCATAAATTGGCCAGGGTTTTTTTTTAGGATATGACAGCAAAGATGGTATTCGTTGTTATCAGTCGGCAAGGGACCTTTTGTTTCGGCCCCTGTGGAGCTGCCGTTCTGAGTCGAGTGAAGAGAGTGTGAGGGGGGGGGGCTCAGCTTGAGCCGGACTGGACCACTCAGGAGAATCTGTTCCAACCTCCTCACTTATTCCTCCATGTGCTCAGAGAGGGGCCTCTCTCCTCTGTCTCTCCTGGCTCTTTGTCATCAGAACAAACATCATAAACGATCATAAATGGCTCTCAGCGCTCACAGAGACGGAACGAATCAGTCTGCCCCTAAACTTCACCAGGAGTTGAAAAACGTCTCCGTTTTCTCCTGATTGGTTTAAAAATTGGATTCAAGCAGCTGATCGGCAGTGAATCCGAGAAAGTCAGAGGCGGGTCAGTGAAATGTTGTTAAATACACCAACGGTCAGTCAAGAGGGAGTGATCGGCCAAGGAAACCAGCTGTCGAAAAGGGATGACCACGAATTGATTGATTCCCACAAAAGCAGAGTAAGTGCAGCGCCGTGTTCCTCCGCCTTCTGAAGCATCTTCAGACTTCCCTTTTCTGACTGATTTGCATACTTTGATTTAATTCTAATAACCTGACAGTTCACACAGTTTAAATATGTGTGAAAATGGAAATATGGAGGTGTCTTGAAGTGCTTCCACTCATAGCACTAGTGCTCCCAGCCTCTTTGAGCCCAGTTAATACTGTAGAGCAGGAGGCCATTAACCAGGTGAAGCTAGTCTCCCTCTCTCTCTCTCTCTCTCTGCAGGTGGGAATTAAAGGGAAAGGTCAGAGGTCAACGTGGCTCTCCTCTCCCTGACCTTTGACCTTTAAAGCCACAGTTGACTTCACAGGGACTCAGTCTGGCGAGCTGTTCCCTCATTAGGCTCAGGCTGCAGGCTAAAGGGCCCAGCTGGGAGACGGCAGGGAGGGGGAGACTCCGCTCTGTCCCTGCAGACAAACCGTCCACGTTCCCCGAGCATCTGCCGTTCGCTAAATGCTCCGATCCTCAAAGGAACACGTGTTCATTAGCGGCGTGGATGACCATCAAATGACCTCATTTAAAAGCCACTCTGCCTGGATTTATTGGTTTGCCTTGCATGATTGTCCCGCCCTGATTTCGGATGACTGAAAGGAATAAGTAATACCGCCCCCCTCCCTCCCCCATAAAGTGGAATCAATGGCTTGATAGTTCCTCACCACCTGTGGACATAAACCTTTCGTTTCTCCTTGAAACCAGCTCCGGTCTCAGGCAGGACTCCTTCCAGACCCCAGCAATAATGTCACAGTAGCTGAGATCCTCGGTAGCTCATTGAGCATAAGCTCGACAAACGCACACTGAGCCCACAGTTCAATGTATAAGGTCGCAGCTAACGCTACGTGCACTTTTTCCACCTATTCATGGAGCAGTAGAGCCGTAACATGAGCGTCAGAGTGTTTGATGACATCCGCAGATCAACAGTGCCATCTTTGGCTTTTCTTTTTTTTTTTTTCTTTCTTTCTTTTTGTCTTCTCTTCATCACACCCGAGTTCAAAGAGACTCACGCAGAGAGTGTCGAGGAAGCGCAGTGTGGTCTCCACGGTGACCATTACTCATGTGTAAGCACGGCAGCGGTCCAGCAGCGGGGTGGATTTTTACATTTTCTGTCACCAAGGTGATCACTGCAGGACTTTGTGGCACGAGATGAATTTGGGGCTCCGAGCTTCCAGCTCCCGCCTGACTCTCCGTCTCACCTCACGTCACCCTGCTTCACTCCTCCTGTTTATTTATAGCTGTGCCCATCAGTGTCTTTTGTTCTGTCCTTCTCCCAGCACTCTGCCATACCGCAGATTCCTGCAATAATGCCATCCACACTGCCCCCAGTGGACACCCATGAGAGCAGCAACAGGTTTTTAACCCATAATGCACAAATGGATCCTTTCGGACCTCAGATATGTCCTCCGGGGAGACAGATTAGAGCTGAGGACTGAAGTATGAAGAAATTAAAAAAGAACTTGAATTCAAGTTAACATCTTTTAAATCAATTCTAAAATAAATCCGTCAATGCAGGAAAGAAGAGTAATTTCAGGTGGTAGCTGATGCACTTCCTCATTTTACAACATGTGAAATGAGCTACAAAGAGAGAGGACAGTACGTCCTGCAAGTTGACCCCGATGTTTTTAGATCATTGTTCCTATTTTCTCGGGTCGCTTTGATTGTCTGACTCTTTCAGTAGGTACACACCTCTTAGTCATGGATGACACTCTTCAGCCAGCTCCTGTATATCGCAGAGTTGTGACCTTTTTGATCCTGACAGATGACCTTCAACAGCTGACTTAGTCAGCGAAATTGTTTCGTTGTGATCAAAGCTATTGAAGGCAAAAAAAAAAAGCTTTGACCAGAGTTGTAAGCCGGAGAGTTTCTCCTGTTGCCAGAACAAATATCACGTTACACTCTCGTGGGTGCCGGCACGGCTGGGGAGGGATAGCGTTCACAGGAGCCCCCAGTGGGAGTCAGACCCTCAGCCAGAACTGCAGATTTAGTTTTGGTATTTTTGGTTGTTTTTTGGGTCTTTTTTTTAAATGAGAAGCTCTTCGAACACAATAGCCTCCTGATTAGGCGGCAGTGCACACAAAAGCCTGCACAGTCCCACTTGTGTTCAGCCCCCCGCTGCACTGCCATCAGCACAATGGCTCCAGCCTGGCAGGGTCCCGTGGAACGCCGCATTTTTGAAAAAGCCTCTACCTGTCAGACGACGCGTGTACACGTCGCTGCTGCCGCTAGTTTCTGAGGGTGGAGAGACGAGAGGCGGGAGGGAGACGGAGAGAGGAGAGAAGCTGTCCGTAACCATGGCAGCACCTCTTTTTTTAAATTTATTTTTTAAAAATTATTTTTCAGAAAAAAAAACTCCAGTGAAAACATGTGTTCATCAATGCTACAGGAAGTGTGTGCAGCACTTTGAAGAGCTGCTCGCTCGCTCGACGTGCCGAGGATTCCCTTTCGTGGGAGCGCTGAGATAAGAGGAGGAATAATTAACACTATCGGCTCACTGAGAAAATCACAAGAGCTGCAGGCGTTCATTGAAGACACGGCTTTTGTCGTTGGGGGGGAAAAAAAGGTTGCTTCTTGGTGATCTTATAGCCATTTCTTTCCCATGAGCTGGTGCATTTTCACAGATCTTCCAGTGATATTCGGATGAAATTGAGTTTTCCACCAATTTTAGTTCCTGCTCACCTGAAAACTTCACAATGACGTGTCAAAACTCTTTTTTTTCATGCCCAAATCCTCTCCTCATGCTGACTGAGTGCAGGGTGCCACCATATTGGAATCACAGAGAAGCTCAGTTTCTAATAATTTACCCGACTGTTATGACCCGTCTCATTCAACATCGGTGGGATCAACTCATGTTTGGCGTTTGTAACAAAGGATCAATGAGCTCACTGGTCTGTCGATGAGGCTGGGGTTTTTTTTAGGGGACGGGTCGGGTTGGGGGGGGGGGTTAAGTTGACTTCATGACTGTTTCTAAGAGACGAGCTCTCACATTCGATAGTGTACTGAGGGGCAAAGGCCAGTCTTTGTGTGGTTTCGAGAGACTGAAGCGCTCCGGCAACGTTTGACGGCGTCCGCTCGAGTGAGCTCCAGAACGCCGAGCGACCGCGAAGAAAAGACTCAGTGGGACCTTCGTCAGCCACTTCATCTCCGCTGCTGCAGGAGAGCGATGAAAAGAGCAGATGTCACTTCTGCGCCGTTGCGTTCGAGTGAACCTCATTTCGCATCTTGTTGATGTTGCTCACATGGCTTCATTTATCCATTTACTCCTCCGCGTAACACTGTACAATAACACTGCAGAGCTGGCGAGATTTCTCCGAAACACACATGTCGCATTGTATTTGACATATCCTCTCTTTGTCTGTAGAATATTTATAGAAATTAATTTTACATATAGACACCTTTATATTGTATACACGTCACAAGAGGGCACTTTTTTATACTACAACCGAGTCACTCATGCTGCCGCTCAACCACATGGGGGGTCCAGAACACTTTTTGCGAGGGTGGCTACAGGTTGAAGATCGTTTGTTTGTACAGTCGAACCGTCCCGAACAAACGGACGACAAGGTTTCGGATGAGAGTTTGCAGAGGATGAATTCTTACTGATGTGTGCCTGAAATTGATGTCTTGTTGAGAAAAAAAAACAACTTGTTGTTGTGTTTCATTGCTGAGATTTGAACTCGAGATGTATATTTTTTAACCCCCCCTAAAACATCCAGCAGCCAGGAAATGTTACTGCTATACGTTTGTTGTTTCGTCATTTTGCTTTTATTGAGTTTGTGTTTTTCAACTCAGTCTTGAAGTGTCTTCTTTTCAAAACAACTTCATACTGTTTTTTTTTTAATGATTACAATTATAAAACTATTTGGGTCAAACACAGAAACTTCTATATATTTTAGACTCAGCTCACACGCAAACTGAAATGTACCCCAGAACTTTGGGGTATTGTCTTTTATAATTTTAGTTTGTAGGTCAACTTACGGAAAAATATAATATTCAAAAAATATACTGTTAATAGAGAAAAAAAAGAAAAAAACCCAACGTTCCTTCAGGACAACCATAATTCTAAAAATTAAAATGAATAAAAATAAAATAAAAAAAATGTTAAAAACCTAAAATGGTTCATTTTTTATGTTAAAAATGTAGAAATAACTAAAAAGAATGAAGAAATATGAAGCTATTTTGAAGCACTGAATAAACCAGGTTATTAGAAGGAGGAAACATGCTGATTCCTCTGTTACAAAAACAATCCTGGACATTCTTCTTTTGAGATATTTGTAACAGTGTGTGTCCAGACTTGTCTCTTGCGTCCTGTTGTTGTTTGTGCCTTATTACTCTGAATGTGCATCTCTGGCGTCTGTGCTCGCTGGGTGTCCTTTTTGCCCGACGGACGTGACGTTTGTGCGTTTGGCGGATCGCGGTGACTTTGGCTCCCCTGGCTGTTGCTGTCTGTCGCCACATCTGTTTCTGGTCGGGTCGTCGTGCCTGTCGTCTTCGTCTCGTGCGTGGATTTCAGGGGTGTCGACCCACTGAGGTCAGAAACCAGAAAACAATCCTTCAGTGCAGGCTGAGCTAACAGCACAGAAATACCTCCCAGCTCCTTCAAACGCCTGCTTTTATTTATTTATTTTTTTTACACATTCAGAGAAACCCGATGCTTCACTTTTGGGGACGAGACTTTTAAGGCGCTCTAATGGCTTGAAATGGTTTTGTCATGGCTTGAAATGATGTGTTTGCTCCCTGAGGGGCCCCCCAGCTAAAGGAAAGGAAATCCAGTGTATCGCACAGTAATAACACAGATTGTAATACAACAAAAACCAGATGTGGTTTTCTGAGTCAGACAGGACTGTTATGTATCAAGTGGCAGCATTGCTTCAGACTTTTCTCAGTCAAACAAATGTTTATCAGAGAGAATATGCCAAAAAAAGAAGGGAAAAAAAATCTTCAGAAGGGTTCAAAATCGCCTTTCATGTTGGAGGAAAGCCTTCCTTACAGGGAAACACCTACACAATCTTGCGCTGTTAAGTCCACGGTTGGGCCGGCGTTCCGTCCCAACAGTCATTCACACCTGAACACCTGCTGTCAGTTCCCACTGAACGTCTGTAAAAGTGCAGAGGTGAAGTTCGGCCCAGTGGAGCACTCAGGGGGGACGTGATGAAGCACAAGGTGACATTCTCTCTGCATGACCAACAGGGACCAAACCGATATGAAGGAGGATCCGTTTTTTTTTTTGGTTTTTTTCTAAAAACAAATGTGAATCATGACGGAACAAAAAAGTTTATTTTTTTGTGACACCACACGATTGCGTCTTCCCTGTAAAGTTTTATTTGTGTGTGTTGTTTGGAACGTGGGTCCACGCTTTGTTTGGATTGCGGCGCTGGTGTTCATCTCTCGGGTCAACTCGGGCGCGCCTCTCCGGGCTGCTTCACCTTAAAGGAGGAAGCTGAGGGTGACTTACTGTGACAAATCGGACACTCTCCACTGAGGCTTCGCAGTCCTTGGACGGGTTGAACGTCAGCGTCGAGCAGTTTTCACCAAGTGTGACCCGAAAAAAATAAAACATTGTAAATAAGATGGATTTAAAATGTAATATTGGAAAACCTTCTGGATTGCTGAATGTCAGGCTACTTGTTACTAGACTGTTCATATTGTCCATACTCTTACAGAATAAACTACATGACTGTTTAACTGTTGGGGTGATGACAAATGCTTCCAGTTCTTCAGCTCTTTATTGCCACACTCTTTATTGTCCTTTAAATTGCACATATGATGAGATTAGGATTTTTTTTGCTTTTTTAAAAAAATCTTTAAAAACGTTAAGAGAAACGAAAAATAGTTTGTTGGTTTGGATGGATTTAAGCTTTCTTTTTTTATTCTGGTCATCAAAGTGAATAAAAATTACAAGTACAAGACAGGAGAATATGACAGCATAAATAAATGGGAATAACCAACAGAAGAAAACATGATGAAATGAGAGCAAGATTCAACCAAAGGCACCAGTACCGATGGTCCAAGTTCCCTGTGATGCACACATTAGACACCAGGTGGCAGTATCGAATCATTA
Organism: Malacoctenus gilli; assembly: GCA_032164315.1. Classification (NCBI taxonomy): domain Eukaryota; kingdom Metazoa; phylum Chordata; class Actinopteri; order Blenniiformes; family Labrisomidae; genus Malacoctenus; species Malacoctenus gilli. The sequence goes on along the minus strand of JASSRZ010000053.1, from coordinate 3,042,326 downwards.
TTTTCATTGATAAACATCCTGAGTTATGTGAATGCGGTGCAAAGTAAAACGTTTTGAATCCGTCCGCGGATGTGCGGGCATGAATGAACCATGAATTTACCGCAGAGTTCTTCACTCTTCAGTCTTAGGCAAACTTTTCAGCTTCAAAGTCGTCTACCGAAACGTCTCCGTTTGTGTTTGACGATTTCACTTGATTTCGTCTGGCTCTCCTTGCACGTCCCTCCCCAATGGCTTTTCTGTATCTTCTAGACATTACTTGATCGTGCGATTTTGTACTGATCATTGAGTCATTTTTTTTTCTTGAATCCATTCATTCAAACATGACCGTAAGGAAAATAACACACTGCACAACCCACATCACCGCAAGCCTATGGGGGCGTCGCTGTTCCACGTGTGTTTGATTCAAAGTAAACGTGCCTTTCACAGCCCTCCTCTTCCTCTCTGGTCATTCTCATGTCAGCACCTGATAGCAGCGCTGCAGAGATGAAGCCGTCTGCAGTCGGAGGCGGCATGCATGCTCAAACACAGGAAGATACACATCTGACATGCCCATATGATCCGCACACAGATGTTCTCTCTCTCTCTCTCTCTCTCTCTCTCTCGCTCTCTCTCTCTCTCTCTCTCTCTCTCTCTCTCTCTCTCTTTTCCTTGGGTTTCTCCCTGCCCCATTTTCTCTCCCTCTCCCCTCCCTCCTCCCTCCCACGCAGAATGTAGGCTACGGCAGCTCTCCTTGAGACATTTTCGGAGTTTGGAGCCGACCACATTAGCAGCAACTCCCAGAGGATGACACTTCCGAGAAAGAGCCAAGACCGGCATCCGCTCCGCATGTGATTATTCATCTGTCACTTTCTTCGAGGGGGCTGCACTGCCACTTGTTTCCCGTGGCTCCGGTGGGAAATCCCTCCGCTGAAAGATGCCATGCTCG
>JASSRZ010000053.1:2996211-3041000 GCA_032164315.1 Malacoctenus gilli | reverse complement strand
TGTGTGTGTGTGTGTGTGTGTGTGTGTGTGTGTGTGTGTGTGTGTGTGTGTGTGTGTGTGTGTGTGTGTGAATTTATCGAAACTAATTTATATTTTGTTATATGAGTAAATGACCCGTTCCAATTCATTCCTCCAGCAGAGGGAGCCTGGACGTCTACACCCCCCCCCCCTCCCTCTTATGTGTTTGCTGGAAATAAAGACCTGAGCCAATCAGAAGCCGGTTCAAGGAAATAAATCCGGGCTCGTTGTGGCCATGGCAACGGCTTTACCTCAGTGACAGCTGAGAAATAGAAGCGGCAGAGGAGATGCTGCACGGACTCTGGCCGTTCGCGAGCGAAGCCCTCAGAATAGGTATCTTCGGACCCCCACCGGGGGAAAGGGGGAGAGTTGGTCAGATGAAAGGAGATGCAGGAAGGAAACAAAATCAGCAGGGATGGGTGATGGGAGGAGCTGGGCGGGCTGGAAAAAGAACACACAAAAAATTGCATGTACTAAGTTGATGAATACAATCTCGTCTGAATATACACACTCTCATTTAAACCCCTTAACTGTCTCGGGGTGTGTGACGCAATGATGGATGGCACACTGGGAAAGGCAATGATGAAGGGTTAAGGGGAAGGCAGAGGAAGGGCGTTAAGTGTCTTTATGATATTATAGTGTGATTATAGTCTGTTACACACGGTGTATTGGCGTCATCTGGCCATATCAGGTTGGCTGAATGATGAATATCGTCAATTTTCAAGAGTCAATTGACACTCAACCAAAGACATACTCTCTTACTGTATGATAAAAACGATGAATAAAGCAACCTCCAATACTCAATTTATGTTGGTGTTTTTAATGGCTCCTTTGTGATTCCCATTTTCGAGCTTTGGCAGTTCGAAATCACTTTCAGATATAGTTTCCTTTACTGGTTACTTTGTTGATCACTTATATAATTTTTATGAATCAATAAGTTCTCAAGATCTCTATGAAATCCTCAAGGCCACTTATGTGGGTGTTTCCCCGTTCTGAGCGTATCACACGGGTCTGCCTTTAGCACCGCCTCTATTTCATAACTTTCCACTCAATTGGCTGAGATGCTTTAGAATGTCAGTTCTATTGGCTAAAGCATCTGTCAATTGAAGCCTTAAATTATTTTGTCAAGTCGAGGCCACGCCTCCTCACGCTTTCCGGAGGCAGCGGTTCATTGGTGCGTCCAGAGCTGTGGATTACCTCGCCGGGAGGGAGGAAACCGTGCTTTCAGTTTATTTCACAGGCTTCTCACGTTGTAGTATCCGCTTCACCGCTAGATTAACATTTTTTTTAAAAGCTGCTATTCCCCCGTTGTTACTTCGGGGCGTGCTTTTTGGCGGTGTGGCGCAACGGTGTTAAACGCCGAGTTTAGGCTTCGCTCGCCGGGCTTGCAGCAGCTGACCCGTGCGTCTCGCTGAGATCGGAGTTGCCAGGCAGTCACCAAAAGAAAACAGTCACTTGCTAGTTAGCAAGTTAGCCTCTCAGCTAGCCAGCGCTTCCCTCGGTGTCACTGCAAGTCCCACCCTCACCCTCACACTGCGTGGACGTTGTAGGACTGCAGCGGTGAAGTCGAGTATTTCCTTCTCTCCGAACTTGTTTGCCAGCATCCCCTCTGCAGCTGGCTGTCAAGGGAAAATAGCCTCATCGAAAAGGGTCGCTGGGTTAAGGCGACGCTTGAGTGAAATTGCTTGGTTTTAGCTCTGATAAGTGTCTTCTGTGGAGGGATACGGTCGCTACACTGGCAAAGAGACTGGCTCAAAAGAAGAGGCGAAATAACAGAGAACAAGAAAGACACGGAGAAGGAGGGGACTGGCTAATATAGCCGGGAGACAGAATCACACGTAAGTGGCTCACGGTTGGTATCAATAATCGTTATCTTTAACAACTCGCACTGTTTGCATAGCAACGTTGATTCAAGCCACTGGTCTCTCGCTCGGCACCTACAGCCCGTGCGCCATACTACAACGTAAGCTAACGGTTAGAACCAGGCTTCCTTGAAGGTGGCTTACCAGCTAGCATGGCTGCTAACACCTGATAGGGTTAAATTGGAGAGTGCACTCCAATCACTCCCGGGCAGCGCCTTGCTGCCCTAAAATCTCGGTTATTAATACGAAGTTGAATAGACAAGTTTGGTCGAGGGAGATCCGTGGGTCGAACAGAGCCGCGAACCACCTACTTGCCACAAGTATTAGCCCATTAGCCGCTCAGCTAGCTTGTTCCAGCCGGCCACCCACCCAAGTTGACAGCTCAGTTTCTGGTACAAAACAGCGTTGTTACGGAAGCGGGCAATATTTGTGATTGTGTTAAAGAGTGTTGGGCTCATATCTGTTAGGTGCAGCTGTTGGTACTCCGTGTTCCTTGGGTCAGCCCAAGATAAAGTTGCCACTGAGTGACTTTGTCAGTGTCCCACTTAATGTGGAGAATTGCACTTCGTTGCTCAGAAATGGCAGCAACGTATGGACGTGTCACCTGTCAAAGTTCGTCCTTCTAAACCAGGCTTTCCTTGTTCAGCCCCACTGCAATTGGGAAGTGTCACTGATTACCACGCACAGACCACACTGAGGCACTTATTGCACTAAAACAATCCGCAAAATCACATCAGTTTATAACAACAAGACAAGTCACAAAGACAGCGTGACACCATTATGACTTTGTACCCGGACAAATCCTGACTAATTTTCTCCTGTTCTGCTTTTAGATAAGAACCAAACGCTGCCTCTGATCCGCACACAGCCATGAGTATTGAGATACCGGTGGGGTTGACGGAACTGCTGCAGGGATACACTGTGGAGGTGCTGCGACAAAGACCGTCGGACCTGGTGGACTTTGCAGTACAGTACTTCACCCGCTTGCGAGACACCAGAAGTCAGGATGGGGCCGGCACGGGCAAGACGGGCAAAGGAGTGGTGTTCGATGGCGAGCCCATGCAAACAGAGTCCAACGGCGATGATGATGAAGATGATGACTCTGACTTTGAGCGTGAGTTGATATTTTGTTGATATGACTGTGACCCCCCCCAAAAGTCCTTTTAAAAAAAAACCCACCAGTTTAATAATCTCAAAAATTAAAATCAAAGTGCATTATTTTGTTACAGATGCTCAAATGCACGATTTCCTTGTCTTTTTAAAAGCTTTGTATTAAATTCAGGGTTCAAAAACTGTAGAGAAATAAAAGGTCTGCTTTGCCGCTCTGACTGGCTATGTCCCACGCAGTCTGTTACCTTGTGAGCAGTGGTACCCTTTGGCATCACTCCCCTGTGTTTGACAGACGAGAGAGAAAGAAAGCAGCTCCACAGCCCAGCTCTTCACTGTGCTGCTAAGAGCAGTTTGGCCTCGTTCACATTGGTGTGCTTTAAAACCAGTAGGCTTGTGACTGGGGCGTTTTTGTGTTTTCTTAGTGAGCTGATCCTTTCTGTTGGTCACTGAATCAGCTGTAGGTGTTTTTGGGCAACTGTTAATGCAGCAAGTTGTGGCTTCATCTTTCTGTTTGCACTTGTTTGCCTATTAAAATGAATACTGGAAATTGTGTGGAGCATCAGCATGTTTCAGATGATCTGACAAGTGTTTCTTCCGTCAAACTCAATTTCCATGACCATGTTTTTGCTATAGGTGAACCATATTTAACCTCTAATAGTTGAATGCAATGTTGGCAAACCTTGCAGATTTTTTTACAGGCTGGCTCATGGTGAAAGCAGGATTACAGTTTCTGTTTCCATGCTCGCACAAGTCGGGTTAGGCTGCTGTCAAACAGCTGCGACCCCAGCTGAGGGAGCAGAGAGTGCATATGCGTGCGAGTGTCGTGTTTTTGTGTGTCTGGGAGCATATTTCTGTGCATGCGAAAGCAACTGATCGTGTCTGAATTCCCACCTTCCGACAGCATGGACCAGTCCTTGGTTGTGCATTCTGATTTGATAATCAGCTGTTGAGTATTTTTCCCACATTGCATACGAGGTGCTAATAAAGGACAGAGAGTTGAAAGAGAGGTGCTTCAGGGAGGAGGTTTCGCCTAGATGCTGTAGGTCACACACATGACTTCCATGACATTAGATTATCCAGCCAGCCTTGTGTACACTACCCCCAGGGGACATTCATTTCTGATGAGAACAACACAGGCCTGTATAATGAAAGAGATCATGTGCTCTTGGCCGACCACTTTTTTAGCCTATAGGTATAAAGAGTGCTATAGTGGCACCAGTTAGAAAGCACATGCTCCAAAACAGTTTGGTGTTGTGTACGAATGAGCAAGAAAACCTGTCAAAATAAGAAACTTGAAAATCAGTGGTGTGCCCAATGAGGTCACTTCATCTCATCTTTTTGTCCCTACAGCACTTTAAGCAACAAACAAGTTAAAATAGTAACAATTTATTCTGTTCGTATTGTATACCAATTAATATGTTGTATCTTGGTTTGATCGTGTTCTCTCAAGATGTTTGGTGAGAAGTTGCTTTCCAGACTTTTTAACACTTGTGACATTTAGTTGCTTTTGTTATGAGCTGGTCCTTCTACAAACAGGCCAGTGATTCAGTGTGGGTCTGACCTCCTCATATAAAATGCACCTATTGTATAACTCGTATTGGGCTGAGATGAGAGAAATTCCCTCGAATGTGCAGATCGTCCTGTTCATTCAAACTAAGATTATTTACTAAAAACTAGTTCCAAGAAGAATTTTCTAGCATTGCCGGTTGACATTATGTTGTCCAACAACTTGACACTTGTTTGTTATTACAGCTCCAGTAGTTCTGAATATTTTCTACTGTGCTTTTGGCTTCAGCTGTCCAGGAGATTGGTGCATACGAGTGCACCAGCTAAACACACAAAGCCTCAGTGGTGTCGATCGCTTTTTTTTTTTTCCTGTTCCCATCGACGGTATAGACTTAAAAAGGTGACGTCATCTTACACAAGCTTTGTTTCTCTAACTCTTGCTGCCTAAGTCCACTGCAGGATCGCCACACAAGTGTAAGCCTCTTAACAAAAGGAGATATTGTTTTCAGTACAAACTGTTGTACCTTCATCATAGGTGGTGGTGTTGGACCAGAGAGTTTTGAGGTAACCCTTTCAGCATGGAGACAGAGGTGGTACATGCTTGATTCATTAGGGTTTGGTGATGGTGATGCAACATTATTCAGTGCGTTTAATTATTGGATGAAGATTACATCTTTGAATTTTATCGGTTGGCGTTTTAGTTCTAAGTAAATGGTGGCTCCAACTACCTGTGGTCACAGCATATGCATCTCATACATGTTTCAACCCTTGAATGGTTGATTATTTGGTAAGGGCAAGAAGAAGAATCATATCAAAAATCTCCAAATGTGTAAAGAAGATGAGAGGTGTGTTTTTTAGAGAGTAAGACGTTCAAAGCCAAATATCAGAACTCCTTTTAAAACATTCCAAGTTCAGAAAGTTTACTCTTTTCGAATGATTGTTTGCAAAAAAAAAAAACGCAACTCATTTTTTCGCTACGGCATTCGGAGCTGAAGGCGAGTCTCGTGTCCCATAGGACACATTATCAGCGTATTGATCAGCAGCAGATCGAAACTGTTTGTCTTTTAAAGCGGATGTGTTTTTAGAGAGTTGCTCGCATAAACAGTACACCACGAGGTCTGCTGAGAAACATTACGACAAATGTTTTGGGAACCAAAACTAATTGCTCTAAATATTAGGGTTCCCTTCAGTCTCCTTTAAATAGACTTCAATATTAGATCTGACTCAAAAGATGAGGAAGGAGCGACGGAAAGAGTGGCTTTTAATGCCGCTAACATGGGCCTGTTTCCCTGCGTCAGCCTGTGTACTGTCGGTTGGCAGCGCAGGCTCACCAATAGAAACATGAGGAGATGAATGAATGCCTCTGGGACTGAAATCAGTAGGGCTTTTTATTAAAAGATGGATGGGGCAACGGCTGAGTTCCAGGGAGGATAATGGAAAAGAATTAAATGTGTTTTATAAGAAAGACTGCAGGAATCGGGAAGAGACTCTATGAAAAGAATGGGATCGAGGGTGGAAAGAGTGTAATAAATGTGCCCTTTTACTTTGGCAGAACACAACAAAAGCTGTGTGGCAAAATGACAAACTCCCCTGGATGAATGACAGACGTTAAGCTGCACATGCATTCGCTCACAAGAATCCAGATTTAGCGTTTAATCTCAGATGAATGTGAAAATATTTGTCTCTTGATTCGGAAAGAAATTTTGGATGGCATTTTTCAACTTTTTTGAACCTATTGAGTAAAAAAGTTTCCCCATCAGACGTTGTTACGTCTTAGTGACCTAAGTGGGATTACCTGGTTGCCTGTGTGGTAATGCAGACCCCAACCTGTTGTGGGAGAACAAACAGGCCTCTTGCATGTTTGCTGTTGATGTCGAGCTCTGATGCTGCTTGTGGCATTTTGATACCCACACAGTGAAATTTGGCCACTCTTCCCTTTTTTTGTGTGCAGCTTTGCTCCGTCACCTCTTCCGTGCCGTCGTTCTTGTTCTTAAGTCTTCTACTTTCCCATTGTATAGAATTCTTTGAGTCCCGCAGGTATTATTTTCAGTTCTCCACTGGATGCTTTTTGTAATTCACTTTCACTGTTCTGTTGCGCGCACTTGCATAAGATCAACATTATGCTGACTTTCTATAGGCGCTTATAATTAGCGCAATAAGCAGAGCTAAGAGGTCCGTATTCATCATTCTCCTGGGGGCTCGGTGTGTGCGCGTGTGCCTTTTGTGTGTGAACATGGTCGTGAGACGAGAATGGGAGAAGGAGCGCATGCGTGTTCGAATGGCTCGTACTCCGAGCGTGTACATTTGTTTGTCTCCAGGCGCTTGTGTGTAGCTGGTCTCGGCATAGTGTTGTGCAACAGGTGACCTGATTAGTCGGCAACAGTGTGTGTCCAGTGTGCTTTTAGCCTGCGGGAAAATCTAATGCAGCCTCGCACTGAGAGCAGCGGAACTGGCAGACTGACGGTGCTAAGTGGTAAAGCCCTCAGATGGCTCATTTCACTCAGTCTGGCTGAACGCAGTGTAATACAGTACCTGTCCGTCCCCCAGACTTGTCTGTCTTCCTGCGTACCTGTATTTATTCTCACCACTCACCACCCTGCTCTGTGTCCTGACTAAAACACTGCACGTCTTTTTCCCTAAACAGCCTCCAGCGCATGTAAACTTAAAAAATACCTGCCTTGCGTTTCAGTGGGTCCGGGCGTAAACCGGGGTCTTTTGCAGAACAAAGACCGTAGCCAGCAGCCAAGATGCCAGAAAGGTTAAGACAACAAACCTTTTCATCAAGTTACTTTTTTTCGCGATTAAATACCAGATAAAGTCCAAATATAGACCACTGTGAAGCTGCAATCACTACTTGGTATTTCTGATTCTGTCCGATGACATTGTGATTACATAATCAGGATTTCATTACTGCAGCGTCTGAGCAACTGCTGATTTACATGGAGTGTTTTTGAGGTGAGGATATGCTGCTATACAATGCGTGTCAAGTTATCTCTCACCAAACACTGAATAATATGGAAATCATAATTCAAAACAAAGAGTCGCCCCTCTCCGTGCAGTCTTAGTCGCACGATGGAGCAGCGGAACCACGCAGTTCTAACAATCCTTTGAGCTCTGAAACTTTTTCGGTAAACAAATACCCCAGTTGCCGGTAAAGCTCGAGAGAGCGAGCGTCCAGGTGTTTTCATTAACCTGTGCTCCTGTTGATTGTGGCAGGCAGCGTTCCAAAATGCAAAATGAAGCGCTGAAGTGTGAGTTAGTGACCCACCAGCTTGAACTACAGTGGTTCACTGTACCCATGGTTCAGTTCAAATCGGCTGTTTGACTCAGAATTTTTATCCAAACCTTAGTTTTCAAATAAAGTGCTGAAAGAGTTTTAAAAATCATTGAAAGTTGTTTAAAAAAAATTTGCATTTCAATATCAAAAACTTCAATATAACCTAAGTTGTAAATACCTGTTTACAACACTTTGACAAACAGTTAATAGTATTTAATTTCTTGTAGGTCTGTGTAGACATTATAAAAGCCCTTCTGTCTGTATGTTAGTGGTTATTGCCTTTAGTTTTTTCCCCTCTTATCACTAAAATGCTTTCATGTCTGTTCCTCTGCTCCAGCTCTTCAGTGTTATTTATCTTTCAGTTTTTACGTCAATCCTTTTTAAAGCTCGCTTGCAGGTTTTTCTACCTCTACTGGCTTACTTATCTGCCTCATTCTTTCTTCAAATATCTTGGTCGGCTTATCTGTCTGTACATTCTCTGCACTACCAGTATTTTTCCTTCCTGTCTGGGCATTTATGTTTTAATTTGTGTTTGTGGCCGTGTTTTGAATGGGAAGCATTTCGAGTAACATAGTCGGTGATCTTTCGACGAGTGCTGTTGGCCATTTCAAGTCAAAAGATTTGGGAATGTTTGACAGTCTTGAGTTGTCTTTGCCTATTAGAGGTTTTTTTTTTGTCTCTCCACTTTTTTCTAATTGACAGAAATGGAACAAGCCCAGCTGCAAATGTATGTTTCAGAGGGATCCTTTAAATGTGTTAAAGTGGCAAGGAGGTTTTCAAATCAGCATACAAAGAGATAAATCCATAACAAAGTAAAACATATCTAAAAACAAAAAGTGGCAAATGAATAAATGGGTCCGAACAAGAACCAAAGGGACATGATTCTCCTCCTGGGAAAGGCGGGGGGGGGGGATTAGCTCAGACTCTGGCGAAGCAGGATGTGGTCCAACCTGGTTTGCTTGTATTCACTGATAGACATCGTTTGAACTATGGCACTTCCTCGTTCTCTGTCCTGGAGCCATCTTTAGCAGCACTACAGAAAAAATGAGGAAATGGTGGGGGTGGGTGGGGGGCACTGGCAGGCAGGCAGGCAGGCAGCTAGGCAGGCAGGCCCTCACTGGGCAGCTGTACATCATATTCTGCTACACCTCTATGGAGTTCGCATGCTTCCCTTTACTCACATGATCCTTTATCTCTTCATGGCTTCAAGAGTTTCTGTCACTGATACGCTCATGTAAACCTTCTCACCTGATCCAAGTTGTTGGGTGCAAAGCCTTAACAAAAAGCTGAGGGTTTTTCTTCATCAAAATTGTCGGCGCGAATTGAAAATACTGATGAAGGAAAGACAATCTTCAGTAATGGACTCGGGAAAAACTCGGACATTGTGAACCCTTCTGCAACTGTCTTGTAATCTTTGGCAGCAATGACAGCCGGTTAAACAGCTCTTTCATCCATCTTCCAGCCGACACACGACATTCCCGAAGTGCTTTACTTCTGCAGGCTGTCATGGAACACAGCCTCTGAAAAGTCTGTGCGTTATCAATGCAAACGTGAAGCATTTGGTGTTTCCCCGGCCGTGGGACCATCGAGCCCTCCTTGGTTCAATCTGCGATCGGTCCTGTTCGGTCCAAAAGTCTTGAGACATTTCGCTCATTTTTTTTCAAATTACACAACGCGCAAACTTTTAGTTTGGTATCCTGGGAGTGTCCTAATTGTATTCTTGAATTTTGTTGAACTGTTGAAATTCAAAAAAGACCCAGGCTCCCTTTCCATAGAGGACTCTGACCCTAAACAACATCTCCCATATTCTATGGGGAACTTTTCCAACCCTCCATCTATTATTCTGGGGAAAAACACACTCGAGACAAAACTCTGTCAAATTGAGCCGATTTTCTTCAAAGTGTCTGTATTTGCCCCCTTCAATCTCTTTATTCATTTTCTTGAAATTTGAAAGGATTTACACATTAGAAACAATTGTCAGCTTTTTTCTCTTTCAAAGAAAGGATAGTGTCATAAACCTACATGTTGTGCTGTTCAATGATTTACTTACATTTACGTCTTGTTCTTCAAAGTTGATGTGTTTGAATAAGTGTGCAAAGAGTTTTTCCATTAAAGCTCTTCTCCAAGTGGCTGCTGTTTAAAGAAACCCACTGAGTGGCTGTGGACCTAAACTGACCTCTGGTTTCCTTTGCCCTGAGTGAGAGTGCCGTTGGAAATTTGATGAACATTTGTGTTTGGATCACATGAGAGGATTTTTGTGTAAAGTGAGAAGGTATTAGATATATGGTGAACTGATCTCACAGGGAAAACCAGCCAACTGCGTCCATAAACTTTAAAGCAGTGCTGCGATATGAAGGTTTTTATAATGCCTGTAGCTTGATCAATTCAGTGGCTGAAAGAGGATTCCGTTCAATTTCATGCTTTACCAAAATGAAGGCAATAAACTTGAACAATGGGTTAATGCTGTGGTGCTCTAGCCATTCGTCAAACCATCTCTGGGGAGAGAAGGAAGAGCACGGAGGGGAAGAGAGGAGCAGGGCATGGGATAGGAACACAGTTAGAAAGATAAAGATAAGAAGAACGAGCGAAAAAAGAAACTCATTTTCATCTCCAGAGGATGTGGGAATCAGTCCTCCAGCGATCACTTTGTGACTGCACGTTTGTGTCAGGGGGCTATAAGAAGAGCCAAAGATTAGATCCTTCCTGGGAAGCAAATGGATACTTTTTGGTTGCACTTTCTCCTCTTACGATTTAAAGTATACAGTAAAGAGCAAGTTAATAGCTGTGTCTGTCAAAGCAAGGACACGTTTTCAGTGACGGTCCAAACCAGGCGGATCACGAGACCTCGTGCCATGAAATTTTGTGAGATTCAGTCGTGACAATGAGTCGTGATCACGGTGTCATCAGGGGGTACGCGTTGATCAGATGAATGGGTGATTAAATCTGAATCGCCCCCAAATCAATAAAAATTTAGGGCGTGCTTTTGGGTTGTTTTCCATTGCGCTGTTGCAATTGCTTCGACACAGCAGGGCTTTTGTACCACTGTGTAAAACTCTTTCCAAGCAGTTTATCTTTGTCGAAGCAGCATGCTTCGACGAAATGTGTCCGTCTCCTGCATGATGTCCATAAACCTTTGAGGTACTATCGTACTCAAACATCTCTAGATATGCCTTAAGACTGAGACCACTGAATAGAGCATGAAGGGCAGGGTGAGCTGAGAATTTATCGGCGCCATATGCTGCCGCCACAAACCACTACATCTCTTTTATTTCAACAGTGATTGCTTAATCAACATAGTCACTGCATGAGTAGATGAACTTGCCATTGGCAGTTCATGTTTGTCTGTGTTACCCAACCTGGCAGTGTGAGATAAGACTGAATTGACAAAGGTGTTCAGTGTAGCAGGATCCATGACATTCATTTCTCTCTCTTTCTGCTGAACATTTTGGATGAGAAAAGGTTAAAAAAAAAAAAAAAAAAAGTTCTCTCCAGGCTTTCCGTTTGTCCTCTATTGAGGTAGTTAGTCTTGTTTGTCATGGCCATGATCGAAATGACAGACTCTTGTCGTCATTGTCGTCATTTTCTCTCCCTGTCATATGCTCCGTCACCCTCTTGTACTTTGCTGTTGGTTGTATTCAGAAGTCAATCTCCACACGCTGGGATCTGAACCATTCCATTTTATTGACGGTCATATCTTCGCTGTCTGTCTCGCTGGCGGTCTTGTCGTACAGCCACGGTGCTCTCGCTCATCCTGTTTCCTCTGAACATGCTGCTCCATTCGCGCCCCCCACCCCACCCCTCAACCCCCTCGCTTGCTCTGCATGCACCAGTCTCAATATACAGGCCCAATCTCATTAGACGAGATGGCTTAGAGAGAGAAGGGGTTATTAGTGCGGTTTAGCTGAACCGTCTTTGGCACGGTAAGAAAAAGAGAATTAGGAAGGGCAGGATGAGGTAGAGAGAGCGAGGAGGAAAACATGAATGAAGGAGAGGAGATTGAATGAGGAACGAGCGACCTAGTGGATCGGAGCCAACATTAAATGCCAGCCAAATGTAGTTCAGTTTTGACACCGGCTGCTGAGTTTCTTTACCCTTGTAGCATCCTTGGCAGGCAGAATGAATTGAGAGTTTCCAAAAATATTTGAGCAAGTGTTCTTTGGAGAATTTTTGAAATTTTTGCTCTTGATTTCATTGGTTAACATGTATTGTGAGGTTTTCGTTATTTTATGTGCCATAAAGTGAATGTTTAGAAAAAAAATCCCCACAGACCAGTGATTCCTGCAGTGTATTTTTAGCCCCATTGGATTAAAAACACAGTTCTCTTCATAGTTGGGTCAGAGTGCCTTTTCAGAGCTAACTTAAAGCTGATTCTGTCATCTTTTCAACCGTTCTCATTTGATGTTTGACCCTAAGTAGAAGAGACAGACAGAGATGCAGGTGAGAGACAGGACTCAGGTGGATTGTCTGGTGACCAACTGTGCTCCGTCTTGTGCCTCAAATGTGACTTTTCCAGAACCAAGCAAGGCTGCATGAAATGTTTCCATATTGTGGCAGATTTTTCTGCAATGATCCTCTTCTTTTTGTCAACAGTATCATTATGGCTTTGCTCTTCTTGACATTTTTTTGTTTCTTGTTGTTCTGCTGGAATCAGAGGATGCGTTTTGTTCAGTCGTGCAGATGCGGTCTGAAGGCCAATCAACAGAGATACACAAATAGAGAAAAATGTTGTTGTTTACACTTGTGAGTCCAGTGATTAATTACAGTCAGTCAATTACATACATTCATCACATGTAACCTGTTGAATTTCCCTCATCTTGAACAGAAGCAGTGTAAATGAGAATCCTTGAAGAAATAAAACTCCAAGATTGAATGAACAGCAATTCCACCTTGTTAAATCAAAATTCCTATAAAAAAATATATATTATTACACTAGATTTGCTAAGATTTTTAAACCTTGGGGTGATCTTAATTCAGGCTAGCAATTATGCTTACAAAGATACCTTGACTCACAAAGTTTGATGGAAATTTCCATTATTATTGTTATTTAGCTCCAAAGGAGCACTTTAAAGAAACATGAACAAATCATTTAGGATTATATGGATTGTGCTTTTCTGTGGCCCCCTAAACTGGCACCCATGGTCTCCATAGCAACCCCTGGCCTTGCCACTAGCCAGTCCCTCCTGGAAGTTATAGTGACAGGCAGTGTCCTCGCATGATAGGGATGCAGATAAATCAAGTTGGAGGTCACTAATAGTTCAGCCTCCACCTTCTGCAACAAGTATCTTTTATCAGTTTATTTGCGTAGCCTTGATATGAGAGGCCAACAGAGAGCCGTCTTTGTGTGGCAGCTGTGATAATGTTTCTTTGTGTAACCCTCATATATTTACCTTTCTGAAGGGCAGCTGGGCTGTTTATTGTCCAACACTGTTGTCAGTGAGAGGCAGCAAACAAATAATAATAATAAAAAAGTCTGCTGTTTCTTGATAGTTGTAAGCAATGGGTTTCTTCCTGGAGGAGCTTGTGTCACTTGAAACCTGATTAGTATGACGCACACTTGACCTGACTCAAGTACCTGCTCAAACATTCCTGGCTTGTTCAGTGGCACAGCAAGTCGTACCCACTGGCTACAAATCTGGAATTTAACAACCTAACTCTAAACATTAGCTTGAGAATGCCAAGCTTTGGAGTTCTTTTGTGACTGTAAATGGTCATGTAATGAGACCAGATTGCCTTTGTTTATGTTACGCCCCAGTGGGTTGATCAGGACCCCCCCTCGAGGCTAAGCAAGCTGACCACAATTTTTTTTTTTTCTTCCCCCTTCTGCGGTTTGATGTTTCACCACATCATACGATTTTAGGGGGCTGAATACTGGGCAGTGCTCACTGCTCATGCATTGTCCTGAACTTGGATGCTGGGGCCTGAGTCACTGCAATCATTCAGGCTTTTCTGTGGAGCTTTCTTTTTGCCATGTGCAGCGTTGACCTAACCAATGTGGCTATCTCAAGGGTCACATATCTTAAATAATTGCAGGCTATTGCTTGTGGCTACTGAAAAAGCATTAAAGCAATATGTTTTAATGAAACCAATTCCTTCAACTGAGGTCTATAAATTTTTTGTGAGGGTACAGAGAGAAAATGTTGCCTGCAGCAACTTCATGGGGAAAAAAAAACTCTTTATAAAATTGTGTCATTTCAGTGCTGCACAATGTATCGCAGGTGACATACAATAAGCCCCTGGGTAGCTTTCAGTGATTCGGGTTATCAGGGAGACCAGTTTAATCACTTTTCTTTTCTCCGTGTTACATTTTCCATGCAAATTATTCATAAAACTTATCATATTCTATCAAAACCCCTTTGGTTTCAAAGACTTGAGTTGGATACATCCAGTTTCTTCAGAAGTCTTGTTAAATTTTTACTTGATGTTGTGACCACCAACACCATGTGTGTGAATTGTTTGGAAACCTCTTGCATGTATTGTATACATTCACATGAAGCCAGCATCAGTGCTGTGGAACTTCTTCCAAAATAAAAGCTTAAGTTTTCCTCATATTTCGGGGTTTTAAGGCTTCAGCTTTCAGATAAACTTGGAACTTTTGTTTTTTAACCGCAGCACAAGTTCACATTGTACTTTTGATGATTGGTCAGAGCATTCATGATGACTGCCTTCTTTAAGAAATGTGATACCACCAAGGAAGAAGACGAGATTTCAATGAGAAAAAATTGTTAACTGTCCTCCAGAGAGAAGTAGTCTGGGAAAACAAAGCCACAAACTATAGACACTCCCATAGTTAGGTTGTAGCTCCCTGTTTTTGTTTTTTTTTTGGAATGTGTTTCTTTGTGTCTCATCACCTAAAGTCAACACAACTCTTTTTTTGTGCCGGCAAACATTTGTAACATTCGATAAAGCAAAATTGTCGGGAGCCAGCAGTCGGTGAGGAGTGTTGTGGTTTGGTTTAGTTGTAAGCTACATTTTCTCTGCTTCAGAGAATGATGGTTCAAGTCAGGAATTAAAGGGTTAAGTACTGGTTAGTGGATTAAGTTGACACTGAAAGCTGGTTAGCCAAGCTTACGTGTTGAATTGGTTGTACGTATACTGATTGAAGTGTGATTCCGAATAAAATATGCACTATCTACTGGTTGTTGTTAACCAATTTTAAGGGGAATGCAGTTATACACAGTTTTTTTTACCGGGTATTTCCCAGGCAAACTCATGTCTCGTGTCGACACCGCCCTCTGCTTCTTCAACAGTTGAACATGGAGAGCAGAACCCAAAGGAAGTGGCAATAAAAATACTCAGGAAAACCTGCTGTTGCTGGGAAAGGGTTAACACCAGTGTCACTGTAAGCAAGAGAGGGCTTCTTCCTTTTAAGGGCTGAAGACTTTGGGAGAGTGTGATACTGGGGCTGAGATACTAGGAAAGGGAGTGAGTCACACATGGGGCAAGAGGAGAGACGGAAAGCAACCAAAAGGGAGTTTTAACGGCAAGAATTGGGTTGAAAACAATGAGCAGAAAACAAAACGATGGGAAAAGGGGAACTGTGGAAAAACCTGCAATTGTTTATATGATTGGTGAGAGTGAGTTTCAAAGTGGACGAGTGTTTTCCTTGGCATGCGACAGCAAGACAATAAAACTGACCAGAGAATAGACGCACAACAGGTTCTGCGGACAAGAAAAACAAATACTATACAGTCCACGACAAGGGAGGAGGCAGACTAAGCGAACTGTGCAAGGTGGCTGTTGTGAGAACATGAGAAAATAGAGGGAATAAATGTAGAAGTGTGAATGTTAATGTACAAGAAAACACGATGGCAAAAGGCCGGAAGATAGGGGAGAGGAAGGATGAAAATTGACAAAGTGGTCTATTAGCGAGAAAGGCTATATAAGCAATGTAAGAGACCACTGCTTGTTCATCCATCACGGGTGTGCAAGTGTGTTTTATGTATAGTCTTTGTGGACAGGCTGTCGTGTGTTTTACTAAAGTAGATGCATTTGAAGATGTATATCCTATAGTTCCCTTCCCTTGTGTTGCTGATATCTGGTCACTATCAATCTTTCTTGACGCGTTTATCTTTTCCTCATAAACTTCATGCAACAACGAGTTCTCACAATGATAAATCAGAGTTGAGACAGTAGCAGCAGGTTGGCACCAAAGGGTGCTTGTGGAACTTGTGTGTGCATTTAAAACATATTGCAACACAGCAGATAAAAAAAAAAGTAGAAAACATCTGTTTTTCTAATTTTCTAGGAAACTGTATCTCTCTCGTGGTTTGTGAGTTGAAATAAACTCAAACTGAAACTCGTCAATGTCCAGAACATTAAGAACTTTCACTGTTCAAAGTTATTGTGCAAGCTAACTTTTTATCTTTTTATTCTTGCACTTTTTTCCTTTCCTTTTTTTTTTTTTTTTAACAGATGCACCTTGCATGTTCTCCTATTTCCACACTTGATCTCACACCTGACACTTCGTTGCAGCTTCACCCTTTGACTTTCTATCCATCCGTCCTGTTTAATGTGCCAGTACTTGACAGGGCATCAGAGATATAAAGGCAACATAAATTTGGACACACTTTGGCTTTGGGTGAAACAGTGACTGCAGGAAACTGATCCTACTTCATTGCGATAGGTCTTTGAAAGCGCTTTCTCCTGGTTGCATGTCTGTGGAATTTGACTCGAAATGCCTTTTGGATATTTGAAACAAACTGTTTGGTGTATCGAGATTTCAAAAAAGTATCCAAGGAGACGTGGAGAGCCGTATTCACCCTGAGGTGCATGTTGAGGCCTTGATTTGATGCAGCACACAGTACCTGCTAGCGGAGCGGATTGTTGCCATGTCTCGATCCGTTTGCTAATCTCTCTTTCTCCGTTTTGCTGTTACTCCCCCCCTCCCCCAACAAGACAATGGTTTGGTAATGCAACAGAGGCAAAGCTGATGAGAACATTTGATTTGCAGTTGTCAATCAGCCTTTCAGAACAGCTGCGGACCTTCAAGCCGCGTTATTGACCTCGGCGCCTCATTAGAGAGCGTCTTCCTCACCATGAGCTCCCCCTGCTTGTTTTAGGATTTGATCTGCCACTGCCACCCACATCACTATGCAGTGTCATAACAGTCTGCACCAATTAAATGTCATCTATTTTCCCAGCTGACTCTCACATGATGCAGCTGGTAACATGAAGCAGCCAGGACTAATAATACACACTAATTCTTGATAATTATGATAAAGATTTCCACCCCAAAAACAAAATCCCAGCTCGTGTTGATCCAAAATACTGTGAAGCGTATTGAGTGCGTGTCAAATCTCTTTGGTCAGGCTCCAATTTGCAGGCAGTGATAATTGGCATGTCGTTTAAAAGTTATAATTTAACCGGGGTGTGACGCACGACAGCCGGCGAAGTACGTCAGCAGTTCCTGATACCTGGACTCCACTACATATTTTACTGTGTGTGACACAAAGGATGCCACCATGTCCATTATCTACTGTCTGCTCTTTCTCTTCAGTTGTGGCCTTGAGCGGCTGCAAAGCAGCCACTGGCCTCACGGATTAATTATTGCAAATATTTACACTCGGCACGGTTACAAGGGGCCATTAGCACAGGGAAGCAATGCTGATCTGATCAAAGTTCCATCATGTATCCACTAATATATGATGTCCGACTCTTTGTAATTGAAGTGATGATCAGATTGGAGGAGGTGGTGTATCCCTGTATACGATCCACTTGGAGTCAACGAGGACAGCCGGACCACGTTACACTGCGCTCCATAATGACAGTATGTGGCGTCGGGCCTCGGGCTTCATGGGCCGTGTGCTGAGAAAAACCAGCAATGGCAAAGCGAAACTGTTTGCAGGAACAAGCCTACAGTTAAATTATTACATTTTTTTTCTTTTCCCAAAAAATTGAGTTGGAGTGGCTTGCCAATATTGTGTAATGTGAAAAGGCGAGAGTACTGTATGCTGCCAGGTGGACAGTATTGTTGGAAGAGAAAACCCTAATAGATTAAATTGATTGTGTGTGTTCATGAGTCAGCCGGTGTGTTTCTGTGCACCTCCTCTGCTGTCAGAGCTTTTTGTATTTATTATGCATCTCTCACACATGCTGCCAATGTGCAGCCTCCATGCAAATTTCCAATTGTCTTGCACCCAATTTGCATTTGCTACCAAAACCAGGATGCGTTCTTTAAATTAATTTCTACACGAGCTTCATATGGTAGGTTAAGCTCTTGGGGCAGGAGCAAACGCTTAGGTCAGCACATCACCATGCACTGCCTGCTGAAATATAGACGCGCGACTCCATATATCTTGTCTGAGGAGGAGGACATGCACAGGTAGGATTTATGCTCTTCCTTCTGTTGTGGGTACAGGGAGGTATGAAACGGGGCATCAGGGAAAAATGAAGCGAGGGAGACATTGTAAGCGACCTGACAATCCGTGGTAATGAAAAGCAGCAGCTTGTGGAAAAAGTGAAGGTGCCGATCAGACCGACTGATGGCGGAGGAACCTCCTGCAGGAGTTCAAAAAGTGCTCCCAATTAAATGCACCACAAAAGGTCATTTCAGCAAAAATCTGCTTCCCGTTTTTGAAGGGAGGTGAATGTTTATTTTCATAGTGATTTCACAGGGAGAGGAAACACCGCCACACGTTTCTCTCCTCTCCTGGAGAAGGCTGAACAGGAGTGTTTTGAAAGCATCGACCTGGAGGGATTTCGGATTTCAATGTATACGTGGGTGTGCAGTAGGAGACTGGAGCTGACGATGTGCTTTATTGAGTCTGCTGTTCTGCTCGCCAGTTGTGTGTCTCCCACCTTCCTTGTGCGTGTGCGTCTGTATCAGGCTGCACACATATCTTCTACTGTATCTACGCATTTGGCTCCGACTCTGACTTACTGTGTGTTCAAGTCAATGATTAAGCCCGTGTGTGTATGCGTGTGCACGCGCACGCTCTTCGGTGTGTGCGCGGGTGTGTTTGCGCGCGCCAGCAGAGGTTGGCTGAGAGTGACGTCCGAGGCTGTGAGCTGTGGAGGAGAGGCAACACGTGAGGGAAGCTCCCCGCTCCACATCTGACCCCGCTGTTATCAATCAGGCCTTGAGAGGAGGAGAGAGTGAGAGGAAGAGGCAGAGGGGTTGGAGTAAAGGCGAGAGGGAGACGAGAGAGGGAGACGAGAGAGGGAGAACAGATGGTGGGGTTGGGTGGGGGGGGGGGGGGGCTTTATCCGAGCAGGGGACCTATTTTTGATGAGGGGATAGGGGAAAGGAAGCAACAAAAGGGAAACTATCATTTCGTAGAGATTATAAACTTGGATAAGTGAATCTTTTCATTGTTGGAAAAACATGCCAAATTACAAATGTGGTGTAAATTTAACTAAACCAATTTTTGTCCAGTTAGAAGATTAAAGTGTTGATTGATCATGGGTAAAAAAGGGGTTAAATGGTTGGACATTTTGTAAAGAAAAACTCCATTTCTCTGCAGAAACGGTTCACTCTGTGCTGCACAGATGCCCTCTGCTCTTCTCTTGGTATGCGACACGCCCCACTCGCGGGCAACACAGCCATGACAGGTGGCACGCAACACACAGGAGGGAATATGCAGCTCACTGAATTTGGTTGAATGTGGGGAATGACTAGGAAAGTTCATAAATCTCTGCCCTGGTTTCGGAGATGAAGAGGTGTTCATGCTGCTGCCGTTGCACTGTTATATGTTGTGGTCACGCTGTACAAGCACACGAGATGGGATCTTTTTTCGGTCCATTCGACGTAGACACGGTGACAAAACAGTTAGGAGAGGGGAAAACAGGATTTAACTCGCATGGTGATGCTTTCAATCATGCTGGTTGTCTGTGTGTTATCTAACCAGGTAACATGCAGTAGATCATATGTGAAAGCTGGATTTGTGTCAATATCGAGATAAGGATCCGAACACTTGACACTAAATGATCCAACAAGTTGGTCCTTTGAGAAATGACTGAACACTGTCCTTTCTCCCTCCCAATCATAAAAATGTTGTGTGGAATTATCTGTGAATACATGTGAGTGGACGTATGGATGTGTGTAATTGGAAATGTGTGATCTGTCCTCTATATGTGAAGCTGTATATGAAGAGTCAGACATCACTTTCAAGTCCCTGTCACTATTCTCAGTAATGTGTTGAAACACTGCCAGCAGCACATCAGTCTGCTCGCATGATCTAGGTCATGTCAGTGTTTTATTCTGCCAAATTCATTCGCGTTTGAGTCGAGTAAAGGGTCCAAATGTGAGCTGACTTGCTGCCAGAATGGCTACCTTGACGGAAGGACTTGTCTGGGTGAGAGCCAACTTTTTTTTCCCCCCTGCTTTTTTGCACTTTCTATTTCAAGATGCCGACTGGTTCAATAGAAGCTTAAAAGACGTGAGCAGCAACACGTGGGATCCCAAATAACAGACCTGTCCTAACTTAGTTTATACCATCTATTTTCCCTCGGTGCTTCAATGTGAAAACTGGCCTTTGCTTCCGCAGTTTAGGTTAGGGTTCAGTTCCTCTTTATTAACCGGGACACCAGATCAGATGTGCCTTTGTGTCTGTTATTTATCAGTCCTGCTTTTATCTCAAACAGATCTCTGGTTTCCACTTTGTAATGTGCCACAATTTAGTCAGATGGAGCGGTAGCAATATGACTTGCAAAAAACCCCCAACCCAGACACAGTATACTTTGTTTCTTTCTGCTTTTGAGAAGTACTTCTTCATGCCAGTGCCTTTTCTCGTGTTGCTGTTTATTTTTTCCCTTCCAGCTGTACTTCTTTTGTTTCAATAAACAGCGATTCGAAAGAGAAGTATTTGTTGACATTTACCATCTTTTTTTTTTTTCATTTTTTCCTTCATTTGTGTGAATCTGTGCCTCACAGTTGTGGCTTATTATTACCAAGTGAAATATATGTCATCAGTACAAGATAGTTCATTGCGAAATTGACCACAATCACTGTTATACTTGTGGCGAACATCCTCCGTGGCTCTTTATCTTTTGTGCAACTTGAAATGTTGCACAGAAGGCATCATGACTCTCACTGATTTTCCTTCGTGCTCTTTGCATCACGGCCACAGGCAATTGCAGGGAGGGGGGTTACATCAAGGGTAGTAGGACTCCATCTGATTGGCCAAACGTGTTGACATGCAAAGCAGTAAAATCTTTGTGATACTTTGTGTATTCTTTGGTTGTTGTTGTTTTTTAATATTTGCAAAGTCATCGTCTCTTGGAGTGTTTCAGACACAGCGGCCACAATCAGGCTTTCGTCGTCCTCCCCACTAACTGGGTTTATGTATTGACGCTTCAAGCAGACAGACAGTCACACACTGAGAATGTTTGTGAGGGGAATCAATGGAAAGCACCAGGCAGGGTCAGATGAATTGCTCTTTTTTTTTTCTTCTTATTCATCTATTCACTCAGTCAACCCTATTTGTCCAGTTTTTGCACATATACACTCTTGCACAACCCATTAGTGCCCGCTGGGCTTCCTGTTCATTTCTCACTGCTTTTTCTGTGCATCCCTCTTCCCATATCTGTCGATTATTCCTCATCACTCATCAAATGCTGTCATGTTGTTTGTCTTTCTCTTTTATTTGCGGCTTTTCATCCCAATTTCTTCCCACATTTCATTGGTTGTCTCCCCCCCCCCCCCCCTCCCAGTCTCTCTTTTCACTTCTCCCCCTCTGGTTCTCCCTCTGTCTTCCCCCGTCTTTTTTCCTTTTCCGCTCCCCCTCCATCCCGCTTCCCTCCATCTGTTAATGCTGTTGTAGCAGTGAGTGGGTGTGTATGGAAGGACAGAGAGAGCTGGGGAAAAAAAAAAACATGCAGGAGGGTGTCGTGGTGGCGGTGGGGGGGCGGGGGGGTGATCTACCACTTGTTACAAGCTGGATTGAGGCGAATGGGGGTGGATGGTGGATGGGGGGGGGGGGTGAAGGGGCTAGTGTTGTTATGGCAATGAGATCTTCTTTGTGTTAGGTTACCAAGGCAACTTCAGGCGTACACTTGATACAGCCACCATCACCCCCCATCCCCAGCCCCCTTGGCTGCATGACTGTAGGGAGAGCACTTCATGCATCGCACACGCAGACTCACGCACCCACACATTGAAATACACAAAAGCATGTGCACGTGCACACAAAATACTCTTATTGCACGTCCGCAACCCCTTGACAGACAAAAACTGTATATTACGTGAGTGATAGTGATTCATTTTTAGCAACATCAGGGCTGAACACGTGCTGATCAAGAGTTTATTTATGCTTGTGGACACGCACAGAACATGTGTTCAGCTGGTTGCACAATAGATGATTGGGTAGCGCTACAACACGCAGGCGGTATCCTGAACCTTCGTGGTGATCGAGGAAGACATAGAAGTCAACAGACAAAAAAAAGAAAACACCACTGTACATCAGAAAATAAACATGAAATGCATCAAAATTGTCTCGAGCTTCATTAAACCCCCCCCAAAAACATGGAGGTTTTGCACCTTTACACCTGACTCACAATAGTTGAGTGTTTGCGTGTGTGACCTGCTGCGTTTGGGTCGGTGTGTAGCTCCTCCGTCCTGTGAGCACGCATGTTTTTGTTGATCACCGCGGCTCATTGCTTGGGTACCTGCGGCGATCTGACCTGTTCGTGGTTTTGACTCGGATCAAAGCTAATCATTTTAAGCAGGTTGGAATGTGGTCCTCCCTGTTGGTGGCCATGCTGCTGATAATAGACTCTCAGAAGAGATGGTGATTGGTTTGGGAAAGTGGAGTGAGGGGAGATTTAAAAAAAATTAAGTTACCTTGGCTGTGTCTTCTTAAGCGACATCAGTTTAACTTCTTTTTGTGCACTTTTTGGGGGCGGGGGGGTTACGGCTTTTTTTTTCAGCTTGTTATCTTGTGTTTTCTCTGTACTATTATTAACTTTGATTATTTCCATCTTAGCAGGGTTGCTTTTTATTGTTTTTTTGGCTGGCTGGGCCTCTTTCAGGACTTTAAAGCAGTGATCTTTTTCAGGGAATATGACTGTGTGATTTGAGGATACGTATTTGATTGAATAGCAGCAACATGGAGAGCAAGATAAAAATCAAAGTCCTCTTCCAGACGCTCGTCAAGAGTGTAAATGTGTGTTTGTGTAACCTCAGTTCTTTAGCTGCCAAGTCGCGATTTTTCTCCTCTCTTTTTTTTTTTACCTTTTTATTGGGTGAGCCCATATACCGCAAACTTTTTGTGCAACATGCGCAGGGTACGCCCTACAAAGTCAGACTGGACTTTGATTGTTTCTGCGTACTCTGCAATTCTGCTTCTACATCCACCTTTTGTCAATGAGGTGACATGAAGCGTGTGAAGAGAGCTTAGGGTTTGTTGTGAGGGCTGGACAGCTCGAGATTCACACCAGGCACCACTTCTTGCCTTCCTTGATGAGTCAGTAATATTACAGCTGCAGCTGGGTGGAGGATCAGGCAGGTTGAAATCTGTGACCCTCAAGGATTTTTTTGGAGCTCATCCTTGTCATGTTGCACTAAAATGTGTAAATACAATTCAGCGCATGACATAAAATTGTCCTCACTATGATTTGACACAAAGTGACTGAGCTTGTTCCAGTACTATGACACATGGTTGAGAATCAGTGTGAGAAAGGATAACTTGTTTTTTTCTTAAAACATAGAGTTGGTTTGAAGTGTTGCACTCAGTGGTCACATTGTTGCATTATTTTTTTGTAAAAGTCCCCTTACACAAACTTTTAGTGTGCGAGATTGCAGTTTGAGCATGTTGCCCAGAGTTTTTGAAAACTCCTGACATTCATTCAACGCGAGCTACAATCGCTTTAAAGCAACGGTGTCATTGGTGACTTTTCTTGAAAAGTGTTCAAGTCCAGCAGACAAAACCACAACGGTGAATCATTTCGTGTTTGTCGACTCGTGAGCGATCCCGGTAACCTGACTCCAAAGGTCCAATCTGTGCCTCAAGGTAAATGAGATAAAGGAACAGTGGCGACGCGAGAGAGGAGACGAGTTGTGGAGCTTTGGGAGCAATATGGGGGAGGAAGGTCTGTGTCTTTGAGACGGGTGAGGGGGCGAAGTACACTGTGGATGACAGGGGGAAGAGCAAGCCAGAGAAAATGAGAATACTGTTCAGCCCATATGAGCGGAATACTGGTGTTTCGACCATATTCATGTTGTTTGAACAAGGGTTGACATTGACACGTTTACTGAAAGATCGAACGGTGTTATTGAAATGGACCGAAATATCATTTGAATGTTGTTTTGATCCAAGACACTGCACAACCTACCGAGAATCTATTTGTGCAAGAGCACATTTCACTTTGATCTGATGTTGTGCATCACTGACCCAAATCATGATCTGCCATGACTATCAGTGGCTTAGTGAAGCTGTATGAGTGAATCCAGCGCTATATGGCTCTTCTATTGCACTGCCGTTACAGTTAATTGCAAAGACCCCCAGTAAAGGTGAGGGGTCGGCCTCATATGACTAGACCAAAGCCGT
This sequence comes from Malacoctenus gilli, assembly GCA_032164315.1. NCBI lineage: Eukaryota > Metazoa > Chordata > Actinopteri > Blenniiformes > Labrisomidae > Malacoctenus > Malacoctenus gilli. The sequence continues at coordinate 3,016,743 of JASSRZ010000053.1, read as the reverse complement.
TGATCCATCTGAGGCATTGATGTAGCGTTGATCATTTTCACACCTTGTATTCTGTTAGCAGCTCTAGGTGGTCCAATGGGAATCTTAGTCATGTGATTATATTTGAATATTTTAGCCATAAAAGGGAATTTCTCTCAGTGCCAGTGACCACTCAAGTTCTAATAAAAGGGGAATAACTCCAATAAACTGCTTTATGGCTTGAAATTTTTTTCAATTTGCATAAAAAAGAAGAGAAATTAAAAAAGACAAACTGTTCTGAATTACTTCAAGTGTGTCCTAAATCTGTGCTCGAGAGAATTTGCCTTTCCCACACATTAGTTTTGTGTCGATGCCTGTAATTCATTGTGCACTTAAAGCTCTTCTGGCGTGGTTGCTGGCCAAATTAGAATGGATCCTTTCCCTCTCTCAGCTAATGCTCATTACCTTATCCAACCAGAGAAGCAGAGATTATCTTCCACTTCATTGTGTGGAGCCAGACTGAGAAGCTGCTTTTTCTTGAGCTTGTTTAACGAAGCCTCGCTCGGGTCTCTGATTTGACTGGTCAGAATGTAGCGTCACCTGCAGGGGAATCGCTCCCCGCCAAGGACGAGTTTAGCTGCGGTCTGAAAAGACTGCTTTTCCTCTCGAAAACATCGGCGATGCCGCGGCGGTGCCAGTGACTGCGACTCTCCCGTGGCTTTGTCTGTTGAGTGATACTATGAGTGACCTCCGGGGAGAGCAGTGCTAAACTCCGTCCATCTCCCCAGGTGATCGCAGCAATGTAGTGTGTATGTGCGAGTCTCCCCTAGGCTCCTGTCTTCACAGTCTCGATCTAATGGGCTCTGACATGATGGTAATAAGGTAGCAGTGCGCACATGCTGTGTGTGTGTGTATGTGTATAGAAGTGGCGTGCTATCACTGCGCTAGCTCGTAACAGTCTGGTGTTAGAAAGCAGGTGCTTAGAACCCCTCCAGCACTCTCCCAGCACCTAAATTAACGCCACGTTAGACGCATGCATCGAAATTCTTAAGGGCCTACACGGACTGCCTTTCATGTCCAGGTCTCCAGTTGGCAATCGCAAATGTTGCGCAACAGCGGAGTCCATACGTTTTATTGCGCAGTGAGTCTGTGCATGCATTTTAATCACTCCTATATTTTTTTTTTTCTTGGGGTCACAGTTCCCCTTTCTCTTGTTTTTGACGCAATATGACAATATCTACAACATATTTCTCCAAGGATTAATCCGAGTGGCTCCTGTTTTGATGAATATTTGCTTGTGTGAAGTATACAGTTGAGAAATCACTGCCGGAAATTCAACTCGATTAAACTGTTTGAATGCTTCCAGGAAGCCTCCTTTGCTTTGCACAGGATGTTTTCCCTGCGTTTATTTTTATTCCCGTCACTAACATGGTTAAAACAAGGTTCTCTTCTCATTCATTTGTAAGTTAATGCATTACCTGTCCGTGCCGTTGTTTTTGCAGTGTTCAGAAATAAGAAACGAAGCGGAAATTACGCGAGTGCAACCCACAGTCATTCACATATTTCCAATGTTCTAAATATTTCATTGTGGTCAATAGTTAGACCACCATTGTGTCACATTCACTTTGGGCTGGAGAGAAGGCTCGCAAGCAACAGGGCGCTGTGTTTGTGTATGATGCTTTATCTGTGGGGACACACTCGCAAGGATGATGGAGGAAGGAAGTGGTCACTTAGTTGGATAAACAGCAGAAATAGATGCGTTGGAGGCATTATTCCAAAGTCGCAGCAAAGACCAACATGCCAAGCCGACAGGTATTTTCCCACTTGAGCCTTTTTTTTAATGAGTGTCAACTACTTGGAAAAAAGTTGGACATCTTTGGAAGCATATTGTGTGTTATTTGGACATCAGTGCATTGTATAATAGGCCCCTAGCATGCTCCCAGTGATCCATCTGTGTCTCTTGCATCAAATGTTTTGCGAATATGACTTGGAAAGAAACGTGTTTTAGGACTGATGTGGTGTCACGTGTTGCGCAAGTTATGTCAACGTTGAGCATTCATGTGCTTGTGATGTGCTCCAGTCAAACCAACTTGGTAATTCTGAAAGTTGGTAGTGAAAGCTGTCTGATATTGAGCAAAGACAAGCATTCAATCATTGCTTGTAAACTCAATTAATCAGTTTGGCCCAAATAGAGTTTAAACGTGTGAGCTGGTTTCACAAAATCTCTCATTTTGTTGTTGTAAATATTTGAATCCTGAAAAAGTAGCTGGAGCAGCGACTGAACTATTTAAATACAGCAATAAATGGATGACTCAGGGTTGTTGGGTGATTGTCACTACTGGGTGTGATCCCATTTTTATGACCTTTCATGTTGCTGCCACGTCTGTAGCTACTACTCAGAAACTTCTTTGTATTCTTTCCGAGTTCCTCCTTCAGCCGAAATGTCTCCTGGCTACACATTGTAACTTCATGTCCCCCCGTGTCTCTGAGCATGTCCTACTTCTCGTCTTATCACCTCTTGTTGCCTTTATCTGTTTGACGCTGTATCTTTTTCTTCCCAACGCCGCCTGTCGCTCTGACTCACTGGCTTTTGTTCCCCTTTTTGCTTTTCTTTTTCCCTCAGTAGCTCCTTTGTTTAGAACCTATTAACAAACATACGTCCTGCATCCAGTCCCATCACATAAAAGGAGTTTTGTTTGACTGACATTAATTTTGTCTCTTTCTTTCTCTTCACAGCTCCACCACCCAGCAGATTCATCAGGAGAGTGTCAGGTAGGAACTGTGTGTGCGCGTGTGCGTGCGGGTCAGTAACAGTTTGACGTCATGTCCCCCAAGTGTAATCCACACGAGGACAGACGTTGCATACATCACTAGTTGAGGAGCTCACCTGCAGTTTCACATGCACTAACTTTGACACACACACACACACATACACACACACACAGACGAAGGGCGACGAGGCCAAGTGGTAACCTTACTGATTTGTGTGTGCCCCTGTGGTTGAACGGTGTTTCAATAATGAGCACGTTTGCGTACATGTCCCATGTAAACACAGTGTTAGGAACCTCCACTGTGTTGGGGGGGTTGGGTTGTGCGCATTCGCATTGTCTGCGTTGTTGTGTGTCGGCGTCTGTGGTCTCTTACGGACGGCGCTCTCGTTTTCTCACGCTCCGGCGTGCCCGTCCAGTGTTTACATGCGAGTGATTGAATGTCGTCAGCCGTCACAGAACACTGCACTTTGATTAGGCTCTGGGCGTGTCTGCTGATGTTTATCTTCACCGCCGTCCCACTATCATCGCTGAACCTGCTGTCTTCGCCACGACATCATTAGGGCTCGTTGAGGAGTCGGGTGCTCGTTTGTACAGCTCGACGACTTCTTTTCGCTGCTCCTTCTCTCGTGTTTTGTTGCCAGGCCGTCCATTTGCACAGAGTTCCTGGTTGCTGTGATGTGAAAACAAAGTGGTTGATAAATGGCCAAAGAATGGTAATACAAACAGACCTTTTTGTTGTGGAAAAGTTGTAAGACATAATAATCTCTTTGAGCCACAAAAAGGAATTGCGGTAATGCATCAACAGCACGTCTGTACGTCTCCTCACAGTGTTACCATGAAAATCTTTCTTCAGGAATGTATATAAATACATTTCTTTAGAGAACTTGTTTGATTGTACTGAGTGAAAGTGGGTTTTATTGCCGGTGTTTCTCAGGGATCCAGATTTTGAATTGGTCCCAAGGGAAGAGGCTCAGTGGAGCATAAATGAAAAAAGCCTGCTTCTTTTCTTTTTTTTTCTTTTTAAAGATGTGTCACGCTTTCGGGCTTTTTGCCCTTAGTTTTGTGTTCCTTTACTTGGAACATTCCTTAAATCATTGGCCAAAATACAAAACCCATCATTGTACAAACCAACAGGACTCCTGTGTAGTTTTATTAGTGTTATTTTGTATTTATTGTTGTTCTTGTTTTTATTGTTATTACATCATGTGATGCTTTGATACTTCAAATGGCCATTAAACTTCATCACCCATTCAGAATCGCTGAAAGCCTCCAATGACATGACCTTGAACTTGTCTTCAATGATCATTAGGGTTTGAAAACTTTATCTATAAGCCGTCGCTGAAAAGACACAAATGTAATCGATATGATCTGACTGCGTCCCAGCATGGGCTGCTGTAAACTTTTGAGGCGCGTCTGAATTCTTCATTGACTGAAAGAACACCAATGTGCTTTTCACATGGATGGATATTTTGAGCATTTTTTGGCATTTGCCTGCATGAGAATATTTCAGCCTTGAATCAGGGGTAAAATTTGCTTGTTGGGGAGGGGGGGGGTTATGAAAGTTATGTAAATCCATCAGAAAACACAACCAACTCATTGTGTAACTATTCATGTTAATACGGGATATTAGATTGATGATGAAAGTTCTTTAGAGATGACTTTTTTTTTCTGCTCTGACAAAATAAATCGGTCCATTATGCAAAGTCTTGCTGGCAGGATGGAACAGACAGTTAGATGCTCGGGTTCAGCAAACATTTAGACAATAAATGAACTATTTCACTACTTTCTGAGCTTCTCAAGCTCTACCTCTTTTGAACGATTATGCAAGTGTTGCTGGAGGCTTGGCGGTTCTATCCTCAGAAGATATAGTTACACGCTGCACCATGAAAAGAGGCCACCATCCGCCAAACCACCCAGAAAAACAAATTGCTCAACGGGTTCTTTTCCGGTGCGAGTCAATCGAGTTTTGATTGGCTGCCATGAACCACCAAAGTTGTCCACCACGCTTTGAGGAACACACCAGCCACAAAACACACGGTTTCAGAGAAACATGCCGAACGCTTAACGAAATATTTGGACTAACTCTTGTAATGTTAGTGCAAAAAAAAGCCAAGAGGATTCAATCATTGATTGATGTTTACATCAGACCAATTGAATATAAAAGAAAATATTTCACTTTTTTTGTTTTTACACAGGCTGATCCTGAGCTTCAGAGCGGATCTGGAAACTCGCAAATCGCAGACAGGAGTGATTCATGGCTCCTGAGCTGCACACGATGGGTCTGATCAGCCTCTTATCTGCTCTGAAATAGCACTCATACCAGGAGAGAACATGCTTAACTACGCATCTTAACTACGTAGAGCACTGGGAGTCCCAAAGGACTTCCAAGTTGTAGAAAATACAGAACGAATCACAGAATTTGACTAATTTTCTCCAGAATAAAAATATCCTCTCAATCAATGATCAATTAGCAAAGAAGAGGGCTACTGAAGAGATACTTTTACTGATTCTCTTATTCTGCCATACTACTTGTCTGGACAGAGATTTTAGTATTACCTGAAAAGTCCGAAGTTTTGAGAAATTTTGTTATTTTTGTCCTTTTATCTTTTACCCGTCCGACATCTCAGTTTCTTTTACTTTCTGTTGAGTTCTTTGTGTTTGACTGTTGGATCGAGAAGCACTAAAGGAAGCGAGCACAGTGAGGCTGCAAAGGCCACAGTTTTAAACACCGGCTCCACTGTTGACAGAGAAGATGTAACTCTTGTCGTTGTAACCCCAAACACTCGGCGGCGCGAGTGTTTTCTGGAAAATGTCTGGCGAAGAAGCTAAGAGCGTATCCTTACCGAGCTGGCAGAAACACAGATACGTGGTGACAATCTGAAATGACCTTGTCAGTGTTTGTCACCCAGCGTGGTGCAACATGTCACTGTGCGCGTGTCATAGCCCTCGCTTCTGGGCTCCTCCCGTGTCCCGCGGTTCCCCTCGCCGCTCCTCCTGCGGGCTGTCACCTCATTTTGTGTTATACAATATCTTTGCCTTCCTCGCCCCTCCGCTTGTGTTACTCACTGCCCTGCATTTGGAAGCACTAAACTAAAATGAGGTGGATACGGTGTCTCTTTTTTCAGTCTTGGCCCCTCCGAAAGCAGCTTTGTTCTGTGGAAATCGTCTCTTTTTGCACCGTGTCGTGAGATTCTATCAATATGGGACAAGTTTTTATCAATAAACACATGTGTACGCATGTTCTCACCATCATCACTGCAAAGGATATCTGAGTTTATTCACCAGAATTGCTGTTTGAATGACCTGAGAATCATCATTCACTCACATATTTGACCCTTTGGATGACTGATTGCCCCCCAAAAATCACAGCAAGCTTTGTCAGGGATTTGGGGGTCTTTGTTTGGAGTCTTTTTGCATTTTCACTTGTTATGATCCCTGAATGCCTCTCTGAACTCATCTGCAGAGTGTTCTTATCTTAAGTGCTTTGCTCTGTGCCAGTGTCATCCTACAGGATGCCTAATTACGATGCGTCAATTTGAATTACGTGACTTTTTTTTTTCTCCCCCCCCCCCCCCACACAGTGTGTGCGGAGGCTTTCAACCCAGACGAGGATGACGAGGACACCGAGCCCAGAGTGGTGCACCCAAAAACAGATGAACAGCGCTGCAGACTGCAAGAATCCTGTCGAGACATCCTACTCTTCAAAACACTAGATCAGGTAAATAAGCCCCGAGAATGTTTACAAGAAGACACGTAGCAGTGCAGAAAGCTCTTCACTCACGTCGCAGAAGGGCACGGGGGGCGGGGGGGATTACCATAAAGTGTCTGGATGCGAAGCAGCAGCTCCAGCCCTCATCGGCATACATTATACAGTTCTCTTGAAGGCTCCTGCAGAGGTGACATCCTCATTAAACCGTTCAGTGACCCTCATACCACCCATAAAGACATCTGTCACCCGCTCCTCTCAGTTTGTCAGGTGCGCTCTGAATTTTTCCCCTGCATTCGAGTCAACAAATACGCAGCGTCTGAACTCCAACACGCCTTCATGGAGTGACCAGAGGAACGCTTCCAGCTGCAAATGGGCGGGAATGCTGCTGTTGGTTCGGGTCCAATGAACAAGCGTGGCCTTGATCTGCTTTGTCTTCTTTGCGTGTCGGCTGACAATCTTTAAGCCATTGTAGCCCGCTGGTATGTTGTGTTTATTTACTTGCTTTTTGCAAAGCAATTTGGCCGAAACCTTCTGAAATTTGGGCATGAGTAATTTTGTTGTCTGAATTCCAGACCGCAAATCTGACATCATCAAAATGATGCAAGAGCACTTGATTTATCCACGTTTGTTTTCGCCGCACATGATTCGTCTTTCAAGTGCATCTGGTACCCATTTCTATCCCTGGAATCTGTCAGGTTCCCTAGGATGTCTGTTGCATTCAGGTCTGACGTCCCTTTTTTTTTTCTCCTCTTGCTTCCAGGAGCAGTTCTCACAGGTGCTGGACGCCATGTTTGAGTTGATTGTTCAACCCCAGGAGCACGTCATCGACCAGGGAGACGATGGAGACAACTTCTATGTCATAGAGAGGTAGGACTCGCACAACAGTGTGCGACCATTCAAGCTGTATTTATGTTTATTTGAATATTGCCTGTTTATTTTGGCCAGCATGCTCAGCAGAATGACTGGAACAGTCAATTAAAACTGCAGGGACAGCATGTGCACTGTGTGTAAACACCAACACAATTTTAAGTCAGAAAGTGATTAAAAAAAACACTGGATTAATAAAAATGCAATCATAATATATTGTGGTTAAAATCTACTGTCCAACGGTCACATCAGTTGGAAAAGTTACATTAGTTCAGCATGCGGTGCTGTGCGTTCATGTTTACGACTGGTCTGCGTGGCGCCATCTGTGTGTACAGCACCCATATAGGCCTGCAGGTGCCGTGTGTAATTTCCCTGCTGTATAATGTAATATAGTGTAAACACATGCTGTGTACACAGGTTGATGAGGCTGAAATACGGTGTTGTATTGTTTGGAGCGTTTCAGTCCGTCTCCATCTTATTGTCAGTGCAAACACAGCGCACTCACCTGGAGACTTCTCATCAACAGGCTGATGCGCTCATGTGAAACATATTATTTCATAACAAGTCCATGAGGTGTCTTTTTTAACAAGTGACCATGCATTTCTCCGTCGCATACATTCCTGGCTTAAGTAATTTCCTTGCCGAAAGCCCAAGATGGGAGCTTGTCCCCTCTGCTGCTGCAGAGAGAACAGTCTCCCCAGTGTGTGGCTGGTAGCTGCTCGCTGTTTGTCCCATCCAGGCCTCTATTCATTCTTGGAATGGCACATATCAGCTCAGTGCAGCGATTTGCTTCCACTTGTGTGCTATCATTCCGTCCACATACACACACACACATGCACGCTTTAATAGACAAGCGGGCTCCGTGCACACGAGGCATGTGATGACCTTTAAGAGCAGCACGCCTGCCCGATCGCATACTATCCCGGGCTTTCCTTGGCTCGCACAAAAGTGTAGGTGGTTGCTAATGTCACCGGCAGGGCGGGGTGTGAACATGGATGCACAGAGAGCTGGAGGGACTCTGAACAGGAAGGAGAAAAAAATGTCCAGTTGGGGGGGTGAAGGAGCACATGGTTTAATCTGTCCTTTTTCATCTTTATATGATGTCACTGAGCGAGTTTTATTTATACATCTTTTCTTGGGATATCATGGTGCAATCCATCAAACTTAACAGATTCTCTTTTCCCTCCGCTGACTTTATTAGCAGCTGTTGTTTCTTCCCTGGAATCTGTATCGTACTAAATGTCAACACCACTCTTAACACAAAGTAAACAAACTGTAAAGCAGAGAAATTTACTGGAAATGACTCATGCTGCCTCGCAGCAACAGGGAATGAATGCAGAGTGGGAATGTTGACAAACACCATACAGAATTATTATTAGCCTCCATTATCTTTTACCTGATTCTTCAAAATATTTCAACATTTTTAGATGCCGTATCTTTTTTATTCCTATGAGATCAAAGCCAATATTCTGAATAATGAAAAGGCAAAAATTTGACCTCGTTTCAGTCCATGTGTCCTAAATCTCGAGCCTATTGAAGCAACGCTCTTTGCAAGACCTCTTTGTGCTGAAATCAGTTTCACTTTTTTTGCGGTCAAAGATTTAGCGATTGTGCTTCTCCAACACAGTTGGAAAAAATCTGTGTTGGGGTCACGGGTGTGCTGGAGCTGATCCAGGCTGACTCCGGGCAAAGGCAGGGTACACTGTGGACGGGCCTGCAGCCCATCACAGGACATTGTTTGTATGTATCTGTTGATATGAAGGGGCTGTATCTGCTATCGGAATGGATTAGAAATGGCTGCAGAGGGTGCTTAGGGTGGAGGGAACAGAGGAAATCCTTCTTCTGCATCCATCTCCTCAGAGCAGGACCGAGACTCGGGCTGAAGCTGCTGCGTGACGCCACAAAATAAATCTGTCACTTTCTGGCGCTTGATTTAAGGCGAGTGTTCCTGAAGATTAAATGCACGGAACATCTTGACAGCGTCGGTTGATTACGGTCGCCTTCTTTGTTCTTCATTCAAGAGGTGAAAGCGGTGTTCGAAAGAGCCCCGTTCCTTTTGTCTTACTTTGGCTCCAACGCTTATTGTGTGAAGCGAGTCGCCCACCACGTCTTTCACACCTGCTTCGCTTGTTGAATAAGGAGCGAGCGGTACAACGCTGCAGAGTCTCGCCCAACTTCCAGCGAGCTGACGACACAAGGGATCATCGTCCCCATTGTCACGATAATCCAGTCAAAGTAAGCTAATGCTCCACCACCAACAAGGGTTTTAGCCTCTCCGCGCAGCCAATGGGAGGACGCGCCGTCTCGCCAAATGACTGGTTAATCCAGCCCAGCATCGACGCTGCAAATTACCCAGCCTAGGTCTAATCCTCATCCAGACTGAAAGAGGGAGGGGCCACAGAACGCCTCTGCTGAAGTGTTTACTATCAAACCAGTATGTCGCTGTTGTGTATCATATTGGGCATTTAGGAAACAGCATTCTCGAGTAAAATAAAGAGGCCTCGACTTTGGGTCTTTTAGAAAAGAAACCGTCTTGTACCACATACCACATTGTTTTGCACTCAGTGGCTTAATGCACTTCCTTGGTCCTGAATCAAACCATCTCAACCCAGTGTCCTGAACTAACCTGACCGTGTAATGTTGTGATAACCTAAAGATGTTCCAGTTCTCGTTCTGAGGCCCACAGTTTGAATGGGATCATTGATTTCACTCACCACAAAGATAGTAAAGCAAGGGCGCACACACGCGCACGCGCACACACAGAGTCAATTATTGTATCCCATCCTGTGTGCCAAATGAACACAGCCATAGCCAGGAGCTACACATCATCTGTAATTGGATAACATTTTAGCCCATTCAGAAGGTCAATTAATGAACCCCCATGTATAAACAAAAACCTGCCGCTCAAAACAAATGCTTTCACAACAGGACAAGCTTACTTTTTATTGCTCCGACATGAGTGGTCATGCAGGACAGCTGGAATATGTAATGACCAAAGGTAATGTACGGAACATTTAGGCTTTTATCTGCTGTTTGTCAGTTAAAATCCCTCATATGCAAATATGTCTTCAAAGATATTGGTTCAAGTGTCTGAAAAGGAAGTTTTGGCCCAGCTCTCCTCTTGGATTTCTGCTGACTCCAACGAAACCACTGAAATATTGGCCTTCGTCCTCAGAAGCTGAATTGCCCATTGGCTTTATAGCTGATGGGTTTGCAGTGTGATGATCTGTTAACTTTTGGGCTCATCCATTCTCTCTCTCTCTCTCTCTCTCTCTCTCTCGCTCTCTCGCTCTCTCTCTCTCGCTCTCTCTCTCTCTCTCTCTTTCTCAATGTCTCTCTCTCTATGTCTGTCTGTCTGTCTGTGTGTGTGTGTGTGTGTGTGTCTCTCTCTCTCTCCCTCTCTATGTCTCTCTCTGCCTCTCTGTCTGTCTGTCTGTCTGTCTCTCTCTCTCTCTCGCTCGATCCAGGGGTGTGTACGACATCATGGTATCAGGGAAATGTGTCGGCCAGTATGACAATAAGGGCAGCTTCGGAGAACTGGCACTCATGTACAACACGCCACGTGCTGCTACCATCGTTGCCACCCAGGAGGGGGCGCTATGGGGACTGGTAAGAACATGCGAATTATTAAACGTCACGTGCTAGTCAAAAAAATATATTTTTGTTTTTCACCCTGCCTCATTTCATTTTACAGTCTTACACTCAGTCATAAGTGTTTGCTTTCCTGCATTCACTTGTTCGCATTAGTTGGTTTATAAATCTTCCTCCCAGTGTTAAAAACCATGTGTTTGAACTCTGGTTTCACTTCAGTCATGACTTCAAGACTGCAGGACCGTTGTGTGTGGATGTTCCAAACAGTTTCAATCACCTAAATCGGTGCATTGAGCTTCAGTCCTCAGTCACATTCAGAATGGGCTCCTGTGATCCATGAATGGAGCTGTGTTCTGCTCTATTTTCTGCAGCTGCAGCGCCTCCCAGTGGCCAATTTTCTTACAACGCTGAATTCAGGAGGTGTTTACCTGTATGTTGTTTTGTTTTTTTTCTTCCTCTTCCTTCTTAGGACCGCGCTACATTTCGTAGACTCATCGTCAAGAACAATGCCAAGAAGAGGAGGATGTACGAGTGTTTCATCGAGTCCGTGCCCTTACTCAAATCCCTCGAGGTGAAGTTTTTGTCTCTTGAGGCCACCCTGCGTAATTTCCCGTTTGTTTGTTCTTGTTTGTCTTGCTAGAAAGAGAATTTCTTCGTAACCGGAGGCCGAGTTCATTGTCTGTCACTTCATCAATTCCCAACCGGCTTTTCTTTGCTCCCTCCGTCCAGGCAACAGAGAGGATGAAGATCGTGGATGTATTAGGAGCCAAGCAGTTCTCAGATGCAGAACGCATCATCACACAGGTAGAACATGGAGTCAACAGAGGCATATACGCATCATCGTCGTGATATCCTGACTCATGACGTGTTTTGTCTTTCAACTTTCCTCAGGGAGACAAGGCTGACTGCTTCTACATCGTAGAATCTGGAGAAGTCAAAATCATGATGAAGAGTAAAGTAAGTATATTGTGACTGTATGTGTCGAAAGACCTGAACTTCACACGAGTTTTGTTCCTCCACTCGGTCGTATCCATCTGGCCTGTTCCCTGAGTGGCAGCGCAGCCTCGCCATTAAATTCCACCGTGGTACGAATGTCTTTCCCGGGTTTGCCTAGCAACAGCAGGGATCACGACTGTCTGCTCAGCTGCCGAGCGCTTCGTGCTGGGGGGGCGATGCACCGAGTGGTTCCCAACCTTTAATCCCGCTCTCTCTACACCCCCCCACCCCCACCCCTCCACCTCCACAGACGAAGGCGGATCACGCAGACAATGCGGAGGTGGAAATAACGCGCTGTAGCAGGGGTCAGTACTTCGGGGAGCTGGCCTTGGTCACTAACAAGCCCCGAGCCGCTTCAGCCTATGCAGTGGGAGATGTCAAGTGTTTGGGTGAGACACAGCGCGCTTCAACACACTCATTAAACACACTCGTCGAAGGAAAACCTGGACAGAAAGACGTCTGTCTCGCTCTGAGTTATACGAATCAAAACAGTCTGAAATGATGCTTTTTTTTAATGCATTGAATATTTTCTCGTGTTTTATTTACATTTATCAAATTGCTGTTCAAAACTGCACGTCACTCGGTGCAAATGACCCTTTTCAGCTTTATTTATTCCCGTTTGATATGTCACGCCACCTTATCAGGCCATCATGCAAACGTATGACGATACAATCAGGTGCTAAGCAGCTGTGACTTTATTGAAGGGAAAACAGGCAATAATTCAGTTATTTTGGTGTGAACAACTTCTCTGAAGGTGTGAAGTGTCGATTGACTTTTTTGGGGGTTTTTTTGAAAGCTTGAGTGTATTTTAACTTGAGTTGGATAAAGTGAAAAGGTCTGAGGTCGCTATACTTTGGGAGGATACTTGTGGCAAAGCCAGTGAAGCCTGGCTAATATTTAGGTTCATTCATTTTGAGGTAAATAAAGCATGCACATTAAGCTCATAAGCTGCAATAAAACACATCCAGTGAAATGTACCATATAGTTCTGCTTTGTATCAAGTCTGGAGCAGCTATCACACTTCAACAATGCCTGCAGTATTCCTTTTACACTAATTGAAAGGTGACAAGCTGATGGTCGCGAGATATCAAGTGGCATTTGAGTTGAGATGAGTCCTCCAGCGCTCTCTGGTCGTTCATCTCAACCGTGGTCACCTTGGGCTCTTTGTTGATTGAAGGCTGTTGTGTAATTATCAAGCTTTTGAAGTGGGCGTGCTAATTCAGTCTGAACAGCTCTTCTCTTTCAGAACAGGTTTGAACAGGATTTGAACAGCTGGTTGCGCCTGTTCTTTTTTTTTTTTTGTACGAATAATTCTGTTTAGTTTTATTGATGCATTTTTACAGGTTCAGTCTCACTGTTTTTATTTGTTAGATCACACTTATGTTTTTCTCATAGCTTCCAGTCGTTCTCGGTCCCTTTGCTCCACCAACGTCAACGCTGCAATAAGTTGCCTCCGGTTCTGTGCAGAGAGATGTTCCCCGAGAACAGTACTCACTGTTTCCACAGCTCTCTGAGCGGTCCGTGCGTGGAGGATTCAGGAACCGGGGGGGGGGGTCTTCGGTGTCATGATGAACTGAAATAATAAAGTTCAAAAGTCTGAAGAGAAAAACCAAACACAGTCTTGGGTCAGAGCCTCCGTTTGTCAAAACCCGACTGAACTTACTCTCAAATGTGCCTCTGCTTGACATTTACTTTCTTCATGTGTCCACTGTTAATTGCGTCAGATGCAATGTTACATGATGATACGTGAGCAGCAGGGGAGGGGTGTTTGCACCTGTTGGTAAGACCTCCTTTTTTGTTTTCGCAGTAATAGACGTGCAGGCATTCGAGCGCCTCCTGGGCTCCTGTAAGGAGATCATGAAGAGAAACATCGCCCACTACGAGGAGCAGCTGGTGGCTCTGTTCGGCTCCAGCATGGACCTGAGAGACTGAGCCTCCCTCACCACCCTCCGTGCCTTCTATACCACACAAACATATACACACACACACACACACACACACACACACACACACACTCAAACAAAGACATATGTCCACCACTTCATCATGCAGTGGCTATACCAACTCATAAGCTTTACACAGATGGTGCATATGAATGAGAACGTGTACTTTGCTCACCTGCAGTTACATATATCCTCACAGTATCATTGCACCCTCCCCAACACACACACAGACACACATTAGTGTAGGCACTGAGAGATGCTCACTTGACTTTAGTCTGCTCATCCAAATGCACATACTAGTCCAGCAAACTCCTGGATAAGCTGATGTTGGCTCAATGCACAGGCGCATACACATGCACACGCACACATACACACACACACACACACACACACACACACACACACACACACACACCATACAGAGTTTAAGAATTCATACACATGCCATTGCTTGTGCCGGCTTCAACCTCTCAGTATGACTGTCTTCACTGCTGTGACCTGGGTGCAGGTAAAGCAGAACAAAAAAAAAAGTCACATGCACTCCTGACACTCATTCAAAAACCAACTTTCATGCTTCACATGTGCAAGCTTTTGCATTCACATGAGCACTTAAACAACTTCTAGTTGTTCCGAGCCTCAGCCAAGGACACATTTCCATTACACACACACGCACACGTACCCAAACACGCACACGAAGACACACACACACACACAAATACGCACGCACATAGTCATAGGTACACAAACTCCAAAACACACAGGCAACCACACTTGCAAAAAAGACAGTGTGGTGAAATGGAGACGATAAACTTTAAGAAAAAAAAATCTCTGAAAAGGAAAACAAATCAAAAATGCAAAAAAAAGAAAAAAAAAAGCTAAAAGAAGACAGATGAGTTTTAGAAACATTTTATGAAGATAAAGAAACAGAAGCTTTGATAAAATATTATTTAAATAAAAAAAAGTGTTTCCTCTTTGGGGGGCTGGGGTGCAGAACTTTGCGAGAGCGCTCCATTTCCTCCTCTACTGTTGTTAATTGAGTTGAGTTGAGTTAGTGCTGGTGATTTATTGCAGTACAACAGAAGAAGCAGTGAAAACAGTACCACCCCTACATTTTCTGGGACATTGTTATTTGGTCATCGATGCCACACTCATTGTATTGAATTAATTATTAATGTATTGTTATTATATATTCTTTTTTGTTTCGTTTTGTTTTACTTTGACCAATTCTGATAAAATTCACCATCCATCTCTGACAAAATGTAAAAACTGAAGAAAAAAAAATTCTAATAAAAACATATTAGTGCTTATTTCTCCTTGATTATCCTTGAATGAGTTGTCCTGGATAAAAAGAAAAACCTGAAAAAATAAAGCAAACATTTTGTTAAAAATCGTTCCATGTTTTGTTTTGATTGAGTTTGAGTGGACCATTGCTCTGGATGATGACGAATGACACTTTTATATTGAGGCTGGACACTGGATTGTTTGTGAGCACAGGTCAAGTGAACTTTCATTGTCAACCAAACTGCATTTACTTTTTCAGATTGTCTTTTTAACTGCAGAGTGTTTATCATGCATATCTTTTCAAATGACCTCTTTATGTATGAAGAACCAGCAGAAGAATGCTAAGGGAAAAAAAGGACTTTAATTTTGAAGTATTTGGAACTTTTTTAACTCTTTCTCTTCTGTATTGAGTCCCTTGACAGAAGTTTGTGTCCACTGACGAAACCCGCCGACGTTCTTCTGTGAATGCTCTGCACACTGCCATTCTTCACTGATCATGTTGATATGTCGCTTGTGATTTTGGTACAGGTTTAGAGACAAAGCTTAAAAGATTTCGGTTGCATTTTAGTCTGGTTGGGCCGAGTCGTATCGTGTGGCATTAAGTTGTGTTGAGTCGCGTCACTTTGATGGCTCACATCTGTGAGCAACTGCTGCACGCTCTGCTGCTCTTTGTAGTAGACAGCTGTTTGGTGGTGCAGTCGTTGGTGCTTTTCCCGAGAAGCGAGAAGAAGTGTCATGGCAGAGCCGAACCTCTTTTTCTTTCTTTTCGTACTCTGCTTCTCCCAAAGTGAGCTCCATCTCCCACTGCTATGGAAAAGTGTCTTAGATGATGCATTAGAACATGATAATCATGATTTGTAAACTAAAATACAAAAAATAGAGCAAAATGTCTGGATAGTTATGGATGCACTGCATGAAAACGGCTTCAGATAAATTTGCAGCTTCATTAAGTGTCTCAGGCCTTTGTTTGTGCGATACCACTCCCATACGTAGGGGGGCGGTAAGCACCTCGCACGTTTGATGAGAACACTAACAGCAGACCTTCCTCCCGGTGCGCCCATATCGGCATGGCTGTGAGGGACTGATGGGGAAGATATGTGAGCCCCAAGAAACACCCCCCGAGCGCATGGGAGAACCTTTGGCCCGTCACGGGAGGAGGAGCAGCCGGTGGATTAACCATGTAGGTAGCGTTACTGATGCTGTCAAGACCATAAGTTTGGTATCTTCCTTTTGGCGAGCATGTGGCTTTTTTTTTTATTGCCAGCACTTTCAAAATTAGCTAGGTAGCACTAGCAAATGTAACGTTTTACCGTATATGGAAGTTGCACGTAGTCCGCCCGAAACAGCGACTTTAGTCCCACCAAACTCTTGTCCAAACTGTGTCCTCGGGGAAATGTGTCCGATATTGACAGCAGGTTTAAGAGACGACCAACTTCCATGACTTTTTAAACTTCCGTTTTATATTGAACAATCTTTCTGAATAGATATATTCTGCGCGTCAAATCACTGACATCCCGCGATAGTCCTCGCAGTGTGAACGTGCGTTAGTTTGGCGTAAATGTGCATGTCGAATTCCCACGAAGAGTTAGCTTGTAGGATCACACAAACATAAACAGGAATAGCGTGTGTGGGTTGCTTTTGAAACGAAGGTGTACGTGATAAATATTGAACCTCAAGAGCGTATGAGAAAGAAAGAGTAATTTAGTCGTCACAGATCAACGGGGGACTTTATCAGAGTCGAGACAGCTATGAATGGAACTCAGCTAATGGACTGGAGCGTCCCTGAAGTCCAAAACACCTTTACATGCGATGTAGCAGCAGTTTATCCACAGATTGATGTGCAGACCTCTGAACTTTTCATTTATAACGCTGCCAGGTTATGACTGCGCATGTGCGACTGCCCCTGACAAGTTTTGGACCTGTAATACTTGAAAAAACACAATTTTTCCTTTCGTGCATATAACAATTTCTGGAGGAAGGAAAGCAGTGTATCCCAACTACTTGCGACGCAAAGATGAGGCCTGTATCGTCTCTGTGACTGTTGACTCTGTGTTTAGTGCGCATGCGTACAACAACACGCCTAAAAAAGTTACTATTCGACTGTACATCAAACTTCGAGCTTCTTCACAGTCGGTATTCTGTATTTCTGTGCTCCAAGCAAACGACATTTAAACCAATACACCAACAAGTCAAAGGCGGTAATTGAGCAGCGTTACAGTAATGATGGTCTGTGGAGCTGGGGGCGTGGCCATGTCCACAGCATTTCCATAATGCGGAGTATTTGTGAAAGAAACGAACTGAATATCATTAAGTACCCTTACCAGTCAGCAAAACATAACGCCGGACTCATCGGCTGCGTTTCTTTGTGTGGTCTTGTTGGTCCTACTGAAGACATGTGGTGTGTTTCGAGGACGCACTTGGGCACCATGGTACAAGGAAGTATGGCCCAGAATGAGTCTGGACACTGCCAAAGCTGAGTCAGATCACTCTTGTGTCTCTTCAGATCGTATAAATCTTTCGCCTTTTACTAAAGATTTCCGTGGAGAGGAACAACAAGAGTTTTATCCAATTTTTTGATGCCCTGCATTGTAGTGGGGCTTTCTTACACTGTCAATAATAACTAAGAAAGAGAAAGGAGGTCCTTGTCTTAACTAAAGGTTATTTAATATCAGACCTTGTCATAATTGTAGGACTGACTTAAATTGGACGACGTAAATAACTCAAACAAATCATTTGCATATTTAGTTGTCATGTAATTTAAATATGTAGTAGAAATGAGGATGCGTTTCTGCTGTGAGGTTTATTTTAGTATGGCAACAAATTAAAGCAATACAAAGGTCAAATGTATTGCTTCAACTCTTAATTTGAAAGTTAAACTTGATGAATAGAAACAGACCATTATCTTGGAGCAACACTTTCATTGGAACAAGATAATTGGATAATCCTGAATCAGTTTTTATCTGCGATACAATATACAACAGTCCAGCAGCATTATTGTGTTCATCTTGCAGGACTGCTCTCAAAACAGCGAAGTCAAGAAGGGAAATATCAAGGAAACTGATGGAACAGGACTCCACTGGCTATATTGTGTTATGTTGAGTAATATTATGGGTCAGCCACCAGTTTCCTGTTCCAGGAGGCACAGTGAGGATGTGTTGGGTAGTGTAGTAACAAGCTCACATCTGTTTGACACTCAGCCCCTCTGCCTCAGCCTGTTTCTCTTGGTGAGTTAGTGTTTTATGTTTTCTCTGTAATGCGCATGGCACTCTGATTATTCCTGAGTTGTATGATGTCTCTGAAGTGACGTTTTTATCAAGACTGTAACCAGGGGATGGAGTCGGGGGGGGCTCGGAGTGTTCATTCACAGCCTTGTGATGAATTTAACTCTTCATTTCACACTTTACATGTTTTCGCGTCTTTCAGGGAGTTTTTGTGACCTGACTTGTGCTTTACATGTTGTTTGAACATGAGCAGTGGGTGGTGTCATTGATTGACATTCACTGTAGCTCCTCTCATCCCTCTTCATTTGGACTGTGTGACACTTTTTATTCTGTTTTATGTGTGAGTGCTGTGGTTACAGCGGACATTGGTTTGTTTGGTGAAAAATATCAATGATTTCAGACAAACTTTTCTCATCATTGATTAAAAACTAAATATAATTCAGATTGGACAGAGGACGGCTGATCACGCTTCACTTTTTATTTTTGTTCTTCTACATATTCACTTCTCTATCAAAGGGAATTTTATTTCCCCATCTGAAATACATGCAGCTGAGAGCTTCACATACAATCTCAAAGGAGTGGTCGTTTTGAAGCGCTGTGCCTCAGTGGGAGATGGAGTGACCTGTGGAAGAGTTTCTCCACAGTGAGATTTACGCCATCTCGGTTGGTCAAGCTGCCGTTTGGTAAGATGTGACAAAACTATCACCACTTCCTCATTCAGGATAGCAACAGTATAGTAGTGGAAGAAAATAACAGAACAGCTTCCAGTCTGTCATTTTCAAACCCATCCTGTTGTATGTGTATCCAACTTTCTGCGATTGACTCCTCCCACCATACGATCATACATCTCTGCTTTGACTAGCGGTAGCTTCGGTAGCCTTCACGCCTCACTACTATTTGGAAGTGGACCTGCTCCAGGAGCCAGGACTTTACCGTTCTAGCATTTCCTTTCTGATTGTGATCCACATCTCTGAACAGAAAACAAAGTGTCGCCAAACTCTGCCGTGAAGCCACATCGAGACTCTGTCGAGTCTGTAGGCGTGTTACGGAGTCAGCAGTGCGACAGAGTCAGCAGGGGCGCACAGGACTGAAAATAAGAGCTGCTCAGCACCCCAGGTTGCTCCTCCTGCCTGTGTCTCCTGTTCCATTACTGATGCTTGTTCGAGAATGAAGTCTGACTCCCACCCTGGTCACCGCAGGTCTGCAAATGCCTTATCCCCCAACCCTAAACTGGGCTGCGGGGCAGAGCTGGATGGGGATCCCCACCTCACCACAGCATCCCACTGTCCGACAGCAGAGCGGGGGACAATCTGTGAGAGCTCCATCTGGGACGGGGAAGCTCAAGGGAAGCCACCTCCACACGGTGATAACGCGGAGAGGATCCACGCCGCCCCGATTCATCGGCGTCCCGATCTGCTGGTTCCCTGCGCCGACCTGGTCAACGCTGAGTGGCAGAGGAGTCAAGCCGCCCGTGTCCACTCCCTCCAGAAGTCCTGCTCCGAGTTCCCGGTGTGCCTGGTCCTCCTGCAGGGACGCAGCGAGACGGAGAGGCTGCTTGGCCACGCCCGGCTGTCCCGGGTCGTAGGCCACGGCGGCAGCCTGTTTGTGGAGTCGGTGGTGGTGTCCAAGGCAGAGCGAGGCAAAGGCTACGGCCGAACTCTGATGGAGGAGACCGAGCGCTATGCCAAAAGCCGGGGCTTCAAGCGCCTGTGCCTGACCACCCACGACAAACAGCACTTCTACGCCCACCTCGGCTACGTGCTGTCCACGCCTGTGCAGAACGCAGGCGCCATGACGTCTTTCGTTCCCATGGAGATGCTTCTGAGGTTCTCCAGAATGCCCAGTGGAGAGGCGGGCGCGGTGAAGACGGCACAGGTGGAGCCTCAAAGGCCGCAAGATAACCAAGACTCTGGAGGTGCTGCAGCCGCAGCTTGCCCTTCTTTGCCTCCTCCTCCACCCCCACCCTCAGTGCCTCCTCCTCTACACTCAGTTCCTCCTCCTCCTCTGTCTTCAATGCCCCCTCCTCCTCCCCTGCCCTCCGTCCCTCACGCGCCCCCCTGCCAGTCAGCAGGGCAGCTTGTGGTTCAGACTCTTAATGAAACTCCCTACAGGGATGCTAAAGGAGTTCCCATCTACTGGATGCACAAGGACCTCTGTTGAACACTGGCAGGAAGGAAACATCTGCAAACACCCCC